>CM076573.1:488310947-488927827 GCA_034641835.2 Pinus albicaulis
GGACGAGTTTGCTTGAACCAATAGGACACGAACCATGTCCACGTCATTCCTGACCTGCCCATGTGGCTCTTTTCCCTTGTAGACACCTGTAGCATAGAGTTTCACAAAATAGCTGCGGAAAGTTGCAGCAGCTGCGGAAAGTGGCAAGATTCCGCAGGTGAATGAACAAAATCTAGATCAAATAGCAAACACAAAAATATAATTAAAAACCATGTTAGATGCTCTTTTGCACATGATATTGACAATTTGGGAGGTTTAGGTGAGTGAAAAAGGTATGAAAAAGTGTATGGAAAAGATGCAAATTTGGGACTCAACACAAATCGCATTCTCCATGTGGTTCTTGTTAACATTGTTCCACTCCCAAATGTTAACTGCGATATTTCGGTCCTACTGCCATGTCACCCATCGCATTTCACAATTCACAAATTTTGGCCTTGTCGCAATCGCATCGTTGCACTCCCATCGCATTTCACATTTCACAATTCTAGCCTTATCACAATTCTCGCATTTCATTTTATTGCATTTCGGCCCCGCACCTCACTTACTACCTTCCGCCCCTAAACCTCGATTGCAAAACATCGCAATCGCACCACAACATCGCAATCGCATTTCGCATCGCATTCTGTATCTCATTTTTCACTTCACATTTCCTCCCGACTGCACTCCTGCTTCTCCTCCAGCATTGCGACATTGCGATGTTGCATATCTCATATCGCATTCCCAACCCTCCCTTGCAATTCTGCCATCGCACTTTCCAAAGCCTCCCACTCCAAAGGATTTTTGCAATATTATGTGCTTTAATAAATTTCAATAAATTTCACCATTCCGCTAGGTCATGGATTCATTGATGGTAGTGATTTTTCATCAGTTTTCCCTCATGTGAAACTTGATGATTCTCCTCTCTATGATCTTAGTCATGAGCTACTTTCACTTTTTGAATCATGTCAATAGGTCATAGGATGCATCTCATTAGTTTCTAGAGTCTCACCATGGTCAAATTAATGAGTCAAGTGTCAATAAATATCAGCAAGGTCATGAGGAAGTCAATAAATTCAAAGTCACAGCACCTGGAAGATCAAAGAGATATTTTATTCAGCTTGATGTAATTTTCACCTCAAAACTATGTTTTGAGGTGAAAACATGATACTTTACTTTAAATTTTCATCATTATGTAATTTCAGCATATGTAATAAGTCACACTTCAGAAGCCGTTATCTCCATAAAGTCATCACCCTACCTTTAGAGAAGTTTTCCACAGCACATTCAGCATCAAATCATCTTCCAAGTAGATTTAGCAGAAAGAGCCTGGAAAGAGCTTTCCAACGGTATACTACACTCTTAAAACTGACTTCTGGATTGAAATTTATGCCTAAGTGAAGTAAAAAGTCCTCTATATCCTAACCCTTCCCCTTTTGCCCATTTTTCCCTTAAACTTTATGTATAAAGTTTAATATTTTCTTTTTATAAAACCCTTTTTCCCCTTCCGATTTACAAAATCGCATTATAAATATTTTAAATAAATATGCGATTTATGTATTAACCACTTCCCCTCATGCCCTTGAACTTTATAATTAAATTAAAGTTTCATATTATAAATACCCCCCCCCCACCATTCCAAACCACTTCCCCTCCATGCCATATAACTTTATAATAAAAAGTTTTATATTATATAATCCCTGCCATTTAAACCACTTCCCCTCCATCCCATTTAAAACCTTATGATAAAGCTTAAAAGGTTTTATATTATAAAACCCAAGTCCCTTCCCTTTTCCGTCGCATCGCAACATCCAAACGATGCGCCCCGATCGGCCCTTATGTTAACAAAGGTTCCAATGCGATTGACTATCTCCGACGGCCAACCCCCGATTAAACTCTTCGATTTGCATCTTGACTGTTGATCACCCCCCCTAATCCGACGGCCCATATGCAATCGAGCCCATCTCAATCGGCGATTCCATAAAATGCAACTCCCGATTGAGCGCTCTTGATTTACATCCTCCGACTGCACTCCCGCCGTCGATTTGTTCATCCAATCGAACGGCTGACAAACCATCGTGCTTATCATAATCGGCGATTGTATATAAGACTTTGTCCCTGCCCTCCTCCGCTCTCCGATGCCGATGGACCTACGGGTCCCACCACCTAAAGCCCTCCTCCTGTTCATTATAAAAAGCCCATTCGCCTTTGTAAATCTTAAACTATGTTTTATTTCATTTTACATAAAGAACTTGACCCCATCGCTTATCCCATCACATTGGCACTTTCCATCTATGCTTTGCTTCCGCTCCCTCTCCCGATGCCAATTGCGATTATTCATATCCCGGTCCCACCATAAAAGTCCTCCGCCCTTTTAATAAAAATCATTCGTCCCTTTGTATAAAATGAAAAATCATTTTTATTTATTTTCAAAGGGATTTCTCACTCCCTTATTACATTACCCATCAGACTTACGCCAATCGCATCGGAGCTTTTTGGCTTTGTTTCAAAAAAAATTCAACCCCCGATCCCGACTGCGATGGCACCATTGCAAACGTATATTTTCAATTTTTATTATATGACTATATTCCCCCTCCCAACCCTTCCGACTCCGACTGCGATGTGGGTCCCGCCTCCTTTCCTTCGCTATTATTCATTCAAAAAATTGGTTTTCCCTTCATTCAAGGCATAATTTCATTTTATGGTTTTCAAAGGCATATCATTAAAAAATTCGGTTTCCTCAAACGAGTAATGGAAAGCAACAGTCAACTGGCCGCAAAGCTAAAATAAAACAAATATTTCTACAGCAGCATAAAGATATGGATTTTCTCCTTAAATTGCCTATTTATCATTCAACAAGTGAAATCGTGAATCTGCCCAAGTAATCAAATGTAATGTTGTTCCTTCTTTAGGGCAGATTGTTGAATTTCTTTCTATGATTAGTTTTCAGTTCTTCAGCTGTTAAAATAGCTCCTCTTTCTGTGGATCTATGTTCCCACAAATCTGGTGTATTTAATGTAATTTTAAATCATTTGTAAAGCAGTCTGTAACTCAGCAGTAGGGGAATAGTGTGGAAAAAAACTATGCACTCCATTGTACAGTTTGATAGGAAATTAATAAGAGATGCAGCTCTAGTTTGTGGGATCCATGTGGTATGAGATTTAGCATTTGATCTTTCTTCGTGTTTCATATGTAAAATTGTTATGTGTTCCATCCATTCATAAACATTTCTGGTTGAATGTTTTCAAGATAGAAAGGTAGAATCCATTTTATATGCTCTGCCTTGGGAAATCATTCACATTGTATTTTTCTTCTGTTTGAAAAGGATCCATTTATTGTGCCCTTTTCAGTTCCTCACCAGTCTTTCCATTCCATCTTATTTCAACTTGATTTCTAAATATCTTGTCTATCTTGCCCCATGAAATACCCTGTTTCCTGATTTAATTTCCCAGTTTCATACTGTCCCTTTTGTCCCACACATCCCTGAAAATTCATTTCATTTATTAAAATTATTTCCAATCATTATACCTAGCCTAATATCAGTCCATTATTGTAATTTGTTGAATATCCTTTTCACGGAGAGAGCCCTCTCCTGTCCTTGTAGGGCTAGCTACAAGGATGAGCGTGATTTAGTTGTTACCTTGTTTTTCCCTTTTCAGCCTGGGGTCCAATTCGGGTGCTAACATCTCTGGCGACCATACTGGGGAGTTTTGATCTGACTATCTGCGAGCACATATTCTCAGCATTTGAATTGATTGTGTTTATTCTGTTTTGAAGAATTATCAAAATAGAGGCGTTGTAGAAGAGTGAATCATATTCGGGTCGTGTCAATAAAGAAGTGTTGAAAACCTTTGGCTAAGGTTAAAAACCTTGGTTATATTAAACACGGCGGTTCTTTCTCTGTTATTAAAATAAAGAGCTTTATTCGTTGCCTGCAGATTAATATCAGTGGGACCCAGCAGTGAGTCAGCACGAGGAGTTAAGTGCTTAACCACAGTCAAAGCCTAAGTCAAAGCGTGGTTTAATTACCACAGGCAGGTTTCGAAAACCAAAACCGCCTATATCGCACAGCTTTCGCCATGGAGAAAAAATACTTCAAAAAAACGTGATCCAGTGAGATTAAGGCATGTCATCACCCAAAAACCACCCATTTCGCGCAACTTTCAGCTATTAAACTTTGGCCTTTGAAAAAATGCGATATTCATAAGGATCGTCCGATCTGGAGAGCGTCGGATCCAACGGAAATCGCGCAGTAAAGTGCACGTGAAATAGATCAAGGTATGGCCCAGCGGTTTTATACTATTTAATGTTTATTTTATTCATAAAAAGCCGAAAAACGGATGTGTGGGCCCCTGTTTAATAAAATATATTTCGCACTGGTAGCATAAAAGTGTTCTATAATATAAATTTCAAAGGTTGGTGTTTTTAAAGGATCGCTCCGGGTTATATCATTTTGATATTACGACTGGATAAAGTCGCTTAAATATTTTTTGAGCATATTCCCTTATATCATATATTTGCTTGAGAAGGTTTGAGATATCATTATAAAGCGAAATATTGTTACAGTGCTGTTGGAAAGGGAATATAACTATAGCCACTTATTCCACAGTCATAATATTTCCGGTATCAGTGCTTAAAGACAGATCACCCCCAGTAAAAATTTTCTTGTAAATTCTTTGGTTCTGGAAAATGATTTTCAGAGTCTGTTACGCTGAAACATAATTTTTGTATAGCAGAAATTTACACACACTGGCTTCAAGAAGATACACAAGGGCTAATCCAGATCCAAATCCTCCCCCTGTGTTCGAAAATCTCAATCTTATCCCGAGAATTGTCAAAAGACGAGAAGGATCACTAAGTCCCAGACCTATCTTCAGATCCCATACTTGGCCCAGTGAGTGGTTTTTTGTAGAAGATCTTTCTTTTGATGAGAGTTTTGAGCTTTCTTTGTTTAGAAATAAGTCTGAAACTGACATTGATGATACAGTTTTAGATCCTGAGTTCCTTGTAGATATTGAAGTTCAAAGGGTAAATTCCTCAATTGATGATTATATTATGAATTCCCCTCAGTCATCTATCATTGTAACTAATATTCCTGAGCCTTCAGAGTCATCAGGAGCAACATTTCCTCCTAATTCATCAGCATCCCCTTCAGTCAATTCCCAATTATCATCTCCTCCAACAACACCTCCCTTGAATCCTTCTACTATAAACACTGTTGTAAATCCATCCAGAGTCATGGCTGCCCGGTATGCACCCTTGGTTTTGCCTCAGGTTCTGAATGATATGCATGTTGACTATCAAAGTAAAATTCCTATTTTCGATGCCACTCAGAGAATTACAACCCAGCAGCATGTTGATAAGATAAATGACTTTTTTTATCTACATGAGGTAGAGGCAAAGAATGTAACTACCAGGTTGTTTGTTCAAAGCTTTGGAGGTGAAGTTAGGAAGTGGTTCAGAGCCTTACCAGCAGGCTCAATTCACACCTTGCAGGAGTTGCACACACATTTTTTAGACCGATGGGAGGTAAAAAAGAACCCACTCCAAATTTTGTCTGAGTATGAGAATATTAAAAGAAATGTGGGTGAAACTGTGCACGATTATTGTCTAAGATTCAATGCTATATATAATTCTATTCCAGCTAACCTGAAGCCTCCTATGGGATTAGCATTGCTTAAGTTTCCAGATGGTTTTGATGCCGATATGGCATATCAGCTGCGGGAGAGAGATCCCACTACGTTGGAAGACATGCAGAAGATAGCAGTAAGTGTGGAGGCTAATTTGCTAGCCAAAAAAGCACGAAACAGAGCGGAAAAGAGAGTCACGGTGAAAGAGGAAGCCTCTCCTTCAGACAGAAAAATGGACACTCTGATCTCAACAGTGGAAAAAATGGTTGATAGATTGACCATTTCAGATAGACCTGAGCCTCAAATAAGAAATCTGAATTTCAGAGGACAGCAGCCGCAATTCAGAATTAAACAGAGAGAACATAGAACATAGGACCAAGCGGCACCACAATAGTAGATTAAAACACCATTGCAGCAGAACTACGTGCAAGGAACAAAGACAGATGAGGATGATGATCCTCTGATTGAAGCAAATCATTTCTTCACCGTCGATGGTGCTCCCATTTTTCTTACAGAGGACGAAGAATACACAGTGGTGACTCCAGACATTCAAAAGGACAAAGATTTCATTTTGGCCAATGACACAGTGTTAGAAGATGAATCCGATGATTATCAGAAAGGATAATTGAACGCCTTATCAACGCAACAAAAGCAATATTCTTTGAGGAACAGAGATGTTCCGATCAGTCCCATTCAAAGGAGAAAAGAGCTCCAAATGAAGAACGATGCACAGAAGAAAGGGAAAGAACCGGCTGACCCTTCCTCCAGCAAAACATCTTCAGCAATTAACACTGCAGTTGAAAAGAATCAGCAGAACGTAGCAAAGGAGAAAACAAAGAAGAAAGATCCTCCAGTTAAAGAGGTGGAAAATTTTTCTTCGTTTAATTTAGAAAATGAAATTTCTAAGCTAAAAGTGTCTATGCCCCTGACTGATTTGGTCAAAAATAGCACTTATAAACACCAGGTGTCTAGAGTCTTGCAAATAGACTCTGTTTCTGATATGGTTAATGTAGAAGATGATTACCCTGAACTCATCTTTGGTCCAGCCTTAGAAGACCAATCTGAAGAAAGTGAAGTCCCCCCCTTTTACCTGAGTCTTAGGTTGCATGAGTTCATCTTGCATAATGCTATGTTGGACTCCATAGCCTCACATAATTTGATTCCCAAACCTGTCATGGAGAAGCTAGGCCTTGATATTACTCGAAAATACCATGATTTGTATTTTTTTGACTCAAGTAGGGTCCATTGTATTGGTCTTATCAAAGACTTGGTAGTGTCTTTAGATCAAATCCCAGCCAAAAATGTCTTTATGGATGTAGTTGTTGCTGATGTCCCACCACGGTTTGGAATGCTTCTATCTAGGTCTTGGGGTGCAAAACTAAAGGGAACCATGCAGCTTGACTTCTCTTATGCCACTATCCTTGTGTTTGGCCAATTGAGAAAGCTATACAGGGAGAATAAAATGAAATATATGATCACTAGCAAAGACAAGCTAGTAAATCATCCCATTAATGTTGTCCACACAGATTTAGAGTCTTTTGTCTTGTATTCAGATGGTGGTTTAAATGATGAGAATGTTCAGTTGGTACAAGTAGATGAAATACCTGAGATTTCAGAGAATTTCAGGGAAGTCCTCAAACAGGAAAAATACAAAGCAGCAAGCACTTCTGAGCCTCCTGCCTGCCAGCAGCAAAAAGACAGTTAACAGCCATAAATCAACTAAGGTAAAGAAGAGAAAGAAACAAAATTTCAACATCTACAAGAAGAAGAAGGTCTTTGGAGCATGGACTTTGATGGAGCTGTTGGTAAGGATGGAGCTGGTATTGGAATATGGATTCGAAGCCCTATTTTCCAGCCTGGAAAGGTTCCTAGTAATGTTAGAGTATGTGCTTATAATTTGGCCTTTGACTGCTCTAACAATGAAGCGGAGTATGAAGCTCTGATTGCAGATCTGAAAATTTTAAAGAAGCTGAACGCAAAAAGGATTTTTGTGTATGGAGATTCAGAGCTAATAATTAAACAGGTTAAAGGAGAGTACCAAGAAAAGCATCCGAGATTGAGGGCATACCGAAATGCAGTCCTGGATATCTTGAAGACCTTCCCAGAATACACCTTGACAGCATTACCCAGGATGCAAAACATTATTGTTGATTCTCTTGCCACTACAACAAGCAATCTAAAGATTTCGATGAACTTCAGCAACAAGTTTGAGATCCATGTCAAACATAGGCCTATTGTTCCGGACAATTTAAGGTATTGGAAAGTGTTTTTGGATGATAATGAGATTAATGCCTTTTTGCAGAATGATGGAAAATTCAAAGATACTCCAATAGAAGGTGAGTATGAGATTGATGATCAAGAATTGGAGGCCAGTTGGATGGACATATTGTAGCTGAAAGATAATGTGATTCCTAGAGGTCTCATACCTCTAGAGGAGCTTTTTGATCAGGACGATGTTGAAAAGAAACCAAGCTTGGTGCCCACTGAGAAAGGAGTTGAAGATGTGAATCTTGGAACAGCTGACAAGCCCAAGTTTGTGAAGTTGTCAAAGGCATTGTCCCCTGAGGTAAAGGAAAATTATGTTAAATTGATTTCTGAATTTTCTGATGTATTTGCATGGGATTATTCATATTTGAAGGTGTATGATAAGAACATAATCCAGCATACTATTCCTATCAAGTCAGATCAAAATCCATTCAGACAGAAGCTGAGAAGAATCAATCCGAAGTTGCTGCCATCCATCGAAAAAGAGGTAAACAGGTTGTACAAAGCAGGTATCATAGTTCCCATTAGATTTTCTGACTGGATTTCAAATTTGGTCCCGGTGCGTAAGAAGACAGGAGAGATAAAATTGTGCATAGATTTTTGGAATTTGAATAAGGCATCCTTAAAGGATAATTACCCACTTCCGAAGATGGACCATATTTTGCAAAGAGTAGTCGGAGCATCTAGGATGTCACTACTTGATGGCTACTCAGGCTATAACCAGATCTTGGTGCATGAGAAAGACCAAGACAAAACTGCCTTCACAACACCCTGGGGAACCTTCCAGTATGCTAAAATGCCATTCAGACTGAAGAACGTTGGAGCCACTTTCTAGCGAGCAATGGACATTGCTTTTTCAAATGAAAAATATGTTTTTCTTGTTGTTTATTTGGATGATTTGACAGTGTTTTCAGGTTCAGATGATGAGCATTTGCACCATTTGAGAGTTGTTTTTCAGGGATGTAGAAAGTTTGGGATTTCTCTCAATCCCAAGAAGAGTCTCTTTGCCATGGATGAAGGCAAGTTGTTGGGGCATATTATCTCTAAAGATGGTATCCGCATCGATCCATCTAGAGTGGAGGAAATTCATCACATAGATCTTCCACGAAACAAGAAGGAGATTCAGGCCTTTAATGGTAAGATGAACTTTTTGCGCCGATTTATACCAAATTTGGCCGAACATCTAAGAGAAATGACCAATATGTTGAAGAAGGACATCACTGTTAAATGGAGTGAGGAAACTATCAAATCATTCAATATGGTAAAGTTTTCTTTGTCCAATGCCCCAGTTTTGATTAGTCCCGACTATACTCAAGATTTTATCATATTTTCATTTGCATCAGAGCATACTATGGCTACTGTTTTAATGCAAAATAGAGATCAGGTTGAAAAGCCAATTGCATTTTTCAGTAGGACTATTAGAGATGCTGCTTTAAGGTATAATATTATTTAAAAACAAGCATTGGCTCTTATAAAGGCATTGAAGGATTTTAGGGTCTATATTCTGCATTCACATACTATATCATATGTCCCTAACGCAGCAATGAAGGATGTGTTGATGCAAACTGATCCAGAAGGTCGAAGAGGTAAATGGATAGTAGCTATGTTGGAGTACGATCCGGAGATCAAGCCCACGAAGTTGATCAAAGGCCACGACTTGGAAAAATTGATGGCCCAATCAAATCTGCGTGCCCTGGATATAAACCTCATAACAGCAATGTCAGAGGATGAAGATGAAGGTTTGCTTGTTCCAATTTTCAAATATTTTTCTGCAGTCCCCTTGGTATTCAGATATTGTTTATGTTCTTCGGCACCTTTCGCCTCCTCCAAGAATGTCTAAGAGTAAAGGTAGATCTTTGAAACTTAAATCTACAAAATATTGTATTTTAAACAATGCTCTGTATTGGAAAGATCCAGGACGCATTCTGCTCAATTGTTTGGTTGAAGAAGAAGCTCAGAAGGTAATGCATGATTTCCACAAAGGTGATTGTGGCGGTCACTTGTTTTGGAAGACTATAACTAACAAGGTATTGAGAGCAGGATATTATTGGCCCAGGTTATTTTCTGATTTATATAAAACAATGATGAATTGTCATGAATGTCAAATTTTCCAAGGGAAGAAGAAATTGCTTCCTCTTCCTTTGAAACCAGTTTCAGTGAACGCACCCTTTCAGCAGTGGGGACTCGATTTCATAGGAGAAATTCATCCTGCGTCCTCAGCATAGCACCGATGGATATTGACAGGAACAGATTACTTCACTAAATGGATCGAGGTCATCCCAGCTAGGCAAGCTATAGACATGGTAATTATTCAATTCCTAGAATCGAATATTTTATCTCGTTTTGGCTGCCCTTATAAAATTGTGACAGACAGTAAATCAGCGTTCAGATCCAAGAAGATGGTCGATTTTTGTGACAAATACAACATCGCGCTGGGCCATTCAACAGCATATTATCCACAAGGCAACGACCTAGCAGAATCATCGAACAAATCGCTGATAAATATAATTAAGAAAATGTTGGAGGCAAACAAAAGAAATTGGCATCGCAAGCTCATCAACGCACTGTGGGTAGACAGAGTTAGCAGTAAGAAATCAATAGGTATGTCACCTTTTGAGATGGTTTATGGTACTGATGTTGTTTTTCCTACATCTCTTACAATTCCAGTTATGAGATTATTGCAAGAAGTTGGCAGCGAGGACGATGACAATCAGCGAAGGATCAATCAGATGATCCACCTTCAGCAAACAAGAGAGGAAGTGTCACAGAATGCGATTCAGTTGTAGGAGAAGATAAAGAAGATCTATGACAGGAAGACCAAAGTAGAAAATTTTCAACTGGATGATGTGGTGTTGAGATGGGATGCAAGAAATGAGGACAAAGTGAAGCACGGTAAGTTTGACAATCTCTGGAAAGGACCCTACAGGATTTCAGCATACAAGGGACAGAATGCCTTCTTGCTTTCAGAGATGGATGGCCAAGATTGCCCTGGAGGAGCAGTAAATGGTAGGCTTTTGAAGCACTACCACTGTTGAAGACAATGGATCAGAACCTATGTCATCATCATTGTATATACCGTGTTATTTTGATCATAGTTCAAGTACACAGATCATTGAAGTTTGGGGCCCGAGGTGAAGGCTATTAAACTTGGATGATATGTGTATGGTGTGGTTTTATTTCAGTTTTCAGTCTTAATCTTGAGTCAAAGTCATTTTGCATCGTGTCGGTTTTCAACATTGTTTTTTTTTACTCCATGCCCAATGGATAAGGCTACTTGGTCTACGGTGTTCTTGGCACCTCCAAGGAGCTACCATCCCTATTGGAGCCAATGTTAGTGTCAGTATAGTCATACTGCCATCAGTGATCAAAATTACTCTTTTGCATTTGCATATTAGGAGTCCCATACCAATAAATTTCACCATTCCGCTAGGTCATGGATTCATTGATGGTAGTGATTTTTCATCATTTTTCCCTCATGTGAAACTTGTTGATTCTCCTCTCTATGATCTTATTCATGAGCTACTTTCACTTTGTGAATCATGTCAGTAGGTCATAGGATGGGTCTCATTAGTTTCTAGGGTCTCACCATGGTCAAATTAATGAGTCAAGTGTCAATAAATATCAGCAAGGTCATGAGGAAGTTAATAAATTCAAAGTCAGCACCTGGAAGATCAAAGAGATATTTTATTTATCTTGATGTAACTTTCACCTCAAAACAATGTTTTGAGGTGAAAACATGATACTTTACTTTAAATTGCCATCATTATGCAATTTTATGTCAGCATATGTAATAAGTCACACTTCAGAAGCTGTTATCTCCATAAAGTCATCACCCTGTCTTCATAGAAGTTTTCCTTAGCACATTCAGTGTCAAATCATCTTCCAAGTAGATTCAACAGAAAGAGCCCGGAAAGAGCTTTCCAACGGTATATGTTTGGTCTCAACCTAGTCTCCTAAATTGAGCTCATTTAATTGTCAACCAGGGTTAGTAAACTGCTGAAGTGAAGTGCACCATATGTGCCTAAGTAACCTTTTTCCTACTTCGTTGTGTTTAGTGTTTTCTGATGTTTTTGGTTTTATGGTTTTATTTTGAAAAGGAAAAGAACTAAGTGCTAATGAAGGGAAACTATTGGTCAAAACAGAGTGAAGCCTAAACTATGATGGTAAACAAATGTAAATGCTGAAACAAAACAGAGTCTAACTATGACTAGCAACCAACAAATACAAAGCTTGATAATGACTCTATTGTAAACTCACAACATGAAATTGAAATGAACCTGAGAAATGAACAAGCTAAGTGTAAATGAAGTTTTCTCCTAAATCACTAATCAAACTGATAACTTACAATGTACAACATCTTTATCCATGAATAAAGATTTATTGGAAAATATGTGGAAAAGAATATTTGTAACAAGGTAAAGTTTCTACTCTAAACTAGTTTCTACTTCTATTTTGCAACTCAATTTAACACCATTAAACCTTTCTCAAAAGTTATAGATTTCCTTTCAAAAATAGTCTTTGAGAAAGAGGCTTGTTTGTGAAATGATAAAGAAGCTGCAAAATACTCCAGACCTTATAATAATACTATCTTTTGTCCATATAATTGTGTATGAGTATGAATTTTGAACAAAAGAAGTTTTGTAAATAATTAAGCCTGTGAGATTGAATTTATCAACTAAGACAAAGTAAGCTACAATGAACAACAGCTAAACTTGAAGTGTTAAAGCAATGAGTTAAAACTAAACTAAGATGCTATTAATCTACAATGAACAATATCAAACTAAAGAGCCATTATCATACTTGAAAAGAAAGGACAAAGCTGAACCACATGCATTCTACCTCCGGAGTATTCTATTGAAATTGACATGCCATTAATATATGAAATTACACAGTTTGAAATGAAAACACAATTAAACTCCTAAAATACCACAATTAATTCCAATTCATCATTACATATATTTTGGAAGAATTCATTAGAATGAGACTAAACTGTAGAATTCAATACAAATGAACATAAAAACGCAGAATTCAGAAAATTAACTAAGCTAAGAATGACACGAGAGTTACTTATCTAAATTAAAAAGAACAGAGCTGCACAAGAGGTAGGGGCCCTCCACCACCTGGTAGCATGCAATCTAACTCAAAATTGACTCAGCACGTTCACAGAGATGATGTTTCTTTCATTAAAGGAGATAATGACTGAAAAACAGAGTATTCACGGTTCTGTGGCAAAAGCCAAAAACTAACCAAGATCTAACCTTCTTCTCTCAGTTCCCCAAGCATATTAATAGCAAATTTACATAACAGAACTGGAGAAAATAAAGGGATAAGTGTCTTTCCTAATAGAAACCAAACTAGGACTCTGATCATGATCATGTAACAGAATCTGGACTGTTCTTGTCCTGTTAGGAGTCTACTTCCTAGTTTGATTCCCACGTGCTTAACCACTTGTAGAATTGTGCTCAGACTTTGTAGGGAGCAAGGAATGATGTGGATGAAGTCTGGAATTTGCCCATATGCGCCTTTCTTTGAGATGACACATGTAACCCACTCAAACTGTAAAACAACTGCGGAATTCGGGATCAGCTACGGAATGTGCGGTCAGCTACGGAATGCCTGTATTCTGTAGCTAGTTTGCAGAAAATTGTTAAAATAGCAAAAATCATGAAAATACAATATGTTAATCAATTTCATGTAACCTTTAAGCAATCCTAATCATTCTTCATTGATTTTAGGCTTATGAAGTGATAAAATGATGATGAAATGAAGTGAAGGTTTGTAAAATAGAAGGCAATTATAAGGCTCAACATACCCCCACTGCAAGACTATTGCATGTCCTCATGCAATTTCATCAAAACTTATTCCATGTGCTTTGAAACCTCTGTTAGAACATCCAACCTTATCTTTCTGCTTCTTTTGGCCCTAATCTATTTTCTAATCTCTGTTAACTTTTCAGAAATTAGTTCTTCATCTTCCTCTTGTAGTGGAGTGTCAAGTTTATTTTCAATAACCATGTCAGTTTTTCTTCTTCTGCTCCATCAAAAGATTTGGCAAAAGATTTTGTAATCTCCTTATGGAAGCCATCAAATTTCTCGATAAAATTTAGCCTCCCTGCTTGTTGTAGTAGTTCCTTGACTTATGGATATCCTTCCAAATACTTGACTTCAACTGATTCTGTCTTGACAATTAGCCACATTCCTCCTTTGTGCAGATTATCTTCCTTTCAGAATTATTTTCTATGCTTGAAGCTAGATTGACTACAGAGTCTAATGCTTTATTTTGAAACTGTATCTCTGTGTCTGAAGATGGATTAGTTTAAGAATGATGCTTCACCTTAGAATTACCTTTCTGCACTTAGGAATGGATTGGCTGCAAAGTGTAATGGAAGTGAATGGATGGAGGTAATTAAGCTATAAGGGAAAATGAAGTGGCTATGGATCTGATGGAGGATTTATGATGAACTTGTGGTGAAATAAGTGAATGATACAATCTTAAGGAGATGTGGAATAGTAGGTTGGAATGTTGGATAAGGGATATGGCTAATCAATTCGAATGATAGGTTGTTTTAGGAAACATATGATTATACACATTGTATCTATTTCATGTTTTGACTTTTTGCTATTAAAATAATTTTCACAATTTACCTCAGAATTTTGACCTTGTTAATTGTTGTGCTTGATGTTGTTCCTTTGGTCCTCTTTTAGCTTGTTGGTCTTCAAAACAGAATCCTTCAATTTCCTGTAATCATCATCTCTTTGTAGGCTGTACAATTATGTCAGAACTGCTGAATAAGATGTGGCTGCAACATGCAATCTGTAAGAAGAAATGAAGTATGAATATGGAAGATGGATGTGAAATGTAATGGAGTGAAAGTGGAGTATGACTTGTGAAATGAAATGAAAATGGCGTGAGATGAAGTGAAAGTGGAATAGGACTTGTGAAATGAAATGAAAATGGCGTGAGATGGAGTGAAAGTGGAATGGACTTGTAGAATGAAATGAATTTTGCAATTTCTCTCAAATGGTACATCAGACTTCCCTGAAATTTTCTGAGGTTGTCACCAATATTATTATGCATCTTCCGACGAAAAATCTCTGCCATTGGTTACACGGATCTCCCGGAAAATGAGAAATGGCTGTAGGTGAAAGTGGCCAATTTCTTGAAGAATACATACTGAAATTTTCTGAAATTTTCTGTGTTTATTCACCCTACCTCATTGCATTTACCATAAAAATTTCAGGACCAACGGATGCACGGTTTGAAAGTTATGATAAAATCAATTTCTGCCCTGTTTCACCTTTCATTTTGCCCAATGTTGCAACAAAAAAGTACGCCACGGACTCATTTTAAGGCCAAATTGAGTGATTCCAATGGGAAACTGTGTATTTTTACCTTCTCTACTGCCACATGCTTCCAGAATTTCATTTTGATGAAGAAAAGGTGCTGTTGTGCAAAAACACTCAAATCTGTCCTATTCTGTCCAAAATGCTGAAAAGTGAGAATCTGCCTGAAAAGCCCTTTTGAAATGCCCTTAAAAATTGCTTTTTTTCAAATTCTGTCCGCGTATTACTCAATTTATCATATTCTGAGAAAACCCAGAAGCTCAGAATTTTTTATTTCTGCTCCAATCTCTTGCAAAAATTGCACCAAAACTGCCTTCTGAAAAAAGTTGCAAAAAACAAGAACAGGCTGCTACAGCAATAGCTGCAGAAACTGGCACTTTCCGCAGCTGTTATTGAATTGACAAAAGTATGAACATGCTGCTACAAGAAACTAATAAAATTCACTGCTGCAAGTTGTTGTTGATTCCATAAAACCATTAGTCTTCATCAAAGCCAACATTCATGGTACAATTCTTACCATGCGAATAAATGTGTCGAAGTCGAGCATGGGAGGAAATCATTGGATTACCGATCAATAATGAAAATCGTTAACCAATGCGAGACAACTCACCGATAATGTAAATGAGTGTCAAGGTACCTCAATTCATCTTGACAGGGACGAATGAATGTGTCGAAGTCGAGTCGCCTGCAAGATTTGACAATCAAGAGACATTGTTGTATTCCCATTGTTATCAACGAGGAGGCTTGCCATTGATGAATGCAAGCTCCAAGGCACTTCAAATAATCTCTAATCTTGATCCCATATAAAGTGTTGAGGTCGATGGGACAAGATCTGTTGGAAGGTGGACCTTAAGAAATTCCTCATCATCCAACTCGAGCATAGAACCAAGAATGATTTGAAGAACCATGAAAGATTGAAACCATCATGAAATTGCAGAACTTATTGTGAACTTTGCCCGCCAGTTGCCTGGTTTTCAAACAAAGCTCATGTCCAATTGCGCCAGCAAGCTGGTTTTCACTATAGGACTTATTTTTCTCTTTACTCTTTTTTCTTTTTTTCCTTTTCTTTTTTTCTCTTTTTTTTTTATGTCCTACTCTACTTGAAAAAGAAAATCTTGTTCAAGTATATGAGTACTTCCAATGGAACCATGTCTGTAACAAGATGATAGATAAACTCATATGCAGGTTTGAAAGACACTCTTTGATATGTACCTGTATATGAGATGCCAACTATCTTGATTTAGATGATGTCAAAAGATATTGAATAATTGAGCATTGGAATCCGATGACTGAATGGAACCAAGATTCAACGTAATCTTGTCTTCCTTGTCTTTCCTCTATCATGAAATGCAAGTCTTCAAAGATATGATCTTCATTCATAGAATCTAGTGATAGGCATGCATGAGACTTTTCAATCTCTGGTTCCAATATCTCCTCTTTATCAATAGAAATTCCTGATTCTTGGACCTTATCTGAGTCTTCTTCTTCTGGTTGGTGTTCTTCAATGACAGCTGGTGAATCATTTTGCAATACCTCAGATTTGTAAGTTGATTGAGGTGTTTTATTGTTGGGGATATGAAATGGTTGTGGAGGTAGTGGAGTGGGGAATCTTTGGGGTGTTTGTGTGGATGGTAATGGAAAAGGTTGAATTGAGGTAAAATGAGGGTGATATTGATGTTGTGATGGAGACAAATGGTATGGATAACATTGATCATGGTATTGAGGATAGAGAGGAAAAGATTGAGGAGAAAGTGGATTTCCTTTGTATGGCCTTTGCCAACTTTGTTGCCAAGTTTGGTTTTGAGGTTGGAATTGAGATGGCCAAGGTTTCCAAAGTTGGTTTTGAGGTTGGGATTGAGATGGCCAAGGTTTCCAAGGTTGGTTTTGAGGTTGGGATTGAGATGGCCAAGGTTGCCAAGGCAAGGGTGTTTTCCAATTACCTTGAGGTTGTTGTGCATAACCTTGAAACTGTGCATAAGGATATTGCATCATATTGGGTTGATGAGGCTGCCATAGTCCTCTCGGAGCTACATAACAAAGTTGCTCTTGTGCTTGATTTGCTCCATTATCCTTCTGGTAAATTGCCTTCAACCCTGGTAATGATGGGCAATCTTCAGTAGTATGTGATCCTGCACAAATTTTACACATTTTAATGTGATTAAGTGGACATTCATGCAAAACATGTTTTTTTCTACATTTAGGGCAAAATATAAATGAAGCAACTTTTTGCTTGTTTTGCATTCTTAGCATGTCAGTTTGTTCATTTAAATTACCAAGAATGTTTAGCAGATTGTTAGGTTCAGTTTGACTTACCAATCTTGATGTTGACTTACTTACTTTTGCCATAAATGGATCTTGAGAGGACCTTACACACTTTGTTTTTCCTCTTGATATGTTCTTGCATAGTTCACAAATTTCTTGAAATGGCAATTGATAGACATCTCCTTTTCCCACAATATTAAGAAGATCAATCCATTCATCCTTTATAGCATTTAGTAGGAGAGTTTTTAATGCATCTGATCCTAAATTATGCAATTTAGATCTTTTGATATTATAAGTAAATCTCTCTACTAAATCTTCTAGGCTTTCATCCTCTTTTTGGTTCATGTTAAAGACTTCATTTCTAAGGTCATGGTCCATGCAACAACCTTTATATTTTTCCAAAAATACTCTTTTCATATCATCCCATGTCCCTATAGAATTTGTTCCTAAAGTCATGAACCATCTAAGAGCTCTATCCTTCAATGTTACCGGAAACAAATTCAATTTTTGCATGTGCAATGAGTAGCCATAAGATCTACAAATTATTTCAAATTCAAAAAGAAAGGTTTCCGGGTCTTCTGATCTCATACCTTTGAAGTTAGGGAGCACAGATGGATGGATGTTCTTCATTTGAATATTGATATCAGTTTCTTGAATGGGAAATCCAAAAGGATCTTCCTCATTGTCATTATCTCCATCCATTTCTTCAACCTGCTTTGTCACATCTTCTTCTACCTGCAAAAATATGAATTCATGATGTGGATGTGTGGCTCTTACTGCACCACATGATATAGTGGGTGTGGTAGGTGATTGAAGTTTTTGTTTTTGTTTTTGTTGATGTAGGAAATCAGGATACCTAGTTACACTTCCCCGGCAACGGCGCCAAAATGTTTGGTCTCAATCTAGTCTCCTAAATTGAGCTCATTTAATTGTCAACCAGGGTCAGGAAACTGCTGAAGTGTGGTGCACTATATGTGCCTAAGTAACCTCTTCCTACTTCGTTGTGTTTAGTGTTTTCTGATGTTTTTGGTTTTATGGTTTTATTTTGAAAAGGAAAAGAACTAAGTGCTAAATGAAGGGAAAATATTGGTCAAAACAGAGTGAAGCCTAAACTATGATGGTAAACAAATGCAAATGCTGAAACAAAACAAAGTCTAACTATGACTAGCAACCAACAAATACAAAGCTTGATAATGACTCTATTGTAAAATCACAACATGAAATTGAAATGAACCTGAGAAATGAACAAGCTAAACTTGAAATGTTAAAGCAATGAGTTAAAACTAAACTAAGATGCTATTAATCTACAATGAACAATATCAAACTAAAGAGCCATTATCATACTTGAAAAGAAAGGACAAAGCTGAACCATATGCATTCTACTCCGAGTATTCTATTGCACTGATATGCCATTAATCTATGAAATTACATACCATACAATTTTCACTATGATAATTAACAAAGGGAAATGTAACTCAAGCCTACAATCACAACCTATTTCTCATTCATCGTAATGGTATTTTGGAATATGATTAGTACAAGTCTAGTCATGGATATTTTAATGAAATCAATGAGATCCTAAACCGTAGAAGCTTGTCTAAATTATAAATGAAAACACAATTAAAATACTCATCTAAACTATGAAAACAGAGCTAAAATACTTATCTAAATTAAAAAGAACAGAGCTGCACAGGAGGCAGGGGCCCTCCACCACCTGGTAGCACGTAATCTAACTCAAGATCGACTCAATGCGTTCAAAGGAATACTGCCTCTTTCATTAAAGGAGAAAAATGCTTAAAACAGAGTATTCACGGCTAGCAGCAAAAGCCAAATTCTAATCAAGATCTAACCAGCGTTGCTTGGTCTCCCAAGTCATATTTATAATGAAATTACATAACAGAACTTGAGATAACATAGGGATTACTGTCTTTCCCACTCCTATTCAAATTAAAACTCTTATTGAAGGCTGCGTACTTTTGCTGTAGACAGCTGGACTGAGACAATCCTACTAGAAGTCTACCTCTTGATTTTGGTTTCCACGTGCATAACCACACACATAATTCGTTTCTTCCTTCATGGTGAGCAACAAACCATGTAGACATGACGTGGAATATGCCCATATGCGGTTTTCCTTCAGACGACACCTGGAACCCACTCAAACTGTAAAACAGCTGCAGAATCGCCGGTCAGCTACGGAATGTCTGCATTCTGTAGCTATTTTGCAGAAAATTGTTAAAATAGAAAAAATCATGAAAATACAATATGTTAATCAATTGCATGTAACCTTTAAGCAATCCTAATCATTCTTCATTGATTTTAGGCTTATGAAGTGATAAAAGAATGATGAAATGAGGTAAAGTGGAATGAAAGAAAGCACAATTTTGAGGCTCAACAGGAGCCTGACCTGTCCGATAACCCCAAATGTGTATGAATCCTGCACTAACAGAGATCGTTAAGGAAGAATTACAAAAACTCTTGGATGCTAGTTTTATCTATCCTAAATATTATAGTCAACGGGTCTCCCCATTAGTGATAGTTCTGAAAATGATGGGAGATGGCGAATTTGTATCGATTATAGAGAATTAAACAAAGCCACTCTCAAGGATTACTTTCATCTTCCCTTCATCAATCAAGTGCTAGATACCCTTGCTAGTAAAAAGTACGTCTTATTTTTAGATGGCTTCAGTGGTTATAGCCAAATACAAATCTCACCCGAGGATCAAGACAAGATCACTTTTACTTGTCCACGGGGAACATTCGATTATCGAGTGCTTCCTTTTGGGCTTTGTAATGCTATGACTACCTTTCAAAGGGAAGTATTAACTCTTTTTGTTGACCTCGAGTGTTTATAGGTTTACATAGATGACTTTTTCAGTATTTGGTGATTCTTTTTAGGAAGCCCTTCAAAATCTAGAGAAATTAGTTCATCGATGCCAAGAAACTTGCCTCACTTTGAGTGATAAGAAGTGTAGATTGATGTGAAAATTTGGGTTGGTTCTTGGCCATATTATCTCTGATAAGGGTAATTAGGTATATTTGACCAAAATAGAATTTATTACACGTCTTCCTACACCTAAAAAACAAAGGGAAGTGAGAGGATTCCTTGGACATGCGGGCTATTACTGAAGATTCATTGAACATTTTTCTAGGATAACCGCCCCTCTTTTTCTATTATTAGCTAAGGATAGCAATTTCTCTTGGAATAAAGCTTGCCAACAAGCTTTTGAGGATTTGAAGGAAAAATTAGTACAAACACTAGTCTTGAGGGACTCTAATTGGTCCCTCCCATTCCATATTTCCTCAGATGCCTCAGATACTTTTATTGGTGCAGCCTTAGGACACGAAGAAAATCAACAATCCTATGTTATCTAATTCATTAGTAAAAACTTGTCATCTATTGAATTGAATTTTAAATTAACTGAGAAATATTTTCTAACATTGATATTTTCTATTAATAAATTTAGGCACTACATTACGGGTTATGAAGTTATTATACACACAGATCATTCTACAATAAAATACTTAATGAAAAAACCTTTGACTAGCAGTAGGGTGACTAGGTGGTTAATTTTACTACGGAATGTAATGTTACTATAATCGATAGGCCAAGAAAATCAAATGTTGTAGATTATTATATTTCTAGATTAAATAATCCTGGTGAAATAATTCATGTAGATGACTCATTTCTTGATGAACATATTTTTGTTGTTTCAACAAATTCTCCACGGTTTTCTGATATAGCTAATTATTTAGTCACAGGTAAAACACCACCTCACTTATCTACTCGAGAGAGGCGGAAAATTATTTAGAAAAGTGTTTCATATTCCTAGATTCAGGGAGACCTCTTCTACATAGGACCTGATCTTATTATCCATAGATGTGTGAGAGAGGAATAAGTGATTAATATCTTGAAAGTTGCCCATGATAAACCTTGTGGGGGGTATTTTTCTGATAAAATAACAACATATAAAGTCTTCCACGTTGGCTACTTTTGGCCTTCCTTGTTTAGGGATGCCAAACAGTATGTTTAGCGTTCTGATAGTTTTCCTCAAATGGGCCAACCTGGTCAAGACAATGAAATGTTTTTGGGTCCTCAAGTTATGATAGAACCCTTTGAAAAATGGGCCATTGGTTTTGTAGGACCTATAGCTCCAACATATTTAAAAAAAAGACATGTCTTGGTTTGTACAAATTTCCTAACAAAATGGGTAGAAGCTAGAGTTGTTTCTTTTGCTACTGAAAGAGTTGTTATTGATTTGTTATTTAATGAATTTTTTACTAGATTTGGTGTTCCAAGAGAAATTTTTACTGGCAATGGGCATCAATTTTTTTCTCAAATAGTAAAATGTATTATAGATTACTACAAGATTCGGTACAGGAAATCAACACCGTACCACCCGCAGGAA
Source organism: Pinus albicaulis (assembly GCA_034641835.2). Lineage (NCBI taxonomy): Eukaryota > Viridiplantae > Streptophyta > Pinopsida > Pinales > Pinaceae > Pinus > Pinus albicaulis. Next base: position 488,332,830 of record CM076573.1, read on the forward strand.
AATGGTCAGGTAGAATATATTAATAAGGTGATCGAGTCCATTCTTACCAAAACAATGAATCCTCATAAGAAAGATTGAGAAAACAGATTACCAGAGGAATTGTGGGCTTATAGAACTACCCAGAGGAATAGTACGTGTCACACACCTTATGATATGGTGTATGGGAAGCAGGTCTTGTTGCTGATCGAATTCTAGATTAAAATTTTCAGGACTGCAGTCCAGTTAGGATTGGATGTCTTGGAAGCAAAACAACGTCTTTTTCAGTTGAATGAACTTGATGAAATAAGGAGAGATGTTGTTCAACAGAATATATTAGTACAAAAAAAACGTAGAAAATGACATGACGGGTTGATTAAAAAGAATAAGTTCCAACCAGGTAACTGGGTACTCCTTTATGGTTCCAAGTTTAAACATTTTTAAGGGGAAACTTTGTACACACTGGATATGGCCATACAAATTAATCAAAGTATTTGAAAATTGAGTGGTGGAAATTAAGACCATTGATGGACAATAATCAGTGTTCCTTGTGAATGGGCATAGACTTAAAATATATTTTCATCCCATTACCAAGGAAAATTTCATACAACATGTTATCACAAAAATATGGTCATCTAGCCATCTACAATTAGATGGATCGAAGTACACCATGTAAGAACAATTTTACCATAGTAAAATTTCTTTCACTATAAGAAATAATTTAATAAACCATATTTTATTAAGTTATTTCTAATTAAAACAAGAAACTCCATGAGGAATAATTAAATAAATCCTTATTTATTTGATTTTCCTCTAGGAATAATGAATTGAACCATTGGTTAAATAATATTCCTCGTCATATTTAACCCAGTTATGAGAAATAATTAGATAAATCATTAGGTATCTTATTTTTCTCTAGGAATAATTAATTAAATCATTATTTAGTTATTATTCCTTGTTAAATTTGACTAAATCACCTATCAATAATTAAACAAATCATTATTTGTTAATTATTCCTTAACTACATTATTGAAATAATAAATAAATAATTTATTTGTTTATTATTTCTAAATAAAGGTATTTAACCAATTTAAATACCTTTTCCCTCCAACAAAATATAATAAAATATTCCAAGAAGTTAGATATACATCTTGGTTAATAATATTTAAGCATTCACCATTATCAAGGATAACTCAATATTTTGTTATAAATAGGAGGGTTTTCCATTTATTCTTCACTTTAATCACTTTCATTGTCGCACTTTGATCATTCTCATTCTTGCTACTATTTTCTTTGCTTCTTGAGCTCCCATAGAGTTCAACACATTTTTTGGGTTTTCTGCACCATTGAGAGAGAGAGAAACTTCTGGATCTGAAGAGTTGAGGACAACCAATAACCCATCCCATTGACGACGATTGGTAACTTGTATTAGTTCCCTTTACCATGTGTTATAATATATTCAAAAAACTTTAAATCTTGTCTTTTCCGTTGGATGCATGGAGAAATTCTTATTTCTTTTCACTGTTTAACTACTTTTACTGCATAGATCTAGTTTTTTGCAACATTTGTTCTAACTATCGATTATAGATCTAAAGAAGTTAAGCAACCATTTCTATTGTTAGGGTTGTTTGTCACACATAGCTAAAGTGATCTATTTTCATACACCTGCATTAAGAATTTGTGCTAACAAATGGCGACTCCACTCGATTTTTAATTACACATTGTCGTCAACAAATGGCGACTCCACTGTTGTAATTCATATTCTTGCATGACCAAAAAATTCAGTAACTATGGTTTTTATTCAGTTTTTTATAGTCTCTTGATGTTGTTTATTAACTTTAAAGCCATAAATCAGTCAAAATTCTAACTTCCGGTTGTTTTTGGGTGTTTTTCGCAGGTAACAAGTATCAGTCGCGCTAGAGACAACAGTTTTTACAAAACCTGCCACTTGAAGATTCAAGAACATTACTTGCACATTTTGAGCCAAAAAATACGATTTCTCATTGAACTCACACTTATCTGCCCATAAACTATGATTTCCACAGCCCACATGTCAGTACTCGCGAACCGAAACTTTTTTCTAAATTTTTTCGGTGTCTGCCAGGGTTTGCCAAGAGCACTATTTTTGGTTGTCTGGCCTCTGTCTCAGCTCTTCTTAGGCCTGAATATGCTTAGTTTGTCTCCTTGAAGTAGAACCAAACCCCCTAGGGTTTTAGTACATTTCCACCTTTTTAGGAGGGGTCACGTTGAGTAGGTAGTTTGAGATTTGCAGTGCTTTCAGCCATTGTTTCAGGGTCTGATCTATCCTTCGTTCATGTCCTTTTTGATAGGTTATTATTCCATCCAAAACCCCCTCTTGATTTTTGTTTGGTCTTTCCCTTAGGGTACCCTTTTTTCCCCTAGGGTTTTAACTTTTTGCCTTCCATTTTGCAGCAGTTTTCCCCTCCGATTTCTTGTTGTTTTCTACGTCACTTCGAGCAGATCTAAGACATTAAATCCCTGTCCCTTAGAGCTTATATATTTTGGATGTATTTTTTCTTTCGAGTCAAATTTTCCCTCCTTTTAGACTAGTTGTTTGGGAAGGCTTCTTTTGGGTTGAATTTATGCATAATTAGCTGTTTATTTTACTGTCATTTCAATTTTATTTACAATACTTCAACATTTTTTTATTTATTTATACAATTGTTTGGGCTTAATTAAAATTCACACATGGATTTCACACACTCGCAGCTAAAGCAAAGAGCGCTTGGTTTACACCTCCAAGCCAAGACATAAACATCGTAATTAATTAATCTGCCTCACAGAGCCTTTGTTTATCACTCTTCAACCTTTTCGTGTTATTTGTGACTTGTCATCATTGTGCCCCCAAGGCATTTATCGTGGAGACTCCAAGGCCTTCACTCGTAGTTTCCGTTAGGAATACTTACTCCATCGCATAGGGTCTGAGTTAGTCCTCTGTCGAGTCCCCATATCGACTCTAATTCTGGTTCATCGGGTTCTTCATCTGATTTCGAACCCGGTTCCCCTCACCCTCAAACCGTCACCATGTCAGGCGCCAATGTAGGTGCAGGTCCTCAAGTTGGTGGTGTCACTAGCCCTAATTCTAGAGCCGCCACTGGAACCATTTCGGCTACTCCTTTTCTACCTTTTATGGCAGGTTTAAGCCTTCTCGATTTTAGCTAGTTAATCAACAACCCTATACTCCACGAGGCAGGTTGGCCAGCTATGCCAACTAACCTTCCTTTCGATATTCATAAAATCAAAGGAAACACTAGAGAGGACCCTACTAATCATGTCCGCTCCTTTCATATGCGGTGTTCGTCCAATTCCATTACCGATGACTCCATTCGCCTTTGGTTGTTCCAACGTACACTCACTAGAGAAGTTGCAAAGAGGTATATTGACCAGAATTCTGCATCTCATTCCACTTTTTAGACTCTTGCTAAAGTGTTTATGTCTTATTTTCAGTTACCTCTCCACTATGATACTGGTACTAAGGTGTTGATTGCATTCTGTCAAATTTCTGCCACCCGCCTTTCTGACCATGTCCAAGAATGGCATAGAAGGAGCGTGTGTCGAGCTCCTATATTCGACGACCCTATCTATATGGATTGGTTTCTTAGAATACTTTTTCCTTCAATTGGTAAATATGGCACATGTCATTTTCCTCAACAGAGGAACAAGCTCTCCAAGTCGTGTTGAAATATGACTTGATCTATGCCCAGTCTGGTTATGTTAATACTATTTACCGGATCTTCCTAGACCTAATGGTTCCAACACACCAGGGGCATATCATGCTGCTGACGATATCATTGGATCTCTTTCGCATCCATATACTCATCATTCCATGGGTTATGGTTACCCCTAAGGGGGGGAACCATCTCCTCCAGCACCTATCCCCCTCCTGGCAACATGTATCCCGATCCAATCACGCTTACACATTTTCCCAAAGACATCAACCGATGCCAGGGAAAACTGTTTCTCAACCTATTTACCCAAATGTTTCCCAACCTCCTTTTTATATTTATGCACAACCCGACGATCCAACAACTTCGGCATCAGTGCCCCAACCTCCAGTGCCTTCTCAACCTCTACCACAAAAACCACCGCCTCCTTAGGGTCTGGTGTATGTGTAGAAGACCACCACTAATCCTCCTAATTTGAAGAAAGAGAATAAGGGGAAAGGCAACTAGAACCAACCGACATAGGGTAACAAAGGGAACCAAGGTAATCAACCGAACGCACCCCAAGGGAACCAGACTAACACCACAAACCAGTAATAGGGTGATCAACCCAATCAGAACAAGCCTCTTCATACAAACAAGCCTTGTTTATGTTGTGGTGTCCATGGCCATTATACTCATGATTTTCCCATTTTACCCCAGATGCACCAGTTGTGGGAAGTAGAAGCAGCGTCTAGAGGGCAGCAAGCCACCGCTTCGCTTCCTCCAAACACTGCGCCAACTCAATCGGCTATGTTCACTAACCCCTTCCCTCAGCAAGGATATGTTGCTACCCAACCACCTCAAGGTCGGGCCATCCCTCAACCTCCGTAGTATAGTACCCCTGATTACCAGATTCACATGAATAATTCTGAAGAGGTCAATACTATTGATGTCAACCTTCAGACCCGGTCGTGCTAATATGCCAAGAAACCCACTATGTCTACAACCAAGTCCCAAACCAAAGTTCCCACAGAGTCTATTTTGACACCAAGCTTTCCCTTACAGATCCCTCTATCTAAGGTATAGGTCATTCACAAGATCCACAAAGGATCATTATGCCGAAATGTTGCTTCTGCCAAATCTTCCCACACCTACAACATAGTAGATGACTTGACATAGTCTTCTACTGCCATGTCAACACTGGAAGTCCTCTAGTCATGCCCATTTCAATGAAAATATCTAATGTCTTCTTTGGGAATTGTGGATCCTTCAGATGATCGTTTGATCATCTTTGACGTTGAAAAGTTAGAACATCCCCCTTTACCTTCAAACGTTTCCTTCCAAATACCAGTCAAGATTTGTAATGCCCATGTTTAGAGATTTACCATTGACAAGGGCACATCCACCAGTGTGATGTCCGCCTATGTTTGGAATAATCTTAGATCACCCAACTTGGACCCATCCACCATCACTTTGCGTGCATGGGATGGTCATCCTTCTTAGCCCCTTGGCATGTTCTATAATTTTCCAGTCACACTTGCGGGTGAGACTGTTTGCATTGACATAGAAGTCATTGATTCCCCCTTGGATTACAATATCCTCTTGGGTCGTAGCTATACTTATGACATTTCTATTGTCGCATCTGCGGTTCACCGTAAGATGTGATTTCCCCGTAATGGAAATATCGTCACTATCAATTAGTTGACATATTACAAACCGAAGTCTCATACCTCCCCTGAGCCCATCATACCTTCGGTGGCTGATAACCAATCAGTCGCACCTCTCACCAGTGTTTCACCAGGAGTCTATAAATATTCCACCTTATTGGGTTCATTCCTTGGTCCCCCCCCCCTATTATCACTAAGCCTAGCTCATCGAGTGTTTGCATGTTGCAAGTGTCTCGGGCTAGCCAAAAGTGGCTCGGTTCAACTAGCCAACAGCCAGTGTCTTCGCAACTTGTTGTTGTTCACTCGACATAGCCTTCAAGACCTTTTCCTCAAGGACCTTCTCCTTTTGTTGGTGTCTCTCCCAACCTTTTTCAACTAGGAACGGTTCCCCCAAGACTTAACCATTTTGGAGACATTCCGCTAGGTCATTACCCTTCCGATCAGATGTCGTTTTTAGCTCCCCCCTCTAGAGTCTTTTCGGTGCCTGTCATGGCTACGTTGAGTCTTCCCAATTTGACCCTGAGGATCCCAGTCTGGTACATTGATCCCCCAGGAAACACTTCGCCTGGTCATCTCAAAGCATATACGGCTTTGACCCCAGTTCAAACAGTCGCCATGACCCCTCCCTTTGCTTCAGTGCCACAACCACCTGAACAGGGACCTACTCCTATTGCGAAAGCATCCATTGAGGGGGGTAAAGCAAAAAAGAAGGAACCTAAGGACAAGGCCCCCCCAAACAGCTCTTGCTCCTCCTAAGCCTCCCAAGAAGTCACCCCCATGTGCTTTGTGTGATGTTGTTGGCCATGCCATCCATAAATGTCCTGAGCTTCCTTGTCTCAAAATTGTGGTCAATGAGATGTTTCCTAAATCTGACATCAAGGAGGTCCATGTTACCTTACTTGATTCAACTAAGAAACTAAAATTGTTGTGCACAAACCACCCCTGTGATTTTTGCGACCTTTATGGCCATTATTCTCATCATTATCCCTGTCTCGAAGACTTTCATGATACCCTTGAGGTAGTTCAGGAAATAGAGGTCGCTCGTAGTGGATCCTGTACCCCTCTTGTTAGTATGAATCTTTCGTCGTAAAAGTCCACTTTAGCTACGCATAACAAATAGCCCTAACATCGATTATGGCTGCCAAATATCTTTAAATTTGCAATTAGGTGATCCAAATAATGCTGCACAAATCTAGATCTAAGCATAAAAGACATTAAGCAGATAAAGTAAAATGTGGCTCCATGCATCCAATAGACAAGACAAGAATAATGTATTTGAAAGAATTTTCATATTAGATTAAAAAGGGGCACCTGAGAGGAAAAAAAGAAAGGTGTTTTCCAGTTCTCCTCAATGGGATGGGTTCTTGAAAGTCCTCAACATTTCAGATCTAAAATTTCTCTCTCTTGTTGGTGTAGAAAACCCAGACAAACATAAAACTCAAAGGGAGCTCACAAGGCAAAAATGGAGAATGTGACCAAGTATAGATCTAGAGTGATCTAGTGCAATGGAAGGTGACTAATGAATGGGGAAAACCCTTCTATTTATAACAAAATATTAGGGTGATCTAGAACTTGGTGCATGAATAAAATATTATTAAACAAATTCTAGAACCACCCTTTAGGAATATTTTATTATATTTGTTGGTGGGAAAAGGATTTTTGACTTGGGTCAATTCCTTTATTTATAAACAATAAATAAATAAATGATTTATTTATTATTTTAGGGAAATGGTGGGAATATAATTAAATAAATAATGATTTATTTAATTATTTAAAAATGATTTGGTCAAATTTAACTAGGAATATTATTTTAAATAATGATTTAAATAACTTATTCCTAGGAAATAATCAAATAAATAAGGATTTATTTAATTAATTTCCTTGTTTTGGGTTAAATATGACCAGGAAATATAAACAAATATAGATTTGTTTATTATTTCCTTTTGGGGTTTCCTGTTTGGACCATTAAAAACTTAATAACGATGTTTCACTAAGTTATTTCACATAGTGAAAGCAATTTTACTTAGGGTAAAATTGGTCTTACATGGTGTACTTAGGTTCATCTTATGATAATAGGTTAGATGACCAAAAAAATGGTGTAACAGATTTCCCCCCAACGTACGAGTGTTAGGAGCAAATCGTATGACCGAAGTACGTTGTAAGAACTCAATCACTAGACATCAAGAGGGAAGTCAGAGAGAGAAATGTAAGGTAGTCTAATGTGCTAAAGGACTACACCCTGAGGAGACGAGACTTACAGGTGCAACAAGTCTCTAGTTTATGAAGTGGTACCTGTGCTAAAGGAAGCGGGGGAGGCATACCTATGCCCGCCGAGACAAAGTACAAAGAATAGGAAGTCCAGTAAACAAGGAACTGAACCATGAAGAATATGCTAGCATAAATAGGAGCCAGAAAAATAGAATGATGAATCCCACATACATGCTGTGCCTGGAATAACCGTCAGGACTTATACAATAATATTTTAGTACATGATATACAAATACACCCAAATGCCCCCTACACACAGGGAAGGGCTCGCAAAATCTGACTGATACATGCAAATCGAAGAGGCATTGCAAGCGGCTGAGGCCAATATCATCAAATGGGAGGAGCTGCATCAAGGGCTGAAATGAAGAAGTCATCCGGGCATGTGGGGGGCTACCTGCAGGGCCACCCCCTCATGAGGGTTGATACATCTCACACACACTCGGGAATCACCAATAGTTGTTGTTGCATCACTGGACCATCAAGTGTATAGATCACGATCATGTTGAAAATAGCTCGAACCAAGGTACACTGCCCCCTAGACCCGGCTTCTAGAGTAAATGAGCTGATGTCGACAGAAGTAGGTCCGCCATAGGTGAGGCAATAAGGGAACCCCAACTAAGGCACGAGAGAAAATGGTAGAGTGACTAACAGATGGACACTAATGATGATAATGAAATGAGTGATACTGAGTAGCGGATGGATGACTTCCCTTATTAGAGCATAAGGGGAATGAATGGCTTGGCAGCAACTGAAACAATATCAAGGAGGATAGGTGACAATGGTACTGAAGGCCATAATGTGCAACACGAGAGAGGGACCAAGCGATGAAGGATGGAGGGCTATAGCGGGATACAAAGGGACTCGAGATAGACTCCATGACGGATGATGACTCAACTCGGATGCTCTAACCAAGGGCGACTCGATGTTGCTGCCACACAATAAAGGTACAATGGGGGACCGTAAAAACATGAGTACACTAGGGTGTCTCATGGCGAAAATCAACACGAACAAAGAAAAGTAAAGGGGCAAAGTGGTACCCCAAGTACAAGCGTTGTAAGTGAAGAATTTCGATTGGAAGGAGAGATGAAGAGACCCTTCATGGACAAAATGTGTCCTGGTGAAGTATCAAAACATGAAAAACTAACAGATACCCGTTTGAGTGCTCGGTGAGAGCTTTCCAATAGTGCAGACAGTGTGGCAAACAAGGCTACATTTTGGTCGCAACGGGCGAAAGAAAAAACAGGGGTTTTTCTTCTAATAAGGCATTTTCCCTCCAAAATCGTTCATTTTCTTGTGTAGCTATGGTGAATGTGGAGAGGAGAGAAGACCCTAAATCTTGCGGCGATCGTAGCGGACAAACCGACCATTGGAATTTCGATCCGTCAGTTGCAGGTAAGAGGCCTAATCCTATTCTTTGTTTTTGATGGATTCAAAGTTCAGATTAGGGTCTTAAATCTCAGTAACTGCTCCTACTTCATCATTACAGCTGGGTCGCACTTTTTGGGGCAAAAACTACGACCTGGGACACAGGTTTGGGCCTGAAAAGTGCGACCTGGCCTAGGATTTGGCCAAAAAGTGCGGCCTGTTAGATGGAGGTGGTTTCAGTGCTGTTATGGGCTGAGATTTAGTTTTGGTGTGAGTGAATGCAGTTTTTCTTATCTGTAGACTGACAAAGATGATGGTTTTGTGCAGATATGGCAGATATACATATCAAGTGGAGAGAGAGAGACCTAGGTACATTACAGATGGAAATCCAAGCGGATAAGGGTGTTTGTCGTGCATTGGCTAGGTTTGGGGTTCTGAAATTTGTGGAGAACCCTTTGATGAGGGCTGGGGAGCCCTTGTTGGCCCGGATTATCAGTTATTGGGATCCAGATCATGAGTTGTTTATAGTGCAGGGGCACAGGATTGAGCTGACAGTCCAAGATCTGTATTTCATGACTGGTCTCCCACCATTAGGGATGGTGGGAAATACACAGCCAGTGTTACAGCGGGGGCGTAACATCATGGAGTTCGTTGAGCGACATTATCGACCAGGTGTCCGAGTCAAAGGGACTTGGATATCAATTGGGGATCTAGAGAGGTTGGAGACCCGGGCAGTGGCAGTAGTAGTGTTGTGGATTTTGGGCAGCCAGGCATTCCATCACATCACTGGAGGGCAGATGATGATTGTAGATAGTGTGTTGAGTGGGACCTACTATGGGTGGGCCCAGATGATGTTGGTGTAGGTGAAACGAAAGCTGTCGCTATGTAAGCAACAATTGAATCATGATTGTGATTATGGGACTGTATTGTGCTCCTTATTTTTTGAGATGATCCCGACGTTACGACCTCGTGTACAACTACCTGATGGGGGTCTGAGAGAGCCCCCGGATGCATCGGTGGGGACGAATACTATGTATAGGTGGAGGAGGGGCGGTCGGACAAGTGTTCCAACCAGAGTTCTTTGCCCATTGGGATCAGATGCCATTGTACATAGACGACTATCCCTATAGTGGGATGAGTTATTGGGGAGATCCAGACTTGCCGCTTCCGCCTGGTCGAGTATGGGGGCCCGATGGTAAGTGACAAGTAACTAATTGGTTATGTGCATTTTAAAGTTTGTGAATAGTATGCATGGTACTGATCCTTATAATTTTTGGAATGCAGATATAACTCCGGTGAAACCGGCCGGATATATGGGACGACCTGCATCAGGTGGAACTACAGGTGCAAGTGGATCGAGGATGGCACAGAACGAGGATATGGCTGCTTTGTTGGAGGAAATTTGTCGTAGATGTGAGGGGCTGCTGACCGATGTGTCGGAGCGTGGTTGGTAGGATTTAGATGACCAGTACATAGAGCTATGTATTGGGCTACCCTCTATGTATTGGGCTACCCTCTATTATCTTCAATATCCTCTATTATCTTCATCACCCAATACAAGATTTATATTTTTCCCAAAGAAACGCTTATTAATTTGGCAGCCATTATTTCTCCCTGCTTTAAAAACCCTACATTTAAATGAAAACAAGCATTGCATTTCAACTACAAAAATATATTAGTGTTCAAATGTACATGTGTGCATCACTTTTGTAGGGTATTCCTTTTCCACTTTCACATTATCCAAGAATGTGTGCAGTATAGTTCATATTTTTTGTGATTTAGATTATCTTGAAAAAGGAAAGGTAAATTATTTCCCATGGAAAAAGAAGGTTTTCCCTTTTTACTACTGGAAATGGTACAACAAGTTCCATTTCTACCCGAAACTCCTATGAAACAGGAACCAAATAAAGGCCATGTCCTCAATGGACATCATTTGGCTTTGAAAATGGCCATTGCACCGTGTTGTTTCTTATATTACATCACGATAGTTTCTTGGGTCATTTCTTGTTTCTTGAGATGAAAAACAACCAAAGAAATTGTGAAGATCCTTTCAAGAAATAAATGACCATTTCTCAATCATATCTCAACTATTTTTTATTTTATTCAATGGTTGCTTACTTTGAGAGAAATTTGACACTTTTATAAGGAATATAACATAAAAACACAAAATGGGAAGGAATTGATGAGGTAGATGTCCTTTAGTTGTTGTCAATTAAGAATTGATAATACACGATGCATGTTCTGTACTACAAACTAGATTCCTTCCGGGAGTTAGGACACAGGGTATTGAATCAAAGTTGTAGTTTCTAACTTCTTGTATTGGTTCATCAATCTTGAAATTGAGACATTGCATGTCTTCATTGCTTCATGTTTGAATAATTTTCATCATATCGTACAATAGGAAATTAGGAATTATGATTATTATTACTTTATGGATCTGTTAAGTTACTTTTAAGTTTGCATGGTTTAGTGTGAAATTATTCTGGTGTGCCCCTAGGCCCAGGTGAAGGAATGCCAAGGACTGAGAACCCTAGTTTTTAAATGGTATTGTTTCTTATACCCAAAAACCCCTCAACATCACTTCTTATTAGTTCTTAACAATAGTGTTGTAAACAATTTGAGAATTGATATAGCAAAATCTCGCACTTCTCAAGATAAAGTCTTAAAGCTAAAGTGTGATACCATGTGTAATTCAATAGCTCCATTGTCACCTCACCAACCTCTTTTCACTTTGGGCTAGCTCTCCTCCAACTCAAGGGGGGTTCTCCCTAGTAGATGTTAGGGATCTAATGGCCCAACCAAACCAAGTCAAGAGCCCCATAACTCTCTATGTTTACTACTATCAATCAAAATATTGAACAATAGGGTCAGACATGCATCCTAAAGATAAAATTGCCAGGGTATTTTTAGGTAATTTCAAAGGGAAAGTCCCCAAACACATATAATCAAGGAATTATAACGTGATTTCAAACCTACGTTGCACGGGTTCCCGCACTCGGGGGTGGGGTTCTCGAACCCGCACCGGGTTCCCGCACCCAAGTACCGGATTCGGGTACGGGTTCTTCTCAGAAGAACCCAAACGAACTGGGTTCTTTGAAAAAAAAATTCGAGTTCTTTGGGTTCTTTGGGTACGAAGAACCCACGGTTTGGGTACTTAGAACCCGAATTTCGGGTTCTTCGGGTTCTTCATGAATAATTTCCTCAAATATATATATATATATATATATATATATATATATATATATTTTTTTTAAATGATTAAAATTTAAAAATTTTAATTAAATTTTAATAAATATTTAAATTAAATTAAAAATAATTTAATAAATTAGAAATCTAACTATTTTTTAAAACATACAAATTACAATTAAATTTTAAAACTTAAGAGTTAAAACTTAAATGATTCAAATGAATTGGTATGCTATTTGGATGAATTGGTTTGGCATATTTAGAAATATCAAACCTCAAAAATAAACATGACTATTTTTTAATGGTAAAGAAGTCTTAGACATTAAAGTTACAACTCTGTTATAGTAGATGTATAAAATGCTTCCTACAGGTTTATTGGCATGGGGTTGATCGAATACAATCTGGACATACATAGCCTAATTTCCAAGAGGGATTATTTGTTCACACCAAAGGTGTTGTAGCTACTATGACTATGATGCAAAACTGGACAAATAACATATCTATCATACTAGGCATGGCTTAGACATAACAATTACTGGTGAAGAAATTTCTGCTGGCTTTGACTTTAAATGTAACAAAAATTTAATCTCTTAACCAGAGGTTTCCTGGATCTTAATTCTGTGAATTTTCTGCCTTGGGACTACTATGAAATATATTATACAAAACAGTAGTGGAAGTGAACAGTATTCCAATTGTACTAATGTTCTCTTATAATTAAATTGCCCAAGGGAGGACAAAGTAGCCTATCCAACCCCATAGGCTATAGTCAATTATAAAGGGGGAAGTTAAAACTTAAAAAAAAAAAACACTACCTATCCATGAATCATAAGTTCATAACTTACCCAGCGAAAGCGTAGACTTACCACAAGCATCCATCCTCAAATTGCTATGGATGAGCTAGAGCCTCAAGATGAGAGTGATTCCTACTTGGAGAGCATGCTAAGTGAAGATCTAAGTGATGCTGATGACATGGATGCTGATGATATGGCTTGAGGAAGCCATTGCTCACTCATTAGGGAAATTTTGAGGTCTAAAATGGGCCTCCTAAGAAAAATGTACAACAAAAATAAACTTTATAAAAACCAATAGGATTCAAGATGATGATGTCAACCATGGGGGATGAATTACCATTTTTTAAATAAAAGGGTAAAAATATTAAAAAATAATAAAATAATAAAACTACGTTTTCAACTCGTATTTTCAACTTATCTCCCAAAGTTTTTACTCAAATTTCGAGCGAGAGTACTCGTTGGATGCGAAATTTAATCCCTCATCCAAGGAGTACCCATGTTGCATACTTTCAATGAACCTTGCTACATGAAAAATGGGAAATACATAAAAAAAAAAAAAAAAAGTGATTGTAATCGCGCGTTTTTTTATCTTCCCATTTTTCATGTAGCAAGGTTCATTGAAAGTATGCAACATGGGTACTCCTGAGAGGAGGAAGCCGCGTCCCTACTGGTACTCTGCAGCTTCGAAGCTATTTTTTTGGGAATCAAGTTGAAAATCTGATTGAAAGTAGTTTTTTATTTCCCTCTAAAATTGTTGATAACTCATCAAATCTTTTTGATTTTACTATTATTTTATAATTTCCCCTTAGGAGGCCCATTTTAGACCTCAAAAAATTCCCTAATGATTAGGCTTTGTATTTTATTTTAGTATATCAAAATTTCCTAGTTCATGTTTAGGTTTTCATTGAGAAAATCTTGTAGAACAAAATTTTTAGATTAATTGTATTGGACATATATTTTGAAATTTTGAATCATGATTCTAATTTCTTATAAGTTATTAATATGTAATCTGAGCTCCAATTTGCACTTGATATCATATATGAATCATGATATTATCAAACTAGAAATTTTGAAATTTCAATGAAAAATGTCAGATGTGAATGTTGAATGATGTGCATGTTTAAATCTTTAAAGTTTAAAGTTTATAAATTATTATTAATATACAAATTACTATATTAATGTCATTAAATTTATAATTTATAAATTATAATTTAGAAAATATAGTATTATATATGATATATAAATTATAATATATATTAATATAAAAATACCCAGACGAACCCACGCACCCTGTTTCAAAAAATGTCGTCCCCGTCCCCATCCCAGAACCCACGTTTCCTGGCAACATAGTTTCAAACATTAAATATCAACAAAATCATTTAAAGGATATTGAAAGGAAAAGGTGATGGAAGATAGAAAGTGCCTTACTTAAATGCTCTAAGGATTTTTCAATAGTTGCTCCAAAAGCTTCACTTCAAGGCCCTTCAAGATCGTTTCCAACAATGCTATACCATCAGCTTCAACAATGTTGCTCCAAAAATATCCTCAAGGTCTTCACAACAAGTTTACTAGAAGTTGCTCCAACAATATATTCAATAAGGTCTTCATTATCAACTCGTCTCTTGTTTGGGTGCCTTAATGTGCAATGACATGTTTCTAGGACTGAACTTAATGCAAGGCATATTTGAAACTCTAACTCTGTCTTCCGGTGTCTTATTAGAAATTATTTCAGTTTTCATTTTTTGTTTTCAAGTTAGATATTGTTTTCAAGTTTTTACATTTATAATTTTATTGCAATGTGGCAGACTGATCAGAGCAGTGCAGGAACAACCCCGAGACAGGATGATCGCGGAAAGAGGCCAGCGGAAGAACATGTAAAGTGCCAGCATTGCTCTATCTTGAGGTATTTTAGTTATTTACATAATTGAAATAATATTAATTTTGTTCAAATATGCAGACACCTAGCCATGGTACGCCTGATGATTCCCTCTTTGAGAAAGAGCTTTCTTCATCCCTATCTCCAGTGTTCTTGTTGCGAAAAAAGGCACGAGATGCAAGGTCGGAATTTAATACTTTGATAGACGCGCCTCAAACACCTGAAACATAAGAGAGGATAAAAAAACTTATGAGCCAGCTAGAAACATATCAGGTAATAATAAAAAGTCAAAAGGATATTTTTTTTGTTCTGCATGAGATGAATTGTGATAGTTTGTTTTTTAATTTTTACATTGACTAAACTAACAAAAAGTTCTTTTGTATGTAGCGTTTTCTGGCACTTGCTGAACCCGGTGTTGGTGGTAGTGGGACACAAGGGCAAGATATTGCCCAACAACCCTCTCGTACACCTTCTACTCCTTTAGGTGCCAGCCAAGAAACACACCCTGCCCAAGTAGACACCCAGCCAACCGCTGAACGTGTTGGCAATGATGAGGCTGATATGGCCAACTACATTATTGCGTTTCCTGGAGCTACATGTGTCAGCTCCACAGGGACCATTAATGGCACGTTGTTGGTGAACAATGAAGGTGTCCCTATAAAGCACGTACAACTCCCAGGTAAATTTTAATATTTTAACTATTTCACGTACTTTATCTAAAACATATTTATCATGATTTTTATTTTTAAATTAATGATAATATTTTTATTTTTATTTATTTATTTTTTTTTATTTTTTTTTTTCTGTGTAGGAAATAATGAGTTTTACAGGTTTTTGGAGAGCCATGCGTTGGTAATTTTTGGCCCAAACATACGCACAGGGTGGAATTCCTAGAATTCCAACCTGAAAAAAGAACTTCTAGATTATCTAGAAGCCCTTTTTGGGGTCGGCACATTTGACAGAACAGCGGTGGCTCGGGTAGCCGGCAAATATTTGAAATATACTAGGGACACCTATAGGACGCAATTGCAATTTAACCCTAGATATGAGCGTCCTCTCGCAGTTCCAGAGAGTGAGTGGAGAGCACTCATCCATGACGGAAAAGAGAAAAGGGCAAAGAAAGAAGGAAAAATGCCAGCTGGACCCGCAAGGTAAATTACAACTTTAATTCAATAGCTTTAATTTTCTTTATGTCTAAAATAAAAGTGTGCTACGTCATATCTGACTTCAATCTTTTGATGCTAGGTTGCCTGACACCTCAAAGGCAACCAAAGCTAGGATTGAGAAAAAGGACCATCACAAGCTCGACCAGGGTGGCTACTTGAAATTAGCTGCAAGAATTGTAATTAAGTAGCTAAAAATCTTATAATTAATTGTATTGCCTTCCAACGTTTTTGTAATCCTATCAGATATGATTAAAAATACACAATCATATATAATTTAGGGTGATGACTTCGGAACAATAACTACAGAGGAAGATAAAAATATCGCTTTCCGTTTTGGCTATCAAGCTGTAGTTGAACGTCGCAGAAGCTTGGGGCAGGTCCCAAGATCTACAATGCCTGATAAGGTAAAACATTAACCTTTCAATATTTTTGTTTTCGTCCATAAATTTAATGTCTAACAACTTTGTTTAAATCGGGGGAGCAACACTACCGACGAGGTAAATAACCCAGTTTTAGAGCCAGATGTAGATGATCCTCTCGTGCAACCTGATCATTGTAGTGGGGACCAGGCCGACAATGCTGCTATCAGTGAGGGCCGTGACGGTAATTAATTTCCACTTATAGTTTTTTCTAATTATACCTTGATGGTTGTCCTTATAACGTTTTTTGTTTAAATGACAGAGAATGTTTCCCTTGAGGATCTTACCACCAGAGAGGAAGACAGGGAAACAGTCCCAACGGCGACAACTGGTGCACCAGGTAAATAATCTCATTGTAATTTTTTTATTAATATTACCGAACTAGTTCAATGATATTTAAAAACTGACAATTAAAATTTAATATTATCTGTTTTTGTAGGCGATGCCCCGTCACTGGATGAGACCATACATCGTGACTACGCAACTAGGTCAGCGGCAACAACTGGTGCACCGGGTAAATAATCTCACTGCAATTTTTTTTATTAATATTACCAAACTAGTTCAATGATATTTAAAAACTGACAATTAAAATTTAATATTATCTGTTTTTGTAGGCGATGCCCCGTCACTGGATGAGACCAGACATCGTGACAACGCAACTAGGTCAGCGGCGACAACTGGTGCACCAGGTAAATAATCTCATTGCAATTTTTTTTATTAATATTACCGAACTAGTTCAATGATATTTAAAAACTGACAATTAAAATTTAATATTATCTATTTTTGTAAGCGATGCCCCGTCATTGGATGAGACCAGACATTGTGACTACACAACTAGGTCAGCAGTGCGGGTCGAAAGGCACGAAACAGGAGCAGAGCACGATGATATTGATGATGTAATTAGGAGCTTTAGAAATAGGAAGAAGAAAAGGAAAATTTGATAATGTAAAATATTGTATTATTATAAGACAAACGTTACCATACTTGGAATGTTTTTTGCGTTATATAAAAACTCATTTATCATACTATTTTTATGTCAAGCATTAATTGCAATGTTTTTTTGCGAACTTTTTGTTGAATTGTTTTTTTTATTAGTTATTGAATATTTTTTTTTATGCTCATGAAAGTAAAAAATGAGATATAGATTGGGTATTGGGGAATTGAGAGTGATGTGAGAGGGGGGGGGGGGGAAGGGGCCATAAGAGCTTCCACCTTCACATGGTTGGCCCTGTTTAGTAGAGAATAATTTATTGGAGCGATTTAATCTTGGAGCAAACCTCCCTCGATCCAGCGTAGCAACAAAAAAGTCACTGTTGACTTAGTTGCTACTCTTTCAGATCGTGGGAGGCTTGTTCCAAGTTCATGCGACTCCAAGAAATTGTTCAAACGAAGAGAGGCTTATTCAGGTATGTTTTGACATTTGCAACATATGTTCTAACATTATCATAAGAATGCATCTTAGAGTAAAAAATACTACATCAATTACTTGTATTTATTGTATAGATAATGATGGATTTTGATTGACTTGGCAGTGCAGGTACAAATCCTCTTGCATCATGAGCAATACAACTTGTCAACCAGGGTCATGTCCAGCATATTTTTGCTTGTGCGCTTGACCAGGTTCGTAATGTCACATTTTGTAAGTTCCTTTACAGTTCATAATTCAATATTAAGCTTGTTCATGATTATTATCTAGGTTTTTGTATGTGTTTTTTCATCTATTTGATTGTAAGCAACTCTGCATGTTTCCTGTTGTTCACTATGATTTCTCCCATTACCACTCCCAGGATGAATCCGAATTTATTGTTACATAGGTTACTTTATTTTTACTATGATTTCTCCATTTACAATTTCATAGGTTACATCATGTAAAGTTGTCAATCTTAGGTTGGTGATGAGCTTTAGTTCTCCATATTTGGGGCTTTTCTGATATTTTCTCCCTCATGTCATTCCTGCATCACCTCGTTGTTTGAGCATGCCAATTGTCTACCACTTGTACCAATTGGCACATGTCAATCCCTGAGTGGTGCCACATTTCACCTATTTTCATGAGAGTTTAGGGTTTCTCTAACATAGCTTCAGAAATCCGATTCAGTGCCTGCTTGAATATTGTCACATAATACTCATGGTTTGGATTGATGAGCATGTTCTGAATGGTTGGTTGATTCATAAGAACCACCCATATAGTCATCTGGAGATATTTCAGAAGTTTTCTCGGGTTTCCTTTTTCACCGTTTCTAGTGGGTGGGATGGTGTGGGGTGATCCATCAATACTGGTGCTCTTGTAGTAGGGAATTTTTTTTTGGGGATATAAAGGAGCATTTGATGTAGATATCCCATTAGATGCATTCATAGATGGGCACGAGAGGTCAAGAATTTAAATTAAAAATATGCAACCTCTAGCATGGCAACCTGAAGGCCGCGAGAGACACTGGTTAAAGATTGTTTTGTGCCGGCCTTGATATAGTCGTGATTTCTTTCTATTATCTTAATGCAAATATATAGTCCGGTCTCATTAAAATGAGGATTGTGGTTGTATTTCTCTTTGGTTGTTTCTCTCTTAATGCTCCAGAAGTTGCCAAAAGTTGTGATAGTTGTTTAGTTTCCCTGTTACAACTTAAAAGTGGTTTTTAGCAATGGGAGTCATGTTTTTTAAGGTTCATACTAATATGAAGATCTTGTAAGTCTATATTCAGCATAAGAGAAGATGGTCTCTGCTTTGGGTAGTATGACAACAATTGCCACATCTACCTCATTGGTAACAATGGAAAGGGGAAGAAGTTGGGTGCAATGTTTGATAATTATGGCAGACAATTGTCTTCTCTTTCAGTTTTTTCACCCATTTCCTTTAATCGCTCAAGCAGAAGAGGGACTCTGAGATTACGCGACAGAGAGAAGGTAGTTAATACAAGAGCTATGGAAAAGGAGCTGTACTTCAACAAGGATGGCTCAGTGACAAAAAAATTGCAGGTCAGAGAAAAAATTATGTTTAAAGGAAGGTCACCTGCACGTGAAACTTCACTGCGGTGGATCTTTCCTGTCCACTTATATTCGATTTTAATGTGTTATTTTAATTTTTCATGGAGGGTTGTTTTGGCATATGGTCTGGCATTCAATTGCACACTTACTGAAAGCATTGTCAATTTGTCTTGCAGGTGGTGTGAACAAACTTGCTGATCTTGTTGGAGTCACCCTTGGGGCGAGGGGCAAAATATTTTCTTGGAGAGAAAGCATGGTTCTCCGAAAATAGTTAATGATGGTGTGACAGTAGCTAAGGAGGTAATTTGTAGATGTGTGCTCTGGTTTTCTTTTTAACATTGTATTAGTTCCCCCTCTTAAATGTCTTAGATTTGGTAGGCATAATTTGAAACTCAAAGGTGAAAGGAAACATATTTGTTACCCAGTGGTCTACTTGGCCTATGGACTAGCCACATTAGAGTAATGCATAAAGCTTTTCACAACAATAAAAGGAAAGGGTTATGGTTGAGTCAAATTTTATTGTTATTGACAATGTAATGAAATGTATCTCAATGCTATGGTTTTGGCCTTTTTATTGGTTGAATTAGAGGACCCAGTTGAAAATATTGGGGCCAAGTTGGTAAGGCAAGCTGCGGCAAAGACAAATGATTTAGCTGGGGATGGAACCACAACATCCGTTGTTCTTGCACATGTTGGAATATTGAAAAATTCCAGAACAATGAATGGAGAATAAATCTCCCTTCCTCTAACACAGAGAAAATAAAAATTTCTTTGACAGGAGACAGAGTTTCAATACTTTGAAAACAAACTTTTGTTCCCTTCAATAACTCAAAAAAAAACTATTACACTTCTTCCTCACTGAGAGGGATTACAAAATTATGACTGCTACAAAACGCAGTGCATAAAACCAACTCACTGTCTGTTCAAATACTCTGTCTCTAAAACACTCTATTGTGTTTTTCACTTTCGCACTGTTGTGCATACATACTTAAAAAGTTACACTCATTCTTTCACTTTTTACACATTGATGTGTAATAAAAAATTTACGTACTGTCTATAAAAAAAACTACCAAGCTTTTTTGTCCTTTTTATTTTTATATGACGTAACATATAAAACATATTATAATAAACCCTCTTTTAAAAAAAATAAAATTAAAACTAAATTCTATGGCCCACCTTTCGTTTCGCATATGATATATATATATATATATATATATAACATATGTTTAAAACATATGTATATATTAAAGCATACATAAAATTAAACTATCAAAACATTAAAGAACCCTTTCCGTCGGACTTAAAAAGTCTGAATAGATTCAATTTCAAACCAAATTCGCGTTCCAAAATGGGATGCTGACGCCTGCCTAATTTGTAACGCGAATTCTCAATCCAATGTGCCTTATAAAAAATTCGGGTCCGGTTTTTAGGTTTTCAGATTCCCTTCAATTCCATGTGATCCAATATTAATGCTCCACGTGTCCTCCTTTTGAATTTACAAAACTGGGGGGTAAATTTCTGTTTGTTTAATTTTTGGTTGGTGAATTGCGTTAATGCTAGTTGTTGTGTTTAAATACAATCCTATACAGAAATATGGCTGCGGCCATCTACAAAAAAAACTTGCAGGAATTTTAAATGCTGAATTAAATTTCTGGATGGCGTGCAAGCAACCTCCAAAAAAAAATGTTGTTGATGCATCCGTCCTTCTGCTGCAGCAGTTGAAGTTAAAATTCAATAGCACAGGGTTTAATAAGTGAGGGTGTAAAGGTAACTTTTTGTCGATAGTACTGAATTAAGATCATCTATTCATTTTTTGTAGGGTCTTATGGTGTTTGGTTTTTTAGTTTTGGGTTGGGCTTATTGAGTCTAAGATAGTTTTTGAGTGAAAAAATTGCTATCAAGTATTAAAAAATTTTGGTTCTTTTGTCAAAATTTATGAGCTTGTTAGGAAATACAAAACTGAAAATGGTTGTATCTTAAATTTGTGGAAAATAATTTGAAATGAAACCTTTCTGTTTAGGTTGTTGCAGCAGGTGCAAACCCCGTTCAAATTACTAGGGGCATTGACAAGACAATAAAGGCCCTTGTTTTGGAACTCAAAATTTTGTTAAAGGAGGTAAACGCTTGCCTTTTGAGTAGGCTGGTTTTCCTTTTTGCTGATTGTTTGGTGTGTCTAATTAAATTAGTTGCCTAAGGTATTTTTGGTTGAAAACTCCTTTTCATTTTTCATACAGTATTGGCCTTGTGGAATACATTTGATTGTGTGGTCTTGTTAGATCTACAACATTTGTAGTTGTTTAGTCTTATGGCCGAGGTGCACTTTTATTATGGAAATAGTTGATGCAATATTGTCATTTAATCCTTACTGCAGGGTAGCATGTTGAGAAGTTTTTCGTGAAACATTTGGTATTCAAAATGACACTTGATCCTATACAGCATCATGCACTTGACTTCAAAATTCATATTCAAAGTGTGCCAGACAATTCTTGCAAAATTTCAAATATATATGTTGTTTTAAACCATTATCTTTTTCATGTATTGGATGCTGAAAATGAGAAAAAGACTTTGGTATAAAACCAACTGGTGAATAATTTCCAGCAAAACAACCACTTCCAAGACATGATTTAGAAGTAGAACATATGTACTTATGAAGCATAGAGAGATATCCTTGATGCATTGTCAATGTTTGGCTAGGGTTATTTTTGGAGAAAATAACTCCTTATTCCTAGAATAGTGATCTTCAATACAAGTAAATGCCAGAGAAGAGAGATCATCGTGTGACATAAACCTATTAACAAAAGTGAACAAGGAATGATTATTAATTATGGCATACTAAGTTGTCATTGATTTTGACTATTTGTCTTTAACATGTAAAAATGTTAAATTCCAAACTTACATCATCATGGTTTGGCATCATGAGCTTGACTAATTATCCACCATGCTCATAATTTCATTGTTGTATTCATATCTATAAACAACGTTTCAAATAATAATAATAAATTTCTATAAGAAAAATCCAGACCTCCATGTTGCTGCTCCTTGTGAGACAAAGTCAAAATTGCATTACACAATCTGACACATAAGAATCTCCTATATCCCGGTGGTATGTATCCAAATTCTTATAATAGTGTCTTCAAGACTTATGTTGACATTGCTAATGAGATATTTAAGCAATGAAAGATGGAGCCTTCTTCATTGTTGTATATGTAACAGTCTTTTATTAATATAAAGATTGATGGTTTTGTCTTTCTGAAAATGAAATGTAAAAATAATTTATTGTGGTCAATTGAAAAGCTTTTTTTTAAAGCTTTTCATTATGGAAGGGTGACATAGATATATGCCCTTCTAATTGAAATTCAAACCTGCCCTTCAAATTTGATCACTGTGTGGGACCTTAACAAACAATAAAACTATTCCGCCGCTTGTTATATAAAACATATAACAAAACCTTTGTCAAAACTTCAAACGAACCCTTTAGTCGTGGGTATTTCATCACAAATTGATCATTTTACCATGTACCTTATTCTAGAGGAATATTATTCCACTTGATTAGGTACTTCATAATGGTTATATGTCAAAGAGATACAGAATGTTTATCTATAACTTTTTGTGGTTCAAGAATCAACTTTCATTCTTCATCTAATTTTGGAAGTTCTATTTACATTGGCATATTTTTTCCCATAACCTTTTTTAGGAAAGATACATGAAAAACCTTATGAATGCAAGAAGAAGGAAGATATAACTTCTATACCACTTGTGCAATCCTATGAATAATTATTTAGGGCCATAACATTTTTGAGCTAATTCTTTATTCTTCTTTTTCTTGAATGAAGATTACTTATAATGCTATAATCTAAAAAATACCCAATTACCCTCCTCAAATTATCTTTCACTTCAATGTTGTTCCCCTTGTTGTTTTATCATGTTTCATGTCATTTGAAGGTTTTCCATAATAATTTTCAAAGTTTCTTTAGTATTTTCCATATGTGACTATGTTTCCTATACTTTGGACTTATCTTGCAAAAAGTATGAGATACTAGGAGTTGGATATCCATAAAGGGCCTTGAATGGGGAAATTTTAGTACATGTGTGATAGGTAGTATCATATTACCATTCTTCCTTGACGAACCCACTTCATCCATTAAGATTGCTTTTCTAAAGAGTAACATTGTAGATAACCTTAAAAACATTTGTTAACTATTTTTGTTTGACCATTTGATTGTGTTTGATATGTAGAACTCATGGCAACTAGTGTTTCTCCACTCATATTAAATAATTATTTCCAAAAATTTCTTGTTACTATTACTTTAGGAAAACCATGAAGACTGTGAATTTCTTTCATGGACACTTCCGCCACTTGGCTTGTTGTTTATGTACTTTGAGCTCTACAAAAAAAATCTACAAAATTTGTCTATATAAATGACCACAAAAATGTAATACTTACCTTTATATTTCAGTAACCCTGTAATAAAGTCTATTAATATATCTTCTAGTCTTTGAATATGTATGTGGAATGGTTGAAGTAACCCTAGAGATTTTACTATCTCTCTTTTATTTATTATGCAAACCTGACCTTCTCTTACAAAATTTTGAATATCTTTCTTCATTCCTTCCAAAAATATATTTTTTGATCCTTTGAAATGTTTTAAGGAACCCTGCGTCCTACCATCAAAGAGACATGGGACTCCCTTAATATTTTTTTATTCAAATATGCTTGCGTGCATAAAAATATTGTACATTTGCACCAAAGTATATCTCTCTTTCACTCCCAATGCTCCATAGAGTTCATCCCATCCTTTATAAATTTTAGTTTTTGTTTAGTACTATTGTCATTTTTTCATTATGGCAAACTTCTTCTAGCCACCTAGGAATAGAAAATGTAATTGGATATAAATTTGAGGCCTCTTCTATTTTAGAAAGAGCATCATGTACTAAATTTTCCTTACCCCTTTTGCAGATTATCTCAAAATTAAAACTTTGCATTTTTTCTCCTCATTTTTGTTAATATTCTAATGAAAATCATAGCTTCAAAAATTACTTTATGCTATCATGGTATATCTTGACTTTAAAGTACCTCCCAATGATATACTATCCCCATTTTTTATTGCATGTAATATTGCTTCCATTTATTTTTCATACGTAGATTTCACCAAATATTTTCTTTGAACTCCTTGCTTTTAAAAGCCAATGATATCCCTTATTGTGTTAATGTTACATAAATTCCTTGCCCTAGTGCCTCACACTCTACTATGAATGTTTTACCAAAATTAGGTGCAACCGATGTTGGTGTAGAAGACATGGCATCCATTAAAAGAGAGAATGCCAAAGTAGCCTCATGATTCCATATAAATGATATTTTCTTCAAGAGATATGTGAGTGGACTTGAAATGCATGCATAATTCTTAACAAATGATCAATAATATCATGTAAGTCTAAAAAATCTTCTAAGAACCTTGATTTCTTAGGAATAGGTCATTTTGTAATAGCTTGCATCTTTTGAGGCTCCAACTTCACTCCTTCCTTTAAAACAATATGAACCAAATACTCGAATTCTTATTTCCCAAAAGCACATTTGGATATTTTTACATAAAAATGATTGTTCTCAATAATATATATAACTTTTCCACATGTTTAGTGTGGTATTCCTATGATTTATTATAAATATGTGTATTATCAAAGAAAACCAACACAAATTTTATAAGATGGGATCAAACAAAATTGTTCTTAAGTCGAGCCCACCGGACTTCAAACGGTGATAAACCATAATTAAAACCAAATTCGCGTTCCAAAATAGCCTGCTGACGTTGGCCAATTTTGTGACGCGAAAACCAATTGAAATCCGCCCTAATCTTTTTCGGGTTCGAAGTTGGGCTGGCGTACGGAGGGAGAATTGTGACGCGAATTTCTTATCAAATTTGCCCTAATATTTTTTGGGTCCGGATTTCCACTGCGCGAGCAGCCCAAACAAAGATCCGCTCCAATCAATTTTTTCCATGTGTCCTCAATCAAATGTTGCCCTGTTCCCGGATGCGGGTGCATTCGATGGCGTTTAAGGCGATGGGACATGGATGTGGCGATTTCATATCAATCACATTAAGTTTTAACGTTGTTCAATTAAGTTCCAAGGTTTTCACATCAAATCGCATTAAGTTTTAACACTGTTCAAGATCGGACCTCCACTCCTGTTAGCGATTCTGCATGCTCCAATATGATTCGGCCTTCGGCTCTCATTAATGATCAGAGATTAATTATGACAGGTTTCCTTTGATTGCATTGCATTTGTGTCGATAAAATGGCGTTTCTCTATGGTTTTTTAGACGAGCCGGTTGCTGCGTTACACTGCCTGCTCACTGTGACGAGAAGGAGAAGTGGCCAGCTGAACTGTTGCTTAGACCTTGCTGCATATCTGCATTTCTCTCGATCTGTTCCTTGTATGTCTTCCTTTGTTTCTTGGAATTCCACTTCTCCATCTCCTCTTGTGCCCACTCCTGAGACTGCACCCATGCCTCGCCTGCGTCAAAGGATGCGTTGTCGCAGGGAGAGCACTAGAGGTCAACCCCTGTGTGCTCCCTCCAACCCCTCAACCGATTCGTCTTCCCAGTCTAGTGATTATCACGCAGGTCGCTATCCAGATACTAGAAGTGGGCGGGGTTGGGTTCTAGGATCTGGCCACCGTATGGGCTCCCCTGCTCCTCATTTCCCCACCGCTTCACCTTCTCCCACGACGCGCACTGCGCTTTTTTCCTTTAATTTCTCTCTGAACCGCCCACAAATCACAGCTTCAATGACTGTGGTTTTCCGTGAGGAGGCCCAAATGGAAGAACAATGCACTCGTCCGGCGGGTCTAAGCTCAAAAAAAGTTGGCCAGCATTCGGGCCTTCAGGAGGGGAGAGGTGGCATGAATGTTGAGGTAGCACCTGGCGATCCTAGACCTTCCAAAGGATGGTGCCGAATCGTCGAGGAGCCGGAGGAGTAGTTTGGTTAATTTTTTTTTCTTACTTCGCGGCCCACTTAATTGGGCTGCTTTTAGATTATATTACTGTGCTGGACCTCTGTAATATTTTTGAATTCTGTAAACGTTCAAGACTGGTTTCCCCGTATGAGGGTAGTCTTCTTAATTTTTTGATTTTTTGATGACAAATTTGCCATGAGTCTGGGCAATGTTTTTGACTTCGATGTAATTTTATTCCCACTGTTAATAGATTAACTTTACTTAGAAAAAAAAAATGTTGCCCTGTTTCTATTTTAAACCTGTTTTTTGAAATACAGAGCCATGTTTATATGATTGTTTATAGTCGAAGCGCTGCGGGGTGGTTTATTATATTAATATTTCACGGTCGAATTATGTTCATAACAATTGGAAAAAAAAAATGTTGCCCTGTTTTCTCTATCATGGATGCTTTTTGTGTGAGGCGTATATCAACAGTACATGTCTCTGCACATTTCCTGTATCCGCTTTATGATACTATTTTATGTGTTGACAAGTTATCACTCTGCCTTCAAAACTAGCGATGCTGGTTTATTGATATGGTCTGATGGTATTTTTATATTTTGGACATATCACACTCCTCACATGATTAGCGTTTTCTCTGTTCAAGGATTTTGGGTACTTTAATTTGTATTTGGAACAATGGACGTCGGTACTCTATCTGTTGCTTTACTATTCTACATAATGCTATTTCACTTTCTTATAGATGCCTCGGGCATATTTGGATGCTTTCTCAGATTGTCGATAATCTCCATGTGGACCGTTACTGGGTTTTATATCAAGTCCCTGTATGTGACATGGGGTATTTTTCTATCATTGTCTGGGGTGGGACTTCCAATTTTCTAGATGGATATTTGGGTTCCAATCTTCAGATGTGAAAATGTAATGACTTCATGGACTGTTTTACTTCATATAATATATTCAAAACAACGTTTTTTCTCTTGTGAAAAAAAAATGATTGTTTATATTCGAAGCGCTGCGGGGTGGTTTATTATATTAATATTTCACGGTCATTGGAATGCACACAATTCATAACAAATATTGGAGATTTGTTGTCCTGTTTTAAAGTTTCATTTTTTTTTTTAAATTGAACCCGCCGTTGGTATACTGACACCTTGTAAGCGTCGGAATTGCGACAGCTTAAAAACGTCGAAAGAGCGACAATATAAAAACGTCGGACGAGCGACGTTCAAAATGTCGGACCACATTTCGTTGGAATTGCGATAGTTTACAAACGTCGGAAGAGCGACATTCAAATGGTCGGACCACATTTTGTCGGAATTGCGACAATTTACAAACGTCGGAAGAGCGACGTTCAAAACGTCGAACCAAATTTCGTTGGAATTGCGACAGTTTACAAACGTCGGAAGCGCGACGGTTTGGGAAACGTCGGAAGAGCGACGCCTGTTTGGAAGCGACGGAAAAAGTGTCGGTAGTGCAACACTTTCTAAGTGCGTCGAAATTGCGACGGGATGGAAAACCATGTTTTTCCTGTCCTCGAACTGTCGCTCTTGCGATGACTATGTGTTGAAATAGTGACGAATTGGCCGTCGGAAATTCCGCCAGATTTTCTAGTGAATGCAAAACTCCCATTGCAACTAGTTTATTCAGGAAAGAACATTATTTGGAAAAGATATTTGTTGTCTTGAAGGTAAATCTTTGTCTTTCTTCTGATCCCTTTTTCTTAAATTTTCCCTCTAATTCTTCTTTTATTTCCCATATTAGAATGTCCCTCCTATTCTTCACAAATTTCCTATCTCGATTCCTATTTTCCCTCTTATCCTTGAAAATTTGTTTTACTATTCCATTTTTCTTATATCCCCCTGGTTGATTACATTATTCTAAGTGTCCCTAATGATTTTCCTTCCCTTTCTAAATACCCCTGTCCCGCTTATTTTTTTTCCCTCACATATCTTTGCAGGATATGATAAATTTCCGAAGACCTTATTTGATCAGATCAGTAAACATAGTGACACCTAAAACTGGTTATAAAGGAAACTCATTTAGTTCTGCAATTAATTTGTAAATCCAGCATGTTTGTAACATAGATAATTTGATTAAAAATAGATTATTTTATCACAAGTGCAAGAATCCTCTTATGCAACACAATATCGCAATACAAGAACAACAACATTCTAGTGCAGGAATCCCAGTATTATAGAACAAGAAGCATTGCACGAGAGCAGGAACCCTGTTGCAATGTGAGAATTGTGTTCCGATGACTGAGCATCATTAAATTCACTTCAAATTTTTAAGATATTATGGTTGTTTGTGACAGAAATGACCTTCGTATTTATGTTTAAAATGACATTTTTATTGTAGCCTAAAGGGGATGATTGTTTAAAGTGCATGAATAATATAATCCTAGATAACCTTACTATAAAAAGCATTATCATTTCCAATTAAATTCATGATGAGGATCAGGTGCATGTGTAAAGGTCGTTTCACTATCTGTTAATCATATCCAAGCCTTGTTACACTTTAAATGATTTTGCCTCCACCATGTGCAAAATTTGCGTTCGTTCCTTGGAAACCTAATTTTTATAGCCACCACCTCTAATCCTCATGACCCGCTTGCCTCGGAAATTATGTCAAATCCACGACCTACCGAACTGAATTTTTGTACTAACAATATGGCAGTTATTTTAATAAATAATGTAAGTTGTATGGGATGTTTTCAGACCATGAATTTTGTAGCTAATGTATGCAGTTTGAGTTATCAGTGAACGGAGAGATCATGGGTTATCAAAATATTCAACTTGCACTCTTTGAATCTCAAAGATTATATGTTGTGAAGGGTTTCTTCGGGATTTTCTAGAGAAATTCTGAATGAGTTAGGAGACTGTGAGTGGAAATAATCCTTGAGAATTAAGGGACCAATTCAAATTGAGCCCTGGTCCGTGAAATAATTGGAAGGGACATTGGAGTATGAGGGTAGCTTGCCTATGTTACAGGAAACATGTTTTCTTCCCTTCCTACTTAAATTTGATGGCTATGGTTCTGTCGTGGCTCAAGAATTCGCACAAATTTTTTATGGAAAGATGACCAATGTGGGCTCTCTGCAGTTTCAAGTGATAGAAAACTCTATCTCTCAAGACACAAAACTACCAGCTACAGGGGAGAAATGGTTCAAAAGGGCGGGATGGAGAAGGGCGCATGGTGAATATTGAAGATGACTGTGAAGTGGATTGGAAAATTGGAGTACATAAGAGTGTGGTGCTTGAGAAGTGGCGACACTTGTTGTATATCCTTCAAATATTCCATACCTCGAAGGAAGGTACTCCTTGAATTACCTTTATCACATCCGGATCATGATGCATTTGGAATAAGGTAAACTAGTTAATTTTCCCTACTTTCTACTAAAGAGTCTAGGTAAAATTTCCAAGAGCATACATAAAAGTTGAAAAGATCAGATAGGCTTCAAGCTTTTTCATTGTGGTTTAATTAAAATCTTGATTAATCAATAACTAGAAAGTAAAGGAACTACATGGAAAAAGTTCTTGAAATCGTTCCAAAGTAAAGGAATTGTAAAAATATCTCACAAGAAGAGTCAACAAGAGAGAGGGAGTAAAGGAGTTTTTAAACTAAGGGTTACCTAGCAACAGGAAAATAAATTGTTATCCTCAAAAGGTGACAAGGGTGGAAAATAGAAGACTGGTAAACCCCAATCCAAGAAGCAAAAATTGAAGAAGGATGAATAGAGTAATGTTGAAAAAATGAGACCTTCTCAAAGGATTACAGAGGGTTTGCTAATGGGACGCCAGGATTCTTCAAGTAAAAATCCACCTACATTGACCGATGAATTCAAAGTAATTGAAGGCTTTGAGACTTCTCAAAAAGTGTGTGCCTCTCTAGAGAACCATCGTATGAAAACCTTTGTAGAGATTTTTTCATTACAGGATAACCTTTCAATGTTGGAAAATGTAGTAGCTATGGGTGCTTCAGTTTTTAGTCCAGGATATAATGAAGAAGAGGATGATATTCCTCTATCATTCTTGATGAAGAAATTCAAAAATAAAAAGGTGACTCATGGACAAGAGATGAAGCAAGAGGCGAAAAAAGAGCATACATAAGAGAAACATGTGGACAATATTCCTTTGGGTCCGGAAACATAGGAGCTGAAAAAGGGAGAAGTGAAAGATGATTTTCTTCATGAATCGATCCTTGAAGAAATAATAGTGCAGTAAGAGAAAAAATAAGGGGAGGAAAGGAAGGGTTTTGTCCTTGGTGAAAAAATGAGTCAAATTCAAGAATTGCAAAAACATGTCTATGAACTAGAGGTTTTAAATAGATGCATATTAGAGCACAACACTACATTGAAGGGCAGGAATGGAGAGTTGATAGAGACATTGTATGAATGGAAAAGACAATTGAAGAAATGGAAATTCCATGCATCCTAATGGAAAATTCGTATGAGGAAATTGGTCAAGTGCATGAGGAAATCTTCACTTAAGAAAACGAAAGTAGAAGGATCAACGATCAAAATCAAGATTCAGAAGTGAAGAAAGGGATTTCTATTTTTGTTTTTTGTAGAGGTTAGAGGTTGTGTGAGGAAACACAATGAAATGAGTTTGGGGGGATGTTGGTTTTCGAAATTTCCTTATTTTACCATACCCTTACCCTAAATCATGCTACCATAACCTCTATTTTACAACTTGAATTAAGACTTTTAGATTTGATTCCTCGTTCCTTTTA
The DNA here is from genome assembly GCA_034641835.2 of Pinus albicaulis. Lineage (NCBI taxonomy): Eukaryota > Viridiplantae > Streptophyta > Pinopsida > Pinales > Pinaceae > Pinus > Pinus albicaulis. The sequence goes on from CM076573.1 coordinate 488,363,871, forward strand.
ATGATTTTATTGGATATGGATTTATATAATATTATCAATTATTAAAGAGGTTAAATAGGTTTATGTTTCCATGTAACTCATTAATTTACATTTCCATAAGGCTTGATAAGTACTTGTCATTAATCTAAGTCAAAGTGGTTGGTGCAGGTTCCGATATTCCTGTACCCACTGCGGTTCCTGCACCAAACTGGGACAACCATCTGATTCGATGAGGACTGCCTCCAAATGTATCACAACTTTCAATAGCAAATGGTGCGCACCTTCCATTGAATATTTTTTTCATTTCCTGAATAGAGCTTGGAGCGTTACGAGCATGCTAAATATGGAAGCCTGTCAACAATTGTCGTGTTTTCTATTATGTTTTCACTATAGCCGAGAGTCGATAGAATGTGTATAAATTAGGGTTATGTAATAAGTTAGGTTAGAGATACTATAAAGAATTTGGTACTCTTGTAATTTTTAGATCTGTATCGCCATAACCCTCTGGGGCTCGATCCATCGTTTTTTCATGTACATTGGCAGATACTTTTCATTAATAAGAGTTAATGTCAGTTTATATCTATTATTCTTGTTATTTATCGTAATGTTAAAATTTCCCATATAAGCTCCGTGTTTTCTTAAAATGGAAACGAGTTTTTTAGCTAGGGCCCATCTAACCCAACTCGTTCTCCCCATTTTATTGTTGTGTGCATTAGGTACAAGAATGACTGATTAGAAGGGTGTTTTATTCATATTGAGCGTGCAGGTTTGATAAATTTCTTGTGGTTATCTTTAATTCACTGTGTGATCTCAGATCTGAGGGATTTTTGTGTGTGTTAAGTTTGTTCCATTTTAGTTTAAGCATTTTTATTTATTTCCTGAAGCGTTGTAATATGTCCTTGCCTTCTGAGACAACTTTCTTGAATTGTTTCTAAATGATAATTAGGGTTATAGGTTCTAATGGTTTAATTTTTGTTCAAGGATATATTTATTTTATAATGAGCACACTCTAATTGAATGATATTGGTATCTCTCTATATAATCTTACGTTTAAACAATATCCTTTGCCTTAAATGAATGACTGTGAGTTAAGTAGTTTGAGTATAGGAATCGTTGATATTGTTTCTCGAGTTTATAAATGAAAGATAAAGGGTTTTTACATGACCAGACTAAATTCGTTTATATGTAGAGTATATGCCACATTGTGATAAACACTCAGAGAGGGTTTGAGTTTGGATCTTTTCAGTAGTGGTTCTTTATTCCAATGCAATAATTTATTATTTATTGAATTGATAGAATTTCCATGAATTTCTGCAATTTATCTTTTTTAACTAAAAGTTTCATTTGATTTGGGATTTATTTCGTTATTGCTCAAGTTAAGTTTTCCTTCTACATTTTTCAATTTCATGCTTAATGAACATAGAATATTGATTTATGAATTAAGGAGTTAAGGGTTGATTGAGTATAGTTTTACTCTGGTGAAAGGACAGAGAAGTCCTGGAATAGTAACAGAACGTCTGGTACAGGAACAAAGAGTTCTGGTACAGGAACAAAGTTATTTACAAAAATAAAGTGTTCTGGTATAGGAACAAAATTTTTCTGGTATAGGAACAAGTTGTTCTGGTACAGTAATGAGACTGTCCCAGTATGGGAATAAGATCCCAATACACGAAGCATAAGTAATCATATAGTAGAACACGATTTCTCTTTGTTTTCATAGCACTAGAATTTAGTCACAATTTCTCTTTGCTTTTTGAATTATTTTTGAATTTTGATTGAATGGTATGCTTGATTCATTTCCTTAAACTCTTTTGTGAATACTTTTGAGTGAATCCAATTTCCAAGGGTGGAGTGGTCATTTTAGTTGCAAGTACAAGTAAGATTTCCTTTGTAATTTATTCTTTCTGATTCTGCATAATTCAATTACTAGAATAGGATTAGGATTTGTAAGGCTGAGTCCATAGTCCTTGGCATTTCCTGTGCTACACATCTAAGATTACATAGCGCCGAGTTGAAAAATTAAGTGTTGAGGGATTTAAATTAAAATGTAATTTTGACACCCAACATTACTTTGCTCTCTTTCTTTGAAACTAAAATGGATGCAAGTAAAAATAAGTGAAGCATATGGCTTATGGGATGCTATAGTGCACATATTCTCTCTCTATCCACTCTTGGCTACTTTTCTCATCTAGGGAACAAAATGAACTCGAATAGAATAAAACCCCCTTTCCTCCTTAGTGGCCTGGGTATAACAGAACGTGTTAGTCTACTAGTGGTTAGGTTTGACTCCAAATATTAAATAAAGTTACAATATTGACTCTTCTAGGGCCTTATTCATCATGATCACATGACTAACCCTTTTTCCATGAATAATTTTGGATGGTGTGGCATGCTCACTAATTATGATGGTAAAACAGAAATGTCAACTTCTGAGTGACATAACGTTTTCCTACTTGATTTTATTGACGTAATTAATGTGCCATTGGAAAGGCATATATGGGTAGAATAGTGTGAAAAGGTTCCACTTTAGCAAAAAATCAACCCCCCCCCCCCAAACCCCAATTTTTTTTTTAATAATTCCATTTTATGCCTTAAACTACTTCTAGAAGGTTTTAACCCCTGATTTTCCAAACTGGGTCCCACCGATAAAAATTTCCCTGTGTGTTTATCCTTCACTTTTTCCACCCTAAAAGCTGCAATATGGATATAAAATAAGATAAAAATCCAATCCAAATCATATCCCCCTATTTTGTGAGGCTTTTAATCCCCAAAAGCTTCTACTGAATGAGATGATGATTTTTTCTCTACCTTCTCTTGTGTGCACCATTTATCCTTGTCTGGAAGTTGTCCTTTCAACCCAATATACCAAAGGTCATGCTACCCATGTCTTTATTTCTGGACCTCTTCTGCAAAACTTTATCTTTTTTCAAATCTGCCTCAACATTTGGTGCCAAATCCTTTACAAAAGGTAGGACATTTTCCTTTTCATATTCTAGCATGGAATGCTCATATATGTTGAGATCCTCTACATTCACCACTAAGTAAATGCACATGTATGGGGCTAGACTAAGTTTGTAAGTGCTCTCTCCAACCTTTTCCAATATCTTAAAGGAGAAATATCACAGAGCCTTGATTTTCTTACCAATACCATATAACCTTTCCTTGTTTAACTATAACCCTACTCTATCTCCCACATTGAATGAATTTTATGTTCTGTGTTGATCGTATCTAGCCTTATGTCTTCCTCGTGGCTTCTAAAACATCTCTTGTACCTACAGATGGATCTGCCTCATCTTCTCTATATTTTTTTCTATTCTTAAGGTATTCCCTGTAAGATCTTCCCTCACTCCTCCTTGTTGGCCATATGAAATATCCATAGATGGAGGTGGAAAATATACACAAAATATTGCAAAATTTTCCACCAAATCCCATCATTTTTTGGCATAATGATGATGGGTGACCCACATGGTGATTTACTTCATCGAATGATATCCTATTCTAGTAACTACTGCAATTGTTTCTTCACCTCATTAGTTTCTTGTAAGCAATAAGGAAATATTAACTTCTTATTATCTTAAGCACTACAACAATTGTAAAAGACAAAATACACATGTATTTGCATATAGATTGTTATAGATAACAAAGACAACAAATTCACTCTTGAAGGTGCAATATTTTTCAATATATGTTATAACAAAAATCATCATCAACATCCTTGTAAATATTTGAGGTTTTAAGTTATCAATAGACAGAGTTGCATGTTAAAATAATTGTTTTTTCAAGTAAACTTAATAATATATTAAATGATTAATATAAATCCATTATTTATCTCCATTAAAACTGTAAAGGTTTATATAAATTTATTTTTCACAATACTCATTTAAAAACCTTAAAAAATATAAATCCATCTATATAACCTAATTATAAATTAAAAAAAAAATGTTCATGTAGAAATCTAATTAGAAATAATGTTGTTTGTTTGAGTAGAATCAAATCAATGCTACATTATACTAAAAATACAAAACACAAAGTTAAAATGCATTCCTCACTATATATTGTACAATTAAATTATATCTCAAGCTATAAACCCTTTATCTTGACTCCATATAAATTCATTTTTCAATTTAACTATTCAGAAACCTTAAAAAATACATCATTATATTTTCATAATCGTACCATCATAATATTTTCTAAATTTGATTGAAATGGTTTCATGGATCAAAATATATAATGCTAACCCATCGATATTTCAAAGAAAATGTTTTTTTACCTCCTTTTTAAGAAAACATATCAGATAATTTATTTCATCCTCCATGGTCGATCTCACCATATGAAGCATTTTACAATGGACTATACCAAATATTAGATAGGCTTCATATCAAATATCATAGATAAATACCCAGAACCACCTAATATCATGGGTTTGAAAATTATCTATGATTTAACCTTTAAATATTATTCATCAAAACAAATAATATGTATGAATACGACCATGTGACACCCAATAACATGGGCTTGAAAATTATCTATAGTTTAACATAGGCTTGAAAATTATCTATGATTTAAAATGATTCATCACATCAAATAGTATAGGACACCCAATACCATGGGTGAATATGATTCTTAATTTCTCTTGCATATTAAAAAATAAGTGAACGTGAATCCTTATTTCTCTGGTTTGCTTGAAGATAGGAAAATATAATTCCTTATAAGATATATGGTATGGATTAACCCAAAAATAACAATAGAATTTTGAAATAATGTGGAAATAGAAATTTTAGATAATATAAACTATTCACCAACCTCAAAATTATTTTCTAAAAGCTCACCTTTTAACTATATTTCACTCCTAAAAAATACCTACGGCTACCATGGACCAATAAGTAACTTAATAACATAGAATAAGGAAAAGGAATTGGCTTTACAAATGAATAGTACAATTCATAAAGCTAGGTGATCGAACAGTGTTATGAAATGAATGGGAAATTGCTTCATGAAACTCATAAAATAGAAAAAGAACAATCAATGGAATGAAATCCTCTCTCTTCTTGTAGTGTTACATGTTGGAGTATATATACTGGCATCATATTTCTATTAATATAACTGTTGGGGCAGTTACTCAGGATTAATAATTTAATTTAATGATATTTTAAGGCACTCATCTATATACTATTTCATAGGAGGGACAATTCTCTTCCTTTATTCTCAACGCAAATATTTCTTCTTCAATTCTTTTTTAATATGAGTGTAATTGTTTGATGATTGACAACTGGTCTTCATTATCATTGACTAATGTAACTAAAAATTTCTTGATCTCTTTTTTTTTTGGAAATTTGTTAGATTGTTTAACTCATTACCCATGATGTTTCGATGAACTTTAATTTAATATGCCATGGCTGGTCCTTTAGAATTAACATGGAAACTCTATTAATTTGTGTGCCTTCTAGGTCTTTAATAACCTATTTGATTTAAAGAAATCATTACTCGTTTTTTCATGGATATTTGTGCATTCAATGATAACATTTTTAACATTTGATTCTTGGTAGCCCATCTTACTTTAATATGCTTTATTTTCTTCTTAGATGGAAGTCCATATCATTATCAATAGTGATTTTTGTGATGAATGTAATTATATCATTCTCAAGGATCTAGCTGCATGTAGTAAATGAAAGAAGAAATCCTTTGAAGGAGATTTCTTAGGTACTAACATATATCCCATGCTTCTAAAATAATACTTTTCTTAGGTACTAACATATATCCCATGCTTCTAAAATAATACTTAGTCACTTATTTATATTTTGTGTTACATAAATTCTGATTCCATTAATGAGTAATTTAGCTACTTTTTTATTCTATTAGGTTTATTGGGTGTGATAGGTAGTATCTATTCTAGAGCTACAATAGCTATAGGGGGCATGAATAAAGGTATTGGACTCAAGGATTATTAAAGCTAATTGATTTTCCATTTTAATCATATTTTTTAATATCTTTCTTTGTATCAAAATGAGCAAGGGCATCCCTTGTGATTATATGCAATTTCAAAAGCCTAAAAGGTCTTACTCTTGACACATCAACCTTACAATTCCATTTATTCATTACTTTATTAATATTAACATGAATTCTTTCAATTTGTAACTTCCTCCCAACCTTATCATAATGGGTGTTGTGCATGGACAATGATTTTTTCTCAAAAATAGTTTCCTCTTTAGTAGCCATCTCTTCCACCATCTTCTGACTTTTTTCCAAACATAGTTCTACCTAGTTAGGGACTATAGCACTATTCACATCTATTGGGATTCCTTTTGGCTAGATATTTTCTTACTTATTAATGAAGTAACACCATGAGAATTTCTCAAACCGATATGAAGGGGAGGATCTTCAACATCATATCATCTAGAATGGCACTCATTACTCTCTATTGTGGTTGTAACTTTCCCCTGTATTTTTTGTGGAAAGGAGGAACTTAGATGAGTTGGTTGAGCTAATTAACATTGTACATTTATAGGATTCATCCCTCTTTATCTAGTTTGGATTTGTTCTCTTGAATTGGTACTAACTTGTGTAACTAGATCATCATTTTGCATAAGGATTTCCTTCCCTTTTCCTCTTGACATCTCCATTTTATTGTCTCTAGTTCCTTATGCAATTCTAGTAAACAAATTTCCACATCTAAATTGTGATAAATACTCAGAAAATAACCCTTGAAGGTCAAAGCCTTTTATTGATTCAACTTCTTTCAAATTGAAGGGATTTAGTGTCCCAGATATCTTCGATACATGTGAAGGGTTCTTCACAAAAACTTCTACGATATTCAATGGTAATGAATTAAATTATTTCTTATTCCTCTTGTCAAAAAAAAGTAACCAAGAATAATACTTTTTCCATACCTCTATAACAAAATATATGTCACAAATGAATTCATGGAGAAAGCCTCGGATATCAATGATACCCATAGAGTTTGATATATGTATAAATATCTTATTGCACATTTACCCCTTTTCCGTTCAAGAAATATTGTACTTGTTGATTCAACCTTTACGGTTTGACTCTAGTTTAATATGCATAAATTCCATATCAAAATAATTTTGGATGAGGCAAAAATGAAAAGGTGTGTTATATTTCCAAAAAATAGGATACTAGAATTGCATTGTTTTTGTATTTATGGTTCGCATTGCTCCTCAAAGATAAGACATTGAACAAACGACAATAAACTATTAATGGTACTAGATAAATTGTCATAAATAATCTTTGACTCTTTAAATAATTATCCAATTGAAAGGAAATCTCATTAGAAATTGCCTCTAGCTAGTTGAAAATAGTCTCCTTCTTGAAAAAATATATAGAACATATAAAGTTTACCTAGGTATATGGTATGTTGAACTTTGTCCCATTATATATGTGAACAACTAGAAGAAATATTTGTAAGGTTATGTCAACACCAATATATCAATGTTGAATGGATGAAAGGTTTATTGGCATTTGTGTTGATTGGACCCACATTGGAACATGTATTCCTTGATAAAATTCCCATTTCTTCCCTAGGAGTCAAGGAAATAATTCACTTCAAGTAGCTTGAGTTTCTTGTTTAGCTCTGGTAACTTTAGCATTCTCCTGAAATATTTTGGAGTCAAAAATATTGGGTTCTTTCCTTGAAGATAAACAAGTATAATAGTTTTGGTCCTCAAATTGAATATACGAACACACTAGTAAATTAGTTATATGACATCAAAGGCCTTGGGAACACACCCAACATTAACAAGACCAATGGTCTAGATTTTATTGTTGAGGTTCCACTGAGGTGTCAAATTCAAATACCACTAGTATGTCATTGGCCAATGGAATTTGTTATCCTATTGAGTGAGTGTGTTAGCTATATCCCCACCAAAAAAAGCTTCTTCTATTTATTTACGATATTTATTTATTCTTTCAAGGAATTGTGATATATGTGATAGGTTAAGATTTTTTTTTTTTAAATAAAGGAGTAAAGTTTCTATTAAAATTTGCGCCTAGACATAGCCAATACACAAGAAATATAGTACAATGTTTCTTCTTGCAGAGGATCCTCCCAAGACAGACTAACAGGACCATAAAAAATACTAAATTGAAAAAACACTGCTACAAAAGGCCAACATACATAGACATTACAAAATTTTCCAAGTAAAAAAACAAATTTATAATAAGAGATCATATAGAAAAGGAGAGAGAACTTTTGTGAGAGGCATGTTGAGATTGAACTACAATTTTCCAATGGGGCAGTTGGATGCTGTACTTGTGGAATTCCAGTTTTCGTTTTTTCTTAATCATTCACTTCAGGTCTTCCAATTTCCTACGCAGTGCATCAATTTCATCGCCTTGGTGAGAAATTTTATCTTTAAGAGACTGGATCTCCTCCATAATAGAGATGAAAATCATAGTTTGTTGGTGAATTTTCCAGTTGATATTCAAATACTCCAATTATAAAAGCTCATTTTTTTGGAGCACCTTATACAACAATTGAGTTCCCATGAAACTTGAAATTTTCTTTCCTTGGTTACAAGAGAGAAAATTCCATGTGTCAATTAGGAAAAAGCTTAGGGGAGATACAAGTCCAATGGGAAGGTTGTTGGGCAAAGAAAAAGAAAAAATGACAGACCAAGGCCAGGTGACAACACCATGAGGGAAAGGGCAGAGCGATCATTCCCAAAAGAGAGGAATATGGGGGTTACAATAGTCCACAAGGATAGGGGTACACAGTTCATAGAAGAGGAGCCTAGCACCACATAAAGTTAATTTAAAAGAGAAATTTGCACAGTAGGGAAGAGAGGTACCTTACTTTGAAATGACCCAAAAGAGGAACCCATGCTAGCATAGAAGAGCACCCTCAAGCATGAGCAGAGTCACAAAATAGGTTGGAAAGAATCATACAAGAATACACAAAGACTTCCTGAAAAAATGATTTGACATGATTGGCTCTTGAATTTTTTGTGCTTCTTAATTCACAACTATCGGCACAGATTAAACTCTCCCCTCTTCCAATTGAGTATGTAATAAAATTGATTTGCACATACATGTACTCCCAAGCTTGAGTACAACCACCAATTAGACTGCCTTAAACCAAAAAGGGATGAAAAGAGACTTCTTCCACAGACAATGAGAGCTTAATAACCTAAGAAATTATCGTGTTTCCTAGTACACAACTATTCACACAGTATAAATTCTCCCCTTTACATATTTTCCAATCAAATGAGAACTATTTCATCAAAACCAGAACTCTAGCAATAAAACCCCAAAAAAACATGAAAAAAACTCAAAAATGAAAAGCGATGATATTGCATTAACATTTAAAATAAAATATTTATTTATTTATTTATTTCGGGGTAAATTTTCAAAAAAATTTAGCAATGGCATTAAAGATAAAATATCATGTCTCCGAAAAATCTTAAAATTCCAACGATTTTCAGGCATGACATTAAAGATAAAATATAGCGTCTCTGAAAAGATTTAAAATTCAACCAATTTAAAGAAAATAATAAAAAGCAAATAAAAACATTATATTAAAACATAAAAAACTAAAAATAAAAAAATGACCCAAAAAAATCAAATATAAAAAAACTATATTAAAAAAAACAAAAACAAAAAACATACATAAAACATGTAAAACAAAAACAAAATTAACATATATATATATATATATATATATATATATATATATATATATATATATTTGAAGAAAAAAAAAAATTAAAAAAACATTTAAAAAGAAATAAAAAAGTTTTAAAAAATTAAACAAGGCTTGGCTAACGAGCCCTCGAGCAGTAGGTGTGGGCTCGCTAATTCCAAGAATAATTAAAATAAAAATAAATAAGTAATTAATAATTAATAAAAATAATTAAATAATAATAATAATAATAATAATCATTAAAAAAAAGCAAGCCCACCCGACCAAACCTCGCCCAACTGCCTGAGGGGTCATGGGCCAAGGCAAGGGAGTTGCATGCAACATCGCCCGCCCTAGCTCGCGACCCCTCGGGCGCCTGGTAGGGGGAAGGTCGATTCTTCGCCTTGGCCCACAATCCCTTGAGAGGTTGGGCGGGGGCTAACAAGGTGGGTCTGCTTTTTTATGTCTTTTTTTAAAATTGTTTTTAATTTTTAATTTTTAATTTTCAAATTTCTTTTATTTATTTATTTTTTAGTTTAGTTTTTTTATTTTTATTTTTAAATTTTAATGTTTAATTTAATTTAATTTTTTCTTTCAAATGTCATCATTTTTTTATATAAATTTCATAAAATTTAGTATTTCTCCAACTTTTTTTATTCAATTTGTCTATAATTTTTTTTATTTAATATGTCATTTTTAGCGAAATGTCCCAAAATACGTATTTTTTTAATTATATCGATATGCACAATGTATATTTTTGGTCTAGTGTTTAAAATTATTATTGTTTAGGGGTCATGGGCCAAGGCAAGGGAGTTGCATGCAACACCGCCCGCCCTAGCCCGCGACCCCTCGGGTGCCTGGGAGGGGGAAGGTCGATTCTCCGCCCTGGCCTACAATCCCTTGAGAGGCTAGGTGGGGGCTAACAAGGTGGGTCTGCTTCTTTTTCTTTCTTTTTTAAATTGTTTTTAATTTTTAATTTTTAAGTTGTTTTTAATTTTTTTTTTTAATTTAGTTTTTTAATTTTAATTTTAATGTTTTAATTTTAATTTTATTTTAATGTTTTGTATTTTTTTGTTTTTTGTTTTTTTTCAAATGTCATCATTTTTTTATATAACTTTCATAAAATTTAGTATTTCTCCAACTTTTTTTATTCAATTTGTCCATAAATTTTTTATTTAACATGTCCTTTCTAGCAAAATGTCCCAAAATACGTATTTTTTTTAATTATACCGATATGCACAATGTATATTTTTGGTCTAGTGTTTAAAATTATTATTTTTTAGTAACAATTATTTCATGTGTATCGAAGTATTAATTAACAATATATAAATATATAAAAATTTCTAATTTCATTATTTTTTTAAACTTCGCAAAAAAATTTACAATTTACATTATATAAAAACATTGCAAATAAAGAAAAAAACACAAATTTGGTAAACTCTTAATAAACAAACAACTTATGACGAAAAACAAGAAGAGGGATAAGACAACTTGAAAAATGGTTAAATAATCAACGTTTTTTAAAAAATGTGCATACTTAGGACATAGAAAATTTAAAGTGTCAAAAATATGTCTACAGAAAAGAAGGTTGATGTTTTTCAAAGTCCCCATGAAAATCACCAACATTTAAAAAAAATTATCCATACTTAATATATCAAAAAATGTAAAGTGTAAAAAATAAGTCTCCCCCAAAAAAGGGGTTGATGTTGCTTCAACACTTTTCAAATTGACATGAAAATCATTAATATTTAAAAAAAAATGTGCATATGACTCAATTTAAAGTCTCAAAAATATGCTCCAAAACAAAGGTGTATTTTGAATCAACACTTCTCAAAATCAAATGATTTTTTGCTACCTATAAAAAGTGAGAACTCGGTTCAATACATGTCTCATAGGAAACTTTTTTCTTTACCAATTAAGAAAGGGACAAAGAAATTCTCTTCCAAGAAGCAACAAATATTGTCAATAGGTTCTGGGGAGCCAACCCAGCTTAGACGAATAGTCTATGGGTACCTTTATAAGATAATTAAACCCAACTCCCATGAAACGGGTGATGTATAGCAGAGAGGGCCAACATACGCCATGAATTTAATTCCAACATAGGAGATCCCATACACTATGCAAATCTTATCACCATTAAACCTCATAGTCCCACAAATATGAATATTCCATCAATACTTTGGGTGCAAGGTTAAATTAAGTTTGGTTGTGTTGTTTGAACTCAGGGCTCAAAGGATGTAAGAACTTTCGGAGGAATTCTCATGCACGATCCTCTTTCTCTTCGAAATCCATGACATCATGTTTGATTTTCCACCTTTTTTGAACTTGTATTGTGATGTCATAATCAAAACTTATGGGGGTTTAATAAGTATAGGGGCTATTTGTAGATTCAGTAAGACAGAATGGGGAGGGGGAGGACTCATGGGATGTTTCTCCATCCTATAGAACCATTTATTCTAGTTTGGACCACTTTTATGAGGCAAGCTAGGTTAGTTTGTCTATCAACTTCCACATTTTGCGATATAAGGATGTGAAAAAAGAACTAAAACTTGAAAGTAATCCAAAATGATGTTATTGATGGCATGGTTCATTATTTCATTTGACCAATGTGTTGTTGGCACTGTGTAAAAGGTGTTGGAACAACATGTGGATGTAATGGTTATGTTTATGCAATGACCGACATGCAATCTTTCTTATTGCAGTGATATAATATTGTTTAATTATAGGAATGTACATGTGAATTGTGTAAATTACAAGCTACATGAATATGTGAAAAGATGGATGCAAAATATGTATGGTTTTATATTAACATATTGGTGAGGGGATTATTTCACTATAATGGTGTTGGTTTGCACTCTTAGAAATGAGTTTTCAACAATATTAAAGGGCATTTTGGAATAATTGATGATCTTTTATTGATTGCATAATTAGATTGTTGTATGAGTTTTAGTAAAATTATTGCATGCTAATGAGTACATTCTTGATTGAAGGGAAGTAGGTCTCAATTCCCTTCCTTTCGGATGTATTTTTTCATTTAATTAAACATGCATGAGTCAAAGGAAGCAAGTTTATGCTCTATTAATGAGATATTGAAAATATATGTAATTTTGTGAAGAAATACGCTTGAAAGTGTGGTAGATTTTCTATCTTGATTATGGTTGATTGATTCATGAGTTTAGACATAAATTTCTTATGAATTTGTTGACCATCAGGTGCTACAAGTATTGCAAGAAAAGCTTGAAAATTTAGAAAAATATAGCTTTGTAAAAATGCTAGAAAATTGGAAAATTCAAGTTAAAATTTAATTTCTGGTTCAACAGGTTGGCTAGGTCGAAGGTTAGCATTAGAGAAATTTTGAAGTAAAAAAATGGGTCTCAAAACAAAACTATACAACCAAAATAAACTTTATAAGAACCAATAAGATTCAAGATGATGATGCAACCATGGGGGATGATTCATCATTTTTGGAGTAAAAAAATAAAAAACTACTTTTTCACCTTGTATTTTCAACTTATCTCCCTATGGTTTTACTCAAATTTCGAGTGAGAACACTCATTGGATGCGAAATTTAATTCTTCTTCCAAGGAGTACCCATGTTGCATACTTTTGATGGACCCTACTACCCCAAAAAATGATAAATACATGAAAAACATGATTACATTTACATTGTTTCATGTATTTCTCATTTTTCTTATACTATGGTCCATATAAAGTATACAACATGGGTACTCCTTGGAAGAGGAATTAAATTTTGAATCCAACGAGTGCTCCCGCTTTAAATTTTATTAAAACTATAGGGAGATAAGATGAAAATACGGGTTGGAAAATAGCTTTTTATTTTTTCCTTCTAAAATTTTATGATGCAATCTAATCATATTTTATAATTTCCACTATTATTTTATAATATTCCTAAGGAGGCCCATTTTAGACCTCAAAACTTCTCTAATCAAGGTTTACCAAAAGACCTAACCTCCAAAAAGTTTTACCACGACCTTCAGCAGGGCTCATGCAGATTAGAGGTCGAACGAGGTTAGCAACCCGGCTGACCTTAACCCAATGCTATGTAGCATTGGGTAGAGTCAAGCCAACCTAGACCTAGATCGGAGGCTGGGGGTTGGACCCAGACTTTTGAAACTTAAAATGTGACCCAGGAAGGTGGTTCAACCCCAACTTCCCTTAGGAGTCACACCTTCCATGTGGACTTGTCCGTGATGGTTGTGCATCAAGTGCAACATGGTTCTGTGCACCTCTTCACCTGACATGTGGGCCTCTATGGGTTGCCACATGTATGTCATGATGATGTGGCGAGGTGGAATTGGTCCATCTTTAAAGGGCCACAACCTTTGATCCATAACTGAGATCAAGGAAAAGTTATATCATTAGAATCATCTTGAAGAGGAAAACACAATGATGTTGTTTATTTGAAATTCTAAAAAAGTAAAAAATTTCAACTTCCATTCCTATAACTATATCTTGCGGACTGGGTTAGTAGAATAAACACATCCTTCTAACTATGGTTGGGTTTTTGGGTTTGGAGGGGTGTGTTTAAAATGGAGCATCTTCTGCACAAAAATGAAAACTAGCTAAGTGTAATAGTGGTATGGGTATCACTATGTGTGGTGGTGTAGAGGAAAATTGTAGAGTGTGAGGTTTTGTTTGGGGTGAGAAGTTTCACATAAGGTTTGAAAATGTGACTATGGAATGTTTAAAAGGAAAAGGAAGAGTATGCATGTTAATGAAGAATTATGATGGGTCATACCTAGTTAAAGTAATATAAGAAAATAGGTCAACGTACCTTTACAAAGTATAGCTCTAAATATGGGTTCACATGCCTTTGTCAAAATTACATGTTCTTAATGGTCATCTAAACATTCTTTGGATTTTGAAATCCATATCTTTATTGGTGTTGGAAGAGTTTGGAAGCCACCATTGGAGTTGAAGTAAACATTTTTCCCTTGGTCCTCTTGTAGAGGTCCATAATCATGGAACAATTGCTATTCTAGGTGGGGTTTCCTCCACTGAAATGATGTATATGTGGGAAAAATAAAACCATCGAAACATTGAAAATTTTCCTAACATTAGGTGTCTAATTTTTTAATTAGTTCCACCATTTTGTTACTCCTTGGAAAGTTTCCTTCTCAGGAACACACTTCAATGGGTTATTGAGTTCAATGTTAGTGGCAATTCATTACGATAGAATATATCATTTTATTTGGAAAATAATAAATGAAGGATTCTTCAAAAACTCTTAGCACAACAAGGAATCTACTTAGTATAATGGTTTCTAATCTATGAAAATATTTATTTGTAGATAGTTAACTAGGCTCATAAAATAAAATTGGATATAAACATATATGTCATTTGTTGGAGTTTGTTTTCCTTTTTCCTAAGGGGGTTCCTCCACTATGAGAATGAAACCTCCTACTAACTCCCTACCCCCTTCATATTTCTCTTCCCAATTAAAAAATTATGAATTCAAAGCTTGGCATAATGCTATAATGTTCTTTGAGTCTAGGAGTACTTGGTACATACAAGAGAAAGGCCCATAATAACATTAAGTAATTGGGTTCCAAACCCCTCAAAATATTCTTGTCTTCCTTAAATACATTTTATAATCATATCTCCATTATTGCAATCAAAGTTGAGCAACAATGTCTCATCTTTAAATTTAGTCAAAACTCATCAATGACATTGTCATTGGTTTTGTGCATGAATTCTCCAACTATATTCATTGATTTGATCATCTTGTCAACATAAAATATAATCTATGTCATATTAATTCATTCTAGTTTGATCACTATCATTATTCTCGAGCTTAGTCCCTACATGTTTTTTGGTCCTTACTTCTACCTTCATTGTTCGTACAATTTGACCTCATTACATGACCCAATAATTGTTAGTTTTGCAGGTAGCAGTTGTTAGGTGTTCTAGTATCTATGATTTTTAAGATGCTAAGGAACATGAGATGTACAAATCCTAGAAAAGGTTTCGCAAGAAATGACTTATAGATGCCTCAATTAAATTAATTAGCCATAATCAAAATATTTCCTAAGTCTAAATTAGGAAAAGTAGTTAATTAAAGTGAATTAATTGGGGAAGTTTGATTGTACTCTAGAGACTTCCATGGATGAATTCAAGATGATCTTAGCCATTGGTTGAGATGTAATTATGGTAGTTGAGAGTCCAATAAGAGATTATAAGAGCAGGTCAAAGGGCTTCGAGACGGCATCAAATATTTTGTGAGCAGTTTGACCACCCAGTTCCAGGTATTTAGCAAGGGCGCGATTCAAGATAGGGAAGCATCAAAGCAATGGGTTTCAATATATATTTGAGAGCAGGAGTATGAAGTAATTTTCTTCAGTAATTTTCCAATGTCTAGGAGACAAGAATAGGAGGTTGAATTCATTTGCATAGGAGGCCATTACAACTAGTGCGAGTAGCCATATTTCCTATTGTGAGTTTCCAAAGGAGGTCGAGTTTTAGTTGCTAAAGGTCGAATCTATTTTTCTAAGGAAGAGTGAGTGGGTTTTATAGGCAGAGGAAGGTAGGAAAAATTATGGGAGGGTGATTTTGTGGATGTACATATTTCCAGAGATTAGTAGTATGCATTTCCAACCAGGAAGTGTGAATAGCCAGTACGTGCGAGTTGCTGGGAGAAAGGGCCAAATAGAGTTGTAGAGGGAGACAACGTGTCTCCAGTTTATTTTTCCAGTAGAGATTGTTGGAGTTTTTCCATAAAGTAAAGCATATCATTTTACCCTTTAATTGTTGAATAATAATAAAACCCTTATATGTTACACTAGTTTTCCCTTTAGAGTTTTTCTACAGATAATTTTCCAAAAAAAAACGATGTTAATTCTTGTGTGTGTGCATATTTACTTAGTTCTGGTTTTTATATTCCACAATATTTTTATTTGTGAATAAGCAGTGTTAATTATTCGATATTTTTGTTAAATAAATTAATAAAATACAAATAAATGACATAAGTTAGGAGAATAATTTCTAATTGTTGCAATTCGTGGAAATTTCACATGGTATTAGAGCAACAAAGATCATATCAGAGGCTCTAGAGTGATGTGAGTGAGATTTGTGCAGTTCAAAGGGAAATAGGAAGCATAAAGTACCAGATCTATATAGGTCATCCAGGAAATGTGAATTACAGAGAGGAAACAATTCGATTTCCAGTCCACTTTGGAGGAAAATTTAAAATGGTCTCATAGCAGTAGTAGTAGGCAGTGAGGTTGCTGGAAAGGATTTTCAATGAGTGGATTATAAAGTCACAAAGCATATCTAATGCATAGATTTGCAGCATAAGTGATTTGCAGTAACAAATCAATGCAAGGAAATGAAGAGAAAGCACGTGAGGTTTTTATTTCTACAGTATTCTGAGTTAGAGAAAGGTTGATTTATCTACAAAAAAGACGGTTGAAGCTAGCAGATTGAATAGCTAGATTTCCCAATTCACAAATCTAAAGTAATAATTTTAGTTCTACTGTTCGAATCCATTTTTAGAAGGAAGTTTGAGTAGCTTTGAAGGATAGAGGGAGGCAACATATTCGCTGGAAATAATTTTCAGAAGCATTTCTGAGTTATCAGATCAAGTTGTGGGATCCAGTTTGAGCTGCAGATCTAGTGTGAGTTCAAGAGGAAGAGGATGTGAATTTTAGTAGAATGCTGAGTTGGTTTTTGTAGAGGAAACTTAGTGTTTTTAGAGTGATTTCATGGTTAGGGGAGCCAAGTAAATTTCTCTAGTTTATTGAGTTTCATAGTTTTTAGAGAAGATGGCCACAACATGACTAATAGATCAGGACAGGTTGGATGGAGCCTTGAAATTTGGCATCTGGAAGGCTAAGATGATGTTCCTATTTGTTGAGAATGATTTCAAGGAATTTGTGACAGTATTTGTTGTTGTACCAAAAATATCTTATCTTGTTATATGATTTAATGGGAAGGACATGGACAAGGCTAAGAAAATGGTCCTCAATGGAGTACAATATCATCATCTCGCATATCATAGAGAAGGGAGCTACAAAGGAGATGTGGGATGCCATCATCAAGTTGTATCAGGATACTTCCAAAAGTTAGAAGATGATACTCAAGGAGAAGTTGAGGATTGTCAAAATTAACAAGGGCGAGAACATAACCTCTTATCTCACCAAAATTTAGGCAATTAAATATGAACTTGCAACAGTTAAAGAGAAGCCAATAGACAACGAACTGATGTGTAAAACTCTAAAGAGGTTCAGTAAGGAATGGAAAACGTTCATTCAGGTGATTACTGGATTGTATAAGCTATCAAATTAGGAACTTCTGTGGAGTGACTTCACTCAGGAGGAGTTGAGGCTTGGGTAGAGAAGGAAGAGAAAATAGACGCTCTTGCAGGGAAGGGGAAAGTGAAGAAAGGTCCCAGTCAAGGACAAGACTATAAAGGATACAAGAAGAAGAAGGGCATATCGAAGTTCAAGTTCTTCGGATGTGGTGAGCATGGTCACTACGTCAACTAGTGTCCAAATAGGAAGAAGGAGAATAGGGGGAACCAGACAACAACTTTAGCAAAAATTGTTGATATTTTCGCCAAGTTGGAGGATTAATTCAATTTATTTGTAGAATTATCATCATATGGAGGAGGAGTATGATAATCTAGTAAGTTGGATCAGGTAGGGGTTTAGGGAGGAGCAACAAGGAGGTCTAAATCTAGTTAAGGAGGGATTGTTTGGTATATTAGAACTAGTTGCTATGTGTTCATTAGAGAAATTTTGAGGTCTAAAATTGTCCTCCTAAGGAATATTATAAAATAATAGTTGAAATAATAAAATAATATTAGATTACGTCATCCAATTTTAGAGGGAAAAAAGAAAAAAATACTTTTAAACTTGTATTTTCAAATTTTCTCCCTATGGTTTTACTAAAATTTCGAGCTAAAACACTCATCGGATGCATAATTTAATTCCTCATCCAAGAAGTACCCATATTTCATACTTTCAATGGACCTTGCTAAAGGAAAAATTATAAATACATGATTGCAATCACAATTTTCATGTATTTCTCATTTTTCATGTAGCAAATTCCATCGAAAGTATGCAACATGGGTACTCCTTGGATGAGGAATTAAATTCTACAACCAACGAATGCTCCCGCTTGAAATTTGAGTAAAATTGTAAGGAGATAAGTTGAAAATACGACTTGAAAATGTAGTTTTTAGTTTTTAATATTTTTACTTTTTTACTCCAAAAATGGTGAATCATCCCCGATGGTTGACACCTTCATCTTGATTCTTATTTGTTCTTATTAAGTTGATTTTGGTTGTAATTTTTTGTTTTGAGGTCCATTTTAGACCTCAAAATTTCTCTAATACATTGGTTGGATCATTACCTTTGCTATAAGAGCCTAAAAGTTAAATTAGAAGTATGATTGAAAGGTTAGCAAGGTAAAATTAATTACTTAAGAGACAATGTAGATCCAACTAGGCACAATTCGACACTCGAGAGACAGTTGTAGAGCCAGTTATAGTGAATCATTAGATCTGATAAATATTTTTATGCATAGGTGCAGTGATAGAAGAAATGCAATTTTAAGAGGAAGGTAAGTCGAATTAGCCAGTTGTAGAGAGCAAGGTTCAGTTCTATCCAAAGAGACTCCAACGTAGAGGCATCAACAATGTGAGATCATAGTATCATAGTAGCAGCACATGATGGTTTAGTTACAACATGTAGTAAGTGAATCAAATATTTTTTGCAACATGGATCATTTCGGCTACAACATGTTCCTACAAACCATCAAGTGGTTGATATACTCACAAAGGCCCTAGGGAGGGAAACGTTTGTCTACTTCAAAGAGCAGATGGGTATAGTGGAGAACACCTTCCTCAATAAGAGGGAGTGTTATATTGTAGGGTAGCAGCAAACAAGTGTTCTGGTCTCTATGATGTCTAAGAGGCTAAGGAACATAAGATCTTCAAAACCTAGAAAAAACTTCGCGAGAAATGACTAGGAGACACCTCAATTAAATTGATTAGACATAACTAAAATATTTCTTAAATCTAACTTAGGAAAAATGTTTGTAAAGAAATATTTTGGTGATAATCACATAGGAGAAAATATTGTTGACATGTTTCGAACCAACAAGTGCGGTTCATATTTAGGACAAGATGAGGAACCACATCTACATTTATTAAATTTGATGCCAAAATATGGTTCCTCATCTTGTCTTGAAGATGAACTACAATAGTTGGTTTGAAACAAAACGACAATATTTTCTCCTATGTGATTATCACCGAAATATTTCTTTACATTAAATTTATGGATCACAGAAGCCTAAATTTAGGAAAAATGGTTAATTAAAGTGAATTAATTGAAGAAGTTTGATTTTTCTCTAGAGAGTTCCATGGATTAAGTCAAGATGATATTAGTCATCGGTTGAGATGTAATTATGGTCGTTGAGAGTCCAATGAGAGATTGTAAAAGCGGGTCAAAGGGTATGGAGAATGTATCAAGTATTTTGTGAGCAATTATACTACCTAATTACATGTATTCAACAATTGTTGAAGCTAGGGAAGCATCAGAGACAAGGGTTTCAACAGAGATTTGAGCACAGGAGTTCAGAGGAATTTTCCTCAATATTTTCCAATGTTTGAGAGAGAGGAAGAGGAGGTTGAATTCATCTATAGAGGAGGCCACTACAACTAGTGCAAGTATGTAGATTTCCCAGTGTGAGTCGATAGAGGGGACTATATTTTAGTTGCTAGAGGATAGTCTATTTTCTGGAGGAAAATCGAGTGAGTTTCAGAGTTATAGGGAGGCATAACGACTTGTAGGACGATGATTCCAGGGCTATATGAATTTCCAAAGAGCAATAGTGCACATTTATAGCTAGGTAGTGTGAATAGCCAGAAAGTGAGTTGCCAGGAGAAAGGGCCATATAGACATTAGAGAAATTTTCAGGTCTAAAATGGTTTTGCTAAGAAATATCATAAAATAATAGTAGAAATAATAAAATAAAATTAGTTTATATCACCAAATTTTAGAGTAAAAAAAAAAAAACTTTTTCAACTCGTATTTTCAACTTATCTTCATATGGTTTTACTCAAATTTCTAGCAGGGGAACTTGCTGGATGTCAAATTTAATTTATCATCAAGGGAGTAGCCATGTTGCATACTTTCGATGCACCCTGCTACATGAAAAAAGTGATTGCAATCACGTTTTTTCATATATTTCTCATTTTTCATGTAGCAAGGTCCTTTGAAAGTATGCAACATGGGTACTCCTTGGATGAAGAATTAAATTCCTCATCCAAAGTCGAGTGCTCCTGCTCGAAATTTGAGTAAAATCGTATGAATATAAGTTGAAAATACAAGTTGAAAAAGTATATATATAGATAGATAGATAGATAGATAGATAGATAGACACTTTTAAACTTCAAAAATGGTGAATCATCCCTCATGGTTGACATCATCATCTTGAATCCTATTGGTTCTTATAAAGTTTATTTTGGTTATATATTTTAGTTTTGAGACCCATTTTAGACCTCAAAATTTCTCTAATGGTTGTAGAGGGACATGGTGTCTCCAGTTTATTTTGCCATAAGAGATTGTCGTAACTTTTCCATAAAGGAAAGAAAATCCTTGTACTCTTGAATCGTTGAATAATAATAAAACTCTCATTCGCTACACTCATTTTCCCTTTGGGGTTTTTCTAGGGACAATTGTCCAAAAATAAAAGTGTCATTTTTTATGTGTGAGTGCATATTTTCTCAGTTCCAGTTTTCATATTCCGCAATCTTTTTATTTGTGAAAAACTGCAGTGCAAGTTATTTTATATTTGGAATTAAATAAATTAATAGAAGATAACTAAACTACGTAAGTTAGGAGAATAATTTCCAATTGTTGCAGTTCATGGAAATTTCACATTAATTTCATGTCTCCATCCACAAAATATCATAAATCACCCTAAGATGAATGAAGAAGATAATGTGTTTGATTTGGTTGATTAAGCATGCATTAGTGCCTCTACTAATATAATATCTAGTAGTAGAGCCTTTGGCTCACTCATTTAGGTGCATCAAGGATTTGCAACTATATTCCATTAGAATCTTCAATATTTTACTTAATTAGGAAACTCTAAACTTGGCTTTCAAAAGCAACAACAAATACATGTAAACGAAGGTAAAATTGTTCATGAACACTACAAAAATTAAACCATAATGGAAATTAGTAAAGCTACAAAAAAATAATGAATTTATAAACAAAATAAAGTGCAACAATTAGTATATAAACAAAGAGATTAGTGCTAAATGAGAACACTAATTAATTAACACATTTGAATCTTAACATAAAAGATAAAACATAGAGATGTATACTAGCACTTGTTGGCCCGCCAATAGTTCCCCTACATTTCGACCAAAATGAAGGACCCCCCACTTAATTTTGGGTAATTCCTCCTTTGATTTGCATTGATTGAGATGGTTTCTCATGGATCTATCTAGATTTTGCACTTCCTACTCCTTTAGGGTTTGATCATGTCTTAACTCATTGATAGTTGGGATTTTTGTTTCCATTGTTGGGTCTCGATTTTTTTTGCACATTGATTTCCACATATGCTTTCGTTTCCTCAAGAACTCTCCTATGATCCATAATTCACTAGTTTCGAAGTCATAATTCCATTAAGTCTCGATTGGTTTCTTAGGGAATTTTTTTCCAGGGAAAAATTGTAACTTTCATTAATAAGATGAAAATTACATGTTGTAGATGCTTTGAAAATCATATGAAAATATGGTGGCCCAGGCCGCATACAAAAAATATATGAGTGTCAGTTACAGATATTTGTTCTAGAAATATATACAAGTAGTATAAATATGTACATATGATAAGATAAATAAAAGTTATCTCATAAAGCCAAAATCCTCAAAATTAGGGCCCATCTAGCCCATGTGTTGGAGCATCATCATATGGCCTGTGGAAGTAATGATAAAATTGGTGATCATTTTGTTCCTGGATCACCCAATGATCCCTTGGTTGGTGTGCAACCTCCTTGGAAAGTGAATCAGAAAGTTGATTCATTTCCTTGTAAATATGATGACAATATATATAATCAAAATGAGTTTTCAGAAGAAACAACTTCTCCAAAATATTTTGAACTGTGTGCACGTGACATATAGATTGTTGGTTGAACCAATCAATGATAATATTTAAATCTCCAAAAATTTGGATGTGACTGCAATATTTGGTTAATGTAAAGGATAGGAGGGATATGAGGAAAGATAGTTTCGAAAAATTGCTAGTGCCCCTGCCCAAACCAATTTTTAACTTATAAAAACGGTGTTTTGTAAAATACAGAACCACACCCCCGCCACAACAAAGTTGTTGTGCAAATCCGTCAAAATATGCCCAGGGGATATATTTGTCAATAGTTTTTAGAATGATATTTCTGGGAGGTGGTTGGTCTGAGTCTTCAAGGATAATATGGTATAAGGATGAGATATGTGCATATATGACGTGCTAATTAGGTGCATTATCATTAAATATGACTATGTTTCGGGTGATCCAAATGCCCCAGCAAATAAGAAGCTGTAGGTTATGGATCTTATGTGGTTGTGCAGAGAACCACCAAGAGTCCCAAGCATGTGATACAGATGGGCCAAACCAGATTAAGTTGTGGTTGATAATGGATTTCACATGAATCCAGAGTGATGATGATTCTGGGAAATGAAGGAAAAGGTGGTCTACGTCTCGAATTCACTCTTGCAAAGAGAGCACTAAGGACCAATAAAGGAGTGTTTTTGTAGATATACACTAGTAGGGATATTTTTTAAGAGAATACACCACATTAGCAATTTTTATTTTGGGGGGCATTTCAATTTCCATAAAGGACACCACCACCATAATAATTCTTGTGGATGATGTTCAACAAAAATAATAGGATAACCATCCTTTGGTGTGTACTTTCCATGTTTTGAGATAGCCCAAATGAGCTCATCATCTCTGTCGGTAATTCTAACATGAGATTCTGCCACAGCTACAGTATAATGATACCATTCCAAGTACCAAGGAGGGGGAATGTGTAGATCGCGAATGGTTTTCCAGGCCTGAGATAATATGATAGTGTTGTTTGATTCAGCCACCTGGTTGAGAGTATAGATACATGCATCATTCAAGAATTGAATAAAATCAGGGGACAGGAGATGGTCATTACCACTGATAGACCAGGGATCAATGCCAATATGGACTTGACTTCCCGCACCTATTTTCCATTCCAAGCCAGATTTGATGTGGTCTATGGATTTTAATATGGATCTCAAAATGGTGGATATACTGAACCTGTTCCATTTCCCTCGTCTAATCCAAACAATCGGATGAGATGGGAAAATATATTTATTTATAACGACCTTGGTTCATATATTATCAACAGTTAGAAACTTCCACCCTAATTTAGTAGCTACTGCTATTGAAAATGAGGGTAGGTCCTTGATGCCCCAACCTCCCCTTTTTTTAGAAGTGAAATAAGGTCTCATCTAGCCCAAGAAAATGTATGGCCATCCTTTGAACCTTTCCAAATAAATCTACAGCAAATTTGTTGTATCCTAGAGAGAATGCCTTTGGGGATCCAAGCAAGAGACATCCAATATACCGGGATCGCATATAAAATAGATTTGATGATAACAAGGCGCTCGACACGAGAGAGCCATCTGTGGTACCAAATATTCAGTCTACTTTCAACCTTGGCAATCAACCATGTTCAATCAGCAAGTTTGTAATTAGAGGGTTTAAGTTGAAATCCCAGGTACTTAAAACCCTCGTCAAACCCAAGAGAGTTAAATGGAAAACTTTGTAGTGAAAAATAAATTTCATGTGGGGAGAAACCTTGAGATGATAGAGTGGATTTTGTGTGATTTCAAGTCATACATGTGGCTTCAGAAAAATTTGAGAGTGGTATTGAAAATTGATGAGTCACTAATGGATCCATTCAAAAAGATAAGAACATCATCCACAAATAGGAGATGGGTGAGGATACAATTGTCAATGATATTGATACCCTTTAACCTGCCATGATTTCTCTCATCCATCAGGATTCTACTCAATCCTTCCATTACTAGGAGGAATAATAGTGGGGATAGAGGGCAACGCTATCGACGACCACATTCAGCATGAAAAAATTTGGAAGTTGCACCATTAATTAGAACATTGAAGGATACCAAATTGATACATCACATAATCCAATTAATAACAAAGAGGAAATCCTAGATGAGTGAGGATCATTCTCAAACATAGCCAGCTTGTCTGATCAAATTCCTTAGCTAAATCAATCTTTAGAATCATGCCTTTAATGTGCTCAGTATGCATGGAATGGAGGTCTTCCTGGAAAATACCAATGGCATCATGGATTTGTCTATTTTCCAAGAAGGAAAATCGTTCCTGTGAGATGTGATCGGAAAGGATAGGTTTGAGCCTATTTGCAATAATATTTGCAATGATCTTGTAGATGCAATTGCAGAGTGAATTGGCTTAAAATACTTGAATGAGGAATGGTTGTTAGATTTAGGGATGAGAGCAATGAATGTGGAGTTGAAAGCGTCATACATTCTCCTGAATGTTCTAGACTCTTCTACCACCCCGAGAAGATCCTGACCCAATAATTCAATAAATGCAAGGTAGAATTCAATAGACCAACCATCAAGACCTGAGCTCTTATCCTTTTTTAACCATTTAAGGACTGCAACTAAATCTGCCATGGTAATTGGATGATGAGATCCTCAACTATGTCCCCATCCACAATCTTGGGGAAGACTCCAACAATTTTAATAATTTCATCCAGTGAGGCTTCATGAGAAGCTTTATATACATTGTTGAAATGTGCAATCCCTACAGAGGCCAGTTGGTTGAAGGATGAAACAGAATTACCTTCATCATTTTCCAGTTCCCAAACGGTGTTGATGGCCTTACAACCCTTGGAAACTTTCTGATAAAATTTAGTGTTGTCATCTCCTGCAAGTAACCAAGTAGCTCTACTCTTGAGCCGCCCGGTCGCTTCCTTGACTTTGAGAATCCTGAGTTTGTTAGCCTCCAATTTGATGACAAGATCTTTTTATTAATCAGAAGAGAAACCACCAATGTTTGGGTCCTCTAGTTAGGCTATATCCTATTCTATATGCTTTAATTCAAGATCATCTTGAGCTCGTTTTGACTTATCCCATTCAATATATTTCTTCTTGACATAGAGAAGCTTACTGTAAAAGAAGGATGAGACAGATAGGCCAATGGGGACAGGGGCTCTCCTCCATGCATCATTGATTAATCTTATATATGACTCATCTTGTAGCCAGGTCGAGTTGAACTTGAAAGGGGCAGGTGGTTTCGGGATAATACTAGAAATTTCAAGATAGATTGGTGAGTGATCATATATATCACACAATCTGACCCATTTCTTGTATGATTCCATTCGATGCAGAAGCCCTTCCTTGATGAGAAAACAATCCAACCTTTGTGCAAGAATTGAGTCACATATTCTCCTATTGCATCAGGAAGGTTGTAATAGAGGCATTGGGAGGTCAACCAGATGGAATTGATCAAGTTAGCTACCAAAGTGATCCGAAAGGGGTTCAATATGAGCATGTCCCCCCAGGATTCAACTAGTCCCAAAGAACAATTTAGCTCACCAAACAGAATAATTTTATCAAATTGCACAAAGGAAGAGTTCAGTAGAGAGTTCCAGAAATCATGTCTGTTATGGAATTGTCCATAAACATTAACCAGCCAGAACTCAATCCCAAGTTGCTCAGAGAATAATTCTGCCACCAGTGGTCCTTCCCTACCCCAAATATTATTAATTCTGAGAACTCGATGGTTAATACCAATGGAAACACCACCCGATCGACCACGAGCATCTAGAGCCTGAGAGGTGTTATAGGTCAATTTGGGCATCATTCCCAATGACATAATTAACTGGGCATCATCTCCAGGACCAATGTATAGGGTCTATCATCTCCTAACATTTCAATTGCTATATTGCCTAAGACAAAGAACAAGACAAATCAATCAAAGACTTTCATCTGCAAAGGTTTCCAAAGTTTGAAGTCTATAATATATCATATGAGAGCTCACCAACGCTGCCTCTAAAGGGACTAAGTGTGTTGCATATGCAGGTAGCCCTATGCAAGGTTGCTCTACAAAGCACTTCCCGACATCCATAGGTGCGTTGGTCACATTGGGAGAGAAATTCTCATTGTTCCGGAATCTCCACTTGGTCAGTGCCTTTTAGAAGAGTTCACATGTGTCAAACTTCGAATCCATGTGTCCATTTGACATCTACAAGATTGGGAACATGTCTTGCCTATTATTGGAAAGTCATTGATTGTAAAACTACCTCAGCTTCTCTATAAATTGAGCATAGATATTAGTGTTTGAAAAGGAAGAATTTGTGTAGAGAAATGCTGGTGGATTTTTCATTGAGGAGATTGATTTGAGTGACAGTTTGCTGGAGATATCTGCAATGTGATGAGGCTCGGATGCTGCTAGATATGGTGACACTAAATCAGTCATTTGGTTGTAACCTCCCCTTGTATCATTAATAAATAATACAGCTTACTTTTCCCTATATGCATATGTATTGGCTGTGATTTTCCATATTTCAATATCTTAGTTGATGTATATGGTTTATGCTTTACTGATTTAGCAAAATAACTTGAATAGACATCTGTATTATTGTTATTTTCTGTTGTTTAGTGTTCATTCTTGCAGGAAATATTTTTCACAGCCGGCTGGAATTTGAAGCTACAACAGAAGCGACAGAAGGAATAATTTGGAAGCGCTTGGATTCCAAGTAAGCCTCTAATCCATTCTGTGTGTCTGTTATTAGTTAGTAAAAGTAGTCGTATATTCTTTAATCTATTGTTCTTGATTATCACCTATCTAGGGAAGCGTGTTTTATTCATAATTCACAATTCTGCACTAACAAATTGGCGACTCCACTAGGGAAATTACTCTTTATCCTAGGTGTTTTAGCCTCTGATTTTCTTTGTTTATTCACCCAGTAGTTGTTACTCACAAATATTAGGCTTTTTAAGATCCAAATTTGCAAAAGAAGTGTGTTAAACAGATGTGTTTTTCCTTTGACACTGCACCCAACGCACTCTTGGACAGGACACAGTGCTTTCCATAGCATTGTTTCCCCTTCAGGCTTGCGTTGCAAAGCACTGTCTCTGTTTAGAGACTGTGTTGCCTCCTAAAACCATCCAAATTCCCTTGAATTTTTCTTTGCAATTTGTTTCAGTTTGTTTTTTGTTGTGTTTTGAAAAGCCTGAGCCTCATATTGACTAGTGAATTAATCTACCTCTTCCTCCTTTTAAAGAAAATTTGTTCAGTGTTTGTTTAAAGCATTTTTCTTTATCATTGGCAAGTTAATTTCAGAGTATTTTTATTGTCGCATTAGATCCATTTGATTTTGAAAAAGGAAATTGTCGTGAATTCTTTGTTTCCTGATAGGAGAAATTGTTGTTTCATTCCTCATTTTTCCTTCAAAAGATAAATTGTTGTTTATATTCCTCATTTCTCAAAAGTAAAAGGCATTTGATTTTGTTGATTTAGTGCACTTAGTTTCTTTTCTGCATTCATAAAATTAAAGGAACTGAAAAGAAAAATCTTTATTTTCATGTAGTGATTTGTGTGTTTTGCAAAAGGAACAATTAGGAAACTGCATTTAGTTTTTGTTTTTTGATTTGTTTGCTCGCAAATTGATTGCTCTTTCCCTCTAGTAGCTAAGATTTTCATTGAAAAACTAAAAGTGAAATATTTCTTATCATTCTTAGTTGCGTTTTATGAATTTTCCAAATACATCATCACGGTGAACCTTTTAAAGGAAAATTGTTAAGCAAGATAAACATAAAATTAATCTCAATTTACCTAACAAAGCCTTGGAACCATAACGATAACATTTAGAAGGTCTAGGCTAGAGACGTGTTCCGGCGTCATAAAACATAGCAGTTGTCGTTAACTTGTCTGCGATACATTCCGAGTGTGATACCTCACTCCACGTACGTAAGTATATCGTAGCTCATCCACGTAATTTCGAGTATATCGGGCGGTGTTACAGTACAATAAGTATAAAGGGGTGCTCTCACTGTGCGGTTTCACAACAGACAGTGCTAATACGAACTTGGGCCTCTGTCAAACCAGGGGGTAACTCCTCAAATCAGAAATGTGTATTAGCTCAAGAATGTACATGTATTTATACATGGAGGTGAGGCTATTGGGATTCATCTCCCAATGACTCTTGGCCTTCCTTATTTCCTAATATTATTTAATATACAATATTACATATCCACACTCAACCCATAGGATTAGGTGTCAACATTCCCCCCTTTAATCCGAAGGGATGTTGGTGAGTCCAAGCATCGATCTGAACTTTTCAAAATTTTCTCTGCCAAGTGCTTTGGTGAAGATATCAGCAGTTTTCTCATTTGTGGAACAATGATGTAGATGGATGGTTTTGGCCTGAACATGATGTCGAATTAGATGGTATTTTGTATTGATGTGCTTTGTTCGATCATGGAACTTTGGGTTCTTGGCCAAATTTATTACAGAAGTGTTGTCGATCATGAGTGGTGTGGAATACATTTGTTTCATCTGCAAATCTTCCAGGATTTTCCGGAGCCACACAATTTCCTTTGTTTCTTCATCTGCTGCCACATATTTTGCCTCGGTCGTGGAATCTTCTGGAACTGATTGTTTGCGTCATCTCCATGAGATAGCTCCTGATCCAAGACTCATGGTG
This sequence comes from Pinus albicaulis, assembly GCA_034641835.2. Classification (NCBI taxonomy): domain Eukaryota; kingdom Viridiplantae; phylum Streptophyta; class Pinopsida; order Pinales; family Pinaceae; genus Pinus; species Pinus albicaulis. The sequence continues at coordinate 488,393,248 of CM076573.1, forward strand.
TAACCTGTAGTAGACACCTTTGTTTCTTTGTCGCCATCAAAGTCTGAATTAGAGTATCCGATCAAGCTGAAGTCGCCTACCTGTGTATATTTGAGTCCAAAGTCTTGAGTCCCCTTCAAGTACCTTAACACTCTTTTTGCAGCAGACCAATGTCCTTCACAAGGTTTTTGCATGAACCTTGAGAGGATTCCAACAGCAAATGAAATGTCAGGTCTGGTGGTGGTCATGTAGATAAGACTTCCTATAAGCTGTCTATACTTAGTTGCATCCTCAAATTCTTTCCCTTCAATAGATGTGAGCTTCAAGTTTTGTTCCATTAGAGTGGTTAAGGGATTACATTCGTCCATGCCAAACTTGTTCAAGAGATCTCCAATGTACTTCTTTTGAGAAAGAAATATAAATTTAGGATGTTGAATTACTTCAATACCGAGATAGTAATGAACATGACCCAAATCAGTCATTTCAAAACCTTTCTTCAATTCTTTCTTCATGGATGCAATATAGCTCTCATTGTTCCCTGTTATCAAAAGATCATCTACATATACCACAAGATATACAACTTTTTTTCCAACTTTCTTAACAAACAAAGTTGCATCATCAAGATCAAAATGTTTGTAGCCAAGTTTCAGAAGATGCTCGGTTAATTTCTCATACCGGGCTCGTGGTGCTTGCTTGAGGCCATACAAGGATTTTATAAGCTTGCAAACTTTGTGTTCTTGACCCTTTATCACAAATCCTTCTGGCTAGGACATATAAACTTTCTCCTTTAGATCTCCATTCAAAAAGGCAGTTTTTACATCCATCTGATGGACTTTCCATCCATTCTGAGCTACTAGGGCAAAGAGAGTCTGGATGGTGGTCCATTTTGCTGTGGGAGAAAATTTTTCTTCATAATCGATTCCTTATTTTGTGCAAAACCTTTTGCCACAAGCCTGGCCTTGTGCTTGTCAAGTGAGCCATCTGCTTTATACTTGTTCTTGTAGACCCACTTACAGCCAATTGGTTTTGTTCCCAAAGGCGGATCAACCAACTTCCAAGTGCCATTCTTTATCAGGGCATCATACTCCTTTTGCATCGCTTCTTTCCATTCATCATGAGAAGCGGCTTCTTTGAAGGAAGTTGGTTCATGATATGTAGACAAACTCAATTCACAGTTATAAGAAATATCCATGTCAACAGGAGAATCATAATTATCTACATCACCTTCGATTTGTTGAGTGGAACTTCTTGTTCCTGTTTTTCCAACCTCATCAGGATGAACATTCTCAAGTGTCTTTGTCAGCCATTTTGGAGGACCTTTCTGAGATGGCCCAGGCTGCTCACTTGACTGAGTTGGCATTCATTCAAGATTCAATCTCCCAATTCTGTCAATCACATCATTCAATGTGTCATCCGTGGTTGTTTCTTCATGTGGGAGAGAGAGTGCTTCAGGACATGATTCCACAGTTTGATTCAATATCGGAATCCCCCCTTCAAGATGTGGAATCTGATTATCAAATTCTTGGAAAGACTTTGCATGTGTGAATCTATCCAGGCGATCAAGTTGTCACTCAACAACCTTGTCACTCTTGGAAGATTCAAGGAATAAGACATCTCTTGCTATTACAAACTTCTTATTTGTTTCATCATAGAGACGATATCCTTTGGAGGTATTGGAGTACCCCAAGAAGATACATTTTCGACTTCTAGCACCAAGTTTTTTCCTTTGACCCTTGGGTATCAAGGCATAACAGGTGGACCCAAAGACCCTGAAATGCTTTACCAAAGGAATGTGGCCATGCCACATTTCAAAAGGAGTTTTGTTTATAATTGAACTTGAAGGACACCTATTCTTTATGTAAACAACACATAGAACTGCATCAGCCCAAAACATCAATTTTACATTCTTGAAAAATAACATGGAGCGAACCATATTTAAAATAGTTCTGTTCATTCTTTCAGCTACACCGTTCTGTTGGGGATTATATGGCATAGTTGTTTGATGTTTGATTCCATGTTGACGAAGATAATTTTCAAATTCGTTTGAAGTGTATTCTTTTCCATTATCAGTACGTAGAGAGCCAATATGATTTTGTGCATCATTTTCAATCCATGCATGAAAATTCTTGAATGTTTGAAAAGCATCAGACTTGTTCTTCAATAAGTAAATCCAACACATTCTGGTGTAGTCATCAATAAATGTCATCATGTATTTATTTCCATTTGCAGAAGAAATAGGCATAGGGCCACATAAATTTGAATGAACAAGCTCAAGTTTTCTATGTGCTCTGGAGTGTGAATCATGAAATGGCTGTTTGCTATGCTTTCCTAGAATACAAGCATCACATTCCTTAAGTTTTCTAGGAATTGTAGGCAGTCCATTAACACCATTTTTCTTCAACAAACGAAGGCTTTCATAGTTTAAGTGTCCAAATCTAGCATGCCATAAAAGACTTGATGGGAATGTACCTTCATCATGATGTGAACCGAATGCAAAGTTTTGAGCATGAGCAGATGAACCTTTCAGCTTCAAGAGTCTCCCTTCTTCTATTCCCTCCATGACAAGTGAGTGATCTGATGCTTTTCTGACCTCTGCCTTGCCATCAAACAAGTGAATGGAGTGTCCTTGCTGGCGGATTTGGACCAGGGACAGCAAGTTTCTCCTCAACTCAAGGAGGTATAGAACCTCATGTAGGATATGATCTGGAAGACCAGGCAGTTTAAGCCTGACTGTGCCAAGCCCTGATGGCTTGAGTTTGGATTTATCTACGAAATATACTGCTCCATCAACTTTTTCAGTGAATTCTTCAAAAAAAAAAATTCTAAATGTCATGTGACATGTTGCTCCTGAATCTAGCAACCAATCATCTCTCCATGAAGTAAATGAAACATCAAATAAGTCTTCAGTTACTCCATTGTTACAATGCGCTAGAACATAATGAGCGGATTCAGGTGCTTTACCTTTGTCTTTGTCATTAGTTTTACCTTTTTCTTGATTTCTTTGCTGCTCAATTTTCTCCCAAGGGGTTCTGCATTTGGATGCATCATGTCCATCTTTATTGCAACGTGTGCAATGAAGATTGGATTTGTCAGACTGTCTGCCCCCCCTTTCTATGAATTTTCTTCTTCCTCTTCCTCTTTTGCCACCTCTTCCTCTGGATGAATCTGGAGCATGACTCTTTTCTCTATGTGCCAAGTATGCAGCCTCTTCGGAAGACGAAGGGACTGTCATCTTCCCGAAAGCTTTCTCTCTTTCTGCAAACTTTCTCTCAAGTGTATCAAAGGTGATATGCTCAAGGTTCCCACTTGCTTGCAAAGACTCAAGATAATGTGAGTAAGTCGGATATAATGCCTTAACATATGCTATGAGAGGTATGTCCATTTTTACGCCAGTGCTATCAATATCATGCATGATAGATCTAACTTCTAAGCTAAAGCAAGGGGATAATCATTCTTCATTTCAAGACTGAACAGCTTAATCATCAATTGAACATTTTCTAATTCTGAATGTGAGTCATAGAGTTCTTTTAGCTTGCTCAAGGCATCATAGGCATTTGAGAATGATGAAATGTGGCGACTCACCTCTTCATTTACGGAAGCTGCAATCAAGGCATAGGCCTTGTAGTTCTTGTTTTCCCAAATGGCGAGCTCTTTGTCTGAAGTGGGCTTTGCTGGTGGATTTCCTTCTTGTCCTTCACAGATTCCTTTCCACAACTCATTAAAAATGAGTGTGTGTTTGATTTTCCGGGACCATTCAAGATAGTTCTCTTTGCCGGAGAGAACCACCCCAACAATAGATATGAGAGAATGCATTAGTTTGCTGGAAAAAGTTCTTTTGAAAAGGAAAAATTTTGCTAGAAAATCTTCAATTCTGGAAATTTACTCAATTAAAGGGGACAAAAACTCTTTGCTAAAAGAAAAGAAGACTGAATTCTGCACCAAAATATATATATATATATATTTTTGTGTTTGAAGAAAAATTGTATTGAAAGTATGGTGGGGGGGGTATTATGACTAAGGGGAAGCGGTATTGAATACTATGAAGGGCGGTATGGAATGTTATATGAGGAGGGGTGGTATTTTTAAATATGAAAGGGGGCGTGAATATATATGACAAAGTGGTATTATATGGACAGCGCTGTATTAAAAATGGAAAGGCGGTATTGTGAATGTATGAAAGGGGCGGTATAGTTAAATGGGACAAAGGGGTGGTATTATGGTGGGAGGGGCAGTATTATATTAGACAGAGGACAGACAGCGTATGAGCAATCAATGGAGGGCGATGAGAAATCAACGGAGGGCGGTATTATATATGCAACGTGGAGGGCGCTATATGACAGAGGACAGACAACGTATGTTAAATGCATATGGTGGGAGAACTGGACAACGCGGTATAGATATGGTGGTAGGCAGTATTATAAACAACGGTATTATGACAGGCAGACAAAACGTAATATGGATTGAATGACAAGCGGACAGAATGGAGTATAAGCGATACCATGTTTATACCATGTTTATCCGAATGCTACCATGTTTATCTGAATGCTAAGTTCGAACGCATCAGAATGTCCACCGACTTCAGGAAAGGGCAAAGAACTGTAAGGGAATGACAGCGCTGTGGGAATGACAAAGTGAAGGGCACAGGGTTGTGAGAGGAAAGGAGCGTTGGAGAGAGGGAGGCCAAGAGGCCGTTACAAATTTTGAATTGCAGATATTTCAAGGGTTGCAGTCCTGCAATAGAATCTTCAAAATCTGAAAAAATTAGAGCTGTGCAGAAGGTGCAGAGATAAGTTAAAAAAATGCAGAATTACAGTACAGCAATTTAATGGAGTAGCAGAAACTAGCATAAAAAATGACTGAGCAAAGGAACGAGGGAGTTACACCACAGGCAAAAATTCCAATAGTGGGACTAACTCTGATACCATGTCAAACCAGGAGGTAACTCCTCAAATCAGAAATGTGTATTAGCTGAAGAATGTACATGTATTTATACATGGAGGTGAGGCTATTGGGATTCATCTCCCAATGACTCTTGGCCTTCCTTATTTCCTAATATTATTTAATATACAATATTACATATCCACACCCAACCCATAGGATTAGGTGTCAACAACCTCCACGTACCTTCGGGTATATTTGGGATGACAAATTTTAGGTTTTATCCATCCATAGTGAACCAAGTCATCTGCCTTGTAAATTGTGATACATTGAACACAGCATTCGGGGATATTTCCTGCCCGTACTTCTTAGTTCGCCAAGAGGTATTATGCAGTTCACAGTTTCTTGGTAAACCCTTTTGCCTAGCATTACCATTTTATTTTTTTTATTCGTTTTTGGTTAAAATAAATCAGTAATCGTGGAAGAACAAAATCCTTTCCCCCGTTTCTCGCATAGACGAGCGTTAAAACCACCTTTACCACCAGAAGTTACTGATGGTAGGCGAAGGCGAACACGATCTTCCGAATCAAGTACAATTTTATACCTCTGGTGAAACATCATTTTCCCATAAACCAGAGTTAGCTCAAGTTGTTTCTACACATCTCGGTTCATCTACTGTTGTCGAAATGGAGTCTTCACAGCTACCTGTGGTCACGATCCATCCAATTAGTGAGACCATACCTCTTGAACCCGACGTTGTTCAACCAGAAATTGATCCAGATCATGTCTCTTCTTTGCCATAACATCTAAATCCTAAAGTCGAACAACCGGAAGTTGTTCCTACCTTGGTCATTCCACAAATTTCTGTAGCTATTGAATCTCCTATATCACACAGGCAACCACCTAAAATATACTTTGGGCCTGACAATGAAATACTTCCCCCTAGTTTAATTGCAATTGAAGAAATCCCACAACACGAGACACCTTTAACTCCAACCCATTTTGGGGAGGACCTTTACCTATATGATTATTTTCCTCAATCGACACCATCCGCTTTTGTTGATCTTGTTCCTTTTCAAAATCTCATTGATTCAAAATGGTATACATTTGGTCAAGTAACCATGCCTGAACCAACATCTTCGGTTGGGCCATCTATTCCAATTATGTCACCTCCTGCCCTAGCTACCCCGTCGATGTTTACAACTTCACCAGAGTCATATTTTCATGGTGGCCCTTTGGTCCCATAAGGTTACAAATCATTATCTGGCATTTTCTCTGGTGCATCTTCAAATCCATGGACTTTACCAATGTCATCATCTAGTATTTTAATTGGTAATCTTATAGTGAGTACTGAATGACTTGATTCGTTATATACATCTTTAGGGAAATATCAAGTTGGTCCTTCTGGGTCTATTCCTTCAGGTACCATATCAACTGGACTCCCAGCATTTGGAGAGCAATATTTTCCATCTTATTATCCTCCTCATGCTGGGGGGCAACCTTTTGTCACCCAATATGGCGGTACTCCATCACTTTTTGGTCAACCTAATGTCAAGATGAATGTTTTTCAATGGTAACCCACTTTGCCTATCCAACCACAAACGGTTGTACACTCATATCAACCAGTCCAACCTGTTACACCCACATCATTTCCACTTGTCAATAAAACTTTACCCCTATTACAGAATCAAAATTTTGTACAACCTTATCAAATGGTTCCTTCACCTCAATATAATCAAATGTTGGGTCCACAGACTCCAAATCCTTTGGTTAATTTACAACAACCTGTATCCATAATCATTTATTCACAAATTGGTTTACCATTTTATGGGATGTCACAACCACAACTTGATTATACCTATCAACCGAATCCAAGTTATCCTAATTTGGGTTATAGCATTTTTGAACAGACCCCTTGGCAGCCACAGGCACAAATGCCTCAAACTTCATTTCAACAAGTATCATATCTAGGCTTTGGTCAACAGAATCCTCAAGCATTTGCTTTTCAAAACAACCCCTATCTGGGTTACCAGCAGCAGATTCCTTATGCTGGTGCTCAAAGGCCTGTTGCTCAAGCAATTCAATCTTACCCTGGCTATGCTCAACCTGACCTTAATCGACAGTTTCCCTTTGTTGCAACTTTAGAATTTCCATATTTAAATTGGCTAACTAATGATCCAATTAAATATGCTCCTTGGTGGCCGGTGATACCTCACAAATTACCCTCGGATATTCCTAAGTTCAATGGAAACCCAGCGGAAGATCCATCGACTCATGTTATGACTTATCATTTATGGTGTTCATCAAACTCCCTGAATGATGATTCTTTTTTACTATATTTTTTCCAGCGTACGCTCACAAGTCCGGCTGCAAAATGGTACATTGAATTACCTAGAGCTTCTTTTGATAATTTCATAGCCCTAGCTACTGTCTTTTTGACTCATTTCCAGTTACCCATCTGATATGAAACTGGAACGGAACTCTTGACCAATTTCAAACAGACTAATGCTACTCACATCTCTAATCATATTCATGAGTGGTGTCGTCGTCGTAGAATGGTTAAGACATTTGTTCCGGATCAATTCCTAGCTGAATGGTTCATTAAGTCCCTGTTACCATCTATAACTGAGGATGTGGCTAAGTGTGGCATTGTCACAGAAGAGAAATTTATCGCTCATGCCCAATATTTAGACTTGATTTACACTCAATCTGGCACGCTCTATGAAACAATTCCTAACGCGCTGAGATCTAATGTTACTGTTCCTCCTCAATTAAAGGACTCTCATGCCGGAGATGGCTTGATTCACACTGCAAGCACACATCACACTACAAAATTTGAGCCTGCTCCTGCTTCTGAAAGTAATTTCGTGTCATTTGACAAAAGAAAAAGTGACAAGCAACCTGGAAGTAAGAAAAAGGGGAAATCTAAGAAAAAGAAAACTTCTAACCCGCAGAAAAGATCATCTGATCAATCATCTGGACCTAGGAAACCTCGTTATCCATGCATAATCTGTAATGAGGAAAAATTTGTTAGGGATTTTCCTCACCACGCTGAAGTCTCAAAAATCATCAAGACTTCACATGTGTCAGCTCTGCTGACAGACCCATTTCCAAATCCGGACACAAACATGGTTGCTACGGATCCAGCTTCTAGTTCCAAAGTGTTAATGTTATCTGTCACAAAACCTTCAACAGATATTTTGGTGTCAACGCGTAGTAAATATTATGGTAATCAGGCCACTGATCAACCTACTACCTCGATAGTGAATCTGTCTACGGAATCAGTATCGCCTACTGTTATTCCTGAATTGATAATCAAGCCACCAAAGGGAGTAATTCACAAGTCGACATATAATCCTCAAGCAAGAGCTGCACAAAATTATAATATATTTGAAGATTTGGCTCAATCCCCTTCATCTATGTCTGCTCTTGAGGTATTACAAAATTTTCCCTACCAAAAATAGGCTTTATTTTTTACTATTGATGGAATTTATCCGACTGATTCTAATCTTGTCATCTTTAATCATACGAGCTATGTGCCGCAATTACCAGCAAAACTGGCATTCTCTATATAAGTAAATGTTCTCAATCAGCTTGTTCATCGTACTATTATTGATGAGGGAGCATCTACATGAATTATGTCTCTAAATTGTTGGAAGTCACTTGGCTCACCGCGCTTATCACAATCATCAACGACATTGAAGGCATTTGATGGACTTATATATAAACCTCGTGGTATTATTAATAACCTGCATGTTGAACTAGGGGGAAAAACAGTGAATATTGATGTTGAGGTTGTTGACAGACCCCTTAAATATAATATTTTACTTGGAAGGCCATGGGTATATGCAATGACTGCAATTGTTTCTACATATTTTAGAATGATTTCCTTTCCACATAAAGGTACTATCACAGTCATTAATCAACTATCCTTCTTTGCCTCTGCTTCGCAAGTAACTGGAAGTGTTCCATTTGTTCACATACCCCCACTAGAACTTCAAAACATTAGTGTAGGAATCTTAAAGGATTCCACTTTAATAGGAACCTTTGCATTACCGTCGCCCGCGATGTCGGCAAAAATTACAAATATAGAGACCTGCTACATGATCTCTTCCACTCTATTGGCTTAAGGGAGAGTACAGATGATTCTGAAATTACTATGTTGGATGAATTTCTGCTGCCCAGCCCTATTGAGCTAGCATAGAAATCAATCTATATGGCTTGGGCGGAAAATCTGAAATCAGCGTCGCCGAGTGTTTGGGTTGATCGTTCCTTAGATTTTGGTACTCCCTCTGATCCTTTTTCTTCAATGTTCTTGACAGATGAGAATATTTTGGAAGCCATGTTGTCAGAAGGAGAACCATGGGAAGATTATCATCATCGTTCCCATTTTCCTGATTATGAAGAAAATTATCTTAGTGAACTATATCACCCAACAATCAAAAATTTATTTTTGAATTCTTTACCCATTAATGCAATCGATTCCGAGCGAAATCTATCAAATATTGAATAAACCATTTCTATCGATATTTCGACCAAACCTGGCATTGTAGAAAATATTCATGTTGGTGTATCTTGTTCTCCATCAGAACTTGAATCATATTGCTCTATCTTTCGTGAATTCTGTGATGTATTTGCTTGGTCTTACGAGGAAATGTTGGGCATAGATACAGTTATTGTTGAACACACTATTAATATGTATCCTGATGTCAAATCGGTGCATCAACAGCTTTGTCCTGATCATCTAAATAAAGTCGTTGCCATCAAAGTAGAAGTTGAAAAACTTTTGCGTGCTGGTTTCATATACCCTGTTTCGCAAACTGAGTGGGTTTCCAATATCGTTCATGTCATGAAAAAGCAAGGAACCATTAGAGTGTGCATCGATTATCGGGATGTCAATCATGCTTGTCCAAAAGAAAAATATCCTACTCCCTTTATCGACCAGATTATTGACGACTGTGCTGGATGTGAAATCTTTTCGTTCATGGATGGATTTTCCGGCTACAATCAAATCAATATCCACCAATAGGATCAACATAACAGAACATTAATCTGTCCCTAGGGCACATTCGCTTATAGGAAACTATCGTTTGGTTTAAAGAACGTTGGGGAAACTTTTCAGAGAGCAATGGACTATGCTTTCAATGACATCAAGCACATTGTTCAACCGTATCTAGATGATTTACCAGCGCATTCACGAAATCGGACTGATCACCCGATGCACTTGAGAGCCATTTTCTTACGCTGTCGACACTACAAAATACGCCTCAATCCACATAAATGTGTGTTTTGTGTTGGTTCTGGCCATTTGCTTGGATTCGTAGTCTCAAAATAAGGAATTCGAATCAACCCATTGAAGGTTCAGGCCATTCTTGATTTTCCTACGTTGTCAAACTTACTTCAGATACAGAAACTTCAAGGAAAAGATAACTTCCTAAGAAGGTTCATTCCAAACTACGCCGAAATGGCTAAAGGATTTACTTGATTATTGAAAAAAGGGGTTTCCTTCCATTGGGACCAAGTTGTGCAAGCTTCTTTTGATGTTGTCAAGGACACTCTTGTCCGAGCGTCATTAATGTATCCCCCTAACTATCAAAATGATTATTTCCTATATATAGTCATGGCCAAAACGACCATTGCTATGGTATTGGTCCAAGTAGAAAATGGAATTGAACATCTGATCTATTATTTAAGTCATAATATCAATGATACAGAAGTTAAATATTCATACATAGAAAAGCTTGCCTTGACAGCTATTCAAGTTGTCCAAATATTTCGCCATTATATCATGCTCCGAAAAACCATTGTCATTTCAGATTGCAACCCCATGACTTATATCTTATGACGTCAATTGTTGGGGAGAAAATATTCAAAATGGATTTTCATTTTGCATGAATTTGATTTGGAATTCATCAAATCCAAGTCAAAGAAGTCTTTAGTTTTGGCTAAGCTTCTCTGTGACCTTCCCTCTGATAGTACTGCAACTACGTCGGAACCATCAATTCCTGATGAGTCTCTTTTTCTGATCGGATCATCTGATCCTTGGTATGGGGATTTCATCATTTATCTCCAAACTCAAAATTTTTGTCCTAATACCTCTCTCTTTGAACAGCGACGTATTCGATATCAAGCCAAAGATTATCTGATCGTCGGCGATACACTTTATCGTCGTGGTGTCGATACCATTTTAAGGAGGTGCCTCACTCATGAGGAGGCCGAAAAAGTGTTAAATGATTTTCATGCTGGGGCTTGTGGTGGAAATTTATCTGGTTATGCTACCGCGCAGAAGATACTCCATGCAGGTTACTTTTGGCCTACTATTTTTCGAGACTGCATCCTCGCGATCAGAAGTTGTCATGCGTGCCAGATTTTTATCGTAAAATTCGCAAACCACCAGCGCCAATGCATCTTGTTGTCTCTATGGGACCATTTTCGAAATGGGGTATTGACTTCATGACCTGTAACCCTCGTTTGTCCGGGGGGCACGGTTATATTATTGTCGCAGTCGACTATTTTACCAAATGGGCCGAAGCAATACCTACATTCAACAACACAGGACAAACAGTTGCATTGTTTTTCTTTAATCATGTTATTACACGGTTTGGGGACCCACAGGCTATAGTTACAGATCATAGAAAACATTTTCACAATCACATGATGGCTGAATTGACTGCCAAGGTAGGATTGTCACATGATAATTCTACTTCTTATTATCCACAATCAAATGGACAAGTTGAATCTATCAACACAATTCTCAAATGTATGCTTCAACGAATGATAGGATTTCGTAAAAGGAATCAGCATTTGATCCTGTACTCCGCCTTGTGGGCATATCGAACCTCGGTGAGAAACGCAACTGGCTTTACTCCTTTTCCACTAGTGTATGGTCTAGAAGTTATCTTACCAATCCAATGTGAAATATCGTCGTTAAAACTCGCGATTGACTTGTTACCTGACACCTCAGAAGAAGAAGCGTGTCTCCTTAACCTCATCCATATTGATGAAACGCATCGTGAAGCCCAATTGACCAACGAAGCGCATAAAAGACGTATAAAGGCACAATACGACAAAAATGTCCAGCCTCACATTTTCTCAGAGGGTGACTTGGTCCTTCTTTATGATCAAGAAGCTAATGTAATAGGTATAGGAAAGTTTGAGACATTATGGCATGGCCCCTATATTGTCAAAAGAGTTCTTGCTAAGGGCGCCTATGAGTTAGTTGATTACGATGGAATTCCACTGGCATAGCCTAGAAATGGGTTGTATTTGAAACGTTACTATGCTTAATCATGAGCGTAGTAATTTTTTGTATTATATTGTATATATATGTTGTTGATTCGCATTCACTATCTTAATTTTTTTTTAGAGTTTTCTTGACGTTAGTAATTTGCTTTACATTTCATCGCAGATGTCTAAATCTTCGGAACCCTTTTTTGGATATGCTGATGGTGCTATTCATAGTACGCAAAATCTGTCCTTTGCAGTGTGGGCCATTTTTACTCCGAACGGCGAGCTAGTGAGTTTTCAAGGGATTTGTATTGGTAGATCGACGAACAATATCATTGAATATAACGCGTTGATCGAACTTCTCTCTGATGCCATTTCATTTGGTATTAACCATATCATCATAAGGTTAGACTCACAACTTGTGGTATCACAACTTACTAGTGTTTATACTGTTAGAAATACAACATTGCATTGATTGTTCCTTAGAGTTTGACTTTTGGAAAGACACTTTGATTTTATACAATATCAACACATTTCCAGAAATTTGAACACATTGACTAATTAATTAGCTAATCAAGTTTTAGACAGACATTTGCAACATATGTAAAGAAAACATTCACATCATTGAATAGGATTGCACAATAAACATGGGAAAACATTGAAATCATATAGATAGATAGTTATAGGTTTTCACAAAAATTTGTGCCCAAGACACATTGGTCATCTGACCTTAAAATGTATGCAAAATTTCATAAGTAAACTAGTGGTGCTCGTGGTAACATGTTATAGATCTAGCTATCCTACGAAGTAACCGCATCTAGTGGTTAGGAACCCCAATAGTGTGTCGTTGCAGTCGCATAGGAAGCTCTTTCCGGTAATCCGGAATCCCAAAGGTCAAACCCTCTATGTGCTGCTGAAGCTCAGTCAGAGTCTCAGCCATATCAAGATCCTGAAGGACTACTCTCCCGATAGCCCTCTCTGCTGGCACATTTGCTTCGTGCTCTGGTTCCACTACTGGTTGAACACGACCAACATCTACATTACATCAAACATTTATTTTAGTCTTGGGAAAACATTAAAAATAAAAAAACATTGTATAAACCTTAGGAAAATCAAAAACATGGTCAAAACATTCTTACCCATTGCACCCCACTGAGCGCCTTCTGGTAATGCTAAATCTGGATCTCCTTGGAAATTAACGATTGCGTATGCATACTCATTGATGGCGAAAATCTGTCGCCAGAACTAGGCGAAGAACACAGTCGAGAAAACAATGGTAGATTGGCTTGCATGCCTACCCATGAGTTCCACCCATTTCTACATCCACGGATCTCTAGGAGTAGACACATCCAGTGTCACATGTTGTGGCTGCATTAGTGGAATATGTTCCAAGGCAAAGGATATAAGGATAGAACCATAACTAAAATTCTTCTTCATTCCTCCATTTGCTTTATTCATTTGCTCCTTTATCTGAGATAGAATAGCTTCAGACCAGTGGAAGATTTTTGGCTCCATACACTCTAGTGCGTACTGCATATACGATCTATTCGCTACATGCAGTGTAACGGTGGCAGCAATTTTTGCGATCGTGAAAAACATAGTTCTCAAGGGAAAATCTCTAACACCTCGGATGTGTATCTTTCCATATTTTCTTGGCTCTACCCCTGGATAACAATGTTGCAAAACATACTCTCTCATTGTCTCTCCTCCAACAATAGACCTTGAGAGTGAAATGGGAAAGCCTCTCCTCGACAAACCTGTAAGAAAGTACACATCCTTGACTGTTATAGGAACCACCTAGTTCTTAATATGAAATGCCTCGATAGTTGGATCCCATGCTCAAACTAAGAACTCCAATAGTTCTATTTGTTGCCTCATCCCTGGCAATTTGAAGTACTTAAGAATTCCACAATCTCTTAGGGCTCTTACTGTACCGAGATCATTTAAGGCAATCATATCTTGTTCTTCATGTTCTCTTTCCCTCCATGTAATCGTCATTGTAATCCGATGGAAACCTGAAATACAGCCATAAGATCCATTAGATTACATTCATTGCAAAAAACTAGGCAAATTTTGGGCATAATGAGAGAAACAAAAATCTTGATTGCGCCCAACACATTCCCTAACAAGAGACAGTGTGTTGTGTATGCAAGTAACCTTCACTGTACTTGTTATGCAACGCAGGTTTCGACATTCAGGGGTGCATTGCCCTCTTTTTGGGCAGAATTTATGCTAGGGGCCTTAAAACCCTGAAAAATTGCAGAAATTGGAAATGAAATGAATACTAAAGGAAAGAGGATGTTCATATCACTAACCTAGATCAAACGGAAATGAAAACCGTCTACAGAAACGATCACAATCAGCAGCTGAAGTTCGGGGGCAAAATCAGGTTCAGAGCTCCAAAATGAAAATGGTAACTATGGAATGGTAAAAATGAATAGTGAAACTACTTTTAATAGTCATTTAATTATTTTCAAATTGAATATATTGCTATGAATATAGTTTTATTATGTTTTTTATCATGAAACAGGTATTTTTAATCCATTTGATGTTGTTCTGAACAGGTCTTACAATTGATGAATAGATTAATTGTGTAGATTTATTTCAAGAATGATTTGACCACAAAGCATACTTTTTTCTCCTTATTTTTCTAGCTTTGTTAAAAATGAAAAAGGATTTGAAGCGCACTTTTATCTCTTTTTTGAGCTTCGATAACAGCGAAAGAGGAACCACTGGAGTCTTCTTTCAGCTCTTTTCAGACTCCAATAATGTGAAAATATTGTCGAGCACTTGTCTTTTCAAGCTCGTAAAAGTAAATGAATTGATATCTACTCAGTATAAGTTTAACCCTTTTCCGAACTAAGATAGATTATTTACGAAAAAGGAATACCTTGGTTAAACATGACCAAAGAGGTTCTCTCAGATATTATTTTACACTTTTTCGGATCTGAGTGACAAATTTATGAAAAATTACTTATGGAGTTTTCCTTCATCCTCCTTTTCAATCTCTCTAAATATGAAAAAGGACCGGGCTATCACTATCGTTAAGCTCATTAAAACATAAAATAATGACGGGCTTGTCGATCATGGAAAGAATCGAATTTCATTCATTGCTAGACTCGTTAAATTATTAAATAGCGATACTTTATTCACCCGAAGGGTTGAATTATAGATCAAGAAAATGTTATCCTCCTCAAGCTTGTTAAAAAATAAAGAGGTACTGGTCGACAAATGACCGGGGAAAATTTCGGAAAAGTGAGCCAAAAAAAAAAAAAATCTTTATGGTAGGAAGTCTCTCTTGAACATGACACTTCCTTCACTCCATGTCCGTGATTTTTTGGGTTGGGTAATCATCTTGACGGTTCATTCATACCTATGGTTCATCATACCTTCACTTAGGTTTTGGGTCAATGCTACCAACTCATCACAATGTCGTCGATATGTTCAAGAGAAGTCATCCAATGAATAACTCACCCTTCTACAATACTCATAAACCTTTATTCTCATGACCTTCATCCCTGAAAATTGCTATATCAAGTCATACCCTTGTCTTTAAAATTAGTAACTCCCTTTTTGCAATAAGGTGGCTTCTTGTCGAAAAAAAATCATTATCCAGGAAGTTCACTTAGAAACATTAGATTCCAGTACCATGAGGCTTGTTACAACATCAACAATATCCTTGCTTCCGGAATTTTAACCGAAAGATTTTGTTTAGCATTCGACATCAAATCATCTATTCACGCCTTACGAAATGTACTGCAGTACCTTGAGGGCAATTTTCATTAATGGTGGTTCTCTCGTGTTTGTTAACAGCTCATATCATTTGCTGCTAATCAAGCAATGTCTTTCCATGTTCAATGACAAATCATATATTCACATGGCTAGACTTGTACCTGAATGATCGAGTAAACGAGATAAGAAGACCCTGGATCTAGTTTCAGCCATCCGGGCTGCAATTTCAGGATTGTTGTACACATCATTTGTACGATGACCTTACATACAAATCTTCATCCAAACATGGACCTATATCTGTAGGCATGTCTGCATTGGGCAACATTCCAATGTCGACGACTTTCTGAATTATGTACATGTTATTAAATTGTTTATGTGTTGAACATGGGAATGCTTACCCTTAGCAATTATGATCAAGAGGATATATCATGATGTAATGTATTGTAATATTGATGCAGGTCGCCACTCCTCTTCATCTCTAGCCCATGAAAGTGTAAATCATATCAATCAAAATTTTGTTATTATTATTCTGACATCGTGTTTTAGGGGGAAATTGTTATAGGTCAATTTGGGCATCATTCCCAATGACCTAATTAACTAGGCATCATCTCCAAGACCAATGTATAGGGTCTATCATCCCCTAACATTTCAATTTCTATATGCCCTAAGACAAAGAACAAGGCAAATCAATCAAAGACTTTCATCTGCAAAGGTTTCCAAAGTTTGAAGTTTATAATATATCATATGAGAGCTCACCAACGCCGCCTCTAAAGGGACTAAGTGCATTGCATATGAAGGTAGCCCTATGCAAGGCTGCTCTACAAAGCACTTCCCGACATGCATATGTGTGTTGGTCACATTGGGAGCGAAATTCTCATTGTTCCATAATCTCCACTTGGCCAGTGCCTTTTAAAAGAGTTCACAAGTGTCAAAATTCGAATCCATGTGTCCATTTGACATCTACAAGATTGGGAACATGTCTTGCCTATTATTGGAAAGTCATTGATTGTAAAACTACCTCAGCTTCTCTATAAATTGAGCACAGATCTTAGTGTTTGAAAAGGAAGAATTTGTGTAGAGAAATGTTGGTGGATTTTTCATTGAGGAGATTGATTTGAGTGACATTTTGCTGGAGATATCTGCATTGTGATGAGGCTGGGATGCTACTAGAGATGGTGACACTAAATCAGTCATTTGGTTGTAACCTCCCCTTCTATCATTAATAAAGAATACAGCTTACTTTTCCCTATATGCATTTGTATTGGCTTTGATTTTCCATATTGCAAGATCTTAGTTGATTTATATGGTTTATGCTTTACTGATTTAGAAAAATAACTTGAATAGACATCTTTATTATTGCTATCTTCTTTTTTTTAGTGTTCATTCTTGCAGGAAATATTTTGAACAACCGGCTGGAATTTGAAGCTCCAACGGAAGCGATAGAAGGAATCATTTGGAAGCCTCTAATCCATTCTGTGTGTATGTTCCTAGTTAGGAAAAGTAGTCATATAGTCCTTAATATGTTGTTCTAGATTAGCACATGTCTAGGGAAGTGTGTTTTATCCTTAATTCACAATTCTACACTAACAAGATGTCCATCCAGGGAAGAGGGGTGATAATGCAGAGATAATGAGTTGAGAAGTACCCAGGGTCCCTTGAGGTAGAATCAAATCCACCTTAACAGAATAAAAAAATCTCCTGATGGCTGGGTGTTTTGCAGGGATAGCCAACCCGTGTAAGTTAAACGAAAGACATTTCATTGGGAAACCGGGGGGGGAAATTCCGTGCTCTAAGAAACCCTTCAATGTAGATTTGACAACCTTCAGCAATGTCCAAACCATCTTGTAATATGGCTTTAGAGATGTTCGAATGTCTACTTCGTGAGGATTTGGGCTATACAGAAGGTGAGATTGTACCAAGACCCAATCTAGCATGAGGATGTTTAACTCGGGGACATATATTGTAGGAGTGTCCAGATAGAGAGTCAAAGAGGACCTCCTAAGAAGCAGAGGGTATGAGGGGAGGAGGGGGAATAAAGGGTTGAGGGGAGGAATAAACATCCAGGGAGAGAGGGGACCACAAGGCAAGAAATAGGAGAAATGTGGCAACCAGTGAAAACATGATCAAAAGAAAGAGACAGTGCAGGGGATGTCCTAAGAGACACGATTGAAAATGGAGGGAGTAGAGAGGTACCAGAGCCCGTAGGGGGACCCGATTCCACTGTGCGAGATCTAGTGATCCTGGAGGATGATCATGAAGCAACAACATTTTTAGGCCTCATTGGAGTGGTGCCCTGTGGAGGAGGATGCAGAATAATCTTATTAGTTTGTCGAATTAAGGAAACAATGACCGAATCATGTACATATTCAGCTCCCGGTGAAGCTGGAGTAGGAGAAACATGTGAAAGAAGTAGACATTCCTTTAATACATGTCCCACCTTATGGCACTGTCGGCAACGGAAAGGTGCCCCTTCATAGTCTAGGATCTATATCCAGGTGGTATTGCTCCAATGAATCACGGGTGTCAAGGTGTATCAAGATGCGGGAAAATGCCATATTTCTTGTCTGATTAAAGAATTTTTCATGATCAAGATAGGTTCCAAGTATGTTACCAATATTTTTGAATATATTATCAGACCATAGATGCATGGGAAAGCTAGACAGTCTGACCCAAATTGGTCCAACTCCCAAATGTTCTCTGCAGGATCAAATAGGGGGCTCCATCGCTTGAGGAGAATAGGTGCAATTTCAATATGCCAAAATTGTGAGAGGACCTAGTCAGTAAGATATCATGATTGAAATTGGATGGAAAACTAATGCTTTGTGAGGGTAAATATTGCGGGGAATGTAGCCATAGATTTCCCCCAAATTTATGAGACCCATAGTCTCAGCCTAGCTGCAGAGTAGCTCCTCCCACGTACCCTACCCACCAAAACCATGTCCACCATACAAATAATGTCGACCATCTGGATGGCTTCTCCAAGAATAAGCTAAATACCCTTGTTGTTTACCCGGACACACTTCGTTTTATTAGCACCTATCATGTGAGTACCCAAATATGAAGGGTCGATTTCAGATCCAATAGAAGTGTGAGTTCCAGCAGCACTAGAAGAGGGATTAGGGGGTGTTAGCACTCCACCGAATCTTCAAAGGTTGAAAAGGAGACCAGTAAAGGTAACTACATACCACTTTGAACTAGTAGCTAGCCATACTAGGCTGAGAGGGCTCTCTCAATGAGATCACAACCAATTTGACCGGATCATGAAAGATATTAGGCTAGGTATAGATATTAGGTTTTGACTTTATTTTTAAGGTTTGTGATGGATGGTGAATTAGGTCTAGGAAAAACTAGGAGAGGGCTCTGAAAATTAGATTTGCAGAGATGTAATGGGGCAAGGTAGGCACACACTTTAGCTCTTTAAAGGTATCTTGGGGAATGTGGTAGATCGTTAGGGTTTCAAAACAAGCATGAACATCATGAATTAGTTTATATCAGAATAATACGAACATAAAAATGAGAGCTTCTCCAAAACAGAGCATTGAATCAATGAATTTTGCTTATCAAACTTAGAAATCAATCACATAAGACATGGAAATGGAAATGTAAGGTACAATAAATTTCAAACGTATGATGACAAAAGAAGAAACACTGCTAAATCACATACCACATGACTCCAACCACAATAGCTGCAAACTATGTCTATTATTTCCTACCAAAATCACAAAATACACTAGTGTTCCAAGCTAAATTCCACAGCATCCTGTTAATAAAGTTTGTCATTGATGTCAATGTGGCATTGACTGAGATGTCAATACTCTTGAGATGTCTGGTTCTAGATGATGATGCCATGACTCTTGGTTGATACCATCAATGAAGATGTCAAGTCACGAAGAATTCAAACTACTAATGAAGGAAACCCTAAGAAGTACTTGATCTAATGTTGCATGCACTTGATGATCTAGATGTCAAGTCACGAAGAAGTCAAACCACTAATGAAGAAAGCCCTAAGAAGTACTTGATCTAATATTGCATGCACTTTGATGATCTAGACCTTAATCTTTGATGACATATGGAGAACTACACATGATGATGATCACATGGTTGGAAGATTAGATGATGACATGGAAGATCTCATTTGATATTTGGAAGACTATCTTACTATCTTGGAATTTTCCTAATGATGAAGTTGTCTATGTCATATCACTGCAATATGACATGAATACATGATGACACTATGATGAATCACTTGGTGATATAAGATGACATGAAGGACCTCATGATGACGTGGAAATAATATAGAGACTAGTTGGAGTCATAAAAATGAAGAAGGCCTAATGACCTCTTGCTATCCTAATCACTTTCTGCACATAAAAATTCAAATACAGTTATAAAGAAAAATAAATTTTGTCACCTTGTAGGCAGCCTATCACAATGAGTCCTAGACCATCTGAAAGAGGAATTTTTCCTCTTTCCAATAAGCCTTTACTTGGCCCGAAACTCCCAATGGTTGATGAGATATGGAATTTTTAAGTCAAGAAAAAATAACCTTAGCATTCAGCCGACCTATCCTTTCCCTTCATGTCAGCCTACCTACAGAAAGACGTGTCCATTCATTCTAACGTCAAACCAATATTAATATGAGTCAGACACCTCATTTTAGCAATCAAAATTTCGATGAAGCATACAGAAAAGAAGCACAAAAGTGACCAAGGAGGCTGAGGACGATATTTTAGGGTTAATTCTACTGTTAAAGTGTGATATAGTTTTGAGGAAGTGCCGTACAGCAATCTGTTTTGTGATAGCCACCTGTTGAAGTAACCTAAAATCAAATTGCAGTCCTATTTCGGACCTGTGGTCAGCAAGGAGACTTAGAAGCTCAGACTATAACTTGTGGATAGGTTACTGACCTCAGGAACAGACCTATAGGAAATAGTTAAGGCTCAATTTTTAAGGCTTGAACTTTTGATAACAACCTTGTGAATAATAAATTGCAGACCTGAAGGTAGCATTATATCGGAACAAGCATCTCAAATCTCTTTCTTTAAGGTAGGCATCCTTAAGACCATATTGAAGCTGCGATTCTTGGATTATTTGCAAACCTTTGATAACAACCTTGTGAATAATAAATTGCAGACCTGAAGGTAGTCTCCATTACACAATATTTGGACTTAAGGATAATCTTTGCTACACAAAGCTCTTTAGACCTTTGGAAAGATGAGAGCACACTTGAATAATATGGAACTGGCCTAGTTATATTACTTAGAGTAGTGAAGCCTTGAAGAAGAGCTTAAAATAGTCTTGAGAGAGCCTTGTTTGGAGTAGCATTCAAAGCTATTTGGAGCAAACTTTGGAAGACAACCTTGAAACAGTTTTTGGAGACTTGAAGAGGACCTTGAAGACTTGTTTTTGAAGAATACCATTTGCATCTTGAATATTTCTTGGAAGAGTTGCTGAGTCACAATTGAAGGCTTTTAGAATGTTTTTCTTGAAGCAACCTATTAAAGAATTCATCAAAGGAGGCAACATTATTGAAGATACATTGAAGAGAAATTGGAAGCATAATTGAGGCAGATCTTGAAGGTACCCTTGGAGACATGATTTTTTGTTGAAGTCCCCATGGAGTAACTTGGAGAAATTGTTTGGGTATGATGAAGAGCATTGGTGACACCTTCTAAGAAGAAAAGTTTGTCATTGATGATGTGACATGGAAACCAAGTGTGACAGGGCTTGTTGAAGAAGACTTTGGGAGCCCTGAAGAATAACCAAACATATTTTGACGAAGTGAAGTTGAGGGTTGGAGCCCAAGAGGTTGGAGCCTTGTAGAGACAAGGTCGATGCCTTGGAAGATAGGTTTGGAGTCCTCAAGAAACCAGGTCGGAGCCTATACCAGAGATAGGGCTGGAGCCCTAGAGGTTGGTGCCTCAAATTGACAAGGTTGGAGCCTTGGAAAGACCAAGTCGGTGCTTGGCACAATATAGGTTGGAGCCAGGAAGATTGGAATCTTCATCTAGGGTTGGAGCCCTATTTCATTATTGTACTTTATTGTAAAGAATAAATTAATAAAAGTATATATTCCATCATTGTTCATTTTGTTTTCTAAATATAAGTGATCTAACTGGTAAAATTAACAATTGAAAAGAAATATTGATTCACCCCCCTCTGAGTATTTCCAACACATCCAACCTTTGAAATTGATTACAAACTACCTCATATAGCCACTGAGGTCAAAATCCTCCCTTGGTAATCGAATTTTCCAGCAATAAATTCAAATACATGCACCTATCTAATCACTGCTACACAGTAGGGAGGTTACTCAACCATTTCCTCCTTTATCTAACCATCAAGATACATATCCTCAAAGCAATAAATGGCGGATAAGATGAGGAGGTAAATCCTCCATGACGCAGGCGCATCCTCAATAGCCTGAAGTAGGGTTCAGCAACAATCAAACAATGTTAAGTGACAAGTCCCAGTTACGAATGAAAGACTAGAGATAGAAGCCTACCCGGATTCCAACGCTATGATCCGAAGAAGAAGCATTCCCCGGTCCTCAGCCTCGGCAGATCACAATCCCTCCACGATCTCCGCGGATGAACACCTGCACATGGAAGAAACGAACAGATACAAGCATAAAATCCGGCATACGTAACTAAACATCAGTCAGAAAGGATGTTACTCACATTAACATGATGGAAAACAGAGTGGAACCATAATCATAATCATCTATTAAATAATAAACGAAGAGAGATTACAACCAAGTTCTGACGTCGCGGTCTCCTTCGGATGGGTCTCCAGTCGTCCACGTCTCGCAAAGCTCGCCAAGGAAAGGGAAAACCTCTCCGGAGTCTCTCGACAATGGTCTCCTTACTTGAGTCGACCTTAAGGGAAAGAGAGGATTCTTTACAGCACAAAGGCTCTTGGGAATATGGAGATTCAAAGCTTAGGCACTTCAAGACTAGCTTGCCATGGATTTGAGCAGGCTTTTATAGATGGGGAAGGAGGGAGTTGGGATCCCTATTATTATGGGATTAGCCCTATCAACAAGGAAGGTTCCATGGGAGGTGGCAAAACCACTTCCCTTCCATAGAACTCCCGCAGCCAAACCTCCCAACTCAAGATAGGAAATGGTTTGTGAGTTTGTTGGAACTCAACTTCCGCCATCTTTATTTAAAAAACAGTCCCTAAATTGGGTGGCGCGACTACTGCTCTATGACAGAGCGCCAGGTGGCGCGACCTCTTTGCAGGATTTTCCCCATTGGCGTGAGTACTGAACTGCCTGCCCGCGCCAATGCAAAAAGGGATGTTTTTCATGATTTTTGCAAGGAGATGTCTCAAGGGCAAATGAAGCTCATGCTTAGAGGAATGCATTGATGATGTTTTCAAGGCATGAAAATGTTCACAGGTCACAAAATGGGTCCTCCATTGTGCGGGACGGGGAATGGTAGGGACGGTGACAAATTACTGTGTAACAGATGCCCCCTAAAGCATGAGGCCCGAGAGAGAGAGGGGTGAAATGCTTTACGAGAACATGTCCAACTGAAGGCCCGTCGTCAGAAAACCTGCACAGAAAGATACAACCGATATCTCAAGTACATGATGTATATCTATGGTATGGACGCAGCCATCCGAACAGAGTATGCTATAATCCGGATCCAGGGTATGGGCGCAGCCATCCAACTAAGATCAAACAAATAGACTCAGGTATGGTCGCAGCCATCCAATCAATGAGTCATGTACATAATGATAATAATCCACAATCACAGCCTAGATTACAACAGACACAATCCAGGGTCCTGCGCTCCATCTCGACCCAAACAAAGTACAAGTTCAAGCATGTGAATATGTGAGCTGAAGTCGAACATGCAGGAACATCGTCTGATTACCAGCCAATGATGAAAGCTGTTAACAGACGCGAGAGGAACCACCAATGATGATAATGGTCCTCAAGGTACTAAAGGTACAATCTACGGCGTGTGAATCAATGGGTTGGTGTCGAACACCCGCAGAATCACTCGATCGGAGGCCAATGATGAAAACCTCACGTCGAATGCGACGAACCTGCCATTGAGGCATGCAGGCTCCAAGGTACCATAAGGGAGTCTCTAGATCAACTTCCCGGATAATGAGCTGAAGTCGACAGGAAGTGACCTTGATCGAAGGTGGGCCATAATGTTTCCCACATCATCGACACGAGACAGAGGAACATGATGTTTTGTTGTGAATCAGGATCGTATGAGAATCAGAGGAAGGTTGATATTCGCAGAGGTCAACTTCTCTTGAACACATAACGGCACAAAATAGTGGTTTTGGCAGCATATTTGACATCAACGGATCAGAGGTCATGGTGACAAGGCAATGAACAGAGGAGAGGTCAAAAAGGATTACCCAAACCCATGGAAGCAAGTGAAAAAATGAGATGAGATGTCCCCAACCCGACACGAATGCAGACAAGCGCCATGTTCAAGAGCGACATACTGCCGACAACAACGATAATGGTTCCATTTTTCCCCACCATGCTTGAAGAGTACCCCAATTATTTTTAATAACAAGCTTGAAGGGGATAGCATATGATTGCAATATAAGTCTGCCCTTCGGGCGAATCCATCCTAGTGTATTTAACGAGTCCTAGGAAGGAGGAACTTGGAGAACGTCATTTCGACTAGATCCGATGTCATCATGGTTTAACGAGTCTGACAAGGAAGAACTCGGCGTCTTTTCATGTTCAGAGAGTTTGAAAAGACAGCGGAAAAGAAAACTCCAACAGTCCCTTTTCGTAAATAGTTTCCAAGATCCGAAAAGGTAGAAAACAATATCCGGGAAAACCTCCTAGTCGCGATAGGCTAGGGTATTCCTTTTTCGTAATCAATCTATCCCAGCTCGAAAAATGGGTAAACGTATACTGGGTAGATGTCATTTCGCAGCCACTTTAACGAGATCGAAACGACAAGGGCCTCGACAATCTTTTCATGTTTAGAGAGTAAAAAAAGAGCTGAAAGATGACTCCTCCTGGAGGAATGAGTGGTATAAAGGGTAGCAACTAGTTCCAGTAATGGTGGAACTTCTCAGAACAAGTAAAGGTTAAGAGGCTGGCTAACAAGACCACTCATCGCAGCGGTTCCTCAGGAACAGGTAAAACAACCAAGTGAAGGCATATGATCGGCCAAGCAGATAGTGACGATGGAATGAGAAAACCAAGGCTCATCTGGCAAAAATAGGCTGATAAAATGACAATCACAAGAGGTAAAATGGGGAAGGTTTCATTTTTACACAAGCTTGAAACAAAGATGTTGGTTTCATTTTTGCACAAGCTTGAAACAAAGATAAACTATGCTTGAAACCGGTTTCATTTTTACACAAGCTTGAAACGGAAACAAACTATGCTTGAAAAAGTGAGCATGCCCCTAGCATGGTGACTCAATTCGAGGTACATGCCCCCCAAGCTTCAGTCCATATGAAAGGCAGATGGAGTGAAGGTTCAAGTTACGAGATCTAAGAAATACTCGACTGGGATTTTACGAGATCTGATCAAAGACTCGAATTGAACAAGAACGTGTTTCATTATTTTAACGAGGTTGACACATTAAAAGAACTATCCTCAGGACACCTTGTTTCATGGTTTAAGGAGCTTGACACAAGACAAGGAACTCTGCTCCGACAACCTTGTTTCATTTTTTTAGGGAGCTTGACACAAGACAAGGAACTCTGCTCCAACAACCTTGGTTCATTTTTTTAAAGAGCTTGAGACAGGGAGGAAACCGTGCTCTAACCGACTTACATCAAAATGAACAAGAAGGCGGTGCTTCCAAGAGTTCCACTCCTGGTGGAAGGAAAACATCCTGGAAGTCAGGACCCAATGCCCCCAGCACATTATGCACAACGGCATCATCACTGAGCACAGGCACGGGGTACGTGGCCACATAGTTGACCTGCGGTGGAGCAGATACAACGGGTGGATAGAAACCAGGAGGGGGTGATGGCGGACCAGATGCCATATTAGGACCAAAGAACGAAAGTTGATAAACGGTCATGATCCGTCCTTCATGTGGAAAGCACATCACGCGAAAGAGGGAGGAGACAAGTGCTCCCATGGCATAGGTGTAATCGCGCCCCAGGAGCAGATTGAAATCCAAAGGGCCTGGAACGACCATCACGTCCATATGGACGGTTTTCCCTCCCAAAGTAATCGGTAACCTTGGAAGGATCCCCAACGGTTGACTCGTCCTTCTATTGAATGTCAACAGATTCTGCGTAACAGGCGCAAGCGGTGGCGAACTGAAAGCTTGCCAGGTAGTTGAAGACAGAATACTAACAGAGGCACCTTCGTCTATAATGGTGCTGGGTACAACCAGACCAAGAGCCTGTACTGTAATCTCGAAAGGCACATAAGACGGAAGGCGAAATCCTGCAAATCGATTCCAGTCAAAGGAAGCGACCAAACTACTCGGAGGGGCTACCATCGAAATGCGAAGGTCTTCCCCTAATGTTACGGAAGCAGAAGCCTCCTCCATGACCTCCATCTCGAAGGCGGGAGGAATATCCTCCGTAGCCTCCATCTTGGGAGGCGGAGGAGCAGCTTCTTGAAGTACAGGGACAGGAGAATCTTTCTCCAAGTCTGAAGAATCTGAAGAGATCAGAAGGACATGGGGGGTGTGAGATCCACTCTCGACAGAAAAGACCTGGTGCACCGCGGACGGGGCCAGTTCAACCGATCCAACGACCAATGGTTGGTCGGGGACGGATCCGTGAATTTGAATTTCTGGGGGAGTGGGATCGACCAAGGTTGACTCTTGGCCAATCATAGGATCAGCTGGCGGAGGACTCAAAGAAAGTCGATTATAACCAGGTGGAAGGCGTGGTGTAGAACCGGCTGGGTTGTCCAAGACTTGCTTGGCTTCATCCATATAAGGACAAAGGTGAATGGCATGGTTCCCTTCACACAACTTACAGGGATTGGTGATCTTACCCTGCTTCTTAGAGTTCTTATCAACAGCAGCTGAAGACGTGCCCCCAACTTGACTCCCAGAAGCCAAAGGCAACGGTGGGTGGCCGTTGGACCATACTTCGAGCACCTTGGGAATGCCAGGGCAGTCTCGAAGAAGATGGTCTCCCGTGCACAACAGGCAAGGGAACTTGACTTTCCGTGGAGGGTTGGAAGGTTTATCGGGAGGAGATATTTCAGAAACAGTGGCTGCACTTTTAGCCTCTCGCTTATTAGACTTCTTCTTCTTTGTCTTCTTCTTCTTCTTCTTAGCCACCTGGTTACTCGAATCCATGCTTTCACCAGGCGAAGTAGAAGATGAGGACGCAGAAACAGGCGAAGAAGGAGAGAGGTCCACTTTAGAATCAACATGATGTTGTTCAGGTGGAGGAACTGATTGAACAGTAGTGGAGACATTCGGGACAACAGAGGTTGAGAACAACCAAACAGGCAACCCAACAGTTAAACCAGGAAGGGACAACGTCGCCATGTAAGGAGCGCCAACATTTCCAAAAGGAGGAAAATGACCAGGATTCCCTTCTGAGGGGATTCCTTGGTTGGTGAACTCTGAAAAAGTTGCCATCAAACTCAAAACCACACACGGGCTGAAAACGAGTTAAGACACACGATCAAACGGTCAACCAGCAATGTCTAAACGGGTGTGTAATCGTGGGTGATTAATTTTACCACATTGGAAAGTAAGAAACTCTATCGTTTCATATTTTAAGAGTCAAGAAACAATAGAAAGATGACTCTATCTCTTTCAGATTTGATACAAGCGTGAAAGGACAAGCGCTTGACGGTCTTTTCAAGTTTAGGGAGTCAGAAAAGACCAAATGACTGCTCAGGAAAAACTAGGCACAAAGGGTGTACCAAATATCCGTGAACTGCAATATACACCTTGGTTTCAAAATGAAACAGAAATCGACCAAGGGCTTTCCGTACGTGCAGGTAGTCTCCCCGAATGCTGTGTTCGGTGTATCACGGGTATAGGGCGGCAGACTCGGCTTCCTGTGGATAAAGGATTGAAAACCTATGGGGGTCTCCCTTTATATACGCGACGGTACGGCGAGCACAAGTCCGTACTAGCGCTATCTAAAGCCAAGAGGCGAACGACAGCTGCTAGGTTTAATGACGCCAGAACACGTCTCTAGCCTAGACCTTCTAAATATGTTTCGTTAAGTTCCAATGCTGCCTTAGGTTAATTGAATAAATTTTACAGTTGATCTTCAATTAAGTTTCAATTTTTAGGCCCTATCGTATGTAGTGTCTCGAAAGACTCCTAAATGCAAAGCTATATGCCACAGTGCAACATTTCGTTCGATGAAAACTAGTTAGAGAAGAGTTGAGAGCTCTTACACAAACGAAATGAACGGAAAACAAACAATGAGATCCCTAATGCAACTAATGCAATTGAAAACTTTTCATTCAAAACACTAATCACTAGCGATATGGAAAAGATCACAATTTGCACTAATTAACAAAAGCAAAAGAGAGATTTTTTTTTTTTGATTTTCAATGTTTAATAGCTAATATGCACTAAACAAACTTGAAAACAAACGGAACAACTTGAGAAACGATTTCCAAGAGAGTGAAACAAACAAATTTCACTCAACAACACAAGCAATCAGATCCTCAAATCGACCAAAGTCTCTCAAAACGAAGAAAAGACTCAAAAGCTTCCAATGGACCGTGTGATCTAGGTCCAAGGCAAGACCAAACGAATTTCGAATGAAGGAATGAACAATCACCCAAAAATCGCAACAAAACAATGAACAACTACTTAGAGGATGCGAAGAATCAATCAGATAGTTGACAGGACCATCAAAACACCAAAACTCCCAAGGAGGGCTCGATACACTAAGCCACTAGATGCCCTAGGGCTTAAAACGTGAAATCGGTAGATAAAAGAAAACAACCAAAGGACAGAGGTGAATTCCCAGTCAAACAGGACTCCAACACACTCAAGCAGTCGGAAAATCAAGAAGAAAAACACTGATCAAATCCAGAGAGCTCAAAAATGAGGAAACTCAAAAAACTTACAGGGGTGGCGCGACTGTAAGTGTGAAACTGGCGCCAGGAAGCAATTGGCGCGGGCTGGACAAAGGCAACGTGCGCCAATTGGCGCGACTGTCGGGTTATAAACCGCGCCAGTCGAGTTTCTCAGCCAAAAATTAAAAACAAGCTACTCCAGAAGCAGACCAATGCAAGCTAAGCAAACCAAGAAGCAAAAACAGTGAAAGAACCCGACTCAGAAGGTTCATCAAGCAAGGAAACACATAAAACAATCAAAGCGAGACAACACCAACGAGACAATGAAATCTGGACGATCCCCAGCGGAGTCGCCAAATTGTTGAGGAGGTAAATCCCCTCTGCGGACAGAGGCGATCCCTACTAGCCCAGCAAGGGTCTAGCAACAATCAAACAATGTTATGACGTAAGCTCCTAGCTACGAATGAAAAGACTAGGAATAGAAGCCTACCTGGATTCCAACGCTATGATCTGAAGAAGAAGCGTCCCCGTTCCTCAGCCTCGGCAGATCACAATCCCTCCACGATCTTCGCGGATGAACACCTGCACATGGAAGAAACGAACAGATACAAGCATAAAATCCGGCACACGTAACTAAACATCAGTCAGAAAGGATGTTACTCGCATTAACATGATGGAAAACAGAGTGGAACCATAATCATAATCATCTATTAAATAATAAACGAAGAGAGATTACAATCAAGTTCTGACGTCGCGGTCTCCTTCGGATGGGTCTCCAGTCATTCACGTCTCGCAAAGCTCGCCAAGGAAAGGGAAAAGCTCTCCGGAGTCTCTCGACGATGGTCTCCTTACTTGAGTCGGCCTTAAGGGAAAGAGAGGATTCTTTACAGCACAAAGGCTCTTGGGAATATGGAGATTCAAAGCTTAGGCACTTCAAGACTAGCTTGCCATGGGATTGAGCAGGTTTTTATAGATGGGGAAGGAGGGAGTTGGGATCCCTATTATTATGGGATTGGCCCTATCAACAAGGAAGGTTCCATGGGAGGTGGCAAAACCACTTCCCTTCCATAGAACTCCCGCAGCCAAACCTCCCAACTCAAGATAGGCAATGGTTTCTGAGTTTGTTGAAACACAACTTCTGCCATCTTTATTTAAAAAACACTCCTTAAATTGGCTGGCGCGACTACTGCTCTGGGACAGAGTGCCAGTTGGCGCGGCCTCTTTGTAGGATTTTCCCCATTGGCGTGAGTGATGAACTGTCTGCCCGCGCCAATGCAAAAGGAGATGTTTTCATGATTTTTTTCAAGGATATGTCTTTAGGGAAATTGAAGCTCATGCTTAGAGGAATGCATTGATGATGTTTTCAAGGCATGACAATGTTCACAAGTCACAAAATGGGTCCTCCATTGTGCGGGACGGGGAATGGTAGGGACGGTGACAAATTTTCATCGTGTACCAGATGAGACACATATTAAACTTTGTTTTTACCATTTACATTTACATTTTTACTTTTACATTCATCTACTTTCACCTTTTGACTTTTACAAAAGTCAAAATTGAAATTGGAGAAAATTACATAGTGAAGATTTAATTAAAATCTCATAAAATTGCAAAAGTGTAGTGCCATATTGAAGGCTATTTTTAGGAACCGTCATGAAGTCAAAATTGAAATATGAAAGAATGGTAAACTATCCTTGTCTGTTTAGTTTTCATAACATCTTGAAATTTTAAAAATGACCCATGGGAAGGACTTCAAAAACTCATTCTCCCAAGGTGTCTCCAGAAGCGTTCGCCTGCTCCAAAATAGTGGCTGAAGCATAGAAATAAGGTGATTTTTTGAATTTTTCTTCAAAACCTGATCTTTTCATTGAAAAAAAACTCCATATATGGCATGTAATCATCAATATCTATCCATCCATGTAGAAAAAAATTCATTTGGATGCACAGGGAAAAAGGGTCACGCCCCTTGCGCGACACTTCTGTGTACTAATTTCTACAAAATTTTTGGGTTCTCTGGAAAAATAGGCCTCAAATATGGAGTCATATCGCTTTAAACATGAAATTTTTTGAAAAAAATAGAGATTTTTTAGTTCTTTGGCATGTTAGGGACAAAAACCTCCTCTGGTTTCCTAATATGCTTCATTGATTGCCCACAATCTTCTCTGCAAAAAGGTGACTAAACCAGGAAATTGCATAGTCAGAAAAAAAGGTTGTGAAGATGTGAATGGATCTCTCATTCTATAATAATTTTCTAAAATTAAGAGAGGATTTTTTATTTGCATGTGAGGAACAAAAACCCCCTCTAGTTTCCCAAAATTTGGCTCCAGTTGTTCACAATATTCTCCGAAAAAAAATGTCTAAAACAAGATTTTTCTGGAAAATTTCACAAAAGGGTCGCACCACTTTGAGAGGGATTTTGGAGGTCTTCCCAGAGTATTTTTTAGATTAAAATGGTATGGTTGGAGATATTATTATTTCTTCTACAAAATGGAGTCATCAAGCACTGTAAACCCCTTCTCCAAACCCCTGAAAAATTAATTTGAAGACAGCATGTCCAAAAGTGCAGAAAATGACCTAGAGCAAGTGTATTGTTGTCATTTCTTTCAAACAATAACACTTGTGCATAAATTGAAGGAGGTTGTTTTTATTGGGCCTATTATTGACAAAAACCTCTTTCACTTTTGTAAAATTCATCTCCATTATTTCATAAACGTATTTTGAAGCCAAATTGTCCCTTTGTGCACTGTGAACCCTAGCAAATGATCACAAAACTTTGAAAATGATGCCATGGGTCTGAGTTGACTCAAACCTGGAAACTTGACCTCCTTTATTGTAACTTTTCTTCTCATTTTCCATGGTGTTTTTCTTTATTATAGAAACCCTAGTTTAATGGGAAGGAAGGAAAGGGTGGAATCTAGGAAAACAGGGGAAAATGGGGCAGCAAGTTTAAGGAGGGAAATGGAGGGGATATGAGTTAGGAAAAAATATGAAAAAAATATGGGAGATAGGTGAGTGTTTTAAGAACATAGTGAAAGTGTAATTCCTTGAAATGGGTTAGGGAAAGAGGGTAAAAAGGCTAAAACACAGTCCTAACCCAGAATCTCTGCAAAAACGTAGTGAGAATTACGGCTTGAGTGAAAATGGGATTAATGAGAGGTATGAAAGATATGGAATTATTTGGTAAGGCATATAGGTTATGTATGAAGGTTTGTATGTAATAAAACTAGGTGTTTTCCAGCTGAAATAAACCAAACATCTTAGCAATCCAAAAACTAGTTTGAAAACCCTAAAAGAGGGAATCCACTATTTGCTAAAGAAATTCACTTGAAGGAGAAGTAAGGAATGTTCACTTACTGTTTTGGAAGCACTTGAACCTTTAATCAATGATGAATTGACCCTTATTTCTCCTTCTTATGACATAATTTGGACATTTATGGTGGCGAAATGAAAGACACCTAGACACTCACCTAGATGAAAACATAGTGACTGACCTAAGCCTCTAGATGATAATGGTGGACATGACTCATGAAATGATGATGACCATGAGTTAATGGAGGGAGCAGCGCTAACCTAGAAAACAACCAATGATCAAATTTTATTTGAAAACTTATTTGAAACTATAAAATTTGACTATGAGACCCTAACAGGACATGATAAGAGCCCATTGATCACTGGTGATGGGATATAAATACTAACACTAAGATTAGCTCTATTTTGGGATGGCATATCCTTGGAGGTGTCAAGAAAACCATAGATCAAGTAGCCTAACCATTGGGCATGGAGTAAAAAGTTAAAAACCAAACTGAATATTGAAAACTTGACATGATAAACTGACTGACTCTGACAGAAATAAAAACTTACAAAACGTATTGATGGCAGCATATCACTGAGACTTGAGGGTTTCAAATCATGATGATAACCACCTTCTTGCTGAAGACATATGTACAATCATGTGAATTTATCCTTCCAGTGTAACCAATCCAATAGAAGGCTACTTACTTGAATTTCACTCTCACTTTCCTTGAGCAGGAAGAAAAAACAAAAACTAGGTCACTCCAAGTGTTTACTGAACATGTCCTCATGATCCATAAATTCAAGAAAAGACATCATCCCTATTGACTGCAGAAAATCAATGTAAGGATCTTCAATAATTTGAAATTTTACCTTGTCTTGATATCCAGTAGCAAAAATACAAGTACTCCCTTCATTTTGATCTAAAATAATACTTGATTGTTGATCCATAGGAAGGCATAGGGAAGTATGAATTTCTACTATCTAAGTGTTGGCTGTAAATTCCTCAAGCATGGGAAACTCTGACTATATCTCTTGCATGTTGTCTATCTTAGGCTCATACTCCTCCAATCCATAGTCTAAATCATCTTTGAACATAAAACATTCTTCAAGATTGTTAAACATGACAACCCTATCCTCTTCATGAAAGACAATAGTATTTTTTAGCTAATCTCTTTGCAGGAAATCATCATCCCAAATTGACTCACTCACAACAACTTCCTATCTAGTTTCATCAATCTCATGACTGTCATCATGTAAACTCATATTTTCATTTTCAATAATGGAAAAAGTTTCACTAACACATTCTTGACTATGTGAACACTGCAACCCTGCATTAGTTTGGGTTGTAACATGACTTTTCCGGAGCTGATCTATCTCATCTTCAGACAGAGGAGAAAACTGAGTTTTATAGTAGTAATTATTGCCTTGATGATTTTCATTTTCAGTATCGGGAATATGCATTTCTATTTTTTGGTCATATTTTGTCTCATCTAAGGAGGACCTATTGATTCTTGTTGGGAGGAAAAATTGCAAAGGGCTTCTATGATCTCATCATCTAGACACTTTTCATCCCCATACAAATTTTCAATAAACTCAATGAAATTTTTAGAAATCTCACAACAACTATCAATCATCGACAACGAAGAATTAAAGCTTCGATAATGTTGAAATAAAACCGAATGAAATTCCTTCAGAGAATATAAACTAGCAGATGGTAGACCTTCATACCATGATCTGGCTTTTTCCTCCAAGGTAGCCATGAAAATTTTCATCAGACAATCTTCAGGAGACTCAATCTTTAGTCTATGAATATGAAAATGAAATTTGACCAAATGAAAACTAGCATCTTCTCCATCCTGAGCTTTAAACTTTGGTAGTCCTGTTTTCCAATCTATACAAGGAATACGATTCAGAAAACCAGGAATATGAGCTCTATTCATAGGAGCATACCTTCGAGCAGTTAAATCCATTTTGACAACAATGAAGTCACCAAGAAGTTCTTCAGACTACCTGTTCTTGAAAAGTGGAGTCGCCATGAAAATTATGAACCTTTGGATTCTTCGAAACTGGATTCACCAGGTGAAAGATGCACAACCTTATTGTGCTTGATTGTTGTTCACCATCAGCAATCAGATCTGATCCTTTTTGTCCCTTCCCGGGGAAGGCTTGTCACCTCGCTCCCCGAAAACAACGCCAAGATGTTATCACTCCACCTGATCTCCAAAGGCTAAAAAGGAGACCAACAAAGGTAACCACAAACCACTTTGACCTAGTAGCTATCCCTACTAGGCTGAGAGGGCTCTCTCAATGAGATCACAACCAATTTGACTGGATCATGAAAGATATTTGGCTAGGTATGTAGATTATGGTTTTCTTTTATTTTGAAGGTTTGTGATGGATGGTGAATTAGGTCTAGGAAAAACTAGGTCAGGGCTCTGAAAATCAGATTTGCAGAGATGTAATGGGGCAAGGTAGGCACACAATTTATCACTTTAAAGGTATATTTGGGAATGTGATAGATTGATATGGTTTCAAAACGAGCATAAACATCATGAATTTGTTTATATCAGAAGAAAATGAACATAAATGTGAGAGCTTCTCCAAAACAGAGAATTGAATCAATGAATTCTGCTTATCAAACTTAGAAATCAATCACATAAGACATGGAAATGGAAATGTAAGGTACAATACATGTCAAATATATGATGAAAAAAAAAGAAACATTGCTAAAGCACATACCACATGAATCCCACCACAATAGATGCAAACTCTGTCTATTATTTATTGCCAAAATCACAAAATACACTAGTGTTCCAAGCTAAATTCCATAGCATCCAACCTTTCAAATTAATTACAAACTATCTCATATAGCCACTGAGGTTCAAATCCTCCCTTGGAGGTCGAATTTTCCAACAAGAAATTCAAATAAATGCACCTATCTAATCACTACTACACACTAGGGAGGTTACTCAACCATTTCCTCTTTTATCTAACCATCAAGAGACATATCCTCAAAGAAATAAATGAAGGATAAGACACTTATTAAACTCCATTTTTACCATTTAAATTTACATTTTGAATATTTAATTCATCTACTTTCACCTTTTGACTTTTACAAAAGTCAAACTAGAAATTGGAGAAAATTACACAGTGAAAATTTAATTAAAATTTCAGAAAATTGGAGTAGTGTAGCGCCATATTGGAGGCCATTTTTAGGCATCTTCCTGAAGTAAAAATTTAAATCTGAAAGAACGGTAAATTAGCCTTGTCTATATAATTTCCATAACATCTTGAAATTTTTTAAATGACCTATGGGAAGGCCTTAAAAAACTCATTCTCCCAAGGTGACTGCAGAAGCACCTCACCTGCTCCAAAACAGTGGTAAAGCATAGAAATAAGGTGGTTTTTTGTATTTTTCTTCAAAACCTGATCTTTTCATGGAAAAAAAACTCCAGATATGGCATGTAATCATCAATATCTATCCATACATATAGAAAAAAGTTCATTTTGATGCCCAGAGAAAAAGGGTCGCACCCCTTGCGTGATGCTTCTGTGTGCCAATTTCTACAAAATTTCTGGGTTTATGGAAAAATAGGTCTAAAAGATGGATTCATATCGCTTTATACATGAAACATTTTGCAAATATGACAGAGGTTTTTTTTCTTTGGAATGTTAGGGACAAAATGATCCTCCCGTTTCCTAATATGCTTCTTTGATTTCCCACAATCTTCTCTGCAAAAGGTGACTAAACCAGGAAATTGCAGAGTCATAAACATAGGCTGTGAAGATGTGAATGGATCTCTCATTCTGCAATACCTGTGTAAAAACTGAGAGATTTTATTGTACTTTGGCATGTTAGGAACAAAAACATCCTGTATTTTCCCAAAATTCAGCTCCATTTATTCACAATATTCTCTGAAAAAAGATGTCTAAAACAGGATTTTTCTGGAAAATTTCACAAAAAGGTCGCGAAAGGGTCGCGAAAAGGTCATGCCACTTTGAGAGGTATTTTGGAGGTCTTCCCAAAGGAGTTTTAGGATTCAATTTTTATGGTTGGAAATCTTAAGATGTTTGCACAATGGATTCATCAAGCACTGGAAACCCCTTCTCCAAACCCCTGAAAAATTATTTGAAGACAACCTGTCCAAAAGTGCAGAAAATGACCTAGAAAAAGTGTATTGTTGGAATTTATTTCAAACCATAACACCTATGCATAAATTGAAGGAGGTTTTTGTTCTTTGTTCTATTATTGACAAAAACCTCTTTCACTTTTGTAAAATTCATCTCCATTATTTCATAAACGTATTTTGAAGCCAAATTGTCCCTGGGTGCACTGTGAACCCTAGCAAATGATCACAAAAATCTGAAAATGATGCCATGGGTATGAGTTTACTCAAACCTGGAAAATTTCCCTCCTTTGTTTTAATTTTTCTTCTCACTGTCCATGGTGTTTGTTTGTATGATAGAAACCCTAGCTTGATGGGAAGGAAGGAAAGGGTGGAATCTAGGAAAACAGAGATAAATGGGGCAATAAGTTTAGGGAGGGAAATGGAGGGGATAGGAGTTAAAGAAAAATACGAAAAAATGAGGGGAGATAGGGGAGTGTTTTAGGAATATAGTGCAAGTGGAATTCCTTGAAATGGATAAGGGAAAGAGGGGCAAAAGGCTAAAACACAGTCCTAACCCAGAATCTCTGCAAAAACACAGCGAGAATTAGGGTTTGAGTGAAAATGGGAGTAATGAGAGGTATGAATGATATGGAATGATTTGGTAAGGAATATAGGTGATGTATGATTGTATGTGATAAAACTAGGGGTTTTCCAGCTGAAAGCAACCAAACATCTTAGCAATCCAAAAACTAGTTTGAAAACCCTAAAAGAGGGAATCCACTCTTTGTTGAAGCAATTCACTTGAAGGAGAAGTAAGGAATGTTCAATTATTGTTTTGGAAGCACCTGAACCTTTAAGCAATGATGAATTGACCCTTCTTTTTCCTTCTTATAACAGAATTTGGACATTTATGGTGGCAAAATAAAAGACACCTAGACACTGACCTAGGTGAAAACATGGTGACTGACCTAAGACTCTAGATGATCGTGGTGGATATGACTCATGAAATGATGATGACCATGAGTGAATTGAGGCAGGAGTGCTGACCTAGAAACAACCAATAATCAAATTTTATTTGAAAACTTATTTGGAACTATAAAATTTGACTATGAGGCCCTAACAGGACATGATAAGAGCCCATTTATCACTAGTGACAGGATGTAAATACTGACACTAACAAGGGGAAGAGAAATGCCACCCCCAAAACAACCGGAGGGAGGACGATACGTACAAGGGGAGGAGCGAGGGGGTGCAGATGATAGACCGGTCAATATAGGCGTGGACAGCGGCACGACTACGAAAACTTCTGGGCCATGTAGGGTATATGGGTGCACACCCAAATCACCGAGGTTTGAGGCAATTGCAACGGAGGAGTCCGGAAGCGGGGGGAGAAGACACTTATCAAGAAACTGAAGGGCATATGGTGACAATATAGGCAAATCATGAAGGGTCAGTAGATATTGTTCATAAAGGGAGTTGATGACAAAGGTACCCCCAGAGGCAAGACCAGCTGCTATAAAGGAGTCAAAATCTGGTGGGTGTGCGCCAGAAGTAGAATATTCCTGAGAAATCCTAGTCGACCCGACAATGGAATGCGAGAAATCAGTCGACAAAGAATATGGCATACCTTCGGAAAAACGTGAATGGTCAATCCAGATGGCAGTGGAGTCATAAGGGTCTTTAGAATAGTCAAGGAGCTCCTCGTCCATCTCAGCTGCCATTGAATGAAGTGCAAACCACGAACTCCAATCGCTAACCAACCACAAAGGAGAGAAGGTCCCAACGAATATACGCGCGCAACCCCAGGAGATAAACCACACACCGTTCAAGCAGGGAAATTGAGGTAACGAAGGCAAAAAGGTTCAGTTGCAGTGGAGAACGAGCTCATCCAAGGTCACGCGGCAGTCGCAAGGTCGAATCACCCGACGAGTTCAGAGCCATCTCTGTTTCTTAGGGAATTTGATTCACCTCCTTGTAAATTTAAAACAAATATGGACATATATTTTCCTAGATTAATTAGATTTAAAATGTGTATAAACATATGTTTAGTTTTGATATTGTCATTATGTATTTATGTAAAATATATTAACTACATATTAAACTCTAATACAATTTAGATAATTCAATATATAAATTCATAATATATATACTTTGTATATTATTATTATTATTATCCAATTTTAAGGTCATGGCTAAGCTAGAAACCAAAGTGGTGTATTAGACTTCCTTGTTTGTGGGACAAGGTACCCACTTCCTGGTAGTCATTTGACTGCTAAGTCTACAAAGGCATACATACTCTACCCCATACATACTCTACCTCTCTAGTTTTGAACCTGTAATTTTTTAAAAGGAAATGCATGCTCTTAACCATTAAACCCATTCAAACCATTCTCAATAATTTAGTAACTCACATGTTTCAAACAAATTATAAAGGAAGCATAAGTATTGTGACTCCATCGAATGAATCTAATATTTTAAAAGGGCGTGTCTAATTATTTTAAAAGACATTCACACATTCTTGTTATCTGGCATTTTTAATGCATTCACTTGGCATGAGTCACACTTACATATTACATGCAAGGTTGTCCACATTGGATTCCTGGTGGAGGTTTGGCTTCAACATTATATGCTGCAACTAAATACACACAAAAGATATACAATCCCTGTCAAAATGGCATAGATTTTCCATGTTGAAATTTATTGTGTAGTAGCTGAATGACCAAAAAAAAACAATATTTAGGCAAAAGCCATCGAAACACGAAGATGAAAACACGTAGAATTAAATAGGTTTGTAGCTAGATCTTGATGACAATTGTGCGATGAAAACTTTGAACCAGTAGGATCACTTCAATCTAAACACAGTGTTGGCTGTGATTACAATAGATTAAAGATTTGGAGGCCACCTAAAACTCGCTGTGTCATTAACAACCACGACTTTTTCGGATCTCCTACCTTAATTAAAATTGCTAAAAGCACACAGTCGGTCAAACAAATGTGAATTTTGCAACTAGTAATTGATCAAATAATAATTCAGATGATAACAAGTTTCTAATGATGGTTTTTGTCTATGCTTGCAGGTGGAAATTTAGCTTGTGAAAGCAAACCAAAGCCCAAGTTCTCTCAAGCTGAAAGATTTTTGCTTGAGAATTCAGGAACAAAGGAGACCAACTTGATAAACACAAGACTCGCTCTATTGAAAAGAGATAGAATTCAATCTTTGTACAATATGTAATGATTGAGTCTTTGCTTAAATCAGATTTTCAAGCTAAATTGGTGGAACAAATCAAATCTGTATGTAATTTAGCTATGGCAAATCGTAACAAATTCTGTTAGAACAGACTTATGGTTGTGGCGAAGGATGGAATTCTGTTAGGACACTTTCAAGACCATTAATATCTCACAGATATATCATGAGCACAATGGGGTTGCAGACCCACTGTCAAAGAGGGGACTAATTGACATTAGGGGGCACATAAAATACAATTTGCACACTGTTGGGCATGAAAGGGTCTAAGGCATCTTAAGTTTCCATGATGTTTTCTTTATTTTGCAGGGAAATGCATAGATAAATATTGAATCACTAAAGATATCAGTTGGGCTATTTTTGACATAAATTTCTTTTTAATATGGTTTGGTTATATGCTCAAGCAACTATGTTTATTTTTCTGAACATCCAGTTATGATATGTAATTATTTTTTTTTTGAGACTATATGGTAGAAATATGCAACACTTTGGAAACTATGGTTTCAATGGGAGGTCATTAAATTGACCACAATATTGAAGATATCGATACATGATGTGTGATCTAAATTAAAATTTTGTGATATATGCACTGGTACATAATATAGACCAGGTTTTTTCTGTCGAAAAAAAAAATGGATATGATTTTATTCAGTCAAATATACTTATGCTTTTTTTAGTCATTTATTTTTGTTGTCTTCTGAGTTTTGTGTAATTGGAATTTTCAATATTTAGAAGACAATAGCATGTTGTTTCTGTGGTTTGAATCCATATACAATTTGCACCTGCATTGCATTTCTTTTCTGATTTACATTAGTTCAATTTGTATTTATTTGCATTCGATCAAAATCATTCTCCAGTGACTTGTGCTGTGAGATTGATAATTAATTTGGACAATTATTTCATCTAGATTGTTGTGAGTTAATTCCAGAAATTTAGTTTATAGATAAATGTCATATTTTCTGTATGAATTGAATTGATGTATCCATTGTAATGATTTTTTATCTCTAACTTCATTTCATTATTTGTTTATTGGTTTGATTCATAAACTAGCAATAGGAAATTTGTCTCATCACGTCATCCTCTACCTATCTTTGTGATTGGTCAAAAAGAAAAAGGAACTGAAGTCAAAGAAAGAGAAGTAAGTCAAAGGAAAGAGAATATCGTAGTTTTCTACCCTAATTTAGCTCAAACTTGTAAATTTTCAGAGGTGTTTTATGTGTTATTGCAGGCCCAAAATTTCAAGGGCTGAAATTTTAGGAGTTGACCAAATTTCAAAAGGTTGACCAATGTTGACTTTGACTTGATTGGACGAGACTTGGAGGAGGGTTGAATTAGTTTTGTGGCGGTTTTTGGTCTTGTTCTTGTGCCTTAGATATCTCATTTTGATCTAATTCTATAAGAGAAGGATTTGTGTTTTTCCGTCGCTTGGAGCCTAATTTTTGGTGTTCTTTGTCTCTTTATGATCTTTATATGTCAATGATTTGTATAATTGGTTGATGAAGAAAACATTAAATTTAATGAGATGCCTACAAACATTCACAAGTAATTATCAAGATGGAGAAATCATCCTAAATCCTACTACACTTGATTTCTCAACATGTTATCAAAGCTATGGTAAAGACATAAGCACTAATGAAGAAGCTAGAGCATAGGAAATAAAATGAAGAAGTCTCCTTTGTGATCTAAATCAGTTCAAGAAAGATCGAAGA
Source organism: Pinus albicaulis (assembly GCA_034641835.2). Lineage (NCBI taxonomy): Eukaryota > Viridiplantae > Streptophyta > Pinopsida > Pinales > Pinaceae > Pinus > Pinus albicaulis. Next base: position 488,434,390 of record CM076573.1, read on the forward strand.
AGAAATTCTATAACACCTATTCGAACTTTATTCTGAGGTACAAATCTGGGTCTATACTCAAAATAGAGACAATGGTCTGAAATCTATAATATCTAAAACCTTCATATCAAGCTCAATATATATTCTTTGGTTGATGTCTGAAATTTTGTACCCTTATCACCATCTGAAATTTATCTCAGAACTGAAGGCATTAAGGTTATTCTCTTTTCTATGATTTGTGAAAATTATTATTAGATCGAGCCCTAGAGAAGCCTAGACCAAGAAGAAAAGAATGAGACCTTTGTTGTGAATATCAAAAGCAAATAAAAATTACTTTGGAACCTGTGACATTACTATGGCCCTGAGTTTAATAGTAAGATTATGATCCAAAAGTTCTCAATGCAAAGATGTCTATTCATTCACCATTTGGAAAGTAATTCAAACCTCCTTCTGTAAAAGACCATTCAAATAACTCAGTCTAAAGCAATATGCAAGATGAGGCACCCTCTTCTGTGGAATACGAGCAAGTTAAGACACTTATTTATGTGTTAAATATGCAAGTTTATGTGGTACATATATCGATGCGAGTTATTGTGATGATGTTTATGTGACATATGTCTCAATGATAAAGCAAGCTTCCCATGATACCTATATATCAGTGTTACTCGAGTTCACTATAACATCATATCTCTACAATATCCAAGTTTTATTATGAACGCCACATATCAGAGGCATCCTATGCAAAGAAGTATATCTTTGTAGAGGTATATGAACCTTATGTTGAAGCATCCAAACTACTAGTTTGTCCCTTTGAAAAGGTATCCATTCACTTATGAACAAAGACTAATAACAATCACTAAATAAATCTGAAGCAATAACTCCTAGGCATATACATCCATTTATGAAGAAATTGACAATTTGTTGAGGCAAGCAACGAGCATGAATAACAATATGAATAATTTTAGAAGTATAGAAGTTGTATCAAGGAGTCTATTATTTCTGCAATGATGCAAGCCCTAGGAGGGACATTACAAGGAGACTAATATTTTGTAATGTGAGCTACAGGAACAAGCATCCATGATGACACCAAACAACAAACATGATACAGGAAATCCAATCCCTCTACGACACTATAGTTCACAAAATTCTCTGTGACATCACTTCTCTAAGACACCCAAATTGATGAAGAATGTGAACTCAGAGGCATTATATACGAGGACCTGAGGGACATTTATTTTGATAAAGAAAAAATATATAACATTATGGTTTGGCCCATTCGAAGGATGAAAGGAAACCATAGAATAAGATCTTGAGAACTTTGTGGAAGAGTTGTGACAAGATATGGGAAGTTTTATGAAGCACAAGTATAAGAAGCAGTTATGTTGCCCCCGTTCCAATACATAAAAGGACCTACTATATCAATGAAGTTGACCTATGTATGAAGCCAAGACAACTAGTAGCTCAAAGAAATTTTTGTGATTTGTATGAGGCACCTTTGTTGGAGTAAATCGGTACATGACAACTAAAGAGAACTCAAAGGATTAGATCTTTGCAAAGATAAGGTAAGACTAAAAAATGTACATATAAACTTTATTCATTTGTAGTGCATATAATATAATAATCTAATATCACTTTTAAGATCACAATGCATCATAAAAGAGATTCTGTTGAGATCATTGGCATGTTAAACACAGTTACCAGTCAAATGGGAATTGTACTGAGTTCTCACTTTTTTAGAGGTTGGAAAAAATCATTCGATTTTGAAAAGTGTTGATTCAAAATATACATTTTTTTAGCATATTGTTGACACTTTAAATTTTCTTATATCTTAAGTATGCACATTTTTTTTTTAAATGTTAGTTATTTTCATGTCAATTTTGAAAAGTGTTGATGTAGCATCAACCCTTTTTTTTTACTTGTTTTTTACATTTTTTATTTTTTTATATATTATGTATGGATAATTTTTTTTTAAATAATGGTGATTTTCATCTTGACTTTGAAAAGTGTTGATGCATCATCAACCTTGAGGCGTATTTTTGACACTTTCGTCCTAAGTATGTAAATTATTTTAAAATGTTGATTATTTGACCATTTTTCAATTTGTCTTATTCATCTTCTTGTTTTGTCCTAAGATGTTTGTTTTTTGAGGGTTTTTCAAACTTGTGTTTTTTGCAATGTTTTTTAATAATGAACTTTTAAATTTATTTTGCAATGTTAAAAATAATAATAAAATTAATATTTTGAAGGTGTGATTTTATATATATGTATATATCGTTAGTTAATACTTTAATACACATAAAATAATTCTCACTAAAAAATAATAATTTTAAACATTTTACAAAAAAACACATTTTGTATATAAATATATTTAGAAAAGTACATATTTACATTTTCCCTAAAAATGACAAAGTTAAATAAAATAAAATAAAAATATGAAAATATTGAATTAAAAAAGTTGAAAAAAATAACAAATTTTATGAATTTTATACCCAAAAATGATGAGATTTGAAGTTTTTTTTTCAAAAAAAAAAAGATTCAAAAAATAATTGAAGTAAAAATAACAAAATAATGCAAAATAATAATAATAATAATAAATAAAACATACAATTAAAAAAAGCATACAAAATAATAATAATAATATTTTAAAATAAAAGTTATAAAAAAAAAATGCAATCAAATGTTAAAAAAACATTAAAAAAATTAAAATGAAAAAAAAAATTAAAACAAACATTTGAAATTTAAATTTAAAAAAAAAATTAAAATAAAAAATAAAAAATAAAAATAAAAAAATCCTTGATGTAAATCATCATTTATGCTTATCAATTTGGATCCTTTCTTATATGAATATTTCAACTTGAGAGTATATGTTGTGTCATTATGAATACCTCCCTAGTTAAGAGGGAGCGTTGAAAAATGTACCTAGTGTCGATCTCCATAATGTCATAAAATGAAATGTTTATCATTGATTATTATTAATATTTATATTATTATTTGGTCAAAGCATTTTCTTCATGCTTATAAAGTTAAAAGAGTCAAATAAAATTTATTATGAGTCCAAGAAATGTATTTTTTATTTTTGTAAGTTGTGTAGGACTACATCTTCATCATCATGTCCAAATACATCACCCCGATCGGGGTAGGGAATTGAACCGGTGACTTCACATCAAGGAGTGTCTTAACAGTGCACCTGATCACCATCTATCCAACACCCCGTGGACGAGTCCAAGAATTGTATTTGATTAAAGTCCCATTTGGAATTTTTATAAGAAAATAAAAAAGAATTTTGTTTTGGAGTCAAAAAGTCAACACAAAACCAAGTCGGCCCACCTTGGATAAGTCAACCCAGTGGCATCTATTAGACCCTCCTAGACAACTATATATAAGAGTCAACTCGACCTCTTGGGGAATCATTCATTCATCATATCATCTTCTATCTTTGTGATTGGTTAAGAAGAAAAAGGAATCGAAGTCAAAGAAATAGAACCAAGTCAAAGGAAAGAGAAGATTGAAGTTTTTTGTCCTAATCCATGTCACATGTGCAATTTTTTTGTGCTACTACGGGCCCGAAATTTCAGGGGCTAAAATTCTAGAGTTGGCCATACTTTAGAAGGTTAACCAATGTTGACTTTGACTTGATTAGTGGAGACTTGACTTGGTTCTGTAGAAATTAGCTGAATAAATCACTTATTCAATGAAGATTAACCCGATCATACATCAATTTCGAATTGCATGCATAACACATAACCTTCTTCCACAATTAATTGTCACATGCGGAAATAACATAGAAGCAATCTCACATCAATTCAATCACACATTAACTCAAGGGGTATGAAGAGCCTATAAATTTAAAAACCTACAGCCTATCGTGTATTATAATGGAGAAAATCATGTAACAATCATAGTACAAAAACTCTTCAGCAAGCTCTCAGTGCACTACCTCCCATGCTACACACTATCAAGCTAGATCTACAAATCACTTGCTCCAATCCTTAGCCACTGACAGCCAACCTCAATGCGTATTTTAATGCTAGGTGATGGCCTCCATATATACAACCATTCTCACCGTCAAACTTTGCAATACTCATAGCTTACTCCACCTATCTATGTGTTATAAATAGCACAAAGATAGTTACAACCGATAGTCAACTCACCCTATCATCTACCTCTTCCACTGGTCTTCACTGAACTGATCATGCACTGTAGTGAACTGAAGTGTTCTTGAGTCGACTAATGAGTTAATATTTAGTAAATTAAATATTATTTAATTTACTCCACTCATATCTAGTTGATTAGTTAGTTAACTAATCCCAACTAGTTCAACTAAAACAAACAGAACACAACTCCACTACTTGTCCCGTTAACTCCTCCAAAAACTCCTGCCACTGAAGTCTAACTGAAGCCAACCATGCAAGATGCCATCAAACCCTAGGAACCACGTGATTCCTTGTGTCAGTTGCATGAGCCACCTCCATGACCCAAACTGAAGTGCGCCAAGAGAGTAAACTGCTGTTTATAGTCAAAATATTATTAAGGGTAAATAATATTTGACTTCCATATTTTTAGGAGATCAGTCTAAAAATAGCCTGGGTCCTAAAAATAGGGTCTCATCTATTTTTACCGACATGTCGCATACTTCAAGAATCTCCAAGTAGAATTCCCAAATTATGCTCCGTATGTCTAAAAATAGACATAGTCTAAAAATAGACTTTGCGCCAGAATTTGCCTGCGGGCTCACTTAGTGAAGGCGACTTCATTTCACTAAGCTCCATCATCTTGCTGCATTCTCAACACTCCCTCTCAGCAAGATATGGATTATCTGCAACCCCTATCCTACCTCTGTGGAATTCGAACTTGCTCCTGGTGAGCGCCTTCGTCAGGATGTCGGCATCCCGATCCTCCGTGGGAACATATGAAAGCATCATGATTCTCCGCTGAACACAATCTCTGATATGATGGTACCTGATGTCGATATGTTTGGACCTATCATGAAATACTGGATTAGCCGAGAGCTTGATGCAGCTCTGGTTATCACAGTAGATCACTGAAGGCTCCAAATGCAACCTGAACAAACCTTGAGATCTTCCTCATCCAACAAATTTCACATGTGCCCAAATCGCGCCATGTACTTACTTCGCTCGAACCGAGTGCCACGGATCTCTCGCTTTCCCTCGCCGTACCAGTGAAACTGCCGTCGACCCAATGCCGAAACCTCCTCATGCTCTTCCTGCCTATTGGGCTCCCCGGCCTGTCCGCATCGTTGAAACCGTAGCTTCACTCCATTCCTCGTCTCTGTACCATAGACCATATCCCGATGTGCCTCGATATAGCGCAATACATGCTTACCCGCTTCCAAAAGAGCTTGGTAGGCTTAACCATAGCTGCGTGTAAGTCGGTTAATCGCATAGCATATATCGGCCGAGTATTGACTGATACATCAACGACTCCACCAACTGTCGATAGACAAGTATCTTCACTACCTTCCGAAGTAGCATCCTCCTTCCTCCATCCTCCAGAAAGAGGAGTATCAACAAGCTTGCAGCCATGCATGTTGAACTTCTCCAGTATCTCCCGGGCATACTTGCCTTTAGAAACAAACAGTCCATCACTGCGCTGCCAAATTTCCAATCCCAGGAAATAATGAAGGAGGCCCAAGTCCTTCATCTCAAACTCTCTAGCAAGATCCTCCTTGCATGAAAGCATCAACAGCTCATCACCCATCAAAATTAGATCATCTACATAAATTACAATGATCAACAGCTCTTCTCTCCTCCACCCAACTGTACAAAGTTTGATCCCCAATTTTGAGCAGATTCCAAGCCCTGAAGTAACATTAGGTGAAAGTGTACCAAGCACGAGGTGCTGCTTCACCATACAAGATTTCCTTGAGTCGATGCGACTCACTACCGAAGATTCTCAAACCTTCAGTCGCTTCATGTACACCTCTCTTTCCTCACAACTCCATTGAGGAACGTACCACATCCATCCATGGGAATGTGCCACCCTAGACCGCGCGAGAGAGCAAGGATCGCCCTTATGGAAGAATACCTTTGCCATTGTGTGCAAAAGTCTCCTCATAGTCAACTTCGATCCGTGAGAAGCCTATTTACCGCTTCGCCTTGTACTTCCACTCTGCCCCACCGTCACCGCCACTTGTAGATCCATCGCGAACCCACCACTGATTTCCCCACCGGTCTTGGGACAATCTCCCATGCACTGTTCCTGACGATCGAATCATATTCTTCGATCATGGCATCAACTCATGCGGGTTCCTCCACAGCTTCCTCAAAAGAGGATGGCTCCGTCACAACACATTGACTCACAAGAGCCATGTATCCAGTGTACCGATCCGGTGACTGTCTCTGTCTGCGCTGTGCTGTAGGTGGTCCTCCAACCTTCTCTGCATCCCGAGCCAGTCGCTCATCTTCTGTAGTGCGCATGCGCCCTCTGATGGTTGGCGCTGCCTGGGTGGTTTCTTCCACCTCCCGAACCTCCTCTTGTGGCTGATCCACATCCGGAAGCTCCTCCTTAGGAACTAACAGCTCCTCATCTGCATGCAAGTGTAGCTCCCTCTCAAGCGAACACCGCATGGCTTTCTCCTCCTGAAATTTTATATCCCGTCGCACAACAGTCTTGCGACTGTCTGACAAATACACCTGGTAGTTGTGAGGTGTATCAGTGTACCCCACAAATATTCCAACCTCAGCAGTTGGATCCAGCTTCCTTCTCGTATCCTTCGTCACATGCATGTAGACAGGAGAACCAAAAATCCGCAAATGGGAAATATCAGGCCTCTTGCCAGAATAAGCCTCCTCCGGTGTACTCATGCCAAGAACCTTGTGAGGACAACGGTTCTGCACATACACTGTTGTATTGCATGCCTCAGCCCACAAGTGAAGGGGTAGGCCCCGATCATGCAACATCGCCCGTGCAGCACCCACGATCGTTCTGTTCTTCCGCTCAGCCACCCCGTTCTGCTGTGGGTTATGGGGTGCGATGAGCTCTCTCCGAATCCCTTCTGCGCTGCAGAACTCCTTGAATTCAGCCGAGATGAATTCACCACCGTTATCACCCCTTAGAGCAATCACCTTCTTCCCCGACTCCTTCTCGACCAGTGCTTTAAACTCACAGAACTTTGCGAATGTATCGCTCTTCTTCGACATGAAGAAGATCCAACACTTTCGAGAGAAATCATCAACAAAGATCACATAATACCTGTGCTTTGCTGTCGAAGCAACTGAGAAAGGACCACACACGTCTGTGTGAACTCTCTCAAGGATCGTCGTGGCGCGATTATCCTTCTCGTGAAAGGTGGCTTTCACATACTTCCCTAAAGTACACCCCTTGCACTGATCTGACTGCGCAAGAGTGCCCTTAGGAAGTCCAGTAGAAATCTGCTGCAGAATCTTCAAAGCTCCATGGTGAAGATGGCCCAATCTCCTCAGGCTATAATCGCTCCTCATCATCCCTACCACCACATCTCCAAATTTCAGATGCCATAGTCACAAGAATACCACCGCATTGAACCCTTGTCTGCCCGAACCTCCCCTGATCTCCTCGTCTCTCCGCAGGCCCGATCACAGCAGAAAGCTTTTCCTTCGCTGAAGACCACATCATAACCCTTATCCTCCAACATCGCTACTGAAATCAGGTTCTTCTTCAATCCAGGTACATGCATGACATCCTTTAATACAAAGGGTTTACCAGACTCCCTCTGAAAGGATACGGTACCGATACCAGTCGCACTGTATCTACCGTCATCGCCCATCTCGATGTGCATGCCCAAATCTTTGTCCTCCAGATCTGAGAACAACTCCCGATCTCCCGTCATATGAAATGACGCACCGCTGTCCAAGAACCACACCGATCCCATCACACTTGAAACCAAGCATGCAATCAGTGAAAAGTCAAGCTCGAACCGTGAAGCCAAAGCTTCTCCATCTGCAGATCTTCCCGCTTGCTTGTTCTTCTTCTTCTTTGGACAATTGGTAGCATAATGTCCGTGATCATGGCAGTGAAAACATTTCACTTTCGCCATATCCTGCTTCTTGCCCTTAGCTCCAGAATGAGAGGTTTTCTTACCCTTTCCTTTCTTAGCTTTGGACACCAAAGCGCAGTTTTCTTCATCAGCTCCCTTTGATGAAGATCCATCTCGAGTAGTCCTCCTTATCTCCTCCTGCATGAGATCCGCCCAAAGGCGCTCCCATCTCGGCAGCTTCTCCCGACCATTGACACTATCTTGATATGAGTGCCAAGCCTTCGGAAGACCAAGGAGAGCCAGGTCGACCATATCCTCTTCATCGACGGTAACCCCCACACTTCCCAGTTCATCTCTGCATTGAGTGAACTTCGTGAGGTATTTGGCGATACTGTCGCCCTTCTCCATCTTGATGTTCCTGAGCTTGTCTTTGAGCGCCAGCTTCCTTTGGTCACTCTTACTCTGGAATAGATCCGTCAAAGCTTTCCACATTAAATATGGAGTAGCCTTTCCATGCAGGCTGGATATAATATGATCCTTGACGCCCTCCAACAGGATCCTTCGACATTTCGCGATCTTCTTTTGCCATGCATCGACCAAAGCTGCATCAGTGGGCTTTGGGACATCCGCATCCACGAACTCCTTGAGACCATTATCTTCTAACACTGCTTCCATTCGATCCTTCCATGCAACATAGTTCGAACTGCCTTCAAGAGCATATTCGGTGTAAACCATTGAAAGAAGACATCTTTCAACTTGCGGCACCAAGAAGAAACAACCTTCGACAAAATTAGAACTACCTCTCCAAGCTCTATCGCCAGGTCTGTAACGAAAACAAATTGTTCCAAATCGGGAGATTGATCGCAAAGGGCATTCACCGGATCTTTCACCTTACAAGGATGAATATTAGGAGGCACTACACAACGCATACGGAACTTTGTCCAGAAATAAGTTTGCAATCTAACATCGTAGACTTCGATGATCAACAGCTACGATACCATGTGGGGTGCATTTGAATAAATCACTTATTCAATGAAGATTAACCCGATCATACATCAATTTCGAAGTGCATGCATAACACATAACCTTCTTCCACAATTAATTGTCACATGCGGAAATAATATAGAAGCAATCGCACATCAAATCAATCACACATTAACTCGGTATGTATGGGGAAAGCCTATAGCTGAAAACCCCGCAGCTATTGTGTATATTATAATGGAGAAATCATGTAACAATCATAGTACAAAAACTCTTCACAAGCTCTCATGCACTACCTCCCATGCTACACACTATCAAGCTAGATCTAGCAAATCACTTGCTCCAATCCATAGCCACTTGATAGCCAACCTTGATTGCGTATTTTAATGCTAGGTGATGGCCTCCTTATATAGATAAACCACCAGCCTAAACTTTGCAATACTCATAGCTTACTCCACCTATCTATGTGTTGCAAATAGCAACAGTATAGTTACAATTGATAGCTAACTCTACCCTTTCATCTATCTCTTTCACTGGTCTTCACTGAACTGATCATGCACTGTAGTGAACTGAAGTGTTCTTGAGTTGACTAATGAGTTAATATTTAGTAGATTAAATATTATTTAATTTACTCCACTCATATCTAGTTGATTAGTTAGTTAACTAATCCCAACTAGTTCAACTAAAACAAACAGAACACAACTCCACTACTTGTCCGGTTAACTCCTCCAAAACTCCTGCCACTGAAGTCTAACTGAAGCCAACCATGCAAGATGCCATCAAACCCTAGGAACCACGTGATTCCTTGTGTCAGTTGCATGAGCCACCTCCATGACTCAAACTGAAGTGCGCCAAGAGAGTAAACTGCTGTTTATAGTAAAAATATTATTAAGGGTAAATAATATTTGACTTCCATATTTTTAGGAGATCAGTCTAAAAATAGCCTGGGTCCTAAAAAATAGGGTCTCATCTATTTTTAACGACATGTCGCATCCATCAAGAATCTCCAAGTAGAATTCCCAAATTATGCTCCGTATGTCTAAAAATAGACATAGTCTAAAAATAGACTTTGCGCCAGAATTTGCCTGCGGGCCCACTTAGTGAAGGCGACTTCATTTCACTAAGCTCCATCATCTTGCTGCATTCTCAACAGGTTCTTTGTGGCAGTTTTTGGTCTTGGTCTTGGTATTAAGTGTTGGATATATAATTTTGATTTGATTCTATAGGAGAAGGATTTATGGGTTTTTCCCCTTGTGGGGTTTTCCCTAGCTCGAAGCCTAATTTTTGGTTTTCTTTGTCTCTTTGTGATCTTTATGTTTTGAAGATTTGTATAATTGATTAATGAAGAGAAAATTAAATTTAATAAGAAGCTTATAAACATCCACAAGTAATTATTAAGACATTAAAAACATCTTAAATCCTACTACACTTGTTTTCTCAACACCTTCGATGTTGGATCGACAGGAGGGTGTTAATTTTTCATAGGGATATATTGTTCTTTGCTTTGATAATTTCATTTCTTCATTAACACGTTAAGTTCACCTGAAAACATCATAACGTTGTTCAGATTTACATTATTATTCATCAACATATGCAACTATGTAGAAACAACAATATCATCATCATCAATGCAGCGAAACATAAAGGAACAACAAAAGAAAACATGCATACATCTGAGACACTAGGATTGGTCGGAGACCAAGTAAAAACCCACTATGGGGAAAACACTTTCAAATTATTCTTCTTATAGATTTCCATAAAATGATTCAGCGAAAGAGAGTCACAAATGATCCATATCTTCATCTATGAAACTAACCAGCAAAACAACTACAACATCCATGAAATGAACCCAATAATGTATATACTCAGAAATATGATTCTGAAGTCTATACTGAATTGTCACTATTTTAAGTCAACTATTGAACGATGTAGTCACTAAGGGGAATGTTCAAAATACTGAAATTTCATATTTTAGTCCCTAGTCGCATGGAGGAGGAGTCATATGTGTGACTATATCTCTCCAATTTCGCCCTTAATCTTGGCAAGCGTGTGACTGGTGTCGAAACTGGACCACAAAAATCTTAATCTCCCGGTCGCATGCACAAAGTGTTACCTACGAGACTGGAAGGCTCCAATCGCTCTCACGACCCTATGTGGGAGCGACTAGGGTCAAAATATTCATGTTATATGCCTGTGAGTGGGGCCCAAAACCCTAAATCATAGATGTGAGCTTTGGACCTGCAATTTCACCTCAAAGCGAACCTAAACCTTCGTGGACGAGCCTCAAAGTTGTGCGGGCCAAAAATTAAATAGAAGTGTGTCTCATAATTTTGTCTAAATAAGGTAGAGGTCACTTGTTATGTCCCTATATTACTAATATAGTCCCTTATTGTTGTTAGTGTAACCCCCTTATTGTTATTATTGTACCCATGTAACCCCCATATTATTATTATTGTGCCCTTAAATTATTATTGTTAGGTCAGCTAGGATTACATTGTGGCCCCATGGACTCCTATATATAGAAAGGAGGTTTTGTAATTTGTATCATCCAAGAATTTTTCATTCATGTAATGTATTGGAGGTTGCCCCCTCGAAGTGGTTTATTTCTAAGGCGTTGATATCTCTTTTCTTCTATTTTTGGAGTTGGTTTCACAACATTTGGTATCAGAGCTTTGGGATTCTAGGGTTTCGCTGCTCCAAACAGGTCATCGTGGAATTTTCGCTATAACGTTTTTTCTACGAAGGGTCAGAAGCAGAAAGTTTTAGAGTGCGAAGCCAAAATCCTGAGGAACATCGTCACAAAATTTTAGAGCTTGGTTCACAATATTTTTGGAGATATGATCTGTGGAATTTAGGTCATTTTGCAGGCTCCTGAATTTAACCTAAACCAGTCATCGTGGTATTTTCTCTATAATGTTTTTTCTACGAAGGTTCAGAAGCCAAAATTTTTTGAATGCAAAGCCAAAATCCTTAGGAACATCGTCGCAAAATTTCAGATTTTGGTTCATAATATTTTCAGAGATATGATCTATGGAAGTTAGGGCTTTTTCAGGCTTCTGAATTTCATCTCAAAGAGGTGATCGTGGGAAAATATTCATTGCTCTATCTTTGAGCATCAGATTAGAATGTTGTAAAAAGTGGCCGCAAGTACACGGACTTTAGTTTTCTTTCTATCAATTTCAGAGCCAAAGGAGGAAACAGTGACACGTGGAAAGTCGTACAAGTTCTCTCTACTGAACTAGTCCATAATTGGATCATTATGGGATATTAAACATAACTTTGCCTTGAAGAATCCAAATCAGATCAGACCTGTGGCATTTGAAAGAAGATTTGGAGGGCTACTACAAGGCCAAATTTTAGATATTGAGGATCTGTAATTATAGGGATAATTCAATTTCAATATCGAGCTCCTCAAAAGTAAGTAAAAGGTGTGTATTTTTTTTCTGAATTGCATAAGTCTTGTTTGAAGAATCAAGTTGAATTGATTCCAAGGGCATATTGTATAATAGATATCAGTATTGGATCATAAAGTGGCCCCTAAAAAGAATTCAACACTCATTAAGCCTTTAGAAGGCTCTACTATGACTCATGAAGATGAAGAATGGCAACATGACATATCAAAATTACAAGAGCAAGTGCAACAAATATCACTCTTGCAAAGAGCAACAAAAAATGAAATGGAAGTTTTGAAGAAAGGTGTGGAAACTAAGATGGATGGTTTGAAGAAAGGCGTGGAAGCTAAGATGAATGGTTTGGAAGCTAAGATGAATGGCATGGAAGTGGGCATGGAAGCTAAGGTGGATGACATGGAAGCTAAGATCGATGAAAAAATGAAAGACAACATGGAAAACATGAAGAATGATCTAAAAGTAGACATAGAAGGTTTGGCAAAGTTGATGCAAGAAATTTTTCCTAATGGTGAAAAGATAGTAGATGAAACTCATGATGAGAACAAAATAAATGTTAATCGTGATTTCATAAACTCTAATGTTGGAGGGAAGAACCACCATATTCCAAAAATGGATATGAGGAAGTTTGATGGAAAGGATCCTATAACATGGATACTAAAAATGGAGCAATATTTTGATCTCAATAATGTGCAAAACACACAAAAGGTACGCATTGCGACTTTACATTTAGAACAAAATACATTTGTATGGTATCGATGGCTTTGCTCCCGTAAAAAAATTGTCACTTGGTCAATTTTAACGGAGGAAATGATAGCACATTATGAGGATACAAATAGAAACACCTTCTTTAGCCAATTGATAAATCTCAAACAAAAGGGTTCAGTGGGGGAGCACATTGAGGACTTCCAAAAATTGAATATAAGGGTAACTGATATTTCAGAGGAACACAGGATTCATCTCTTCATAGGTACTTTAAAGGATAACATCCAACATGAAGTTCGTGTTTTGGAACCTGATTCATTGGAGAAGGCATTCAGGTTGGCCATAAAAATTGAATGTAAAATTATGGCGACAAGGAAGCCTACCACTCACTTCTATAAAGAGGGAAGTGTTGCTACTCCTAGATTTTCACAACCTACAAGGTTGACACCACAACAATTGGAAGAAAAAAGAGCAAAAGGGCTTTGCTACAGTTGTGATAGCACATACACTAAAGGTCATAAGTGTGCTGAGAAGAAATTATTTTACATAGATTGTGAAGAGGAAGAGGAAAATGAACAAGAATCTTCAAAAGAAGAGGGTATACACCACGAACCAACCCTAGAAGAGGAATAAATGAGTCCAACCATATCGTGTAATGCATTGGTAGGAATTACCACTCCTCAAACTCTCAAGATAAAAGGAAATATCAAGAAGAAAAAGGTAATAGTGTTGATTGATTCAGGTAGTACCCATAATTTTATTCATTTTAAGGTAGCCAAGGAATTGAATTGTTTCCTATACCCAGCACCAGAATGTCAAGTGATGGTTTCAAATGGATGAACTATAAATTGCTCTGGAAAATGCCATAATATCAAGCTAACCATGGGGGAATATGTATTGAATAGTCCAATGCTTTCCATTCCTATGGGAGGTGCTAATGTTGTACTAGGAGTACAATGGTTACAATATTTGGGGATGGTAGCTTTTAATTTTTAAGAACTTTTCTTGAAATTTTTTTCAGAAGGAAACGAAGTCGAATTGCGAGGTATTACAGGGAAGCCGAGAAAGATAATAAACTCTAATGTCATGACAAATCTTCTAAAGAAAGAACAATGAGGCGTAATTGCACAATTATGCTCACTAGAAGTTCCAATATCAAAATCGTATATTTCTTCAGATCTCCAAAAAGTCTTGGACAATCATTCCAAGGTGTTTGAAACTCTCAAAGGACTCCCACCTATTCGTGATCATGATCATGCTATTCATTTGATTCCAGGAAGTGTTCCTCCAAACATCAGGCCTTATAGATATCCTTATGTCCAAAAGAGCGAAATTGAACATATGATTGCAGAAATGTTAGAGGATGGTATAATTCAACCTAGTCAAAGTTCTTTCTCTGCTCCTGTAGTATTGATACACAAGAAGGATGGATCATGGCGCATGTGTCCAGATTATAGGGAGCTCAATAAGCTCACCATTAAAGATAAATTTCCCATTCCTATGATTGATGAATTATTGGATGAATTACATGGAGCAATTTATTTTACCAAGTTGGATCTTCGTTCAGGATATCATTAAATTAGAATGAAGACTGAAGATATTCTGAAAACAACATTTCAAACTCATGAGGGTCATTATGAATTTTTGGTCATGTCTTTTGGCCTTACCAATGCACCTTCTACATTTCAAGGGTTGATGAATTCCATTTTCAAACCTTCCTTAGAAAATTTGTGCTAGTATTTTTTGATGATATACTAATCTACAACAGGTCTTGGAAGGATCATGTTCAACATGTTGACAGGGTGCTCAAACTATTGCGGGAGAAACAATTATATGTAAAAACATCCAAATATTTCTTTGGAGTAAAAGAGGTGGAATATCTGGGTCAAATTGTATCTCATGAGGGTGTTAAGGTAGACCTTAACAAAATTAAAGCCATTAAGGAATGGAAAGTCCCCACAACCATAAAGCAGTTGCGAGGATTTCTCGGGTTAACAGGGTATTATCACAAGTTTGTTAAGGATTATGGGAGAATAACAGCACCTCTAACAACATTATTGAAGAAATATGCATTTTCATGGACTCCTGAAGCAACTAATCATTAGGGGAGTTTTGAGGTCTAAAATGGGCCTCCTAAATAAAATGTACAATCAAAATTCACCTTATGAGAACCAATCACATTTTAGGAGATGACATCATCCCCAATGGTTGAGGTGTCATTACTTGAGTTAAAGGCGCTTACTTGTTACATTCTAAATGGTGGATAAAAACTCATAGTTAACCATAATAGTGTTTTAAGTACTTTTAAAGTCATAAAGTAAAGTACTAGTAGTAAATGTCATTTCACACTTTTTGAATAAAATATTATTATTGTCATTTCATATTTTTTTAAAGAAACAATGCATATCCTTACATAATCTTCATGTCTTTACACTTTTTTCAATAAATATTATATTTGTATATTTTCAGATATTTATTTTTGAATTATAGATTCATCTCATTTTATTTAATATTATAATTTAAATTAATTGTAATTTATTTTAACTTATTTAAGTACAAAGGACAAATGCATTAGTTGTTCAATGATAATGACATTTTATTGAAAATTTCATTCTTATTTATAGTCATATCAATTCAATTTTTTTATTAATTTTATTTTGGTATACCTTTTCAATTGAATTTAACCATAGTTACATGGATTGTGGTGAAAAAAGTAAAATTCAAATTCATAAATATTATTTTATTGGTTTAGCTATTATTTTATTATTTCCTTAGGAGGCCCATTTTAGACCTCAAAATTCCCCAAATGGCCTTTGAACATCTTAAAGAAGCAATGTGCCTAGCACCGGTCTTAGCTACGCCAGATTTCACAAAAACCTTTATCGTGGAATGTGATGCCTAAGAAAATGGAATTGGTGTTGTTTTAATGCAAGAAGGAAGACCCATTGCTTTTGAGAGTCGTCTAATCAAATGAAACTATTTACAGAAAGCTATTTACGAGAAGGAAATGTTAGCAATATTGCATGCACTAAAGAAATGGCGAACTTACTTAATGGGAAGACACTTCAAGGTAAAAACTAATCATGATAATTTTAAACACTTTTTGGAACAACGACTATCTTCAGAAGAGCAGCAAAATGGGTCACAAAGATGTTGGGTTATGACTTTGAAATAATCTACAAAAAATGGAAGTTAAATATTGTTGCAGATGCACTCTCAAGAAAGAATGAAGAGGTGGAATCATCGCTTTGTGCTATATCTATTATCCAACCAGATTGGATAACCAAAGCAAGAGATGAATGGAAGAAGGACGAAGAAGTGTGGACACTCATTCAAAAGTTGCAGCAAGATCCTAGTACATCTGATACATTTAGTTGGAAAAACGATTCCTTATGGTACAAAGATTGCTTATATCTTTGTAAGAATTCCCAAATAAAACAAAATATTCTTTTGGAATTGCACACTTCTCCTTTAGGAGGACACTCAGGAATTTTCAAAACTTACCACAGGGTGAATAAAGAATTTTTTTGGGATGGCCTTAAATCTGACATTCAAAAGTTTGTGGCGGAATGTTTAGTTTTCCAGCAGAATAAAGTTGAGACAATTAAGACCCCGGTATTCTACAACCTTTATCCATTCCAAGTCAACGTTGAGAGGAGATTTCAATGGATTGTATCACAGGTTTACCTAAGTCCGAAGGAAAGAGTGTCATCATGGTGGTAGTTGATAGACTTACCAATTATGCACACTTTTGTGCATTATCTTATCCATTTAAAGCAAGTACAGTTGCTACTACATTTATGGACACAATTCAAAAGCTTCATGGAAACCCAAGGGTTACTGTGAGCGATAGAGATCCCATTTTTACTGGAAATTTTTGGACATAGTTATTTTCTTGTTTGGGTACTCAATTAGCTCATAGCTCATCTTATCATCCTCAATTCGATGGTCAAACTGATATAGTAAATAAATGTTTGGAAGGATATCTTCGTTGTTTTGTATCTGATAAACAAACACAATGGGTCAAGTGGTTACCTCTCCCTGAATGGTGGTATAACACTTCCTTCCATACTGCAGCAAAAATGACCCCATTTATGGCACTTTATGAATATCATCCACCGTCCATCACATCATCTTTAAGAGAAAATTCGAAGGTTCAAGCAGTGGAAGATCACATCGAGCATCAACAAGAAGTTCTCCAACTCTTAAAGGATAACCTGAATTTGGCACAAAATCGAACCAAACAACAGGCAGATCAACATCGCAGCGAGAGAAGTTTTGATGTAGGAGACTAGGTATTTTTACAACTACAACCATACAAACAAATGTCCCTCAAGCAAGCTAAGAAGGATAATAAATTATCACCAAAGTACTATGGTCCTTACAAGGTGTTGCAAAAGATTGGTACTATGACATACAAATTGGAGCTTCATGCTTCTTCACGAGTACATCCAGTTTTCCATGTTTCATGCTTAAAGAAGTTTATAGGTGAAAATCTTCCAATTCAAACAATATTGCCAGAACTTGATGAGGAAGGAAAAATCATATTGGAACCTGAAGCGGTCACGGAAACAAGAACTCGACAGCTACGAAATCGATCAATTTCAGAGTATCTCATCAAGTGGAATAACTTACCCACTGAAGGTTCTACATGGGAGGATGATAATTTTACACCGAAGCACCCAGAGCTACTCAAGCGTTGAGGACAACACTTTTTTGAAAGAGAGGTGCATGTTAGGTCCCTATATTACTAGTATAGTCCCTTATTGTTGTTAGTGTAACCCTCTTATTGTTATTATTGTACCCATGTAACCCCCATATTATTATTATTGTGCCCTTAAATTATTATTGTTAGGTCGGCTAGGATTACATTGTGGCCCCACTAAGATTACATTGTGGCCCCATGGACTCCTATATATAGAAAGGAGGTTTTGTAATTTCTATCATCCAAGAGTTGTTCATTCATGTAATGTATTGGAGGTTGCCCCCTCGAGGTGGCTTATTTCTAAGGCGTTGATATCTCTTTTCTTCTATTTTTGGAGCTGGTTTCACAACATCACTTGTATTTATAGCCTTACAATGGTTCCACTTTGCTTTAGGGTCGACTTGATGCAATATGCACGTGTGTAGGACCGACCTAATCTAATGTACACGAGTGGGTTCATAATTAAATTTAAAAACCAACTTTTTCTAGTCCAAATGAGGTGATCTTTAGGTCAATTTTGGTCCTCTTGAAAAGAGGAATTAAATGCAATAATTATATCCATTATGTGAGCTTTCCAAAGTGGAATTTGGCCACAATTTCATATTTTAACATTCCCTCTCAACTAGGGAGAATTCCACCTACCAATATTTGTCCATCGATGAACATGCCATCCTGGTATCTCAAGTAACATCACGTAACGTTACTAATCATCTCTTGCTTATTCCTACTTATCTCTTGATTTTCACTACTCATATGTTGAATATTCTTGAATCTAAAAGAAGAAGAACTTGTTACCGGAGGGGAAATTAAGCTACCACCCTCTATTCATCAAGCTACTACCCAAAATCTCTATTAGTGAGCTACTACCTAAAATCTCTGTTAGCGGGCTACTACCCGAAATGTATGTTAGCAAGCTACTACCTGGAATCTATGTTAGAAGGATACTACCCGAAATCTCTATTAGCGAGCTACTTCCCGAAATATCTATTAGCGAGCTACTACCCAGAATCTCTGCCAGCAAACTACGACCCGAAATATCGATCAGTGGGCTACTGGCCTGAATATTGGTGGGGAGTCATATCTATGACCCACATCATCATTGGAGAGCATATCATCCGAGAGCACATCTCAACATAGAACCACATCGGGGAGATACTATTCAACCCGAAATATCATGGGGGAGCTACTACTACGACCCCATATCAATCAATAGGATATCCAAACATGTAGGGGAGCACATCTCAACCCTGGAACCACATTGGGGGGCTCATTCTCAACCCAGAATCGCATAGGGGAGAAAATCTCAACCCAATCCTATTTCCTGTTTATTTTCCCATCAATGACCCTAAATAGTCATCTGGTAGAACACCTGCATCTTAATCGATATGGGTTGTACACCCTGAGTACACTCTCAACTCGTTGGCCAAACGAGGAGTGGTATTCCCAACAAGCCTTGCTTGTGGGTATGATTCCAACTCGGGTATACTCTGCATAGACCAAATAGGGTAGCAGCATCTCTGACGCTATGAAAGATAGGGGAGAAGCATCTCCAACCCTATGGGTAACTGATAGTGGTGATACCCTATTGTCCATAGTTCACTCAACCCCAAGAGCCCTCCATCTCAATTCCATACCCTGGGAGCTCAAACAGGGGAGGAAGAGTTGGCTCAGTGTCCTCGATCAGTGTTTCTCTCATCATAATCGTATCTGATATCATTTTGATCATCATGTAGCAATAGAAGATTTCTCATGTTCATACATGGAATCAAATCAAATATCATTTTAGCCCATAAATAATCATATAAATCACAAAAAGATACCATATTCATCTTCCCTCTCAAGGAGGTGTCAACCACAAGCCTAAGCTTGTCTAGTACAACTGCATTGTCTCAATATATGACAGTGTCGCAGTCCCAAATATATATATGGAATTCTCTGCCAATCATATCCCACTCTTTGTCATCACAATGTATCCATGTCATATCCATATCATGCTCAGACAACTCTCTAATGAGCTTCTTCATCCTGCCTCACGGCTAGCCATGCAAGCAACATCGTACTCAACCTCGGTCGTGTTATGGACCTCTTATCCAAGATATCATGGAAAAACTCATTTTAAGGCAACATCCAAATGTGCTCATCAATAATAATATCAAACATCATTACTACATTCATGTTGCTACATATTTTAGAATGAATATTTTAGATGAAAATCTCATGCAAGTATCTTGAAGGATGCTCAATGGCAACTCAATGCATATGAAGCGGCTCAATCGACTCGAGTTCAATTGTCAGTTGCCAAGTTGAGTTCAACACAATCCCTTCATAACATCTTGAAATTCAGTCAAAGTTTCTAAGGATTTTCATTTCCACTTTCCAATATTTCTTCAATAGCTTTGCAATATTGATTATCTTTTTCCAACTTTAGAAATCGATTCATCATGCCATGATTCATCATTTCAAGCTTCAGAAGTCGTCTCCCTCTTAATTTGATCATCAGAGACTCATTACCTTTCAATAGTATACCATCAAAAGCCAAAACTAAAATCAAAGTCATCCTTAGAGCACTTCTGAAATAGAGGTTTGGATCAACACATCATCCTGGCTTCATCGGATAACTGTCAATGCCTACATATCTGGATCAGGGAGCTTGATTCATGCAATGCTCACTGCAACCATAACACTTTACCAAACCAACATGCCCGACCTTTCATAAATCAATATTGTGCAATCAAATCAACTAAATTAGCTCAACAAAGTTTAGAAGCCAGATCAATACTAATATCAAATTCATCAATATCTTAGTGTCAATTCTTTAGATCAGGTGACAGGTATAGCTCTCATCAAGTCATGATGCCAACAATTTGTCATCAACCATGCAATATCAATCCAAAAACTTCATTGAGTCGTTCTTATGATCATAATACAGTTCTTTTTTGTCACTAGATGCAAATGTATACACCAAGGATGAGTCATGCAGGTTCCATCTTCATATTGAATCGCAATTATCAATACTTCAACCATTGTGCTAGGAACAAGGAGGCCATTACAAAACCATTTTTCTGAATACCTGTATAAGTCATTGGAAGTCACTATGCTCATATATCATTGTCACCATGGAAAATCATTAGTCATCAAATCATATCATTAGACATCATGTCAATTCCAAATTTGTTATCATAGTGAGATATATAGTCCAATACATACCTCAATCATTGAGTCAAAGTTCTAAGTCATTATTAGGCATCATACAACTCGTCTATATCAATCATCCAAATCATTTAAAACTCTATTACAACACAAAATAATGATTATATGTATGCCTCGGTCACCTAAAAACACAAGTTCAATCTTCGTGTTCATATTATAACAAACATTCAAACTTTAGTTCTCAAATATCTTTCTGTTATCTACACCACATATGTAGAAATTATATAACTTATGTGTTATATGTCCAAGATTCTCTTGATCTCACACTATTTTAACTTCATGCAAAATACAGAATCTATTCCACCATTGATCATTTGCGGAAATTAAATCAAGATTGCAATGCACACATGAAACAATAAACATTCACACACATTAACACAGTTGTTTAACGGGAAAGCCTGAAGCTGAAAACTCCAACTATCTGTATATAATATATTTCATAGAGATCATGTAACAATCCTCATACAAAGCTAATCATATCAAGCTCTCAGTACAATACAATTTCTACACACTAATCAGGCTCGATCTTGCAAATCCATGCACTGATCTTTGCCACTTGCTAGCCTGCCTCTATTGCGCAATCCCTGCTGAAGAATGGCTCTGAATGAACTCGAATTGCTCCAGCCTTGCTCACACAATCCTCATTGGCATCTCCACTGAGTGTTGGATGCAATCAATGCATCATTATAGTCACAACTGATAGTCACACTTGCTCTTTCACCTATCTCTCCACTAGTCTCCACTGAAACTGCCATGCACTGTAGTTAACTGATGTATTCTTCAGTTAATTAATGAGTTATTATTTAGTGAATTAATTAAATAATTAATTCACACCACTCTCACTAGTGTATCAATCAGTTAGTCTAGATACAACTAGCTCAACTGAGTCTAACTGAGTTAAACTAAATACAACTCCATCAACTACTTCTCCAACTCCACCAAACTCTGTCACATGAGTTCTAACTGAAATCTCCTTGCATTAGCTCCAGTAAACCCTCAAGAATAGCGCAATTCCTTCTGTTAGTTGTTGTGCCACATCTGTGCACTTAACTGAAGTGCTCCAAGAGAATAAGATAATGTTTAGAGTCCAAATATTATTAAGAGCTAATAATATTCGACATATATATTTTTAGACTGGCAATTTAAAAATAGATTCCGCCCAATATGTCTAAAAATAGAAGTCCATCTATTTTTCCAACTTGACCAACCATCCACAAATAGCATCCTGCAACTCATAGGGCAGAGTCGCTTGTGTCTAAAAATAGACTTTGCACCAAAAATAGCACCGCCAGAGCCCATAGTGAAGGCAACTCTTTTCACTAAGCTCATCATCTTGTTGAATCTCAACACTCCCCTCTCAACAACACCACCGTTGATTATCGCCACCAGATCTGATTCTATGGTATTCGAATGTGCTCTTGGTGAGCGCCTTCGTCAGAATATCTACACCCTGATCCTCCGTGGGAATGTACTGAAGCAACATGATCTTCCGCTGCACACAATCTCTGATATGATGATACTGAATATCAATATGTTTAGATCTGTCATGAAACACAGGATTAACCGAGAGTTTAATGCAACTCTGATTATCACAATGAATCACCGTGGGATCTAAATGTGAACCGAACAAACCAACCAGAATCTTCCTCATCCAGATAGCCTCACATGCAGCTAAACTTGCTGCCATGTATTCTGCTTCCGCTGAACTAAGTGCCACAGATCTTTGTTTCTGTTTGTGCCAAAAAAGCTGTTGTGAATAAAATCACGAAATCCCTCCCGGATGTGCTCTTTGCTGTGCGTTTGGGCTTCCAATACGCATCGTGGGCATACGACTTCCAGCAACTCATCCCAGTATACATTGCCACAAGGGTGGTGGGTTTGTGCCCCAAGGATACCTTCGGGACATGCTTACTGCGTTCCAAAAAGGCTTGGTGGTAACCATAACAACAAAGCTAGTTCACAGCATAGCATATGTCCAGTCGTATATTGACCAAATACATGAGCAAACCAACCAATTGTCGATAAACAGTGGCATCCACTGCCTCTGCCGATGTAGCATCCTCTTTCCTCCAACCACCAAGAAGAGGAGTGTCGATAGGCTTGCAGCCTTGCATGTGAAACTTCTCCAGTATCTCCCGGGCATACTTGCCATGAGACACAAATAGTCCACCCTTCCACTGCCAAATTTCCGATTCCAGAAAATAATGAAGGAGGCCCAAGTCCTTCATCTCAAACTCCTTTGCAAGATCTGCCTTGCATGAGTGTATCAACAGTTCATCACCCGTTAGTATTAAATCATCTACATAAAGCACAATGATCAACAACTTACCCTCCACCACAATCTGGTATAGGTTAAGATCCGCCTCACTCTTGGCGAAACCAAGTTCGGTGAAATCACTGTCTATCCATGTGTACCAAGCACGAGGTGCTTGTTTAAGCCCATATAGCGCTCTTTTGAGCCTGCACACATGCGACTTGCTGCTGAAGATTTCAAATCCTTCAGGATGCTCAATGTACACCTCCTCCTCAATGACTCCGTTGAGGAATGCAGTCTTCACATCCATCTAATGAATGTGCCAACCCATCTGCGCTGAGAGAGCAAGGATGGTCCATATGGAAGAATACCTTGCGACAGGTACAAAGGTTTCTTCATAGTGGATACCCTCGATCTGTGAGAAGCCCTAAGCAACAAATTTTTCCTTATAATTCTCGACGCTCCCGTCAGCAGTTTGCTTCACTTTGTAGATCCATCTCGAACCTACCACTGATTTCCCTTCCGGCCTTGGGACAATCTCCCATGCACTGTTTCTGACAATCGAATCATACTCTTCCACCATGGCATCTACCCATGCGGGATCCTCCACAGCTTCCTCGAAAGAGGATGTCTCTGTCACGATACACTTGCTCATCAGAGCCATGTATCCAGTAAATCGGTCAAGTGACTGTCTCTGTCTGCGCTGTGATGTAGGAGCTCCTACATTCTGCGTTGCATCAAGATTCAGTCTCTCAGCTTCTGTAGTGCGCTTCCGCCCTCTGATGTTTGGCGTTGCATGAGTGGTTTCTTCCACTCCATGAACCTCCTCTTGTGGCTGATCCACATCGTAAGGCTCATCTTTAGGAACAAGTAACTCCTCATCTGCATGCAAGTGTAGCTCCCTCTCAAGCGACAACTTCATGGCTTGAAATTTGATATCCCGTCGCACAACAGTGATCCGACTGTCTGGAAAATACACATGATAATTGTGGGGTGTTTCTGTGTACCCCACAAATATCCCAACCTCTGCGGTCAGCTCCAGCTTCTTCCTGGCATCCTTCGTCACATGAATGTAAGCCAAAAATCTTCAAATGAGAAATATCAGGGTTCTTACCAGAAAACGCCTCTTCGGGTGTACTCATGCCAAGTACTCTATGACGACAACGGTTTTGCACATAAACAGCAGTGTTGCATGCCTCAGCCCACAAGTGTATGGGAAGGCCCTGATCATGCAACATCGCCCATGCAGCACCCACGATCATTCTGTTCTTTCTCTCCGCGACCCCATTCTGCGGTTGGTTATGAGGCGCTATGAGTTCTCTTTGAATTCCTTCTTTGCTACAGAAGTCTTTGAATTCGCCAGAGATGTATTCACCACCATTATCGCTTCTTAGAGCTTTCACCTGCTTCCCCGACTCTTTCTCAACCAGCGCCTTGAACTCACAGAGCTTTGAGTATGTCTCGCTCTTCTTATGCATGAAGAAGATCCAGCACTTATGAGAAAAGTCATCAACAAATATCACATAATACCTGTGCTTTGCTATTGAAGCAACTGAGAAAGGTCCACACACATCTGTGTGAATTCTCTCAAGGATCATCATGGCGCGACTATCCTTCTCATGAAAATGGTCTTCACAAATTTTTCCAAAGTACATCCCTTGCATTGATCTAACTGCGCAAGTGTACCCTTGGGAAGCCCGGTAGAAATCTACTGCAAAATTTTCAAAGCGCCATGGTGAAGATGGCACAATCTCTTGTGCCACAATTCGCCCTCATCTCGGCTCACCACTCCTTCTGCTTTTCTTGCCATTGCTGCGCAGCCATCTACCTACAATTGATAAAGATTTTTAACTCGAATCCCTATCCTCTTGGTTTGACCAGTTGTTTTACTGCGCAGGAAGGCTTTTCCCTCGCTAAAAACAACATCATAACCCTTGTCTTCCAACATCGCCACAGAGATCAGATTCTTCTTCAATCCTGGAACATACATGACATCCTTCAAGATGAAAGGTTTACCGGACTCCCTCTCAAAGGAAATGGTCCCGATACCAGTGGCACTATATCTACCATCATTGCCCATCTCGATGTGCACTCCAAGATCCTTTTCATCCAGATCACTAAACAAATATTTGTCTCCAGTCATATGGAAAGACGCACCACTGTCAAGAAACCACACCGATCCCATCACACTTGAAACCAAGCATGCAATCAAAGAAAAATCCAGCACAAACTACGAGGCTAAGGCCTCTCTAGCTGCAGATCCAGCAGCCTGCTTATTCTTCTTCTTCTGTGGGAAATTAGTGGTGTAATCCCGTGCTGGTGACAGTGAAAACACTTCACCTTGGACAAGTCATGCTTCTTGCCTTTAGCTTCGGATTTGGAAGATTTCTTCCCTTTTCCTTTCCGAGATTTGGCAGCCAAAGCGCAACTTTCTTCATCTTCATTCTTCAATGAAGATCCATCCTTGGTACCCCACCTTATCTCCTCCTGCACAAGATTCGACCAAAGTCGCTCCCATCCTGGCAGTTTCTCCCGACCATTGACAGAGTCCTCATAGCTATGCCAACTCTTCAGAAGCCCAAGGAGAGCCAAGCTCACCAAGTCTTCTTCATCAACAGTGACCCCCACACTTCCCAGCTCATCCTTGCAGTGGACGAACTTCGTGAGTTATTTTAGTATAGTGTCGCCTTTCTCCATTTTTATTTTTTTGAGCTCGTCTTTAAGCGCCAACTTCCTCTAGTCGCTTCTTCTTTGGAACAAGTCTGTCAAAGCCTTCCACATTAAGAATGGAGTGGCTTTACCATGAAGGCTGGACACAATGTGGTCCTTCACAACTTCCAACAGAATTCTTCGACACTTTGCTAACTTCTTTTTCCATGCGTCAAGTGCGGCTACATCGCTAGAACCATGCTTTGGAATATCAGCATCTATGAACTCTTTCAACCCATTATCATCCAACATCGTCTCCATCCTGTCCTTCCATGCAATATAATTCAAGTTGCCAACAAGGGCATACTCCAATCGCAATCCGTTGAAATACATTTCAATGAATGCTCAACTTCAACACCAAGAAAACACTGCAGCAAATTCGAATTCCACCAGCACAAAACTCAACCGCTTCAATAATTGCAATTTGCTCCATTGATCAACTGCTCCAATACCATGTAGAAATTATATAACTTATGTATTATATGTCCAAGATTCTCCTGATCTCACACTATTTTAATTTCATGCAAAATACAGAATCTATTCCACCATTGATCATTTGCGAAAATTAAATCAAGATAGCAATGCACACATGAAACAATAAAAAATCACACACATTAACACAGTGGTTTAACGGGAAAGCCTGAAGCTAAAAACCCCAACTATCTGTATTTAATATATGTCATAGAGATCATGTAACAATCCTCATACAAAGTTGATAATATCAAGCTCTCAGTACAATACAATTGCTACACACTAATCAGGTCCGATCTTGCAATTCCATGCACCGATCTTTGCCACCTGCTAGCCTGCCTCTACTGCGCAATCCCTGCTGAAGAATGGCTCTGAATGAACTCAAATTGCTCCAGCCTTGCTCACGCAATCCTCATTGGCATCTCCACGGAGAGTTGGATGCAATCAATGCATCACTATAGTCACAACTGATAGTCACACTTGCGCTTTCACCTATCTCTCCATTGGTCTCCACTGAAACTGCCATGCACTGTAGTTAACTGATGTATTCTTCAGTTGATTAACGAGTTATTATTTAGTAAATTAATTCACACCACTCTCACTAGTGTATCAATCAGTTAGATAAGATACAACTAGCTCAACTGAGTCTAACTGAGTTAAAATAAATACAACTCCACCAACTACTTCTCCAACTCCACCAAACTCTGTCACATGAGTTCTAACTGAAGTCTCCATGCATTAGCTCCAGTAAACCCTCAGGAATAGCGTAATTCCTTCTGTCAACTGTTGTGCCACATCTGTGCACTTAACTGAAGTGATCCAAGAGAATAAGATAATGTTTAGAGTCCAAATATTATTAAGAGCCAATAATATTTGACATATCTATTTTTAAACTAGAAATCTAAAAATAGATTCCGCCCAATATGTCTAAAAATAGAAGTCCATATATTTTTCCAACTTGACCAACCATCCACAAATAACATCCTGCAACTCATAGAATATGATCGACATGTCTAAAAATAGAATTTGCTCCAAAAATAGCCTGCAGGCCCACTTAGTGAAGGCGACTCTTTTCACTAAGCTCATCATCTTGTTGAATCTCAACAACATCTGTAGAACTGGCATCCTTTAGGTGAACATCTAATCTCATGCACAAACTTCATTTTTGTGTCCAGTAGACATAGTTGCACCCATATGCCTTCCTCTGTGCGGCTGGTAAATTACAATCGCACCCTTCAAAATGTTATGCGAGCGAATGTGGCTTCCCAGCTGTCAAACCCTAGCTCAGAATTGTCTTAGTGCCTTGGTCACACCCATGAGCTTGCATCCATGCGGTTGGGAGGCTAGGGATTAGGAGGCTATAGTCGCACCTATAGTATTTCATGCAACTGAGGCTTAAAGTGAGATAAAACTATCTCACCTCATATTAGACCTTTTGTTGTAGATCAACAATGTCAAATATTTATATATTCATGCCCATAAATCATATTTAAACAGTAAAGAATATACATAAAGGGTCATAGGAGTAAGAATCTTATGGAGAGATTCTCTCTCTGAATGGGAAACCACTTCAAGCATCTTCATTCATGTCACCAACCTATCTATAATACTATCATGCATTAACAGATATGTTAGATCATAAAGTCAAACATATACCCATCATGGTCATAACATGTTCACATCAACTACTACATCATCACATCATCACATCAATCTTTCATCAAGGGTTACAGTGACATGATAGGGTCAATTGATGGGTGTGACATCATACTTCAAAGATCATGAATACAATATCACTTCTATCAAGTCAATCCATCAAGTTAGGGAATTTAGTTTTACCATATGTCATAGTTACTAATCACATCAAAACATAACCATGTAAAATGCAAGATCTAGAATGTAAATCTCATAGTTATACTTATATCATCATGGTTACCATGTTTATCATGTTCAATAGGATCAAGTTAGGCCATTCAATAAAATTTTACCAAAACAACAAGAGTATCAACCATTTTCCCATAGTTTTATCATGCTCATCACAAGCATTATCAATACCATTGTATATAGAAATCAATGAGGTAGCCTTCTCTATGAGATCCATCATGTCTTATGCATGTCAAGTGTCAAGAGTATCATTTAATAGAGTCAAGGTGCTAGCCTTATTCACATGATCCGGATATCTGAAAACAATAGATGTTAGCCAAACATAGAGTTATACCACTATATCAAGGATCAACATTAAGTAGTGTCATAGAATTTAAGTTCATCATGATCAAAATGCTCAATACCAGGTGCACCATTTCATCATAAGAATCATGAATCCAAATCACTTTCATATGCATGTATGGACCATTTGAGAAGGAGACATTCTCATCATACCTTAGGTCTTACATTTCCATTCAATTTGCAGCTGAAGCATAACTTTGAAACAATATTCCGTGCATAACTTGTAGTATTAAAATACATGTGCACCTTCTCATTTGACATAGGCAGCTTGTAGTACTTTATCACCTTTTCATCAGGTGTCTGTTTACCTTTTCCAGCTCTAGCCTTCTTCCCTGCATCTCAAATGATCCTCAAGAAGGATCCTCTTATTATATCTCATCAAGGAGGTTAGAAGCATCCAAACACTCAAATATAGATGTAGGAAGTACTGATAAAAACAATAATCATAATAATCAAATCCATAAGTCTAAAAAAAATTAAAGACACAAAGAAGCATCATAAGTCAAGAAACACTTATCTTCAATGAGAGGTGAACCTCTCCCTCTTGAACTAACCTTCAAGAGACATCATTGTCCATGGTCCACATAAAAATGTTGTCTTCAATCAACTTTATCAACAACCAGTCCTACTAGAGACTAACCCATCTAGGGCTTCATCAAACCTGTCACAAGTGCTTGAACATCTTTACTTTGACCATGCTATGGTTTCTAGATTTCATATCAAAAATCTTTGCCATAAACCAGGGTTTCTCACAAACCCTAACTTCATAATATCCATCAAATCCTAATACACAAATTTCCTAAGTTTTTCTTCAAACCCTAGAATTATTTTAGGTCTCCTCCATTTTCTCTTGCTTCCATCAAATGTGTCTCCATGGGGGTGATCTCCATGACTTTTCTTCAATACCATGTTAATTTTTCATAGGGCTATATTGTTCTTTACTTCGATAATTTCATTTCTTCATTAACACGTTAAGTTCACCCCAAAACATCATAGAATTATTCATATCTACATCGTTATTCATCATCATATGCAACTATGTAGAAAGAACAATATCATCATCATCAATGTAGCAGAACATAAAGGAACAATAGAAGAAAAACATGCACACATAGAGACACCGGGATTGGTCGGAGACCAGGGAAAAACCCACTATGGGGAAAACCCTTTCAAATTATTTTTCTTATAGGTTGTCGTCAAATAATTCAGCAAAAGAGAGTGCAATGATCCATATATTAATCTATGCAACTAACCAGCAAAACAACTACAACATCCATGAAATGAACCCAACAATATATATACTCGAAAATCTGATTCTAAAGTTTGTATTGAATTGTCACTATCTGAAGTCAACATTTGAACCCTATAGTCACTGCGCAGAATATTCGGAATACTGAAATTTCATCTTTTAATCCCTAGTCGCATGGAGAAGGAGTCATATGTGCGACTATAGCTTCCCAGTCGCTCCCTTAAGCCTGGAAAGTGTGCGACTGGGGTCGAAACTGGACTGCAAGAACCCTAATCTCTCGGACGCATGCACAAAGTGTTATATGTGCGACTGGAAGGCACCAGTCACTCTCATGAGCCTATGTGGGAGTGACTAGGGTCGAAATCTTCCTGTTATGTGCCTGTGACTGGGGCCCAAAACCCTAAATCAGAGATGCGAGTTTCGGATTCGCAATTTCACCTCGGAGCGAACTTGAACCTCTGTGGACGAGCCTCAGACCTGTGCGAGTCAAAAACAAGATAGAAGTGTGTCTCATCGTTGTTTCTAAATGAAGTAGAGGTCACTTTTATTTATAGCCTTCCAATGGGTCCACTCTTCTTTAGGGCCGACTTGATCCAATATGAACATGTGTGTAGGGACAACCTCTAATCCAATGTACATGAGTGGGTTCATAAATTCAAAAACCAACTTCTGTTAGTCCAAATGAGGTGATCTTTAGGTCGATTTTGGTCCTCTCAAAAAGAGGAATTAAATTCAATCATTATCTTCATCAAGTGAGTTTCCCAAAGTGGAATTTGACCGCAGTTTCATATTTTAACAAAGGGGTGGGTCCTACCTTCCATGGAAGAATTAGCACCAGATCCTCAGGCAGAGTTGGCAGAGGACAAAATTTTCAAAAATGGCCAAGGACAATAAGATAAGGGCATCATGGACTTTGGTAGAATGGGTTGAAAGGAAAAATTCCAATAAAATAAAAATGGTACTCCAAGGAGAAGGTAGAGGAAAGAATACTCTCACTTAATTTAGTGAACCTCCCAAGGACCAAAGGCCTACATAAATGAAAATGTATGATCTAGATTAGATTAATATATTATTTTTCATATATCTCAATGCTTTCAAAGTGGACAAAATTGGAGGAATAAGCTTGTGAGGTCATTTAACCACATGTCCCATTTTGAAGAATTGAGGTTTGAAACCTTTTGGAGCCATTTTGAAGCATCAAATGGAAATTTTCTGGGTAAAAAGTTCATCATTTAAGTGTGGCCCCAAAAGAACTAATATACACTTCGATTAAATTTCTGATGGTGAAAGAATAATATCAATTGGAGTTCATATGCAAAATTTATGCCTTTCACAAGTTGACCTATCATGTTGACCACCATGGTACAAAAGGATGCCAAAATTAGTTATCTAGCATTGGGGATCAACGATGCATTGGGGACTATAGTTATCTAGCACCTTGTCATCTCATAAAAGATATAAGAGCTGATCAACATTATTTTACAAGTATGCTACAAAGAAACAAGAGCTTCCAGCCATTTGGAGAATACCTAATTGATTTTAAGCTCATCTTCTAACAGATTTTTCATGAACATGAACAGTCCATCCATAGAATTTCTCATGATATTTGCCATGATTTTCCATCCAAGCCACCACTTACCATTCCTTGAAGAACTTCAAAGTTTTTACCAAATTTGAATTTGCCTAAAAATATTCAAATTTCTAAGTTGACACCTTTTAATTTACCAAGAAAGTGGATAATATAGATCAGAGTTACAGGTTCCTCAGGTTGCGATGTAACACTTAGTTGGAGCACTTGCAGAGATGATAATCCAATTTCAAAAACTCAGGGGACTTGCTTCCTATGCGAACATATGAAATCATTTTGACATGTGGGTTCTGCAAAGGTGGCAACACTAATTCTTGTAGATATTTTTTTACAAGCATACCATGCATACCAACAGGGAGGCAGGTTATGGGGGCTTGGAGGGAGCACACCCCCACAACCCCGACCCCTACTCCACACATTAATATTATTAAAAAAGAAGAAGTTTATTTTATATGTTTTTCAGCTCATGATTTCAACCCATTGTAATCTAATAATGCTTAGTAGACTAGGGTTGACTAACATTGCAAAGTACTTAAATATTGTATTGTGCACTATTTTGTTAATACAATAAGAAGAGGTGCATCTTTGAGTTTGCCAGTTTTCCCAATTAAAAATTTACTCTTGCATAGGTTTGTCAGTCACTATCCTACAGTTTGTGATAATGGTTCTGTTAAATCATAAAGCTGGTCATTGTGCTAATCCAATCTTCTATGTAGAAGAGATTAAAGGAAAACCCAGCATTGGCAGAATAGGTACCCCTTAGTCAGAACTCTTAGCAAAGAAAACCAACCAAATTGTAAGGCAGATCCCAAAAGTTTTGTACCCTCTCCAACCACAAGGTTTTAAAATACCAAAATTCAAACCAGAAAGAAAATCTAGTTGAAGTTATAGGCCTCTGTGAGTGTGAAATGGATCTTAATAAAAGGCCACTTAGTAAAGACTTGCATCTTGGATAAGTCAAGTTTTTGTAGGATTAATTACAGTGTCCGCAATAAAAAAATTAAGTTTTCGCAAATTAGTTTTAAGATATGCATCAACAAACATGATCAAAAGAACAATTTCATGGCTCCTAATGAGTTAATAAGGTAATGGTATCTTGTGCTATTTCATTCAAGTATCTCAAACAGCTACTTGAGTTTCTAAATTTGATATTAGACAATCCATGCATTTCAGCTTAGGAGTTGAGCTGAAAAGAAGGAAATTGGAGAGAACATTGGCTGAAAAATGTAACACAAGACATAACCAAACATAGTCGAGGCAGACTAATGTAGAGACCAATCAACAGCTCAAAATCATGAGTTTTGGGTATTGGTGCCAGAAAATACATTGCAGGATTCACCAATTGGGGACTTCATAAATAAAATTGCTAGTCACTGCAAAATCTTGAATCAAATCTAGAATGTTCTGAAAACTATGTAGTTTACGCTGAAAAGTGTAACTAGGTCGGTCTTCATGTTGTTTATGTAATTATGTATTCATGTATAGAAGATGACAACGATAATAAAATGTATTTTTGGTGTACTTGCTTCATGGGTTTCATGAGCAAGATTTTTATTATGTAGATAGACTTCTTCTTGATGTCTGTTAGGTTTATGTCTTCTAGGAATAAAGATAATTAGGTGTCATATTCATGAAGGATTTAGTTTGTGCTTCAAAGACCTTGACAGCCCTCATATAATGTTGAAATCAAATGAAGACAATCTGCTATGCTGCTGAAGTAACACCTCTTGGAAAGTGGAAGAGATTACAAGTCATGTTGGCCTTCATGTTATGGTGAAGTGGGCCTAAATCATATTTGATGGTCGGCCTAAAAGGTGAGAACAGCTCACTATATATAAGCCTAAGTCTGTGGATCATTTGGGACAATAAGCCTTGCGTAGAACACAAAAAAAAATGTAGTTTCCTCTGTAATGTTGCAGATAAGCTTGAGACAGCTTACTAACTGTTTCATGGAAGAATTGAGTACGAATAAGACAATTAAATGCAGACAAAAATCTGAACTTGATTCAGGAAGACATTGCGGATCTAATTCAGGAAAGTTTGTGGATAAAATTCAGGAATGTTTGCGGATTTAATTCAGGAAGACGTGCAGATATAA
Organism: Pinus albicaulis; assembly: GCA_034641835.2. Classification (NCBI taxonomy): domain Eukaryota; kingdom Viridiplantae; phylum Streptophyta; class Pinopsida; order Pinales; family Pinaceae; genus Pinus; species Pinus albicaulis. Next base: position 488,467,947 of record CM076573.1, read on the forward strand.
TTCAGGAATATTTGCGGATCGATCTCAAGAAGGAATTGTGATTATCACTGCAGAAAAACACAGAATTATCTCAGAGGAAAATTGTGAGTTAATCTTCAGTAGTATTTGCAGATTTTTCTGGGTTAAGGAATGCTGTTATATATATGATTCTACAAATGGACATCTACTAGAAAATAGTGCGGACAAATATCAGATTACTATGCGGACAAGGAACAGAAAAAGGTGCTGATCAATCTCTTGAAGAATTGCCGACCTCAGGAATAACTGCAGATGTAAAGGAAGAAAGATAAGTGCGGTCAGAATAGTGGACTAGGGCATCATCTGAATATGGTCAAGTACAGGAAGAAAGATTGCGGATAATCAAGGGCAGTCAACAAATAATCAAGGACAGGTTACAGATAGTCAAAGATAACAAGGGCTGTTAGCAGAGATTGAGAAGGAGAAGAAGCAGTAACCCTACTGTTCAAGCAATTCATCTACAAGCACCTGCAAAGTGAATATCAAGGTCTTGGAAGCACATCTAAGTTAAGGGTCTAAGTCTGGGTCATGGTACTTGTCATTTGAAGATCTATAAGAAGAATGCTTTGCAGGTTTTCCTCTCCAAGAGGGAGAGGTTTTTCCTTGGCTCTAGGAGCCTAACTTTTGTGTCTTATGCTTTTGGTAATTAACGTGATGAAAGATTAACTAAACTACTAGAAGAGAAGACATAAGCATCACAAGGAAGGTCACTAGTAATTATCAAGAAGAAAATTTGTATTAACCTACAGCGCTCCAAATTCTCAACATGGTATCAGAGCTAAGGTGCTAGAAAGGGCATAGAGACACTCAAGGATCAGAGTTTGTGGATGACATCAAAGCAAGGATTTGATTAGAAGAAAGGTCAGTCTTCCACAATGAAAGAAATCAGACAGTATTGTAAAACCATCGTAAATGTGCCAGCAGATCATTGCTATCTCAAAGTATTGCCATCAAAAGCTTCAAGGCAAGTTACCTATCATTCTTGATCTTTCAAGAAAGCGGCAGAATATCCTCATCAATCACCATTCAAAGTAAGCTTCAAACACCTTCAAAGTAATCAAGCTGATAGAAGAAGAAAGGCATCTACTCAAGTAAGTATATCTATGACATTATGTGAATCTATTAAAAGGTCTCCTTTGCAAAGAAAGAAACAAACTATTTGGGGTTTCAAACTTTCCATAAAAGACGGGGACAATGAAGTCATTGCAAAGAAAGAAACAAACTATTTGGGGTTTCAAACTTTCCATAAAAGACGGGGACAATGAAGTCATGCCAAATTCATGAAGGAAGATATAAGAGCCCAAAAGATTCTTATAGAATCCATAAAAGACTCTATCATCTCCGATGTACCAAATCTCAAAACATCAAAAGGAGTATATAAGAAATTAGTGGAGCTATTCTCTATGAGTACTGCAGGAGAAGCAATCTCTTTGATCAACTGCAGGAACTAGGAGAAGATTACAATGGTGCTAAAAGCTCTATGAGAAGAATGGAGAAATCTCACTTCATAATTATATGGGAAGATAGAAGTCACACCATTCCACGATTTAGGGTCTCTATGTAAATAGAGGAAACAAGATTGAAAGCCAAAGTTGTTAGAGGATCAAGTGAAGGAATCAAACCTTTGCAGCCATGTCTAGGAAGAAAGGAAGATTCGGTAAGTTTTGGTCCTCAGAGTAAAAGAAGAAATGTGGGTGAAGCACGATGTCTTGGATATGATGAACTTAAGCATTAAATAAAAATTGTCCTTAATCTGAAAAAGGACAAGAGAAATAAGGAAGAAGCCCATGTCCCTGAAATGAGGAAAGACCCCGATAAGAAAGAAGAAAGGATCTCCACTACGATTGAGATCATCTTCTCCTTTAAGTGATTTCTGATGGGTATATGATAGGAAGCAGTGTAGCATCTTGATGAAAGCATGGTAGGAGCTCCTGGTAAATCAGCTCCAGGAAAACCTCTCTAATAACATTACTAATTGAAAACAGTGATCAAGAGCAAGGGTCATCATGGAAACAAATTTCTGGGATGTGATGACATATTGATGGAGCAGGGCAAGAGAATGAAGCTCTTCATTCTTGAGAAATTGCTACAGGATGACTCAAGGGAAAAGGGTATGAAGTATGTATATATTTATATGCTAACACTGGATGCTATGAAGTCATGACATATGGTTGCAGGTAATGAAATTTTGTATATGATCTATGGAGGAGTATCTCTCAGTGCACGGACAGATGAAATCAACATAATATGTCCTCATGAAATATGAGGTGGTTGTATATGAACAAGTAACTAGAAAGGTTGTAAGTTCTTGGGAATAGAGAATGTGCAGAAAGGAAGAGATCATGAAATGCAACCATGTCAAGAGGCAGTTAATCATCCAGAAGCCAAGAAGATGTGACTAGGAGATCTCCTGGGAAGATATGTAAACTCTAACAGAAGTCTGGTAAAGAAGAAGACCCTTGGCAAAAGCATATCATTAGATGTGTCAATATGTATTAAGGATGTTGATGCCTACAGGAAGATGTCATGGTGAAAGATCGTCACTAAGGTAATTTTTGTTCTAAAAGTTCATATGAATATGTTTATCTAGATGAAATTTGTGCAGGGTTGCTAATCATGAGAAAGGATGCATGATCCTTGGAGATGATTCAAAGGAAAGTAGCATGGCATAAAAATGGACCAGATAAAGGAAGTCTGATGAATCACATTCTGATAGCTGACATGACTCATGATGGAAGTGATGGATGATTTGTGCCCTATGAAGCTAAAAGTTGAAGATTCCTCAATATCGAAATCCATGACATCGAGGACAGGAATTCTTCATGAGCAACTGGTTGTCTCACCATTGCTGCTGGAGGTCCCTAGTTAAGAGGGAGCCTAATGATAAGTTTCTTACTTGGAAGAAACTTGGTAATTCCTAAGAATGAGCTTAGGTGCATTCCTTGTATAGGAATGAGTACATTCCCTTGTGGAATAGGTCCTCCCTAGTTGAGAGGGAGAGATAGACACATCATTCTAGTCTTCACTTGGAAAGACAGAATGGAGGATTGGGTAATCATCTGGCATTCGATACTCTTTGAGAATGTATTAGGGCATTCAAGATAAGAGTAGTCGGGACAGATATTCTTTGAGGGCTAGCTACCCAAGAGAATAATAGTCCAAGAAGTTCATTCTTTGGGAACAACCGGGTGGAGTATGTACCTTGGAGAGACAATGACGATGGTGTCTATAAGTCATGTGTCTCACCAACATTGTAGCCCATTGTCTCGTTAGGAGATGGCGCTGTTAGTCAAGGCCTTGCACTAGGACAATGCTGGTTGATATGATGCTATACAGATGCGATTACCAATCCGATTCTTCTTATGAGATTCTTCATATTGAAAGTGACCAAGTACCTATATGAATACCTCCCTAGTTAAGAGGGAGTGTTGGAAAGTGTAACTAGGTCGGTCTTCATGTTGACTATGTAATTATGTATTCATGTATAGAAGATGACAACAATAATAAAATGTATTTTTGGTGTACTTGCTTCATGGGTTTCATGAGTAAGATTTTTATTATGTAGATAGACTTCTTCTTGATGTCTATTAGGTTTATGTCTTCTAGGAATAAAGATAATTAGGTGTCATATTCATGAAGGATTTAGTTTGTGCTTCAAAGACCTTGACAGCCCGCATATAATGTTAAAATCAAGTGAAGACAATCTGCTATGCTGCTGAAGTAACACCTCTTGGAAAGTGGAAGAGATTACAAGTCATGTCAGCCTTCATGTTATGGTGAAGTCGGCCTAAATCATATTTGATGGTCAGCCTAAAAGGTGAGAACAGCTCACTATATATAAGCCTAAGTCTGCGGATCATTTGGGACAATAAGCCTTGCGTAGAACACAAAAAAAATGTAGTTTCCTCTGTAATGTTGCGGATAAGCTTGAGACAGCTAACTAACTGTTTCATGGAAGCAATGAGTACGAATAAGACAGAATTAAATGCGGACAAAAATCTGAACCTGATTCAGGAAGACATTGCGGATCTAATTCAGGAAAGATTGCGGATAAAATTCAGGAATGTTTGCAGATCTAATTCAGGAAGGCGTGCAGATATAATTCAGGAATATTTGCGGATCAATCTCAAGAAGGAATTGCGATTATCACTGCAGAAAAACACGGAATTATCTCAGAAGAACATTGCGAGTTAATCTTCAGGAGTGTTTGCAGATTTTTCTGGGTTAAGGAATGCTGTTATATTCTACAAGTGGACATCTACTAGAAAATAGTGCGGACAAATATCAGATTACTCTGCGGACAAGGAACAGAAAAGGGTGCTGATCAATCTCTTGAAGAATTGCCGACCTCAGGAATAACTGCAGATATAAAGGAAGAAAGATATGTGCGGTCAGAATAGTGGACTTGGGCATCATCTGACTATGGTCAAGTACAGGAAGAACAATTGCGGATAATCAAGGGCAGTCAACAAATAATCAAGGACGGGTTACAGGTAGTCAAAGATAACAAGGGCTGTTAGCAGAGATTGAGAAGGAGAAGAAGCAGTAACTGTGAGGCTACTGTTCAAGCAATTCATCTACAAGCACCTGCAAAGTGAATAGCAAGGTCTTGGAAGCACATCTAAGTTAAGGATCTAAGTCTGGGTCATGGTACTTGTCATTTGAAGATCTATAAGAAGAATTCTTTGCGGGTTTTCCTCTCCAAGAGGGAGAGGTTTTGCCCTGGCTCTAGGAGCCTAACTTTTGTGTCTTATGCTTTTGATAATTAACTTGTTGAAAGATTAACTAAACTAATAGAAGAGAAGACATAAGCGTCACAAGGAAGGTCACAAGTACTTATCAAGAAGAGAATTTGTATTAACCTACAGCCCTCCAAATTCTCAACAGTTTACATTCTAGAAACAGTATCGAAAGCTGTTTGCAGACTTCAAAGAATATTTGAAAAGTCAACGTCAACCATCTGTGAATAAAAAGAACATACTGCAAAAAATGCAAGGCAAAAGAAAAGCCTACATATAAACACAAAACTCTTCAATGTACAATGTACCTATATATCATAGGTACTCATTTCATCTCTCAGAAGACTGTATGAGATCATTCACTCACTACATTACTCACAGATTCATGATGCTTAAACAGAAATTCATCATTACACAAAACCGCTTTGTTTAGAGTTGGACAAACACTACTGCTAAAGGGGCCTCTGAGATATATATTACATTTTCCGGAAAAAAATCAAGTACTAACACAGTTAAGATGGGCATCTTATACTACAAGAAGGCTTGTCCATCCATCGAATATTGCACCCACGGGCTTCCAAAATCTCAATCAGAACTCGTGGTAAATTAAACTTTAAGGATTGAAGAAGCTTGAGTTTCTTCAAATTTTTGCAAGTCAGCAGAAAAGACATGAAACCATTGACCGTTACATTCCTCAAATAAACTAGCTTTATGTTCTGTAAGCATCTAAGACTTGCCAGTGCTAACAACCCAACATCTGAGATTGGACAGTATGAGACATTCATCTGCACAAATACCACAGTTTTCAATGTTAAATGTTTTTTTCCATTCAACAAATATACAGGGGAGGATGAATTGAAGTTTAAATCTTAGACTCTAAAATGTCTTACCTGTCGCAAATTTTGACAGGACTTGGCTACAGCCAATATTCCAACATCATCCACACCGTAGCACCTTTTGATATCTAACTCAACGATGCGTTTACATCCTAAAGCAATTGCAGAAAGACCAGCAGAGGATATCCCGGAACAACCTCGAATTTCAAGTTGGTGAAGTTTTTGCAATTGAGTAAGTGATATCAGACCATTGTCAGTGACATGTATGCAGTAGGAAATATTAATGCTCTTTAACTTTGGACAGCCATTGGCAATTGCTGCTAATCCAACATCTCCAACTCCTACAGATCTGGACATACAGTTTCCATCAGTAAGCTGCAAACATCTTCAAATGGCAATTGCAGAAAACATAATTTTGATAAACAGATTTTAAATTTTCCTTTCTAATAAATTGTTATTAGAAATGTATGACTTCACTTAAATAATGATATATACCTGTACAAATCAAGTTCTTGCAGATATGAGCAACGGGCCCCTATATGGGCAATCCCTTCATTGAATATATTTGGGCAGAACCCTACTTTCAACACGACTAATTCCGAACACTTAGATAGGGATTTCAATCCTGCATGAACAAACAGGGTAAATACAAGAGGCATAGAAGACAATAAAATAATCTCCAAAAACTAATAACAATTACTATTCACTTCACTACTGTCAAAATTATCTTCATATTTAAACAATTTATGGAACCTGTATTGTTTGTGCTACAATCAGTAAGGTCAAGCTCTTTCAGGAAAGGACAGCCTTCTCCTAACATGGTAAAACTTCTTTCTGTGACCAAGCTGCAGGATTCCATCTTAAGGGATGAAAGATATCTGCATGATGTTGCAATGGCCGAGAGAGCAACATCAGTTAGATCACGGCAACAGGTGAGATCTAACTTGTTCAACTCTCTACAGCGTAACACAAGTGCAGTTAGTCCTTCATCTGTGACTCCAGTACACTTGCTTAAGCTTAACTCCCTCAAAGACTTGCAGCTTTTCCCAACTGACTCCAATGCTGTGCTGGAAATTACACAACCATCAAATTTGATCGTTTGTAGTCTGTCACAGTTTTGGAAGCTCTTAAGAAGAGCATCAGAAATCTGCAGTACATAAAACATTAAAATATAAAATAATGGATCAGTTGGAGAATCAAGTTTATGAACTTCAATACTTGACAATTGATGAAGTAAAAGTATTCAACAAAATTTAGTCAGATAATTACTGGTATGCAATAGGCAAGAGTAAGTTGACGCAAGTCTGAGGAACCACTTGCAACAGAAATTATTCCTGTGCAGCTAACATTCCGACACTTTGAAACATCAAGCCTCTGTAACATAGCACAATCTAGTTAGATGTCACTGTAAAGAGAGAGTCAAAGATAGTAAATTTTCTCCTGTATTTACCATATGCTTTTCAGGTTCATGCGCTGTGTAAAAAATATCAGAAAAAAGAACATAAATGTAGATCAAGTAAATTGCCTTCAATTGTACGAGGAGTAAAAACTAAAAAGGCCTTAAAAATGAAAATAATCATAAATATAGGCTCAGAAACCTTCCATAGAATGTCATGAGAAGACAATTTTTACATGAATCAAGTAAACGATGAAGAGGATTAGTAAACTCCACATTGTGAGACCTGCTAGAGCCTGAAGACTCTATGAACTTCTTCAAAGACAAGACTATAACGTACAATTTTCATTTTTCAGCCACACAGTATGCCTAGTTAATGCTTATTCATGTCGAGCGTCTCAAGCACCAGTTATGGCTACTACTATAACTCATTGGGATGTCTGTCCTGCATTTAGAAAAAACTTGTTCCATTATGATAATAATAAAGTTTCAGTACAGATAATCCTGCGTCATCACATTTCTCTTGAGGCATTACTCAAGAAATCCGCAGCAATTTTTACGAAGTAGTCTTCCACCCCATGCTATTATTCCAATGGTTGCACATTTCCTGACATCCAGAAAAACTATACTATCTAAAACCAAATATATATTAAAAATATATTAAAGATCCATCTGACAACGACAAAATATTTCCTATTTACAAGGACTCCGTATGTAATGTCCCCTATGGATTAATTGCCAAGGGAGGACAGAATAGCCTATCCAACCCCATAGGCTATAGGGCTATAGTATTGGATAAAGGGGGAAACTCACTATCCCATGTTTTGGGGCAACATTGGGGCAAAAGCCCAAATTGGGGGTTGCACATGAACCCCTCTCATTTGATTAAGGAGGATAAAACCCCATGAGGAAATCTATAAATAAAGAAGAGTTGGAATCACTTTTTCAACATTGAATTGGATCGAGTTATCTCTATTTTCGTGAGCTGAGGTTCTGAGGGATTTAAGACCCCTTCTTGGTTAGTTTCGCTGGAGATGAAACCACCCTAGCTAATCCCCAGTCTAGTTCCGGTGGAGGTGATCCCACCCTAACTAGTCACATTTTTTCCTTTGTTCTGGCACAGCAAATCAGCCTGAAGAACTTTGGACCTGTCCTGGAAGCAGCTCTCTAAGTTATCCGTCTGGTCAACGAGTTTTCTCTGAAAACAGCGAAGAGTTGGGGTCATCAGAGTTCAGTTAAGGAGAATTTGGCTGCAGTAGGACCTCCCTGAGGCACCAAAGCCAAACACCGAAGGCCTTTGACCATCAGGAGTTCTATCAAGAAGTGTTTGAGTTGCACTGAGGCACCAAAGACAACTAGGGCCAGCGAGGAACCCTTCCACAGTATGCAGGGCATCGTTTAAAGGCAGACAAAGTTCTTTTAAGGACAGCAAAGGCACCATAAGAAGACAGCAAGAGGTCGGCTTAAGTCTGAGGTTATTTCTGGAGGCTGCAGCCTTGAACTTGGCCCTCCCAGAGCTGCACGTAACCACAGTAGGGCAACCACATCCTACAGCAGACTCTCTCATTTCAGCTCTCATTCTATAACTATATCTTGGACAGCGAATGATCAGGCTACACTTCTAAGCTACAGGTACCCTCAGGAAAGTCAGCTGGCCCCCCCTATTCTCTAAGCCTGCAGATTATCTTCAGGACAGCCGCACTCCTGTGAAGTAAGCCAGAATAGCACAGTAGATAACATTAACATAGTTCACCTGGATTTGATTTAATAGCATAGTTGCAGTTGGGTCCAGTTTTCTAAATTGCTGATATTGCAAAACAATGTTGTACAAGTGGATTTTGGTTTGGATATATTAACTGTTGTGGGTAGCCAGCCCTAACTTCTGTGGTTTTACTGAAGAATCATAACTAGTGTCAACAATATAGAACAGTGGTAGTTGTAGTGTGGACAGAACTATACTGTGCATCATTGGTTGAATCTACAGTTCATTGGGTACCCTCGTTCATTGAAATATGGTTGAAGAATTATATTACTGTTGAAAATCTTTATATTTGTGTATTACATAGATGGATGATCACTGTTATATGAAAGAATAAACGTGTTCTGTTGTTGAATTATTGGAAACCCTAGACCAACAGAGAAACCATAGGGTAAAAAAAATCCCCTTGGGACATTACATTGTAGTATTGTACCTAGACAGAATCAATAGAAAATCAGAATTAAATTGTCAAATATAAGAGAGATAAAACAAAAGATGTAAGTATCAAGATATCATATGGAACTGGGCATAAATCATGAAAAGTGAGATCCCAATCCAAAAACAACGCAATTTTTTCTGAAAATTAAAGATATACACGATAAGCCAATCAAGGTTGTGCATTAACACATGAAAAATAATGCACACCTATGATAAAGGATGAGATCATGAGATTGCAAAGAAGGAAGGAATGAGAAAAAATGTAAATATAGCAAGAAGTTGTTAACTAATCCTTCGGGATTGTAAAGGTAAACAATTAGTTGTAATTAGTTGTAGATTTCGTTTTTCTACCATCCAGACATAATTGTCTGGTACCAACATTATGGATGTATAAATACGTGATTTCTCATCAATAAAGTTGCACAAGTTTCATTGTGGAGTTTATATGGGCCTGTACAGTGGTATCAGAGCCCGGCTGAGTTGTTTCTAAGCTCCATGTGTTCGTGTGAAGACCTTGGCATAAAGAAGAAGTCTCATGGTGAAACTTCTAGAGGTGATAAAAATACTAGAGGCCGTGGTAAAAAAAATTATAGAGGCATGGGGGCAAAAATAATCAAGGAGACAGACAACAAAATGATAGACAATAGAGGAATTTTAATGATAAACCAACTATTAAATGTTTTAGATGTGGTAAAATTGGTCATAATGTTGCTAACTGTAAAATCACTTGGGAGAAAGTCAGTGAAAGGAGAGAACAATTGAATGAAAAAAAGATCAGCCACCACCAAATAAGGGAAAATCATCAAAGTTTGCAAATTACATTGTTGCTCACTGCAATTTTAATATTAATGATGTTTTCAACACTGCATTTTCTTCATGGCGAGATAGTTGGATTTTGGATTCAGGAGCCACTTGTCATATGACATTTAGGCGAGATTCTTTTGAAACTTCCAGTGATAATATTGATGGTGTTATTTACTTTGCTGACAAGTCTCAGATTAAACCATCTGGCATTGGGTCTATCTGTTTGAAGATACCGAATCTTGCAAGTATGATAATTTTGAAACAGAAAGTTCTTCTAAAGGTGGTTCATGTAATGTTTCTCATGACTGTGAATTTAATTGTTCTACAATTAGTGAACCCAGTTCTTTTGAAGACGCTGTGAATTGTGATCAATGGAAGGATGCAATGAAAAAGGAATATGATGCACTTATTAAAAATGGAACTTGGAAGTTAGTGGATCCTCCTGCAAGTGTCAAACCTATTGGTTGCAAATGGGTGTATAAGATCAAGTACAAAGCAGATGGTTCGCTTGATAAATACAAGGCAAGGCTTGTAGCAAAAGGCTACGCTCGAAAGGAAGGTGCTGACTACACAGAGACATTTGCTCTTACAGTAAAATGGGGCACAATTAGAACTTTGTTTTCTCTTGCAGCTAAGAATACTGGAAGATACACCATATCGATGTTAAAACATCCTTTTTGAATGGCGATTTGAAGGAGGATGTTTATATGTTTCAACCAGAAGGTTTTGTTGTCAAAGGCAAAGAGCAAAAGGTATGTGAGTTGGTAAAGGCTTTGTATGGACTAAAACAAGCATCTCGTGCATGGTATGCAAAATTAATTAAACATCTTCTTCAGTTGAATCATAAGTTATTTGATTTGGATGATGCAACTCTTTTTGTTAAGAAGATTGGAAAGTAAGTTGTATATCTGGTTGTGTAAGAAAGAAAGAAAGAATTTTTAATGTCCACGAGGCTAAAAATAGCCTATGGGACATGATTTGATGATCACACAAAACAATGATGACTATATACTGTCCATTAAAAGAGAATTATTGGAAGTTTTTGACATGGAAAATTTGGGTTTATTGTATTACTATTTAGGAATTGAAGTTGATCAGAAACCCAAATATATTTTTATTCCTTAGAAGAAGTATATTGGACAATTATTGGACAGATTTTGGATGCAAGATTGTAACCCTGTTGCTACTCCTATGGAGCAAAATTTGAAACTTACTTCCAGGTTCACGCATCAGCCATGTGAAGGTCATTGGAATGCAACAAAGCGAGTGCTCAAGTATTTGAAAGGCACTCGAACATACGACATCAAATATTCCAAAGTTGCATATTTCCATCTCACCGACTATTCAGATTTTAATTTTGATGGAGATAAGGAGAATGGAATCTCTACTTCTGGTTATTTGATGAGTCTTGGATCAGCAGCCATCAATTCAAGATCACACAAGCAATCTGTTCTTATTGATTCTACCACCGAAGCTGAATATGTTGCAGCAACTCAAGCTACAAAAGAAATCATTTGGCTTCGCAAAATACTTGAAGACTTGCATGAGAAACAAAAGGCTTCCACTACTTATTGACAACTCTTCTGCAATTCAGTTGGCCAAGAATCCCAAGTTTCATGATCGAAGCAAGCATATTAACACCAAATATCACTTGACTGGACATTATGTAGAGGCCAAAGTTATTCATCTGACACAGTGCCCTACTTCAAAGCAGATCGTGGACATATTTACTAAAGCACTAGGACGAGAAAAGTTTGAAAAGTTCAGAATGTTACTTGGCATGTCAGATGTCCCTTCGGATTAAGGGGGGAATGTTAACTAATCCTTCGGGATTGTAAATGTAAATAATTAGTTGTAATTAGTTGTAGATTTTATTTTTCTACCGTCTGTATCGAAATTATGGATGTATAAATACGTGATTTCTCATCAATGAAGTTGCACAAGTTTCATTGTGGAGTTTATATGGGCCTGCACAGAAGTAAGGGAAACCAAAAAGAAACAGACGACAAAACTATTCCAAGGGGCATTCTACTGACAGTAAACAATTTCTGTGCCTAATATTCTCCAATCATAGTCTGATATCATGAATTTTTCACTCATTTAATGCTAATGTATATGGCATCTTGCAAAGAACGAATTTACTACATTGATCATCCATGGTGCAATGATATATGGACTCTTAGACCTCAACCAACATCAATTTTAGATATGATGATTCTTACTAGGAAAAAGTTGATCCAGCCCCACAAAAAAGTAGCATGTATAAAAGAAGTTTGAGGCTATATTTCATTGCTCCAATCCAACAGATATATAGTCAACTGTCTCACAGTTCCCCTCTTCCATCCCCACTTCCGCAATACTTGGTGTAACTTAGCTTTGGTTGTAAATGTCTTGCAAAAAAGGATTTCCTTCTTGTATTGAATCCCTATTTCTATTTCTCAACCTCACAAGTAAGGATTCAAAATTAGCATTTGATTTTGCAGATGAATTGCAATTTATTGTTTCTTTACATCATATTTCAAGTATTTTGAAGTTTTCTAATGTGGGCATTCATATACATTCCTGTATAGCATAAAACATTGTCATTTTCCATATTTTTAAAGTCATAATTTTTCATCTCTGCTAAATTTGGAGTTTAAGAATTACAAGAAGTATTCTTATTCAGTATTCATACCTGCAAAGATTTTTTGAGATATGTAAGGCCATTATCACCCACACCAACACATCCAACCAATGCTAAATTCTCAAGATGATTTAGATGCTTAATTGAGGCAAGGCATTTGTTTGTTATCTGCAGAAAAAATCGATCTACTTAGTATAAAAAAAATACATAAAATTGATGTGCGGACAATTAGCTATAAAGCAGCTATTTTAGCAAGCAACACCTGATCATTAAAGATGACACAAATAGTGGAAGTATATTTAGTCACTATCTAGCTTCCTGTGCATTTAGTTTGGGCATTATTGCCACACTCTAGCCCAACCCACAATCTGCGATAATTAAAATAAACTTATATAACATCTCTTAAAATATGCCAATGCAATTTTGAAGATAAAAAGTATAGCCAAAAAGACTATTGAAAATCATCTTGGCTTAATGAGTTCTTCTATGAGCTAAAGAGAGAATTGGATGCAATCAATATCTCCCATAACTCACTGAACTCTCCATAACAATTTCTCTTCATAAAATATTAAATATTGTACAGCCTGAGATTTGTCATGACATGCAAGAGCTGAATCATTGCAAAAGAAGTGCATCCATCTGTGAAGCTGGGTTGACAACTTCAAGAAAGGTAACGATAAGCATGAAAAACATCTAAACAGCTAATAATGATATCTGATTTACTGGAAAACTGGAAGCCTACTGACACCTCAAGTCAAACATATACACGGAAAACAGCAGCCTATTACAATATCCTATTGATATTGACATTGTATGAACTCAGCGAAAAGAGTGTTACCTACAAATATCATTCATAACAATAATGCAGCCACTTTTTTGCATGTTTGTTTAAGGCGAGGCATTACCTACGGAATAATTGTGAGACTCATTGTGACTACTGCTGTTGCTAAACACAATCAACTGGAAATAGTAGAGGGCGACTAAAACTCACATGACTACGCAGAATTTGAAAAACCACTTTCATGAATACATATATTTCAAACAAACTATTGTCTAGTAAGTTTTTACTGCTCTCTATAACATAAGAAGATATGCAGATAACCCTCATCTACAGCAACCACACAAACAACAAAGAAGAGATGTATTTTCAGTAAAGATTGCCATTATAGAGCAAAAAACCTTAACTTGTGTCTTCTTGTACAAAGGCTTCTCTTTAACATCCCAAAAAAGAACACAAATAACAGGGTAGCTTCCACGAGTGAGTAAGGTGACTACTGACTAGTGGTTAAACTCAGTCGCAGGAGCATACCTGTGAGTAAGAGAGATCAAGATTACGTAACTCCTTGCATTTCACAACAACCAGCTCAACTCCAAGATCAGTGACCCCCACACACCACCTAAGATTCAAAGTCTGTAATTTACTACAGCCCACAGCAATGCATCCAAGACCCATGTCAGTAATCTGCTTACATTTCACTAGCTTCAATGATTGCAACTTATGGGCCTGTGCTATGGCTTCTGCCGCATAATCTGTGACTTCAGCGCAATTGGAAAGATCAATTTCGACTAAGGACTGACAACTTTTAGTCAACTGAAGCAGACCCAGGTGAGTGAAAGTCCACAACTTGGAAAGATTGATGGAAACCAAATGATTTCCAAGGATGCTTGCGACATGCCCCAGACTCTCATCTGTGATCTGACAGCACAGAGATAAATCCAAATATTGAATCTTGCTGTATCTTCTCAAAATCCTTGGAAGTAATTCTGATCGCACCAGCTGTACTTTCTTCCTGTGGTTGGCCTCAAGATAAAAGAAATGCTTGCAAACCAGGCACCATGACTTTCTATCTGCGGGATCCTGCAGTTTATCAAGAATAATTATGAGGATCTCATCCCCAAGGATGTTGATTGCCGTATCAGAACGAGCCGACTTCCTCTGCATTGCAAATGTTGTTAACTTATAGGACAATAGGGGCTTCCTATCGACAAAGAATATTCTGTAATTTGACTTTGAGCTAGTAAATCTGTGGGCTTAACTGCACTGTATTTGTTTTTGATGGTTCAAGCCACATGCACTAAACTCTTTTCTGCAATGCAGGGACACGGAAACTTGAATCACAGAGGCAAATCCAGATAAAAAATCTCAGGACAAGCTTGCAATAATATTGGGAGCGAATCTGATCTGTAGGTCAATGCGAGCGTTGTACATCCAAATCAAGAAACCCAAAACCTGTTTTCTAATTACTGAAGAACCCACTTAGGATCCTATGCAGACATTGGAGACTATACAAAAAGCCCAAAATAGATTTCAGAAGAATAAACATACCCGTTGGGCTAATAGAAGGTTTCTAACATACCCTATGGGTAAATAAAATGTTTCTAACATACCCAATAAGGAAATTAAAGATTTCTATGAATACTCATATCAGAAATCATAATCCTATACAAACTCAAACATGGAAGGAAGGCTTTCGCTGAAACCCAACTCACATGCGGCCACGAAGCTTCTTATTCAAATCCAAAATCCCAGAAGAGACCACGGCAGGAAATAAATATTAGAGAATTGAGATTTCTGCAGAAATGAACGCAGAGAATGAAGTTATGTCCCATTCCACCCATGCCCAAGTCATCTTCCCGCATTCAAATTTCATTTCAGATATCAGTAGGGAGTCACTGTTTTCTCTAAAACCCAACTCCGATTTCACTGTTCCATACAAACCCAGTCGCTCCATTATGTCCCTTCTGAAACCCAATCACATTTGCCTTCCAAATCACCTAGATACAACAATTTCCAGAAATAGCCAAATAACATCACAGGTTTAGCCTTACCCAAGTGCACCATGCAGAAGCATTTGATTCCCCTGATATTTTCGCCCCATATCTACCCAATCCAGATTTAGCGCTGTGATGTTCGCTACCCTGCATTGTTTCTAAGGTCTGGTTGTTGTTTTCATTAAATATATACACAGATCCACCTCCCCCACATGACTAGTATCAGTCCAAGAGCAACAAGAAATTGCCCACCGAACCTCCAGCCGGTGAAATAGCCAGAAATTCTCAGCTCCAGTTATTGCATTACCAGTTAATAGATGCCAGCATCACGTGGTTGGCTTTCCAACCGATAATAGGTACTGTCTAAGTACATCATTTCGTAGTGCAGGTGGAGGTAAAAAACAGCCGTACCTTCCCGTGGTGCGAGTTTTCAAGCATCTTCCTCAACCTTTCGGCTATTTGTGGGGTCAGCGAGTGCAGACGATGTAGATTTCAGTTGTGGGGATTTTCCACTTGTTCAATTGACTACGTCTGTCATTGTCCATCCGCTGTGTATTCTGATTGTCCAGTGAATTTTCTGAGTATCTTTTTTGTTCCAAGTTTTATTTGAGAATTTCGGATTCCACTTCCTTAAAATATTTTTCTATTTTCTTTATTTATTTTTTCTGAAAGCTAAAATTCTTTTAAAATATTTAAAAATAATAATAATTTGTAAAATTTATTGTAATTTAATTGTTTATTTGTATTTAGGTCGTCAGCACTATGTAATTCAAAATAGAAGATAGGTTCAGGATAAATTATTATATTAAGGGTTTTTAGGCTTGACTAAAGTTTTATACAATTTTAATAGTAATAAGCATTCGGAGTAGATGGGTTTATCTTCCCATCAATAAACATGTCTGCCCTAGCTTAACTTACTTCACCTACTTCGGTTAAAATTTGAAAAAAATGTTTTTGAAATCTTGATTTGTGTAATTTACAATGGTTTTTTATTCAGTGCCCTAAAATATCTAAGGCACTTTGATTGTGCAAAATGTCAACATTAAAATTAAAATTAAAATAAATATATGCTAATTATTTATGGAGTTGTTTTTAATGCTATTTTTTTGGAGTTTCCCATAATTTGAGGTGAAATTTTGATTTGTGTTATTTACATTGGTTTTAGACTACATATCGTCCTAAAAAACCTAGGGCATTTTGATTGTGCATAATTTACCCTAACCAAGCTTCCCTGGAGGTCAGCCCACTTAACTAGCTACCCCATTTGCAAAATCTTAACAAGTATTGTGCCTCATGAACCATTCAAGTAGAGCTCTCTTTACTCTTTGTATTTAAGAGGTTTACGCATTGCATTATATTATATATCATTTTTGGGATTCAATTGCGTTAAGTAAGTCATTCATCTATGACCATTTTATGAGAGGTAATCGTAAACCCCTCATACTTAAGTACAAAGAGTAAAGGGAGCTCTACTTGAATGGTTCATGAGGCACAATACTTGCTAAGGTTTTGCAAAAAACTCCACAATTAAGCGCGCTTGAGCTAGAGGAGTTTTGGGATCGGTGACCTCCCCAGAAGTCCTGGTTACCAAGTGCAAGCCCCAAAAGTGATGTTTGTAGCTTTCATTTATTTCACTAGTTTCAATCCCACTTCTTCACCCTCATACTCCTCATACTTAAGTAGTGATTATTATTCTCCTAATTAAATTTCAACACCAGTTTATAATTTTATTTTTTAAATATATAATTTTTATTATTAAATAATTTGAATTGTCTAAAATATATTTCATTTACGTACATAGTGGAGATTGCATTGTGTGCAATCTAAAATATAATAGAAGTAAAAATACAGAATGTCTCTTGCACATATAATTTTGTATACTGATTAATGATTTTGATATCATTGAAGCTAAGTCAAAGTTCGTATTAAATCCAATACTCTTTGCTAAAAAGCAAATGACCTCATCACTTATGTAATATAAGTTTCTTATTTAACGAGTCCCTTATTTAATGACCTCATCACTTACATAATATAAGTTTCATGAATGTTACTTAAGTAATTTGTTTAGCCTTAATTAAATTTTTTTTTTTTTTTTTTTTTTTTTTTTTTTTTTTTTTTTTTTTTTTGGGAATTTCGAGATTTTACGTAGTTTTAAGTTTTGAGATATGGGATATTAATAAAAATTATTATTTATTTTATTTAGTATTTAGTTTTTCTTTTTTAATTTTAATTTTTTTTAACGGTTTTATATAGAGAAGAAGTTTTATGGTATCTATATTTTATTTTATTTTGAATTTGAATATATGATTTTTTAAGAGGAGATATGTGCTCTTAATTATTAGGCCCACTTAAATGTCTTTTTATTTGAGTGATTTTCACACATGATTTTTAAGTTAGTAAGTGTCTTTGATATTAAAAAATTTAGAAAAATACTAAAAATTCACAAAACCACATTTCAATCACATTAATGAAGTTAATTTCTTTTGATAGTTCATTATGTAGATTATAAATGTTAAAATAAAGTAGTTTGGAGAACATTGAAAAGATTATTGTGGTTTTGGTTATGGTGGACTTTCGATGGTATGTGTTGCTGCTATAGTGCGGGGTTGGTATGCACGACTCTTCTTTTGCAACGGTATCTTGTTTCTGCTTGCATGGGATTCTTTTTGGTTTGTGTCGCTGACATGGTGCAAGGTAGGTTTTGTGTTGCTTTTAATGTGGAATGAGGACGTTATGGTTAGCAATATGTCTCTTGGTTTTTATTGTTTTTGAAAGCTCTCTAGTTTGAAGTGTAGACATGTTTAGAACTTGTTTGGGCTGCAATTTTGTTGGAATAGTGTGTATGTTTCTTTTGGTGATAACAGTGGATCTTTGTAGCTATTAGGACCATGTTGGTTATGGTCGTAATCACTTTTGGCCCCGTAGTGCTTAGCTTAAAGTTGAAGACACTGTGTATTTTGTTTTGTTCCAGTTAGTTTGGGAGATGGCACTTTCTGCATAACTTATGATGTAAAAATAGAGTGGAAAAAAGTTTGTAATGGATTTGAAATGAATTTGTGTTGGTTCTCAGATTATATGGCGATTTTTCCCAGTCACCTTTGTATAATTTTGCTTCTGGAATGAAATATAAACTGTTTATATTTACAAAAAAAAAATTACAATATTTTACTAAGTGCACCAAAAAATAGAGTACTTTTTGGAAGTTCGTGGAAAAGCTAGAGCTTTTTTGGAAAGCGCTAGAAAAGAATAAGTTTTTGGGAAAGCAATTAGATGGAAATCTTTTTCAAATGCACTAAAAAGAAGTTTTATAGAGTGTGTCGATGAAGAGTTTGAAATTTTTTGAAGTTCACAAAAGTGTTGATAGGTAAGATTCTCAAACACGCTAAGAAGTCTTAGGAAAGTTTAACTACGTCAATGGAAAGAGGGAACTTTTTTTAAAGCGCCAAGAATGTATTTTTTTTAATTCACTGAAGGTACTTTTTCACAATTCGACAAAAGACGTGTACTCACATTTGCTGAAAATAATTGTTTGAAGATTGTTGAAAGGGGCCAAAATTAAGTTTTTAAAAGATGTCAATATAATAGTTATTTTTCCCAAATCGCCAATACAAGTTTTTACCAATGCACTAATATGTGTTTTTTCAAATGTGTTGATAAATAGAATTTCAATCTCAACGAAAGGTTACATGTTTTGAAACTCATGAAAATGGTTAAACAAAGTTTTTGAGCACCTACTAAAGAATGCATTTTGGTTACTAAAGCATAGATTTGGCATATAGAGTATCTAATCGACATTTAATTCATTAGATTTAGAAAAAATAGTCAAATTCTAACACCCATTTTTAAACCCTAAGTGATTCAATATGTAACTAAGATTGATAATGTTGGAACGATGGGAACGAGCACTTTGAAAATTCATTTGATGTAAATATTAACTCTTATTTAATATATTACTAAAGCTGAAGAAGAGAGCAGCCAACATGAATCTTGATGCCTAGAGGAAAGTTGTTGGGGGGATTTGGGAAGTTTCCTATGTTACCTAAATTAATTGTTCATATATCTGAAATGGTAGTTAACTACCCAAATGCCAGCAATTATGAGAAGAATGGAGGATAAGTGGTACCAAACTTCTCTATGAGTATGGGGTATGTGCCCATTTTCGATACTTTTGGTTGACCACGAAACCCAAGGAAGGACCTTGAATTCTCATGTTGGACACTATGCATGTGGAAAAACATACATAGAAGAGAGATACAGAGAAGAGAAAGTAGTTAGACAGGGAGACAGATAGGAAGAGTAGAGAGAGAATCAAGTAGAGAGAAACTAAGGAATGCAACAGTAGTGTGAGAAGGATAAAGAATGTGTGCTAGTGAACCAGTGGAATCTATGAGTAATAATTGAACCACAAGTGAAGTTGAGTGTGACCCTGAAAAGAGGGTGATAAAGAACTCATAGAGTCATAGGATACTTGTGTGGATGATACTGATTAGATCATTATATTGTTTGACATCCATCTTGATTCTTTCAGAGTGGAAAAAGTGGAGGAATCAACTCACGAGACCATTTTTACCAACAAGACCTAGTTTGGTAAATTGGGGTCTGAAACCTTCTGGGAGCACTTGAGGTATCAAATGATGTTTTTTGGGTTAAAATTTTTTGCTTTAAATTCACACCTTTATTTCATATTCTACACACAGAGACCTTTCCAATGTCACAAAAAATTGCCTCAATCAGAGTATGTATGCAAAATTTATGCCACTCAAAAGTTGACCTTCCTGTTTTCACCACCATAATTCGAGAGGATGTCACATCAGTCCCCATTATTCATGGAAAAGGGGCTAGCCATGTGATTATGATGAAGAAGACTCTAGAAGAGTCTATATTGTAACTTTTCTTAAGAGTTGAGGTAGTCAAACCTAACCACTAGTATGCTATCAAGTTGAGTCATAGCCAAGCCACTAAGAGGAAAAGGGGTTCCATTTTCTTTCGAGTGTGTTAATGTTTGTTCCATAGATGAACCAAATTAGCCAAGAGGGATAGGAGATACAACACACACTGAGGATTTGTGCATTATAGTAGCCCACAAGCCACAAACCATACTTCTTTATACTCGCAACCATTTTCCATTCAAAGAAAGAGAGTAGAATGGCCTCACCTTCCAGCAAGGTTTTTCTCCTGAAAGGGTTTCCCAGGTTATGTCTTGTGTCAAATCGTAGTTTATGAGTTTTTATTTCACTTTTCTATATTTTCTACATAATTTAATTTTCATCCATATGCAATTTACAATCCATAAATCTAAAGAGAAATAAAACCCTAATAGTTTAGATTTCGAATTTTTAGATATGGTTTTATAAAATCTGTTGCGATGAATTGTCCAGTGGAATATCCACAATAGTTTATGGATCATACTAGTATCAGAGTCAGAATTATTTAGGTATATTGTGGATATTTGCAGGGGATCTAGATCAGCTAATCCAAAAGTCGTAAAACACTACTTATGGTCAACAAATCCGTGAATAACCCTCCTGATCCTACAAAGGAGAGGTTTTCATGGCTAGAAGCACAAGTTTTAGATATACGTGATAATTTGAATCTATTCTATCAACCATAAATAGTAAGGTCGGGCTACTTGGAGAAGATGTGGGTTCTAACGCAAAGGACAGATCAAAGGGGAGATCAGGGGATCTAGAAGAAACATAGAACCAACCGAAGAAAGGACCTGAAATAGATCAACCCAGATTGAGTGTCATGAACCATTCACGGCCCTTGTTCAAAATGGAAACAAAGGTCGATATAAAGATGTATCAAGGTGAGATTTATGCTCTAAAGCTAAATCAATGGTTATTGTTGTTGAATAGCGTTGTCATTGATGCCAAAGTCATTCTTTGAATGCTCTTATGACAATGGATTGCATTAATTGGAAGCTCCAATGGATAAGAAGCCCTCAAAGGAAGAGAAGGAAGCAAGCCCCTATGGTGTGGTCATGATACTCGGCCTTTGATGAGGAAAATGGATGAGAATATCAGTGAATTTGCAGGTGAGACCATCATAGAATGATAGTACTCATTATGTCGTTTCGAACGATAGGTGGCATGACACATAACTTCTCATAGTTGAGGAGATATTCCTTCTCAATTATGAAACCCCAAATGTGTGGTTATGGTGCCAAATTGAGATGCTAAAGACAACTATATGATTTGTGGAATCTTGGCATTAAATTTTATAAAATTTAATTATGATTATTTCTTAAGTCTTGGACCTTATCGGCCCTCAAAAAGGAGGTGTTTGTTATTTGAAAATGATTTCAAAGGGGGGAGTTCAAGTCGATCATATATTATGGGTTTTGTCTATGGTCATGTTCATACATATTTTTTAAATAAACAAAAAAAGGAAAAACAAAGTATAACTCATATTGTTCTTGCTCCCAATTTCTAGGTGTAAATCTCAGTTCATTTGCCCCCCCGGATCATTCAACAATGCCTGGACTTATATCATACAATGATATTTTGATGAAATACTTGTTGGAAAAATATTGATTGAGTGTTAGTTGTGATCACATGTATGATGGTTGGTTTTGGATCGATTGCAACAAAGTTTGAATAGTGGAGGCTATGCACCGATATACATTCAATCCATGTCATTGTTCCTTTTAAAAATAGTGGGGCATCGATATTTAATTTTGAGGTAGTTGCAGAGTACTGATTTGAAGCCAAAGCATATATTTCTGGTTTCCTTTTCTAATGTAACATACCCAAGAGATGTAGAGGATTGAACATTGGTCTAGTTACAATCTCAACGAAATTCCTTCTATTCTGTTTGAACACCGAGTTTTTGCAGAGGCTAATACTATTGAAGATCAAAACATAGCGGAGGTGGTTCGGCCATATGTCAATTGTGTAACCAAAATTTGTCTGAAATCCTTTGGTAAAAGTGCGGCAGAGGTATTGAAACTAGTTTTAGGCAGAGACAATTAATGACAATAGTTGACAATTTGAAAAGCTAGTCATATACACATATGGAAAAGTCATGAGTTGGCACGAGTAAAGAACGAATCATATACTAACAATTGCACCAAGAGGCGCAAAGGAACGTCGGGGCGGTAGATATGTAAGGGAAGTAATTTAATCAGAATAAAAATTTTGTAACGATATGGAATATTGGATTTTAAACTGTCAAACATATTTTTTGTTTTGTGTTATCCCTAGCTAGGTAATATAAACTGTCTATGTAAATATGAAGATGTCTTGAATTTGTGTCTATGTAAATATGAAAATGAGTTTGGAATAAAATTATGTGAATATGAGGATTTTGAAAAAATGAAATTGATCAGATTCTAGATTAAAAAATATAGTAGGGGAAAAAAAAAAGGAATGAATGAATGAAAAATGAAAATGAAGCAAATCCGGATCAGAAAATGCATAAAAATCCATGAAAGATAAATGAATGAAAATGATCAGACTCTAGATCTGAAAATATTCTAAATCAAAGAATCTGAAAATATTCTAAATCATAAATTTTTGAGCAGAAAATAAATCAAAAAAAAAAAATTCAGAAAGTTGGAATATAAATAAATAAAAATTCTAAATCATAAAACTTTTGAGCAGAAAATAAATCAAAAAAAAAAATTGGAAAATAAATCAAAAATTTTGAAGAAGCTTTTATTAAATAAATCTGAAAAGTTATCAAAAAGATTTTTATTTGAAATTTGGAAATAATTTTTTTAATAAAAACTTCTACTTAAAATTTTCCCATTATAATATGTATATAACACTCGACATGTTGAATTTGGAAGTAATTGTGACAGATCTGTAACTTGTAAGTTCCTTCGTAGCAAACGAAAGGAAGTTATTTTCCTTGTGAAAGCTCTGTATCATAAGTTTTCTACAATAATTGTGACAGATCTGTAAGTCTCCAAAAAATTTGACCAAACTTTATTATACTGTAAGTTATATTTTTGATTTTTTTTAACTAGTAGAGTTAATATTTATTTTTTTACTAATTTCAAAACAAAAGTCAAACATTTTGCGTGTAAAGGAGAGTTGTACTCAAACACTTGTGTATCACCTACCACCTACCACATATCCATGACATGCCCATTTAAACTTGTTTGGGTAATAAAGTTTGCGATGAAGATAAACTACACTAATTGATTAGAAAAGTTTACTAAATCTTAATTCATGATATGCCGATTTAAATTTGGTTAGATAATAAATTTTGTGATAAAAATAAACTACATTAATCAAATAATTAATTTTTTTTATCAAAGATTAATCCAAAACACATTATGATTAATCTTAAACACATTTATTAACATTATAGATCACATCATAAAAGTCTTAACTATAAAGAGTTTTACACAAATTTAAATTAAAACGATTTAATTACAAAAATATAATTTATTATTGTGAAAAAGGATGCATCCAAGATTCTGGCGCAGTGGAATTTCTCTGCTAAATACAACTTCAGGTCGAGAATCTGGAAGATCAAAACTGTGCAGGCAGGTTGACATACTTATAGTTACAGGTCCTCAAGGATCAGTACCGGTTCAATTCCATGACATTTGACTTTTCAAATTGCTAGGAATAAGTGATGGTATCCAAGAGAGCCATCCTATTGCTGATCAGCACTCTGAACAATTTGTCGAGTTGCTTCTCAAAGGGAGCGATGCCTGCTTCCATATTTGTGAGGCATTTCTTTAAGGACTCAACGGATTACTTTAATTCCAGTGTCGGACTACCGCGTCGATGCTGTCAACCTCCTGTAATGGAGCCCGAGTGCCTTTGCTTCTTCTCCTATCGATATCTTCCTTCACTTTATGATGCAGGGACTGAAGCGCCGATGCCGATGAAGAATGGCCCATGTGAGGAGGAGCTAGAAGGGACCGTTTTGGTTTGAAAGACATGGCAGCTACGAGAACACCGCAGACGCATACCGTAGTGGCCGTTGTTCCATATAAAATTTCCAGGAACTGGGCCTTGTTTGAATTCCCACTCGCTGGAGTCGCCAGAAGCTTCTCGCCTATTTGCCTCAGCATAGAGTTGCACTTGTCCAGTCTAGACTGCTTTGTGGAAGAGGCCTGCAGATTCTGCGCCTCTTTCGTCGCCATGAATTCCTTACAATTACCGAGCCCCGTCCAAGCTCTACAAAGTTTCCTGCCGCACATCAGATTATTAGAGAAACCTTCCAACCCACGAATGATCATCTGCAGCAATGCCTCGTATTCCTTGACATCACTTATAGTCTGTCTCAGCGCATTGCAAACATACTGTGGCCCAGGCGAAGGCCAGGGTTCCGAGCCCGGTGGTGGCTTTCTCCAGAATGGCAAGCCTGAGGGCAACTATAGTAAGTTTCTTCTCGGGCGCTGCAGCCTTAGGAGACATGTCAGATTCTAGCTTCCATTTACTTGAATTCGTACATGACGAACCTACCAACTCATGTGGAGGGGAATATAATTGTTCGCAGTCGGTATCTCCATTTACTTCACCTCCTTTATCTTCATCACCGGAAACCTCTTTTACCACTTCTCCATCATTGTCTCCAAATTCCATAGAGCTATCAAAGAGCTCATGTGATAACAATGACAAAAAAGAATATCCAATTGACCCTTCTCTTCCTGACATTAAAAACAACATTTACAGCACTGATGAGTTCCGAATGTTTTCTTTCAAGGTGCGGCCTTGTTCCAGGGCATATTCTCATGATTGGACTGAATGCCCATTTGTGCATCCTAGCGAAAATGCTCGAAGACGGGACCCTAGACGGTATCACTACAGTTGTGTTCCTTGCCCAGAATTTCGCAAGGGGACTTGCAGACGAAATTATTCCTATGAGTATGCACATGGTGTATTTGAGAGTTGGCTACATCCTGCACAATATCGTACTCGGCTTTGTAAAGATGGGACAAATTGTGCACGAAGAGTGTGTTTCTTTGCCCACAAACCTGAGGAATTACGCCCCCTTTATCTCTCTACTGGCTCAGCAGTGCCGTCACCAAGAATTTCAACTTCAATGGACATGGCTTCTCTTGCACCAGGATCTCCATCTTCTGTTCTAATGATATCTCCCTTCTCTCCAACAAACCCATCAAAGAATACTTTGTTCATCCTCCTCCATTGTCGCCCTCATCTCCTAAGGCTGGCCATTCATCTTTGTCTGGTGTTTGGTCACAGTCTAGCTTACCAATGCTTCATCTTCCTGGTGGGGGAATTCAAACCAGTCGTCTCCGAGCAACACTAAGTGCTAGAGACCTTCCTTTGGATGATCTGATTAGAGGCTCTGACAATGATGGCCAAATAATTGATGAGTTTTCACCTATGTCTAACCAGGCTGGGATGAATGCTACTCTAGTTTCCCTATCTGGGGATGGGAGTACCTCTGGAAAATATATAAGTTATGGTCTTAACAGTGTTACCCCAACGAATCTTGAGGATTTGTTTGCTTCTGAGATCTCATTGCCAGGGGTGGTAGATTCGGAGCCCTCTGTTCTTCCACACATGGGCACCCAAATGCCGACTAATAATTCAATGCAAGGTCATTCTCATCTTCAAAATCAAAAGCAATTGTCAATCAATACTCAGCTACTTCAAGCGACAACACAAATGCAGCAAGCTACAACAGATCCTTAAAGCCCTGGCCACTCATTCTTGCAATCATCTGTGCTTTCACCTTCATATAGTTTGGCATCCCTTGGTCGAATGTCATCTTTTAGTGGAGATTTTCAGTGCCATAAATCCAGTGAGTCTCTGCTATCTCCAGTTATGTCTCCAACAATTAATTCAAGAGTCACTTCTTTTTCACACCAAGACAGGCGAAGTTACAGTTCACGGGACTTGGGTGCCCATTTACTACCTAGTTTCTTCTTTATGGAGGGAAACTATAGTAAGTTTCTTCTCGGGCACTGCAGCCTTAGAAGACATGATCATGTCCACACCATGCACCTTTTCAGAATCTCCATGGCCGCCTGGTTAATGGTTGCTGCCGCTGTTGCTCGTAGACTGGAGCGTTTCCATTCTTTCAACCCGCGGTTCGAAAGGCGAAACCCGTTTACAAGAAACCCATTTACGAGCAATTACGGACACCACACGTGGAAAATTTGAATTGGTTCCATGCGCATAGGGAACACTTTCTCATTGGCTGGGGTGAACAGTGTTTGCTCACCCCAAGCCCGCAATGGAAAACGCCTCCAGCGTAATTATGGAACATGTGATAGGATCACCTCGAGTGTTAGGATACAACATGGCTTCATATTGAATATGCATTGTACACATGAACTATGATTAGCATGTTGAGATCGATGTGGAGTCAGATCCATTTGAAATAACTACATGCCGCAAAGGAGTTTTGGTTCATTTTTAATTGACGTATACACATTATATATCTAATGAAGGAAGGAATGATGGATTAATACACATCAGCCACACTATGGACATTGAATCCATTGACATAAGATGAGGTCTGAATTGAGTCATAATATATTATGCTATCAAACATATTGATAGAAACAATGAATAAGCAGAGGCACATAGGTGTGTGAACTTTAGTCATTGATATATAACATGCCACTGGTACATGTCGACGTTGGATCCATTCACCAAAGTGATACACGACGTCAAATCCCCTTCTATGTTATTGTGAAAGTTGTAGTAAAAAAAACCCACAAAATAACTCAGAAATTTTGGCAGAAATCTTTGAAAATTAGGATTATAGTTGTCAAATGTCAAGATTTTGGGTGTCCCAAGGGTTTTTGATGGTGCTGAATCCATTTCCACCATAAAAAAAAATGATTCAAACACTCCAACTATCTGATTTTTTGAAATTGATTTTACCGAATTCTGACAAAAACTTATCGTTCGAGCTATTCTGTGGCGTCGGTAAACAACACCATCGTGAAATAGCTCTACAACAATTTTTTTTCCAAAAAATGCTATAACAAGCCACATAACACAAATGAATTAGTAGCAGCATAAAGTGAGTTAACATAGACCCAGGTTCAAATCATTCCCAATGGTTATAGGTCAATTTTTATTTTTGGTCAAAATTGTTGTTTTTCAAATAATGAATAGACCATTTGTCTAAATTTTGTAGCGCATTTTGTAGCGCCAACACCGGAGTTTGTGTGGTTTGTAGAACATTGCACAAAAAATATGAATATGTAGAACAATTAATTTATTACATGGTTTTATACAATTTTACAAATTATTGAAGCCATTATTAATCCAAATTAATAAGCAAAAGAAGTAATGAGATCAAAATTCACACACAGACCTTGCTAAAGGCATGAAAACTTTATTGATGTATCTTTGATAATCAAAATCCCTATTATATGGTTTGAAGGCTTAAGAGAAGATTGTGATGTTTTACAATATTTGTAGTAATAGCAATGATAGTGCTTGCTAGTTGTGACAGTGATTTTGCAGGGCTGGTTGTGGTATTGTTAATTCATTTGCATTTTATCAATCTAAGTAGCTAGGTTTTGAGATAGAAGAGAGAGCTTGTATGAATTTTTGTTTCCTAAAGCAGTAGTTGAGATAACTTAAGGATGGGGACAAACCCATGGCACATCATATTGTACATGTGGGCAAGAGTAAAAAATGATGTGATTTCAAGTTATTGACAACAATAGCTGAAGAGTGATCATATCAATGATAATGATGATTACAAGTTGATGTAGTAATAGATACAATGAGAAATATATTATTTTATCTTTATATTTAGGGTGGCAGGGTGGTGTACGACAGAGATTGAAGTCTCCTTCAAGTTGGATCCTGAGAAAAATTAAAGGTGGAAAGGTGGTGTTAGGGAAAGTTGGAGTTTGCAGGGTGTTGGAGCATCCTCTCAGTTGGAGCTAATAAAACCAAGGGGTTGGAGCCTCATTTCAGTTCGAGTTGGTAAAATTGCGATGTTGGAGCATCGTTTTAGTTGGAGTTTATAAAACTAGGGGGTTGGAACCTTTTTCCAGTTGGAGTCGTTAAAAGTAGGGTGTTAGCACATCCTTTTAGTTGGAGCTGATAAACCATGTGGTTGAAACCTCCTTCTAATAGTTGTTGCAAAATCTTGGAAGTTGGAGCTTCATGTTGATGTAATCTTTAAGACTTATATTAAAAAGTGTTTGGTGGATTTTCTCCCGGAAGAGTTTCCACCTAAAAATATCTTGTGTACTATCTATAATGTTATGCATTGTGGTGTTGTTATCTATTTGAAGTTTACATGATATGATTACAATTGTTAAAAGGTGCTCAATATTGATTCACCCCCCTCTCAGTATTGATTAATATTCCAACAATTGATTTCAAAGTGGGTTCCTTCTATTGCAGCCTAACAACTGGAAGGTGAATCTCAGAAGATAAAAAATGGAAAAATCAAGGAAGCACACATACAAACGATCAAAGGAAGTCCATGATATTGCACTAGTTTTAGGACCTATAATTACAACTAATGAAGAGAAATTGTCAAGAGAAGAGAGACATATTGTAGAAAGAAATAAGAAGATGCTTCTTCAGGGTGAGTTACCTTTTTCCCTTGATGTTAAAGGGGGAGATAAATTAGGAGCGGACGATGAGGAGCATGGAGATAGGGGGAGAATTAATTGCACGGGGAGCATGTGTGTTGCCATCAATGACAAAGGGGGAGATTATTGAATGGTGTTGTCATTGATGCCAACATCATTCTTTGAATGATCTTAATATATGTCAATGGATTGCATTAATCAGAAGCTCCAATGGACAAGAATCCCTCGAAGGAAGAGAAGGAAGCAAGCCCATGTGGCATGATCATGATAATCTCATTTTGACGAGGAAAATGGATGGGAAGATCAGTAAATTTGTAGGCAAACCATCATAGGATGATAGTAATTGTCATGTAGTTTCTAATTGTTGGAAAGTGTAACTAGATTTGGTCTTCATATTGACTATGTAATTATGTATTTATGTAATGAAGAAGATAAAGACAATAAAATGTATTTTTGTTAAGCTTGCTTCATGGGTTTCACGAGCAAGGAATTTTATTATAGGTCAAAAGACTTCTTCTTGATGTCTTTTAGGAATTTTTCATATTGTCATAAATAGAGTTATGTATATGAAGTAAATTCAATGATGGTATGCCTCAAGACCTTGTCAAATAAGCTTGAAGACATGGCTCAAGAATGGTGATTATAATTGATGTAAAGACTCTTCTAGACAACCTTCAGTAAACTGGAAGATCTCCTCTACAAGTCGGCTTATAAACAACAATCAAGTGGGCCTATAAAATGGCACGTTTATTCATAGGACATGTCAACGTATTTATAGGCTCAGACAACTATATATACCACAGTAAACTATGCAAAAAAAAAGACACGGAATTCATATTTTGTCTGAGGTTTTCGGATTGAGATGAAGGAAGAAATGTGGATGAGGATATGTGATATAATGCAGAGTTTCATGACTAAAATAAAGTATGAGAAACAAAGAATAGAACTATTGTTTGATAAGTAGAAGAGATACATATCAACAAATAAGGAATTTAGGATATATCTGTGGTTATCAAACAGTCTGTAATTACAGTGCGGATGTCAGGAATCTGCAATCTCAGCGAAGGACAAGGATGATCTTCAAGGGTTGATACTATTCAGGTCAAGGCTATCATTAAGTGGAACAAGGTGTTGGAAGGAGGCCAAATAGAGAAGTCTCTTGGAAATCTAAGGGAGGATATTATTGAAGGGCAAGGTTACTATGTTAAGGATTGTTGAATAGAGACCTAGTTTCTATAAATATCAAGCACAGAACAATGTAGAAAGAAGGAAGAAGAAAGTTAAAGACCAAGTGTTGGGTCAATTTACTGTTGTAAACTAACACAAGTATTTATTATCAATCCGGGTTAGTGGAACTTAGAATCATCCCCAAAGTATATGGGTTTCAGTTGCGATCAATTCATAAGATAGTTTATTGATGATTAGAGAAATGTATATTACTTGCGATCAATTCATAAAATAGTTTATTGATGATTAGAGAAATGCATATTACAAATATAAATCTAACTTAAACAATTTCTAAATTCAGATGTGTAACTAGAAACAGAAGAATCTCCTAACTTAAGAGATTTGTTTGTCCTTCTCTTAACAAGATTACCATGTGAATTAGAAATAAAAAACTACTTAACTAAACAATAGATTAAGATACATGAAATAATAATTGAAGAGGCTCTTCACTGAAGAGGTCCTGATTGCCCTTCATCATATATTCATTTATCAATAATGCTATTGTTAAAACAAGAATTCAGAAAAAGCAGGAAAGATGAATCTTAGTTTTTAATCTCTTGATCAGATAGAAGAAGTATTTAAATTTAAATAATGATTTGTCTCTTCGTATGCAAAATAGAAACAGGATTAAGATCCATCAGCAATCATGTAAAAACATGTAAAAGCATGTAAAGATGAATTCTAATTGAAGATCTTGATTAGATAGAAAGAATGTTTAACTTTAAACATTTGTTTTTCCCTTCATATGCAGTTTAAGAATGATCATTAGATTCATCAATACTTGTAAATAATCAGCATAAACAAATTAAACATAAGCAAGCTAATTTAGAAATTGCAGCTACAAAATAAACTAAGATGTGTACTTATCTCGGTGTGGGGACCCTCCACCCTTGCCTCGCACATTGAAGGTGAATTCAGATACTTAAAAATTCAGTCAATCAACCAGCATATAACAACAACAAGTATGATAGAACAGATCTTCAATTATGTCTCCAAGTCTCAGAAATAATATTAAGTCATATAAGTTACACATATCAAAGCCTTCAAAATTTGAGGCTTAAATAGATAAAGTATATAACAAACTCATCTAAAATAGCTCAAGTATTCATAACTATCTTTATCCTATCATATCAAGTCAAATTCATCCATTAGATCCATCATAATCTAGAAAATCCCACAAAATAAGAGTTTTGACCTAGTTTCTAGAGATCCTCCATAAAGACAGATCCTGTTTGACAGCCTTTGACCGGGCCTATTAAAGCTCGGTTTGAATGTACCAACATGTGTACTCTTATTCTTAGTTCCCAAGCCTTCTAGAAATGTATCCAGCTCGATCCCAAGTGTCTTGCACATATGCAAACCATAATGCCATTACAAAAATTTCTGTTGCTGTCTAAAAATGCACTTAAATTTCAATTTTTACAAAAAACATCTAATAATTGAAAAACATAACTTAAATACCTGTATATGCATCTTTGGGTTAATATAAGGTGGATATGATGGTAAATAGATGGATAATATGGCAAAATAAGGTGTATTTTCTAAACAAAAAGAGATAAAAAAATAAGGGCTAACATCTCCCCCAAACTGATGATCAAGCATGTCCTCATGCTTGCTTTTTCCTCTTTGACCTTCTAAGCTCTGATGTAGATCCCATTCCTGATCTTGATACTTCCTGCTGTGCTGTATATAGAAGAGAATCCATGTCTTTGCCCTGTTCTTCCTTGTAGATGGAAGTCTTAACCTTCTATTTCTCATACTTAGCCTTTCAGGAATTTTTCTCCTGAAGCCACTTGAATACCTATGTATAGAGAAGATTGTTTTTGGTTTTCAACTTTCCCATTTCTCCACTTATTTCCTCATTTTCTTTAACTAATTTCTCATTAGTTATTTTTTAAGTTTCATTTTCTTCCTTCAGGTGCCTCTCCATGATTTTTCTTATCTCCAGGCTATCAGTTAATTCTCTAACTTTGCAAAGATTTTTATCTTCCTCCTTGGAATTTTTAGAAACTGAAGTAGCTTCCACCTCATTATTTTCAAAATAGGAATATCTATCTATAGGATCTTCATACACTTCTAGTTGCAGTCTCTCAAGGATTTCATTTGCCTGCTTGGTTAAAGGAGATGTTTCTATGACTTGTACTTTCGGTTTTGTTGAATTCTTCTTTTTGTCTTCTAGAAATGGTTAAAAATGATGTCTCCCTCTCTACCATATCTGTCTCCTGATGTTTCTTTGACCTGGTTTTGGGATAAAGAGGTGAATTCATAATACTTCTTGTTTCCTGTATTGGTTTAAGTTTTTTTTCAATGACTTGTTCTACAAACTTATTTTCAATCAAAAAAATTTCCCAAACCATTCCCTTAACTTTCAATTGATATTCCACAAGGATTTTTATGAGCCCTTGGTGAATAATTTGGGCTTATTTGGGCTTGGTCTCAGATTTTACACTCTCAATCATTTTCATCAAATTTTTATAAAAGAAATAGGGCATATTGATCCTTATATCTCCTTTAATATGTTGTAGTAACCTAGCATGATAAATGTGTACTACACTATGTCTGTTGACACATGTGAAGAAATTCTGTATAATCAAAACTAGTTCTGCCCAAGGTTCATTGAACCACTCCCTTGGAATCCCCTTTGACCTATCAAAAGAACCCTTCCTGTTTTTATCCAAGAAGAATGTACAACCCTTGTCTTTGAAATGCAATCCCTTATGGTATAGTTCTCCTGATGATGAAAACTCTATAGATTCATAAATATACTCTGGAGTCAAAGGGATTTGTAGACTACCCACCATGGTTTCATTCTGTTTGTAATTGTTTACAAATTCTCTTGTGACATCCTCATTGTGACCTTTGAACTTTTGAAGAAAGCCTATTAAACTTGACTGATAGAGTTTTTCAATTGTTTCCCTATTTCAGTGTTCAATTTGAAAGGCTTTAGGTTCTGCTCTTAAATTCATTTTATCTGAAAACCATTTTATGTATCCATCCACTGTCATTAACTTCATCTTTGTCAACAAAAATTCAAGTACTGGATGTTATTACAGTAGTAGGCTTACCTCTTATTTTACTGATCTTGTCAAACAATCCTTTGTTTTCCCTTTGAAAAATGTGAGCTAACTGCTTCAAATAAACACAAGAATTGATAGAGAGGTTTTAAGAAAACATAAAAATTCAAGTTTCTACTATCATATTCTCCATTTAATTCTCTGTCCTCTTTAAAAACAATATTTGTCTCTGTTTTGTAAAATAAATTTGACTGTGCAAAAAAATATTGATTTTTTTTTTTATACAATAGTGTTTTTCACCCATCAATTTCATACAAAATTCTTTTCAAAACATAGCATGATGTCTATAATTTAAACTCACTGTGTATACAAGAGAATAGCTCAACTATTTCATCAAGAATCTCATGATAAATTCACCGTTTTCCTTCAAACATTCTCCATACTTTGTCCTCTGCTATGTAAAAACATTTTTAACTGTGTCTTCTAACTCAATTTTCTTCACAAATTATGTTTCGAATTGTTCTACTGAGTATGCTAATAAAATAAATCTATTACATAACTCAATTTAAAACAAACTCACTGCACAATTCGAATTAGAATTCTTCATTCTCTGTTTTCCATTTATTTCGAAATAGAAGATTGCATGTGAGGACGTGTTTGAGCTTACTTGTCTTATGCAATGATCTTTGTGATCTTTTGCTTTGATCCTCGTGATATTTATTCCAGTTTAACTGAGGTTTCAACTAGTGCCAATCTCATTAAAATCCTCACTCATTAACTCACTTAATCAACATAATATTTCGTTGCTTGACTGATGGCAGAGTATTTTTGAAAGGTGTCAAAGTGTTTATGAGTGGTGTCAATACAAAGCATAAAATAATGACAGGCTTTACAAATCGAAATAGATGAGTACTCCTTTTATAATTCTCAGTTTGTTTTAATAATCCTGAGATCTATTCATGCAACCATTTGTTCTTTTAAACAACCAAATCCACATTTACTTCTACCTTCTCTTTCACGAGATTTTGCTTCTTGATAACACGGTTGTTTGACAAGTTTTCCAGATTAACTCCCTTATCACTCCAGTTAACTCTCTTATCACTCCGTTCCTCCTCTTTGCTATATTCTCTGCCTTCTTCATTGCGTTTTATATCTTCTCGGCTTCTTCACTATCTTCTCTCCAGTTCTGCGTTCCTATTTTGTTTTCACAAAGTTGTAAACACAGATGTGTGCTTTGACTGCATGCTCTCCCTCTCTCACTAAGCCTTTTGGAAGGCGATGATGGTGAAAACGCAGCATAAACATCTTAGCAATGTTCGTTTCAGGTCTTAGCAATGGTGGAAATGGTCTCATTCGTTTTACACAGTGTTGTGTTATGGCGTTTGAAATTATTCTAACCGTTCATCAACCACCGCTTGACCGGTTCATGCATGTCTTTTCTTTGACTGTCATGTTGGCTCTGGTGTACATTCTATCCTTTGTTTTATTCAATATACATCTCATTTCACGTTTTGTTTTTATGACCATGTCTGCTTCCATATTCCGCATTGTCTCCATTTACATATGCGTCATCATACTTCATCATCATATGCTCTCTCATCTTCATTCCTCCACTGCTGCATGCATTACGGTCTCATCATAGCATAGCATATACCATCATTGTCATGCATTTGGTTTATCACCGCATCATACTTTAGGTTAGTTGCATTTTGTTTGTATTATGATTTCACACTTTGCTCCATTACCTTAGTTCGTCACCTTTTATGATTACGCTCTTTTTGCATTGTTTGACATTTGAAATAGTTGCGCTATATCATATGACTTTTGAACTTTGGTTTTTTCTCTTTTATTTAATTTTTTAAAATTGACTAATGAAATAGTCACATTTTTTAAATTAAATATTTATAATAATACTAACCTTTTTTTGTTGTTTTGTAGGTCTTCCAAGGGTTTAATATTGACCTTTTGTTTATGATTCTCTTTGCTTAGAAAAATAGGGTAGGGTATGATATGGATAGGTTATGTAATGTTTTATTGAATAGTGGTGTGGATATGAATTTGGATAGAATAGGGCTAAAAATCATGGATAATGGAATGTAGATGAAATATAAGTGATGTAGATGAAAGAAAAATGCATAACTAGTACTAAATTAGTCTTTACAATTCTAGAATATTTCAAAAAGAAATTGAAATTTTAAGAGCGATTTTTACTCACTGTACTTATATTCCCTTTTGACGTTCATGATGATCGACATTGTGTTTATTGTTACGATGACTCTTGTAGACTATGTAGATACTTTATTTCTTCTTGCATCTAATTTGATTTAGAATAATTATTATTCAGGTCCCTTCTGCAGGTTAAACTTTGACATTTTCAGGTCCCATCTGATATGATCTTCAATTGATATAGCTCAGGTCCCTTTTGACATGTTAAATTTTTAGGTCCCTTCTGGCATATTTGCAATAATGTTCAGTACTTGAAAATTTCTTCCATTGTAATGATACAGGTCCCTTTTTGAATAATTTTCTCAATAAAAATTTAGGTCCCTTTTGTAAATGTCGAATGATTACCAGATTCCTTTGTAATTGTAGTTCATATTCTATCTTCAATTCAGCTGCTGAAAACTATTTTCATAGTTTTTTTTATTTATTACACACCTTCCCCCAAGCTGATGATTTGACTTGTCCTCAAGTCTGCGATGTCTTGGAGGGTATATCTGCAAAAAAAATTAGTACAATAAAATGAAAACAAAAAGAGAATTCATATTGGCCAAACAAGTTGGTTTTTCGATATGAATTCGAGTTTGTATTGTGCCAGTTTCCTGGACTTTCACAACCAAACTCTTTTATATATATATATATATATATATATTATTATTATTATTATTATTCTGTTGGAATTATGGAAGGCATATTTCTATGCTGTCCCATTAATTCCAGATTTGAATCCATCGAATTTTTTCTCAGAAAATCATCTTTATTTATAGGCTTATTGTAAATTTAAGTCTATGTTCATTGATGACAAACAAAATAGATGCTTCATCAACTGTTTTTATCTTGATAGCTCCATTGTCAAAGATTTCTTCTATCTCATATGGCCCAAGCCAATGAGTTGTGAATTTTGTTTTGAAATCTTTGAACTTGGAGTTTAACATAAGTGCCCAATCTCATTTCTGAAACACTTTATTCTTTATGAATCGATCATGCCATTTAATCCTTTATTTTTGGACAAGAGATGTATGTTTGACTGCTTTTTGTCGTATCTCATCCAGTTGATTTAATTCCATAGTTATTTTTTGTTGTGCCTCATACAATTCCATCCCTAATTATGTTGCTAGGTTGTATGTATGTATTTGAAATTATATGGGTAATAGGACTTGTTTTCCATATACTAACTGATATGGATTGAACCCAGTTGTGTTTTGTCCAAGTTATCCTATATGCCCATAGTGCATCTTTCAATTTCTCTAACCAGTCCTTTCTGTTCATTTTTACAGTCTTTGTCATGATGTTCACTAGGACTTTGTTTGTTGATTCCACTTATCCGTTTTCCTGTGGATGATACGGAGTTGATTTTGTATGTTTGATCTTGTATTTCTCCGTAAGATCTCGAACAAGTTTTGATGTGAATTGTGTACCTTGGTTAGTTATGATCTGTCTTGGAACTCCATATCTTACAAATATCTCTTCAAACATAAAAGACACAACAATATCTTTTGTTTCCTGTGCTTCTACCTTTGCCTCCACCCACTTAGTTACATAATCTGTACATACCAGGATGTACTTCTTTCCATTGGATGGAGGGTTGATTGGTCCCACGAAAGCTAAAGCCCACTATTCAAATGCTTCAATCAGTACTTGTGGCTTTAATGGCATTTCATATGATGCCACCGATCTACCAATTATTTGGCAACTGTCACATCTTTTCACATAGTCCCTCGAGTATTTGAAGATGGATGGCCAGTAGTAGCCAAGTTTCAGCACTTTTTATGTTGTTCTCTTATTTTCAAAATGACCACCACATGGTTCATCATGACATGCTTTCAAAATTTCAATAATCTCATCTTCTCTAACACATTTTCTAATCATTAGATCAACACCAGTATAAAATAGATCTCTATTAACCCAACTATATCTAGCACTTTCTCTAATTATTCTTCTTTTCTTCTTGTTTGTGTAATGAGATGGTAGGATTCCAGATGATAAATAGTTAGCTGTATCTGCAAACCATGGAGTTTTGACATTTATAGCAAATAGATGTTCATCTAGGAAATTATCTAATACTGGATCTGGATCACCAGTTGAATGTAGTCTTGACAGAAAGTCTGCAACTTGGTTATCTTGACTGGTTGATCTTGTACTGTAATGTTAAATTCTTGCATTAATAACAACCATCTAGTTATTCTGCCATTTGTGATTGATTTATTCATTAAATATTTAATGGTAGAATGATCGATGTGGATATAAACTTGATAACCTGTTATATAATGTTGAAATTTATTTACTGCATGTACTATAACTAACATCTCTTTCTCTCTAACAGTGTAGTTCAATTATGTCGGTGTTAAGTTTTTACTAATGAAATATATGGCATAATTGAATTGATTCTATTTTTGTCCAAGTGATGCTCCAATAGCTATATCGGATGCATCAGTTGAAATGTGAAATGGAAAAGACCAATTAGGTCCTCGAAGAATGGGTGCAATTGATAATTTAAAAAAAAAAAATTCAAATGCATTTTGACAGTTATTTTTCCATTGGAATTCCACATCTTTCATAAGTAACTTGAATAATGGCAAAGATATTTTACTGAAATTTTCAATAAATCTTCTATAGTAGCCTGCATAACCCAAGAAACTTCTAACTTCTTTTTGTGTTGTGGGTGGTGTTAAATTCACAATGACCTGAATTTTTGCCCGGTCCATCTTAATCCCTGAAGAAGAGATATGGTGTCCCAACACTATCCCCTCAGTTAACATCGTAAAAAAAATTTCATTACTGAGCGATAGATTTGTCTCAATGCATATTTTTAATACTTTTTCATGATTTTGTAAACAATCATGATATGTTGTACCATACACAGTGAAATCATCCGTGTAAAATTCCACACACTTATGAATCAAATCAACAAATATTGCAAGAACTGCTCTCTAAAAGGTAGCAGGTGCATTACACAACCCAAATGATAATACATTATATGCATATGTTCCCCATGGGCATGTGAATGTTGTCTTGTCTTGATTTTCTAATGCTATATTTATCTGATTATATCTGCTAAATCCATCCAGAAATGAAAAGAACTTCTTTCCAGCTAATGAATCTAACACTTGATCGATAAATGGTAAATGAAAGTGGTCTTTTAATGTAGCTTTGTTGAGTTCTCTGTAATCCACACAAATTCTCCATTTACCATTTTTCTTAGGTACTACAACTAAGGGTGAAACCCATTGACTATCTGAAATAGGATAGATAAATCCGTCTTGTAATATTTTATGTAATTCTTCTTTCACTATTTCCTTCATCATGGGGTTCATCCGTCTTTGTGGTTGCCTTATAGGTTTTATTTCATTATCAGTGTAAATGTGATGGATGCATGTTTTTTGATGAATTCCCGACATGTCTTTGTAATCCCAGGCAAAAGCTTTTGAATATTTTTGCAATAATGTTATTAGCTTTTCCTCTTGTGTTGATTGTAAGTTGTGACCAATATTCAAATGTCTCTCATCACTGATTTCAATGATTTTACTGTTTGAATTGGTAATTGAATTAACAGGAAAAATGCTTTCAAATGTATTTTGTAATTATTGTATTGTGCAATTTTCCTGAAAATATTCATTTAAAAGATAACTAGTAGATTCATATTGAGTTACTCTAAGTTGCTCTGAAATATTTTGTTATGAGATGAATAAATCTAATAAGTCCTCATTTTCTTCCTTCTCTTTAAAATGGTAAACTTGATTAAGACTAAGAACAGATTGAAGTTCTTATGGTTCTTTTCTGTCAAGCCATGATAATAAAGAAGGACATTGAGCGGGAGGATATAATGTAACATGCTTTCTTTCATCTCCATGTGCAATAATCATACTTCCTGACTTGCATCCATGTAAGCATCTGCAGTGGCTAACCATGGTATGCCTAAAATTAAGGGATGCCCTCCTAAATTTGTTTTTGTCTGGAAAATCAAGAAGTCTACATGATACTCCCATGAATCCAGTGAGACAATGATATCTTCCAATATACCTTCTGGAACAACTTTAGATCTATCAGCAAGTTCTAAAATTGTAGTAGTAGGTCTAATGTTGTTCAGATTCAAATGTTTCATAGTCTCTGTTGTCATAACATCGATAGCTACTCCCAACTCTATTAAAGTATTTGGTACTGAAAATTTGTTAATCGAAATGGTAACCATAGGAATTCGTGGATCAACATACTTTTCAATGGTTGTGTTTGTAGACACGAGACTTGATAGACTTCCATTACCTAGATTTTTGGTGGATCCTTCTTTCTTTTGCCAGATTTCTTAATGCATAATTCCTTTATTGTTTTTGCATATATCGAAATGTCTTTAATTGCTTGCAACAAAGGAATTTTAACATATGTTTTTTTCAATTCATCCAGAATATTAAATTCAGGAAGAGATATTGGAATATTCTGTTGTATCAACCTCTCTAGATATGGTGGAGTTTGTGTCATAATAGATTTACCTTTCTGAATTTGCTTTTCTAGTTGAGATTATTGATTTTGTTCTCCCTGTTCAAATTCTTCTTCAATTATCGAAGGAGAATCTTTTTGTAACACCTTCCCAGACCTTAGGTGGACATCTTGTATAGGAAGAATTGAATAAGTAGGATAATATGTTGCTTCTTCCACATGATATGCTAGTATATCCACCTTGTTACTTGGATTAGCTACTGGCTGAGCTGGAAATCGTGTTGGTCTAGGAGGTGGTTGGTTAGTAGGCAGCTGAAGTTGCTGCGGTTGAGTTAGCATTGGTGGGTTTTGAGATGGATATGGTACTGGTTGTTGTTGTTGGAATGGTTGATATTGAGGAAATGGTTGTGGAGGGTATGGTTGTTGATATTGATACTGTTGGGGATAGAATTGCTATGGTGGTTGGTTTCCATTACCATATCCTCTCCAACTTTGTGCAGGTTGGTTTTGATATTGTTGTGGTGGCCAAGCCTGCCATGGCATTGGTGTATTCCATGTATTTTGAGGATATTGAAAATTTTGGGGATTTTGTTGAGGGAACTGTTGAGG
The DNA here is from genome assembly GCA_034641835.2 of Pinus albicaulis. Classification (NCBI taxonomy): domain Eukaryota; kingdom Viridiplantae; phylum Streptophyta; class Pinopsida; order Pinales; family Pinaceae; genus Pinus; species Pinus albicaulis. Next base: position 488,508,340 of record CM076573.1, read on the forward strand.
CATCCTTGGCTGCCAAGGTCTCCTTGGTGCTATATAGTAGAGAGAATCTACTCCTTGAACTTATTCTCCTTTCAATTCTTTTAATTTGGGACATTTTTCTGTTGCATGATTTTCTATGCATAGTCCACACACTTGTATACCTTGCAAAGGACTTTCCCTAAGTGGATGTTTTTGTCGACACTTTGGACAGAAAATTGCTAAGATTTCATCTTGCTCTTCTTTCTTTTTCTTAGCTTTCAAAACATCTACTTGTGTTCCCAAAGTGCTTATTTTTAAAATTTTCTAGCAGGCTTCCTATCTCTGCTCTTGTTACTGCACTTGCTGCAGATTTGGAAGCTTTTGACGAAATATATCTCTTCCCACTCTTGTCTCTTCCCCTAGAGTATTTTTGACATAGTTCAACAATTTCTTCAAATGGTAAATTGGAAATATCTCCTTTTCCCATTACATTAATAATGTCTAAATACTCATCTCTAATACTTGTAAGAAAAATAGTGCAGATGTTATCAGGACTAAGAGAATGATGTTTGGATTTCTGTAAATTGTAAAGGAATCTTTTCAAATATTCTTCCAAAATTTTGTCTTCTTGTTGCATCATTATGAAAATATCTTCTTTCGTGTCTCTAACCCTGCAGTAAGCTTGATACTTTTTAAGAAAAAAATTCTTCATATCTTCCCAAGAAGCTATCGTGTGTTCTCCTAATCCCATGAACCATTTCAAGGTTGCTGCTTTTAGAGTAGCAAGAAAAGGTCGAAGCTTATGTGTGTCATCAGTATATCCATAGGTTCTACACAAGATGTCAAACTTGAACATGAATGCATCAGGATCTTTTGTTGACATTCCATAGAAATTAGGTAATACAGAAGGTGGAATATTTTTCATTTTTATTTCTTCTCCTAGTATTTCTCTTGCATCTAAAATAGGAAAGCCAAAAGTAGTTACCTGATCATTGTTAACTTCTTGCTCATTTTCTTGTGTTCTTCGATTTTGATTTTCTCTTCTTGCTTCTTCCTCTATTCTTCTAAGTGCTTCTGCTCTTATGTCTTCCTCTTCTTTTCTTTCCACCTCAATTCTTCTTTCTTCTTCTCATTGTCTTCGTCATACCTTTTGTTGTCTTTCATATTCCAATTTTTGTTTAGGAGTCATGTTTAGTCTAGTTGATCCTTCTCCATCTTCAGCCATTTCTTGTTCAAAGATTTGTAGTGTTTCAATAGGAGGTTGATTTTCTATTTCTTCAACTACTTTGATTTCTTCAAGGACATGTTGCTCTAGTTGTTCAACAGTTGATTTTCTTATATATTTTTGTTTCCAGACGGAAGGAGGTTCTTTAGGTGATTGTTTTTTCTTTACCTCTAAGGCTAACAAGATTTTTCTTTCAACTAAAGTTAATCTCTGTCCAGATATCTGTTTTTCCTCTAACTATTCTATAGTATTTTTTCCAGCAACCGATGTTGTTAGTCCTGTGGATGAATGAGCTGTTGGGGGGTTTTGTTTCACAAATCTACCTTTTTTTATCTCTATCTCTAGGCATAAGAAAACATTACTTGAAAGAAAAACTATGTTTTTGTTGTTTTTGGTGATTTTATTGTTTTTTTTTTTTTTTTTGTCTTCATATTTGACCGTTTTGAAATATGCTTCTCCGGCAACAACACCAAAATGTTGGGTCAATTTACTGTTGTAAACTAACGCAAGTATTTATTATCAACCTGGGTTAGTGGAACTTAGAAGCATCCCCAAATTATATGGGTTTCAGTTGCGATCAATTCAAAAGATGGTTTATTGATGATTAGAGAAATGCATATTACAAATATAAATCTAACTTAAACAATTTTTAAATTCAGATGTGAATTAGAAGCAGAAGAATCTCCTAACTTAAGAGATTTGTTTGTCCTTCTCTTAACAACATTACCATGTGAATTATAAATCAAAAAATGCTTAACTAAACAATAGATTAAGATACATGAAGTAATAATTGAAGAGGCTCTTCACTAAAGAGGTCCTGATTGTCTTTCATCATATAGTCATTTATCAATAATGCTATTGTTAAAATAGGAATTCAGAAAAAGAAGGAAAGATGAATCTTAGTTTTTAGTCTCTTGATCAGATAGAAGAAGTATTTAACTTTAAATACTGGTTTGTCTCTTCGTTTGCAGAATAGAAACAAGATTAAGATCCACCAACAATCATGTAAAAGCATGTAAAAGCATGTAAAGATGAATTCTAACTGAAGATCTTGATTAGATAGAAAGAATGTTTAACATTAAACATTTGTTTGTCCTTTCATATGCAAGTTAAGAATGGTCATTAGATTCATTAATACTTGGAAATAATCAAGATAAACATATTAAACATAAGCAAGCTAATTTGGAAATTGCGGCTACAAAATAAACTAAGAAGTGTACTTAGCTCAGTGTGGGGGCCCTCCACCCTTGTCTCACACACTGAAGGTGAATTCAATTACTTAAAACTTCAGTCAATCAACCAACATATAACAACAACAAATATGATAGAACATATCTTCAATTATGTCTCCAAGTCTCAGAAATAATATTAAGTCATACAAGTTCTACATATCAAAGCCTTCAAAGTTTGAGGCTTAAATAGATAAAGTATCTAACAAACTCATCTAAAATAGCTCAAGTAGTCATAATTATCCTTATCCTATCATATCAAGTCGAATTCATTCATCATATCCATCAAAATCTAGAAAATCCAACAAAATAAGAGTTTTGACCTAGTTTCTAGGGATCCTCCATAAAGACAACTCTTGTTTGACCGCCTTTGACCGGGCCTATTAAAGCTCGATTTGACTGTACCAACTGGTGTGATCTTATTCTTAGTTCTCGAGCCTTCTAGAAATGTATCTAGCTTGAGCCCAAGTGCCGTGCACATATGCAAACCATAATGCCATTACGGGAATTTCTGTTGTTGTCCAAAAATACACTTAAATTTCATTTTTTACAAAAAGATCTAATAATTGAAAAACATAACTTAAATACCTGTATATACATATTTGGGTCAATATAAGATGGATATGATGGTAAATAGATGGATAATATGGAAAAATAAGGTGTATTTTCTAAACAAAAAGAGATAAAAAACGAGGGTCAACACCAAGCTCTCTAGTCCTAGTGCAGAACGGTGCATGACGATGCAGAAAAGAAGGATCAGCCTAAGGATTCAAGGAAGAAGCAATGACAAGGTCTTGGAGGCATACAAGGGTCAATGGTTTGTGTCATGATCATGGTACTTTTTAACTGAAAGTCTATAAGAAGAATTTATTTTTGGTTTTCCTCTCCAAGAGGGAGAGGTTTTGGCCCTGGCTTGAAGAGCCTAAATTTGTGTCTCTTGTGTTTTGATAATTAACTTGATGAAAGACATAATAAGCTAACAAGAGAAGGCAGAAGTAAAATAAGTAAGCTCATAAGTAATTATCAAATAGAGAATTTGAATTAAACCCAGCCCTACCTAATTCTCAACATTGTTTCAGAGCTAAGGTGTTGAAGACAAGGGCTACTTGATAAGGAGAGAATCAAGGAAGCAAGAATCAAAGTCTAAGTCAAAGTCTACATTGAAAATTCAAATCAGTTTGCAAGAAATATTCTCAAGCCATTTCAAAAATACCTTCAATCTCATTCAAAGGATTCACTTATCAAGGAGATAATATTTGCCATCAAATATTTATGACATTGAAGAAATTTTTGGAAGACACGTCATCAAGCACCATCCAAAAATATCTAACACCTTTGAACACATCATCATTATGAAGACATCCTTTATCATTAAGGATCCAAGGTCACTTACTTTGAAGAATTCAATCTAAGAAGGAGTCCCTGCCATCATCATCATCAAGGAAGTTGATAGAAGGAAGAAATAAATCTACTCAATTAAGTATCTCTATAACCTCTTTTGAATCTATCAAAATGACTTATTGCAAAGAGAGCAACAAATTGGTTGGGTCATCAAACTTTAGTGCATGGAAGAAAAATACATATTTGAATCTAATCGAAGATGAAGTTATGAGCTACATCAAAGGATCTACAACTCAACCCTCAAAAAAAGATTCTCCAGCTCATGCCAAGTACATGAAAGGAGAAATCAGTGCCCAGAGGATTCTCACAGAATCCATTAAGGACTCACTCATACCCTATGTATCAAAACTATAAACTGCAAAAGACATATATGAGAAATTGGTGGAGATATTCTCCCTGAGTACTACAGGAGAAGTAATCTCTCTGAGACAAGAACTATACAAGATGAAATTTTCAAGAGAGGAATGAATCACTTCATATTTTATGAGGATTTATGAAATACGAGACTAGCTGCAGGAATTGGGAGAAGTAATTCCTGATAGTGAGATGACTACATAAGTGTTGAATGCTCTATCAGAAGAATGGGGAAACTTCATTTCAAGCTTATACGGGAAGAAAGAAATAACACCATTCCAGGATCTATGGTATCTATGTAAAATATAGGAAACAAAATTGAAAGCAGATACAGGATCTAGTGAAGGGAATCAAGCCTTTGCAACCATGTTCAGGAAGAAAGGAATATTCGGTAAATTTGTTCCTCAGAATAAAAGAATAAATATGGACAAAGTACGATGATTTGGATGTAATGAACTTGGGAATTATAAAATGGATTGTCCTAAATCTAGAAAGGACAAGAGGAAAAAGGAAGAAGCCCATGTCACAGAAGAAAGGGAAGAACCTGATGCAAAGAAATCTAAGAAAGAAGAAGCGAAAGATATCTAATATGATTGAGATAATCTTCCTCTTTAAGTGATTTTTGTTGATTGTAAAATAATATGTTAGGAAGAATTGTACATTAATGGCACCATGGAAGGAGCACTTGTCATAGGAAGATGTACGCAATACAACTATGAAAGAAGTAGCTCCTGTAAACCTCACTGATAACAAAATTGATGAAAGGAAGTCATCGAGATCAAGGGTCATCATTCAATAATCAATATGAAAACATGTGCTAAGATTTTCTAAAGGAGTCCTCCCTGGATTCACTGGTTACAAATAAATCAAAAGGTTTCATCAGGAATTATATCTTGTGGAATTTTGGGATTAGGATGTGATGAAATATTGATGAAACAAGTCAAGAGAATGAAGTTATTCATTCTAAGGAAATTGTTGCAGAATGACTCAAATGGATAAGTTAAGGTACATATATGATAACACTGGATGATGTGAAGCAAGTCATATGGTTGTAGGTGATGGACTTTATAAGTATCTCTTCTAATACACAGGTTGTCAATAACAGATGAAATCAACATAATATGTCATCATATGGAATATGAGGTGGTTGTATTAAAAAAAGGAACTAGATACTGGAAATTCCTGGGAATGAAACTGTGTGGAGAAAGAAAGGAAGAATTGCAACCATGTCAAGAGGCGGTTATTATCCAGAAGCCAAGAAGATGTGACTAGGGTATCTTCTGGGAAGATATGTAGAATTTGATAGAAGTCTAGTAATGAAGAAGATCCTTGACAATACATATCTTTAGGAGATGTGTCAATCTGAATAAAGGATGTTGATTCCTACAAGAAGATGTCATGATGAAAGATCATCACTAAGGTAACTTTTGATTTATAATTTCATATTTATAATTAAATAATATCTGATAAGATTATGCAGGGTTGCTAAAGGGAAGCATATATCTTCCACAAGTTGATTACTATATTGCAGGATGAAAGATCCTTGAAAGAAGCATGGTTCGAAGGAAAGTAGTATGGCATGAAGCTAGACCAGATGAGAAGATTGAAGGATCATTTTTTGATAGAATACATGACTCTTGGATGAAAGTGATGGATGATTTGTGCCCTATGAAGATATCCCAAAGATGAAGACTACTCAACTACGAAGAAATTCATGACATTGAAGGGAGGAGTTCTTCATCAGAAGCTAGGTGTTTTCATCATTGCTACTGCAAGTCCCTAGTTAAGAGGGAGCCTGGTAATGAGTTTCTTACTTGGAAGAAACTTGAAGTATGTCCTTCTTGAATTAAAAGGAAGTGATGGATATGATTATCTAAATTCATGTGTCATGCACTAGACCAGGACTAACAATCGTAAGTCTTAGTGAAGGCCATGAGGAGAGAATGGATAGACACATCATTTTAGTTTTCACCTAGGAAGACATAATGGAGGATTGGGTGATCATCTGGAATATGATATATTTGAGGATGTATTAGGGCATCCAAGATAAGAGTAGTCATGAAAGGACCGATATTCTTTGAGGACCAGGAATCTAACATAAGAATAGTCTTGGTGGACATATCCTGAGTGAACCCGGGTGGGATATGATCCAAGAGAGAAAATGATGTAGGTTCTTATTCATCATTGGTCTCACCAGCATTGAATCTTAAGATCTCGTGGAGAGATGGAGCTGTTAGTCAAGGCCTTACACTAGGACAATGTTGGTTGATATGATGCTATACATATGCAATTACCAATCCGATTCTTTCTATGAGATTCTTCAGATTGAAAGTGACCATGTACCATTATGAATACCTCCCTAGTTAAGAGGGAGCGTTGGAAAGTGTAACTAGTTTCGGTCTTCATATTGACTATGTAATTATGTATTTATGTAATGAAGAAGACAAAGACAATACAATGTATTTTTGTTAAACTTGCTTCATGGGTTTCATGAGAAACGAATTTTATTATAGGTCAAAAGACTTCTTCTTGATGTCTTTTAGGGATTTGTCATCTTGTCATAATAGAGTCATGTATATGAAGTACATTTAGTGATGGTATGCCTCAAGACCTTGTCAAATAAGCTTGAAGACATGGCTCAAGAATGGTGATTATAATTGATGTAAATACTCTTCTTGATAACCTTCAGTACGCTAGAAGATCTCCTCTACAAGTCGGCTTATAAACAGCATTCAAATGGGCCTACAAAATGACACGTCTATTCATAGGACATGTTATCACCCAAAAAAATTTCAAACATCATTGTGTCAACTTTGTTTTTTATCATGGTCTCAAAATGGGTTTAAAATGTTGAAGATTGCAACAAGAAACAGTGAAGGAGGAATCCTGAAACATCTTTCCTAATCCTAGTTGGAAAGTGATCACCAAAACTAGGTGGGGGCCACACAGGTGATTTTTTGTCGCAAAGTCTATTTTTAGACATATGGATCATGGTCTATGAGTTGCAGGATGCTATTTATGGATGGTTGGTCAAGTTGGTAAAAATAGATGGACCTCTATTTTTAGACATACTGGGCGGAGTCTATTTTTAGACTGCCAGTCTAAAAATAGATCAGTCTAATATTATTAGCTCTTAATAATATTTGGACTATAAACATTATCTTATTCTCTTGTAGCACTTTAGTTCGAGCTACGGATGTGGCACATGCAGCTGACAGAAGGAATTACACTATTTCTAGGGTTTAGTTGAGCTATTGCATGGTTGATTTCAGTTAGAACTCATGTGGCAGAGTTTGGTGGAGTTGGTGGAATTGTATTTAGTTTAACTCAGTTAGACTCAGTTGAGCTAGTTGTATCTAGTCTAACTGATTGATACACTAGTGAGAGTGGAGTGAATTAATTAGTTAATTAATTCATAAATAATAACTCATTAATCAACTAAAGAATACATCGGTTAACTACAGTGCATGGCAGTTTCAGTGGAGACCAGTGGAGAGATAGGTGAAAGGGTAGATACTACTATTTACCCATTGATTGAGATTTCCAACTCCACACCAACTATAAGCCGATGGGATTCGAACTTGGATCTCATCATTAATCAACTTGGATTGCGCAGTAGAGGCAGGCAGACTTGTGGAGGAGATTTGAACCTGTGACTTGTTCACTTTCTATACTAGTTTGTGTGTAACTTTTGGAGATAGTGCTGAGAGCTGTGAGGGCTTTGTGCTATGTATTGTTACATGTTCTCTATCATTATAATATACAGATAGTTGGGGGTTTTCAGCTATTGCTTTCCCCATTACATACTGTGTTGATATGTGTGCTTGATTATGTTTTAATGAGCGCATGCGACTGCTTTCTATTTCCGCATATTGATGATCAATTGGAGAAGAGGTTGTGTATTATGCATGAAGCTTAAATAGTGTGTAATCAGGATAATCTCGATGAATAATTCAGCTATTATTCAAATTTCTACATAAAAAGTCATTTTAGGATTTGGATAAGGGTAGGTTAAAGTTTTTATAAGTTTTAAGGTCATCATTGAATTCGAATAAAGTTTTTGAAAGGTCCATTCATGATCAAATACTCACATTTTCCATTTATGAGTCATTCCATAAGGTTTCGGGTTAAATTTCTGGTCAAGAATCCTCCATTTCGTAGCGCTGCTAGTTTAGAAAAGTGGATTTGTGCTACGAAAGCGCTAATACTTTCATAGCGCAAACTGGGAAAAATACACTATGGGTGCTACAAAAGCGCAGTTTCTTAACCGTCTTGTCAATTGAGCTGAAATTTGTCAGAATCCATTAGGAAATGATAGGATAATGGTATGGTGAGTCAGTTAGTGATTAGATTCAATGTACTTGCCTACCTCATAGTCATCATAATCATGATATGGCATGAATGAGGCATCATTCAGTTATGAGATGACATTTCAAATTCAAAATCTTGCCTAATTTGGTCATTCTCGTTTTCATTTGCTTCCATACGAGTGTCTGAGCTCTGAAACAGTCAAGCTAAGCCTGTGGTTGTTCTATACAAAGGCTATCTTCATCCTAATCAAGCTAGGCTATTCCATATACTCAAGTGAGGCTGTTAATATCCTAATCAAGCGAGGCTATTTTATAGATTCAAGAGAAGCTGACAGGTTTTTCTAAGAAGCATGGCAGAGGAAAAGAAAGTCCATAGAGGAGGACATTTCTTAAGATATGAGCCTGAAAATATGAAGGATATAATTGAAGATCAAATAGTGATGGAGGATTTTAGCAAAGCAAGTTGTCTCCTTCTTTGTGAAAAGCTACAAGGTCGCCACACACAGGTGTCTAAATAATTTTCCTTAAACTTTATTGGAACAACTACCAAATTTGGGATGTTAAATGTGCCAATTACACCTAATATTATTCCTTCAGTGACATAAATACCAAAGGGGCAAGAGACTTGGTTTAAAGGTTTTAAATTTGATATGGAACCATGCAAGGAATTCATGAAACCTGAGTATGCAGATATGGACCTCAATAATGCAATACCTAGAAGCTGCATCAAAGACACCTATGCTAAGATGATGTTCAACATTCAAAGATACTTTACATGTGAAGGCAGATACCATAAAGTTTATACTTATCATTTCAAACTGCTTCTGCATTTCACAGGTATGATTTCACTAGATTTGCCCTTTTATTTGCATAGGAGCCTTGCCAAAATGGCTGATAAAGTAAAAGCCAAATCTGATGGTTATGAAACATCTTTGATTCACCATGGTTTGATGAAGTTATTGGTTTTGAATGAGCTTCAGAAAATAAGCAGGGATTGGTCTTCCTTTTTGTTTATGAATGGTTTTGAACTGGAAACCCTAACCCCAGCTAGAAAACCTAAAACTAAAGGATCTCCTTCACCACCAGTAGCAGAGTCTAGTCATCCTGTGGTTACAAAATCAAAGAGGTTTGTAAAGTTGAAACCAAGGAAACAAGTTGAGAAAAGGACGGATAAGACACAAGTGCTTGTTGCATCAACTCCATCACCTGCAAAACAGAGGTAAAAAAGTGTTAAAGATGCAAAACAAAAATAGGTTGCCAGCAAAGAGGAAATCAAGAGAGTGACAAGAAGCCAAGTAGTGGCATTTAAGGAAAGACAATTGCTTTAGTTTCAAAAGATAGCCCAAAAATTAAGGGAAATTTAGATGACATCCTTCATGCAATTGATATAGAGGAGCCAACCATTGTGCAAGCTGATTTCATTGGAGTAGATGAACACAAACAGAAAAAGGTTAAGTCAGCAAAGAAACTTGAATTTGAGGGTGAGAATGGAGCCTTTATATTTCAAGCAAGGAAACCTTTAACTAGGCATGATAAGAAGCTCAAGGAAGGCAACAAGGAGGTCCAAGAAACTATTGAAACAACCAAAGTCCCTGAAGAAGTGGTTGATCTCTCATCACCAACAGTAGAGCATGCAGCAAGTAGAACAATGAAGGGAAAAGAATAAATCACAGAGTGTCAACATCTTGAGAAGAAATTGAGGTAAGCAAACCAAGAGATTGCTATGATGAGAAAGAGGGCCAGAAAGCATAGTATTTAGAAAACAAAGTTCAAAAGAATGAAGGCAGTATGGGAAGGCCAAACTGGTTCTAGGTCTGAAATTCCAAGCAGTCCAGAACAATTTTACACATGGACAGTTCAAGCCATCAAGGAAGCAAAATTTTCAGAGTAATCAATACTCACTTGAGAGTTAGTAATAAAAGTCTTAGAGACCAAGTGGAGGACTTGGAGCAGCAGCTGAAATTGACTCAGGATGAGCTAAAAAACAAAGGTGCAGAATGACAAATCATTAAAAAGTCAAAAGCTAAATCAAGTGAAAAATTAAGAATGAACCTCATGAAAATTGTGTTTTCCAGTTCATATAACTTTTTGTTTTGATGAAACCAGTGGTATTTTGAAGTTTTGGCACATTTTTGGTTTAAATTTTGAAGAAATCTGGGCAAAACTGCTCACTCAACAGTTTCGAAGTGAAAACAGTGCAAAAAGAGTGAAAATCCCTACGAAACTGCTGTAGTAGTTTTTTTCACCCTTTCTCATAAATTTTTGAAGAGAAAATGTGTGGATTATGACCCGAAATTGCTAGGGAAGTTGTGTTAAGTGATAATGAAGATAAATATGGAAGAAAGAAGCCAAAATTTTGAAGGTAAGAGGGTAAAAAAGCTGCGCTACGAAAAGCGCTACGAAACTGTGTTGCTTTCGTAGCGCAGGTCTACTTCAACAATTTTGAACAATTTGATGGTGGTCTTGGACAACTAGCTCTTAAGAATGATTTTTGGCAGACATTACTTCAGTTTCTAACAACAAATAACCTCGAAGTGAGGGGTTCATGATGGTCAGAGTGACTCAAGAATATAAATAATCCTATGCCTAGAAAACAGGGGAAAGTTTCCTACTTTGATGGAGAACAATGTTCTGGTCATAAAGTGTTGAAGCTTACCATCTGGATTTGACCTTATGGGAATACAATTGGAAAATGATGTAATCTAGTTTAGATAAGGTTGTTATGAGTAGAGTTAAGGAGTTTGAATCCTATTTGTAATAGGACTGTTCATTAGGTTTGCAGCTGTCATTTTGTAATAAATACCATGTCATATGGTTAGGCAAGGTGTCAAAAAGTAGGAATTCGATGTATCTAGCTCAGGATAAGGTTATCCTATGTTGTAAAAGATCTATAAAAGATGAAGAAGTCAAATATGCTAAGGGTCAAATATGCTAAGGTTATCCTACAGTCCCTCTAATCATGGCTGGAAATCCACTTGTTGCACCTGCTAGATATGCCCCTCTTGATCTTCCAGTTTTCCTACATGACCTCCCTAGCAAATATGCTGCTAGAATCAAAACTTGGGGAAGTGATGAATACATTACAACAGAAGAACACGTGGATCAATTTAATGATTTTATAGACAGAGAGGAGGTTGATGATGAAGATGTTAAGTTGAGGTTGATTGCTCAGAGTTTTACTGGTGAGGTTAGAAAGTGGTATAAATTCCTTACTCCTAGAAATATTCATAATTGGAATGAGTTTAAAGATGTTTTTCTGAGAAAATGGGGAAATAGAACTAATCTAGTACAAGCCCTCACTGAGTATAGTACTTTGAAGAGAGCCGTTGATGAATCTGTTCAAAACTTTTCAAAAAGGTCTAATAAGGTGTTAGACTCTATTCCTGCTCATCTGAAAGCACCACAAGCCTTAGCTCAAATGAGGTATGCTGAAGCTTTTGACTATGAGTTTTCCATACTGCTGAGAGAAAGGGAATCCCCTACACTTGCTGAAATGAAAAGTGATGCAGTGAAGGTGGAGGTTAACTTGATAGCAGCTAAAATTCAAAAATAGGTAAGACTAAGTTGAAAGAAGAAGAGAAGCCTTCCTCCTCTACCTCTCAGGATAAGCTGGATTCGATGATGAAAACAATGGAAAAGTTGATGGATAGATTAGCCCTTGGGAATACCTTTGCTCCTCCTGCACAACATGAACCTCAATTTAGAAAACCTTAGTTCAGGAGACCTCAGAATCAACAAAGGCCAAGGGAAAACAAAAATCAGCAGCTTGATCCTCCAGTGAGACCTCCTTTCCAACATAGTTTGGTTGAAGAAGAAGATGATCCTGAAATTCTTGAAGAGTCTATTCACTGTTTTGATGAGGAAATGTCTGGAATTTTCTTGACAAAAGAAGAAAATAATCAATCAGACCAAAGTAATCACGAAGAGGAAACATCAGATTATCTAAAGGGGTATCAACATGTTATTTTCGAGATGTAGAAACAAGACAATCTTAGAAATAGAAATGTGCCTATCATTGCAAACAAAACTCAACCTAAGAAACATATACCTAAGGTTGTTGATGGAAAGAAGGATGATCCTAAGGTCACTAAAGGTAAGAAAGATACATAAGTTGTTCCTCTTATCAAAGAAGCTGAAAAATCTGTTTCTATTTTCAACCTTGAGAATGAAATTTCTAAAATTAAAATATTAGTCCCTTTTGGTGAGATTCTCAAGGTAGATGAATATAGAAACAAGATTTTTAAAATGTTAAATTCACAACTAGGAGCTACTGACATCTTGAATGTATTATAATATCATCCAAGCATATATTTTGGTCCAAGAATAGAAGATGAACAGAATGAGGAAGTCCCTCCTTTTTATGTGAGTCTTAGCATTCACGACATGACATTGCATAATGCTATGTTGGATTCAGGGGCCTTTCACAATCTTATGGCCAAAGTAATCATGGAAAGAATGGGGTTAGAAATAAATAGGCCATATAAAGACTTGTTTTCTTTCGATTCGAAAAGAGTTCAATGCATTGGTTTAATCAAGGATGTTGTTGTTGGTCTAACACAAGTTCCTGCTAAGATTGTAGTCATGGACATCGTGGTAGCAGACATTCCACCAAAGTTTGGTATGCTGTTGTCAAGGTCATGGGCAGCGAAAATTAAAGGTACAATGCAGATGGATCTTACTTATGCTACCATTTCTGTTTTTGGGGAGCAAATAAGATTGTATTGAGAGACAAGAATGGCCTACATGGCGAGTAGTAAAGACAAACCCCAAAATTTTCCAATTTATTCTCTTGATATTGAACTTGGTTCTGCTATTCTTTTCAATGAGTTGAATAATGAAGTAGAAGAGGAGAGGAAAGCAGAAAATCAAAGTTCTGAAATTCAACAGTCTGAAAATCAGCAAACAGAAAATCAACAAGTCAGCGATAAGGAGGCGGAAGGTTGATGGTCATTGCATTTTGCTGGATCAACAAGCAGAGAAGGAGCAGGAGCAGGGATTTGGATTAAAAATCCAAGTGATGAGATTAATTTCTTTTCCTATAAACTGAACTTTGATTGCACAAACAACATGGCTGAATATGAATCCTTGATTTTGGGTCTAGAAGTTTTGAAAAGAATGAATGCTCAAAACATTTCTATTTTTTGAGACTCAGAATTAGTCATTAAATAGGTTGAAGGTGTTTATCAAACAAAAGATACAAGGGTGAGAGCATATAGGAACTTGGTTTTGGACGTGTTAGAAAATTTTCAAGCCTATTCCTTCATGGTCAAAGCTAGAGAACAAAACTCCATTGCTGATTCTCTTGTTGTCTCTGCAAGTCTTTTCATTATTCCTATGCATTCCACAGAAAAATATGAGGTTGAGATTCGTCATAGACCAGCTATCCCTGATAATATTACTCATTGGAAAGTTTTTGAGGATGATCAACAAGTGAAAAACTTTATTGAGCTGAAAGAAGAGTTTGAAAATATACAAGTAGATCAGCAAAACATGCTGGTTGAATTTAAAGGGAATTTTGAAGTTTTTCAACTAAAGAATAATTCCATACCAAAAGGACTCATACCTCTAGAAATTTTTTTTGATCAAAATGATGTTTTTAAATCCCCTAAGATACAAGCTGATGATGAAGAAGTTGAGAGCTGTAACCTTGGAACAATAGCTATGCCCAAAATGATTAAACTTTCAAAGTTTCTTTCAGCTAATATGAATTTTAAGTATGTTGAAATGATGAAGAGATTCATAGATGTATTTGCTTGGAACTATGCTGATTTGAAAGAATATGATCCCACCATTATTCAACGTACTATTCCCATAAAAGAAAATGAAAAGCCCTTAAAGAAGAAGTTGAGGAGGATCAATCCACTTCTCATGCCATTGATTGAGAAGGAGGCCAAAAAAATCTTTGATGCTAAAATCATTGTCCCAATCAGATTTTCAAATTGGCTTGCGAACTTGGTTCTAGTTAGGAAAAAAAGTGGAGAAATCAGAATATGCATTGACTTCAAAAATTTGAATAAAGCTTCCCTAAAGGAAAATTATCCCCTCCCAAAGATGGACCAAATTTTGCAAAATATTGTTGGTTCTCATAGAATGTCTATGCTTGATGGTTTTTCTAGTTATAATTAGATCCTTGTACATCCTGATGATCAGGAAAAAACAACCTTTACTACGCCATGGGGCACTTTCATGTATGCTAAGATGCCATTTGGTCTCATGAATGTAGGAGCTACCTTTCAGAGGGCAATGGACATTGCTTTTTCTGAAGAGAAGGACAGGATGGTGGTTGTTTATCTTGATGACATAACGGTCTTCTCAAGGAGGGAAGAAGATCACTTGAAACACCTAGAAAGAATTCTGCTGAAATGTAGAAGGTTTGGCATCTCTCTAAATCCTACCAAAAGTGTTTTTGCTTTAACTTTAGGTAAATTACTTGGACATATCATTTCTAAAAATGGGATTAAGATTGATCCAAGCAGGATCAATGCAATTTAGAAGGTGGACTTGCCAAGAAGTAGGAAGGAGATTCAATCTTTCCTTGGAAAGGTAAATTCTGTAAGGTGATTTATTCCTAATTTTGCTGAGATTGTGAAGGACATAACAAGGATGCTGAAGAAGGGAGTTGATATTAAGTGGAAAGCAGAAGCAAGACACTCATTTGAGGAAATCAAAAGGACACTCACACAAGCACCGGTATTGATCAGTCCATATTTCTCAAAGGAATTTCTGGTTTTTACTTTTGCATCAGAGAATACTATCACTGAAGTTCTGCTACAAAAGGAACAACAAGGTATTGAGCAGCTAATTTCTTTCTTTAGTAGGACACTAGCCAACTCTGAGCTGAAGTATAACATCTTAGAGAAGCAAGCCTATGCCTTAGTGAAGGCTATCAAATATTTCAGAATTTATATTCTGCATTCTCATATTGTGGCTTTTGTTCCTAATACTGTTGTGAAAGACATCCTCACTCAAGCCAACCTTGATGGTAAGAGGGGGAAATGGATTGCTAAATTTCTAGAGTATGATATAGATACTAAGCCAACGAAATTGGTCAAAGGGAAAGGCTTAGAAAAGCTAATGGCGCAGTCAAAATTTGACTGTCTCGACATAAATTTGATTGCAGAAATATCAGAAATTTCAGATGATGAAGAATAACTAGTTCCTATTGAAGAAAAATATATCACTTCAGATTGGTACAAGGAGGTTGTTTTTGTTTTATAGCACAATAAAGCACCTGCTGATCTAACAAAGTCTAAAGCAAGGTTTGTAAAGCTGAAATCCTTGAGATATTTTATTTTTGACAGAAATCTATTTTGGAAGGATAGTGGCAGAATTTTGCTGAATTGTTTGCTGGAAGAAGAGGTTGATAAAGTAATTGAGGAGTTCCACAAAGGAGATTGTGGAGGTCACCATTATTGGAAAGTGACAGTGAACAAGATTCTAAGAACAGGGTATTATTGGCCTACAATGTTTAAGGATGTCTACAAGAGGGTTGCTGCCTGCCATGAATGCTAGATTTTCGAGAGTAAGAAGAAGCTTGTACCTTTACCTTTGATGCCTATATTCTATGCATAAGTGCCATTTCAGCAGTGGGGGCTACATTTTATTGGGGAGATTCATCTATTGTCATCAGGTCAGCATCATTGGATTCTTACAGTGACTGATTACTTCACCAAATGGATTGAAGCAATCCCAACTAGGCAAGCAAATGATTCTGTGATTATTTATTTCTTAGAAAATAATATCTTGTCTAGGTTTGTTTGCCCCATCAAGATTATAACTGATAATGAACAGTCATTTAAGTCTAAGAAGCTGATAAATTTCTGTCATTAATATCATATTACTCTTGGGCATTCTACTGCATACTATCCGCAAGGGAATGGTCTTGCTGAGTCTTCTAACAAGAGTATTGTGAGGATAATTAAAAACGTGTTGCAGGAGAATAAGAAGGTTTGGCATTTGAAGCTGAAGTATGCCTTATGGGCTGATAGGATATGCACAAAGAGGTCAATTGGAACTTCACCATATGAATTGGTATATGGCGCTGAGGCTATTTTTCCTACATCACTAGGGGTACCTGTCATGAAACTAATTCAAGGGCTAGAAGAGGAACCAAATGCGGTTCAGAGGAGAATTAATCAGCTCATAACTCTGCAAGAGAAGAGGAATGAGGTTTATAACAACAATCAACAATATCAAAACATAATTAAGAGGACATTTGATAAGAATATTAAGAAAGAAATTTTTCAAATTCAAGATGAAGTGCTGAAATGGGAGGCCATAATTGAAGAGAAAGGCAAACATGGTAAATTTGAAAACTTATGGAAAGGTCCTTTCAAGATAGCTGTTTTTCATGGAAACAATACTTACATACAGTAGGAGATGGATGGAATATCATATGTTGGAGGACCTGTCAATGGCAGGTTTTTAAAGCATTACTCTTCCTAAAATCTGATTGATCATTTCATGTCATTGTACATATTCCATTTTATGAATTTTTTTGCTAATAATGACAAGCTAAATCAGCGAGCTTGAGCCCGAGGTGAAGGCCATTAGAGCTTGAGGAGGAAGCTTGGCAATTTCAAAGTTTTTCTGTTTTGGTCAAGAAAATGGATAACAACACTGGAACTACTGGTTCTTAGTGTACCACAGGGGCACACTATCCTAAGTGGAGCCACTATTATCACCCAATTTTTTTTTCAAAACATCATTGTGTCAACTCTGTTTTTTATCATGGTCGCAAAATGGGTTTGAAAGTCATTTTAGGATGTGGTTAAGGGTGGGTTAGATTTTTTATAAGTTTAAAAGGTCATCATTGAATTCAAATAAATTCTTTTAGAGGTCCATTCCATGATCAAATACTCACATTCTCCATGTAGGAGTCATTCCATAAGGTTTCGAGTTAAATTTATGCAATTAGCCAAGAATCCTCCATTTCGTAGCGCCGCTAGTTCAAAAAAGTGAATTTGCGCTACGAAAGTGCTAATAATTTCGTAGCGCAAACTGGAAAAAATACAGCGTGGGCACTACGAAAGCGCGATTTCTTAACCATCTTGTCAATTAAGCTGAAATCTGTCAAAATCCGTTGGGAAATGATAGGTTAGTGGTTTGAGGAGTCAATTAGTGATGAGATTCAGTGTACTTACCCATCCTACAATCATCATTGTCATGATAGGGCATGAATGAGGCATCATTCAGTTATGAGATGACATTTCAAATTCAAAATATTACCTAATTTGGTCATTATCATTTTCATTTGCCTCCATACGAGTGTTTAAGCTCTGAAGCAGTCAAGCTAAGCCTGTGGGTGTTCTATACAAAGGCTATCTTCAATATAATCAAGTGAGCCTGTTCCATATTCTCAAGTGAGGTTATTCATATATTCAAGCGAGGCTGTTCATATCCTAATCAAGTGAGGCTGTTTCATAGAATCCAGAGAAGCTGACAGGTTTTTCTAAGAAGCATGGCAGAGGAAAAGAAAGTCCACAGAGGGGGGCATTGCTTAAGATATGAGCCTAAAAATTTGAAGGCTATAATTGAAGATAAAAAAATGATGGAGGCTTTTAGCAAAGCAGGTTGTCTCCGATTTTGTGAAAAGCTGCAGGGTTGCCACACAGGTGTCTAAAGAATTTGCCTTAAACTTCACTCGAACAAATACCAAGATTGGGATGTTAAATGTGCCAGTCACACCTGAGATTATTTCTTCTGTGATATAAATACCAAGGGGGCAAGAGACTTGGTTTAAGGTTTTAAGTTTGACATGGAACCATGCAAGGAATTCATGAAACCTGAGTATGCAGATATGGACCTGAATAATGCAATACCTAGAAGCTGTATCAAAGACTCGTATGCAAAGCTACTGTTTAACATTCAAAGATACTTTACATGTGAAGGCAGATACCATAAAGTTTATACTTATCATTTCAAGCTGCTTCTGCATTTCACAGGTATGATATCACTAGATTTTCCCTTTTATTTGCATAGGAACCTTGCCAAAATGGTTGATAAAGTACAGGCCAAATCTGATGGTTGTGAAACATATTTGTTTCACCATGGTTTGATAAAGTTATTGGTTTTGAATGAGCTTCAGAAAATAAGTAGGGATTGGTCTTCCTTTTTGTTTATGAATGATTTTGAACTGGAAATCCTAACCCCAGCTAGAAACCCTAAAACTAAAGGAACTCCTTCATCACTAGTAGCAGAGTCTAGTCAGCCTATGGTTGCAAAATACAAGAGGTTTGTAAAGTTGAAACCAAGGGAACAAGTTGAGAAAAGGACAGAGAAGACACAAGTTCTTGTTGCAACAACTCTATCACCTGCAAAACAAAGGTCAAAAAGTGTCAAAGAGGCAAAACAAATACAAGTTGCCAGAAAGCAGGAAATCAAGAGAGTGACAAGAAGCCAAGTAGTGGAATTTAAGGGAAAAACAATTGCTACAGCTACAAAGGACATCCCAGTGATAAAGGTAAATTTAGATGACATCCTTCATGCACTTGATATAGAGGAGTCACCCATTGTGCAAGCTGATTTCATTGGAGTAGATGAACACAAACAAAAAAAGGTTAAGTCAGCAAAGAAACTTGAATTTGAGGGTGAAAATGCAGCCTTTATCTTTCAAGCAAGGAAACCTTTAACTAGGCATGCTAAGAAGCTCAAGGAAGGCAGCAAGGAGGTCCAAGAAACTATTGAAATAGTTAAAGTTCCTGAAGAAGTGGTTGATCTCTCATCACCAACACTAGAGCATGTAGCCAGCAGAACAATGAAGGAAAAAGAAGAAATGAAAGAGTGTCAACATCTTGAGGAGGAATTGCGGTTAGAAAATCAAGAGATTGCTATGATGAGAAAGAGGGCCACAAAGCACAGTATTGAGAAAATAGAGTTTAAAATAATGAAGGCAGCATGGGAAGGTCAAACTGGTTCTAGGTTTGAAATTCCAAGCAGGGCAGAACAATTTTTCACATGGACAGTTCCAGCCATCAAGGAAGCTAAACTTGTCAGAGTAATCAATACTCACTTGAGAGCCAGTAATAGAAGACTTAGATATCAAGTGGAGGACTTGGAGCAGTAGCTGAAATTGACTCAGGATGAGCTAAAAAATAAAGGTGCAAAATGACAAATCATTAAAAAGTCAAAAGCTAAATCAAGTGAAAAATTAAGAATGAACCTCATGAAAATTGTGTTTTTCAGTTCATATGACTTTTTGTTTTGATGAAACCGGTGGTATTCTGAGTTTTGGCACATTTTTTGTTTTCATTTTGAAGAAATCTAGGCAAAACTGCTCACTCAGCAGTTTCGTAGCGCAAATAGTGCAAAAAGAGTGAAAAGCGCTACGAAACTGCTGTAACAGCTTTTTTCACTCTTTCTCATAAATTTTTGAAGGGAAAAAGTGTGGCTTATGACCTGAAAATGATAGGGGAGTTGTGTTAATTGATAATGAAGATAATCCTGGAAGAAAGAAACCAAAATATTGAAGGTAAAAAGGTAAAAAGGTTGCGCTACGAAACTGTGTTGTTTTCGTAGCACAGGCCTATTTCAACTAATTTGAACAGTTTGATGAAGTTTTGGACAGCTGAGACTTGGTGAGGTTTTTTGACAGGTGATACTTTAGTTCCTAACAACAAATAACCTCGAATTGATGGGTTCATTATGGTCAGAGTGTCTCAAGAAAACAAAGGACCCTATGCCTAGAAAACAAGGGACAATTTCTTAGTTTAATGGAGATCAGCATTGAGGTCATAAAGAGTTGATGCTTATCATATGGACTTGACCTTATGTCAAGACAATTGGAAAATGCTGTAGTCTAGTTTAGATAAGGTTTTTATGAGTAAAGTTAAGGAGTTTGAATCATATTTGTAATAGAACTGTTTATTAGATTTTCAGCTGTCATTTTGTAATAAATACCATGTCATATGGTTAGGCAAGGTGTCAAAAAGTAGGAATTCGATGTATCTAGATCAAGATAAGGTTATCTTATGTTTTAAATGATCTATAAAAGATGAAGTTGAATATGCTAAGGGTTGGACATTTTTTAGCAAAAGACTGTGTTTATTGTAAGTGACTGGTTTTCAACTTAATACATAGATTTATACTTAGCCAACTTGAGATTCATAAAGAGTTCTAGTGTGTTCTTGTTCTAATTGCATCTATTTACTATCATATTGTAGTGGTGTTTTCTTATGTTACTCAGAATTCATCTTAGATGCTCTGACTTCCTACATAGAAAAACTGACTGTGTGTTTTACAGTTTCACATGTGTATCTCTTGACTAGAACTTTGATATGCCTTGACTTCCATGCTAAGTAGATTGTTTGGTTTTACTGAAGCTATTTTGACTCCATAAGCCCAATGTGCACTTGCTAATGTGATTTACAACCAATATTTATCATTTATCTACTTATTACCCCACATAGAGTTAGCCATCTATATTTCTATCAAAAATCATTAACCCTTGAGAGAGCCCTCTCATGTTGAGGAGGCTAAGCCTCAATCAAAAGATTGGTTTGAAATGGTTACATGAGATTGATTTGATTGGCAGCCTATCAGGTCTAATTTTGTGGTAACTGGACATGTCGACATATTTATAGGCTAAGACAACTATATATACCCCAGTATAATGTGTAGAAAATAGAGACACAAATCAGATTTTGTTTGACGTTTTCGAATTGAGTTGCAGGAAGAAATGTGAATAAGGCCCTGTGATATAATGCAGAGTTTCAGGATTGAAATAAAGTGTGAGAAAAGGAGAATAGGACTGCGGTTTGATAAGTAGAAGAGAGATAGATCAACAAAGAAGGAATTTTAGATATATCTGTGGTTATCAAATAGTCTGCAATTACAGTGCGGATGTCAGGAATCTGGAATCTCAACGAAGGACAAAGATGATATTCAAGAGTCAATACTATTTAGGTCAGAGCTATCATTAAGTGGAACAAGGTGCTGGAAGGAGGCTGAATAGAGAAGTCACTTGGAAATCTAAGGAAGTAGATTATTGAAGGCCAAGGTTACTATGTTAAGGATTGTTGAATAGAGACCAAGTTTCTCTAAGTATCAAGTGTAGAACAATGCAGAAAGAAGGAAGAAGAAAGTTAGAGACTGAGCTCTATAGTCCTAGTGTACAAAGGTGCATGACAGTGCAGAAAAGAAGGATCAGCCTAAGGAGTCAAGGAAGAAGCAGTGACAAGGTCTTGGAGGCATACAAGGGTCAAGGGTCTATGTCATGGTCATGGTACTTGTCAACTGAAAGTCTATAAGAAGAAGTTCTTGTGGGTTTTCCTATCCAAGAGGGAGAGGTTTTGGTCCTGGCTTGAAGAGCCTAAATTTGTGTCTCTTGTGTTTTTATAATTAACTTTATGAAAGACATAATAAGCTAAGAAGATAATATATAAGTAAAAGAAGTAAGCTCACAAGTAATTATCAAGTAGATAATTTGAATTAAACCTAGCCCTACCTAATTCTCAACACTAATGATAGGTGGCATGCCACGTAACTCCTCATGGTTGAGGAGATATTCCTTCTCAAAGATGAAGCCTTGAATGTGTGGTTATGGTTCCCAATTGAGATGCTAAAGGAAGCTATATGATATTTCAAACCTTGGCATTAAATTTATAAATTTTAATTATGATTATTGCTTAAGTCTTCAACCTTATCGACCCTCAAAAAGGAGGTTTTTGTTAGTTGAATAAGTTTTCAATGGGGAAACTTCAAGTTGGCCATATATTAGGGGTTTTTTCAATGGTCATTGTTGAAAATATTGTTTAAATAAACAAAAAAAGGAAAAACAAAGTATAACTCATTTCGGTCCTACTTTCGGTTTCTAGGAGTAAATGTTGGTTCATTTGCCCCTCGATCACTCAACAATGCCTATATATGTGTACATAATCTATGGAATTTAGTCATACAATGGTGTCTTGATGAAATACCATTTTTGTGGAAAAATATCGATTGAGTGTTAGTTCTTATCACATGTATGATGGTTGGTTATGGTTTGATTGCAACAAATTTTGAACATTGGAGGCTATGCATTGATATACATCCAATCTGTGTCATTGTTCCTTTTTTTAAAGTAATGGGCATCAAGATTTAATTTATGAGGTAGTTGCGAATTATTGATTCAAAGTTGAAGCGTATTGTTCCAATTTCCTTTTCTAACATAACAAACCCGAGAGATGTATAGGTTGGAACATTGGTCCAATTACAATCTCAATGAAATTCCTTATGTTTCATTTGAACACTAATTTTTGGCGGAGGCTAAGACTATCTAAGATCGAACCATAGCAGAGGTGGTTTGGCCATATGTCAATTGTGTAACCCAAATTTGTCTGAAATCCTTTAGTGGAGGAATTGACACTAGTTTTTGGCAAAGACAATTGCAAAAAATTGGTTGTATACACATGACATGGCAAAGTCCTTTGCTGGCATAAGAAGAAAAAAATGAATCATATAATATGGAACATGTTATATTATCACCTCATGCATTGGATACAATGTAGCTTCATATTACATATGCCTTTTACACATGAACTGTGATTAGCATGTTGAGAGTGGTGTGGAGTTAGAACCATTTGAGATAAATGCATGTCACAAAGGAGATATGATTCATTTTTTATTGACATATGCACATTATATATCTAATGACGGAAGGATTGATTCTTTAATACACGTCAGACACACTATGGACACTGGCTCCATTCACATAAATCGAGGTCTGAATTGAGTCGTAATATATTATGCTATCAAATGTATTAACAAAAGTAGTGAATTTATGAAGGCGCGAAAGTGTGTGAAGCTTAGTTGTTGATATATAAGGTGCCATCAATACACATCAACGTCCTATGGATCCGTTGACCAAAGTGCTACATGAGGTCGGATCCCCGTCTATGTTATTGTGAAATAGCTCTATAACATAATTAATTTTGAAAAAGGCTATAACAAGCCACTTGACACAAAGCAATTGGTAGCAACATAAATCGAGTTACCACAGACCTAGGTTCGACTCCTTTAGATAGTTGAAGGTCAAAATAACATTTTTTGGTCAAAATTGTTGTTTTGTCAAACAATGAGTAGACCAATGGTCAACATTTTGTAGCACCAACACCAGAGTCTTTTTTATTTGTAGAACAATGTGCATAAAAATAAATATGTATAACAATTAATTCATTATATGGATTTATATGGTTTTTTGAATTATTGAGGCCAATATCGATCTAAATTAATAATTAGAAGAAGCACTAAGATCAAAATTCAGAGATGGAACTTGCTGAAGATATGAAAACATTATTGATGTATGTTTGATGATCAAAATCCCTATTATATGTTTTGAAGGTTTAGGAGAAGATTGTGGAGTTTTATAGTATTTACAGTAATAGCAATGACAATGCTTTCTAGTTGTGATAGCGAATTTGCAGTGCTGGTTATGGTATTGTTGATTCATTTGCATATTACCAATATGAGAAGCTAGGGTTTGAGACAACAGGGAAGGCTTGTATAATTTTGTGTTTCCTAAGGCAACAATTGAGACAAATTAAGGTTGGGCATATGATAGACCTGTGGCACTTTGGATTGTACATGTGGGCAAGAGCCAACAATGATGTGATTTCATGTTATTTACAAAAATAGTTATATAGTGGTCAAAGCAGTGACAATGATGATTACAAGTTGATGTAGTAAAAAATATATCAATAAATATTATTCTTTTATTTTTATATTCAAGGTGGCAGGGTGGTGCAAGGCGGAGAATAAAGTCTCCTTTAGGTTGGAGCTTGAGAACACTTCAAGGTGGCAGGTTGGTGCTAGGGAAAGTTGAAGTTTGCAAGGAGTTGGAACATCCTTTCAGTTGGAGCTGATAAAACTATGGGGTTGGAGCCTCCTTCCATTTGGAGCTACTAAATCAGGGTGTTGGAGCTGTAGAAATTTATATATAAACTCTATACCAATGGATTCAATCCGATCATGTATTGTACTAAAACAAGACACTGAATCCTTCTACTATATTTTTGGAATATAAAACACGATCGCTCAATCACATGCAAGTAAGAGAAAGGAAATCATCAATCACACAACACAAGATTTTATTGGGAAAAATACCTGCTCAAAACCCCTCTATCATATATTGTACATAGTCAAAGAATCGTGAATAAATACAATGCTTTCTCACACCGAGAAAATCTTGCACTCTATCGATTGTCTCACCCTAATCTTACTGAAAACTGACAGCAATTCTTAGGAAAAATGGACCAACACTTAGCCAATTCTCAACCCCTGCTTATCCCATCCTTACTCACACAATACTTAGGAAATTAATCCCTATTAAATAGGATAATCAACCTTCCTTGACTACGCAATCCTTCATGAGCCTTCCTCCGACTTTATATTTGCGCCCAAGAAATTCGCTAATAATACAACTGATAATTAACTTCCCTTTAACCTCTGTCTCAACTGGGTCGTCATAAGAATTGATATGCATGCAACTATTAATAGTGAATCATCAATTATCTGATTGATCACTACTTGTGAATTAAATCTAATTTATTTCACTTGACCTCTCACTAGCTCATCACTCAGTTAGAACTAGTCAAACTGATTTTAAATCAATTAGTTTGAGTTAACTGAGTACACATGCACTAAACTAATGCATTAACTGCAACTGGACCCCCAAAATAATAGAATCACTCTACATGCCTCACCTTTTACCCTCAACTAGAATTTCTTGAGCTAAAACAATCTTTCTGACTTAGTTAAGTGATACACATTGTTATGAGATGAAATCACAATTTAATTTCCAATTTATTTAAGGGATAAATAAATTAGACACCCAAATTTAGCACTATTGTGTAACTGAATTCCTCACTCAGGTGTGACTAGAATCCCACATTAGTTATGTGGACAATTTTTGTCCTTTCTGGTTGTTGATTTCACTATTTCTTGTTGCAAATTTCAACACTCCCTCTCAACAAGAAAGGAATTCAATCTATCTCAATTCGGTACCTTTGGAATGTTCTGCATGAAACACTTCTCTAGTGTTGTTTGCAACTGCAACTCCTGAAACTGAATAGCCTCTGAACTACTGATGCAATATGATGCATCTGTCGTTAGATTTTTCTGACTGGTACTAGTTACTGCACTATCTCTTGAAATATCTATGTTTCTTCTGACATATGCATCCATGCACTCTGCACTGCTTCCAACTCTAATCTGCGCTCCAGTATCTGACATCTATCACTATGATTTTTTTCTTCCTGGCATCTAACTGCATCAATCCAACAGATCCTTCCTACTATTGTTGTATTGTGGGCTCCTCGTAGCTAGGTTCGATCCATGAGACACACCATCTCAACGGACCCTACCCAAATTTCTTCTTGGGATTATATCTTCACATCGCCCCACTTCACACCTGGAGGTATAGCTGCATGTACTCCCTCTGCCCATCTGGCTCTAAATTCCCCCCTCCTGGAGGTCTCTACTTGAGTGGACTCTTCCACTCAGACTCCTCTCTACTTCTACAATTGTGGTTGCTCCACAACCTTCTGAGACTGCATGTTAAGAGGTAACTTGTGCTCCCTCTCAACCACCAAGTCACTAACCTCTGCTTTGCTCCTCAAAGCTTTGCATGCATCTTGTACCTCAAGTGCATACATGTTCTTGACTCACGCACATTGTAATTGTCCCGCCGTCACACAATTTTCTGAAAAAAGAGTTGATTTTAAGTCGATGATATCTTCCTCATCCGAGCTCTGATTCAACTGTTTTTTTTTTTTTTTTTTTTTTTTTTTTTGTAATTTGGGTATTTTTTCACAGGAATAAAAATATGCTATTTGTTTTTGAAAATTTTGCATCAAAATTTTCATATATTCTCTACAAACTCTCCGCCCATCAAATTTCTACTCGGATACCATGTAGAGATTATATAAAAACTTTATACCAATGGATTCAATCTAGTAATGTAATGTACTAAAACAAGATACCGAATCCTTGTACTGTGTTTGCGGAATATAAAACACGATCACTCAATCACATGCAAGTAAGAGAAAGGAATTATCAATCACTCAACACAAGATGTATATGGGGAAATCACCTGCTCAAAACCCCTCTATCATATATTGTACATAGTCAAAGAATCATGAAATAATACAATGCTTTCTCACACCGAGAAAATCCTGCACTCTACCGATTGTCTCACCTTGATCCTGCTCAAAACTAACTAGCAATTCTTAGGCAAAATTGACCAAAACTTAGCCAATTATCATCCCCTGCTTAGCCCAGCCTTGCTCACACAATCTCTAGGCAATTAATCCCTATTAAATAGGATAATCAACCTTCCTTGATTGCACAATCCATCATGAGCCTTTCTGTGGCTTTATAATTGCGCCCGGGCAATTCACTAATAATACAACTAATAGTTAACTTCCCTTTAACCTCTGTCTCAACTGGATCGTCATCAGAATTGACATGCATGCAGCTAATATTAGCGAATCATCAGCTATCTGATTGATCACTACTTGTGAATTAAATCTAATTTAATTCACTTGACCTCTCACTATCTCATCACTCAGTTAGAACTAGTTAAACTGGTTTTAACTCAATTAATTTGAGTTAACTGATTACACATGCACTCAAATAATGCATTAACTGCAACTGGACCCCAAAAATAATATAATCACTCTACATGCCTCACCTTTGACCCTCAACTAGAATTTCTTGAGCTAACTCAGTATTTCTGACTTAGTTAATTGATACAAGTTGTTATGAGATGAAATTACAATTTAATTTCCAATTTATTTAAGGGATAAATAAATTAGATGCCCACATTTAACGCTAGTGTGTAACTGAATTCCTCACTCATTTGTGACTGGAATCCCATTCTAGTTATGTGGTCAATTTTTGTCCTTTCTGGTTGCCAATTTCACTGTTTCTTGTTGTAAATTTCAACATGAGCATCCTTTTAGTTAGAGTTGATAAAACCAAGGGGTTGGAGCCTCCTTCTAGTTGTAGTTGTTAAAAGCAGGGTGTTAGTGCATCCTTTCAGGCCTACAATGTCTCTAGATCTCTCCACCTAAGCTGTGAGGAATTTATCTGTCTCAAACTCTCGGCTTTATTGTGTATCCCATCATTACCTATCAAGGGATTCCTAGGCCTACGAGGTCTCCACCCTTTGGGCTTTACCGTGTATCCTGTCATCACTGGTTAAGGGATTCCTAGGCCCAATCAAGGGTATTCCCCTTTGAGCTTTACCTTGTATCCCGCCATTCACCGGTCGAGGATTCCTAGGCTCAATCAAGGGTATTCACCTCTGTGTTTTACTGTGTATCCCACCATTCACCGGTCGAGGATTCCTAGGCTCAATCGAGGTGCTCACAACCAGGATTTGTTGTGTGTCCCATCCTAGGATTCCTAGGCCTTGTGAATAATCATGAGACTACCCAACTCAGCTTCGAGTCCATCCGGACATCCAACTCAACCAAATATAAGAAAACCCACCACACCATGGCTATTTGGAAATGGCAAGGAAAAGTTGAAGAACATTATCACACCTGGAAAAACCCATGCCAATGAGAGCAAGAGAACCAGGAACACACATGCATGTACCATGCATGCCATATCTAGTAAGGAAATCACACATGCAAATCGATATTTGCAAGTAATCTCGTTGTAGATGCTTGATCTTGCTCTTCCTTGCTTGATCTTTGCTTCCCTTTTCCTTCTTTGTCCTACCTTTTCTTTCCTTGATCCAATGCTAGAGTGCTCCAAGACTGCTCTAAGTGTCCAAGAGTGTGTGTGAGAGAGAGCTCCAAAACTCAACTGAGAAAAGGTTACCAAATGATCCTCTAAATAATTTTTATCAATGAGGCCTCTATTTTCTTCATTTTCCATTATTTTTCCTTTAATTTCTCTCTCATGCAAATCTCTGACCTTTCACCTTCCTTTTCTCCTATTTTCCATTATTTTCATAAATAAAATGCCAATCATTCTTTTCCAAAGCCTTTTCCAATTCGTTTTATCCATAATAAACTAAATGAACACCCGCTAAGATGTTTTTCCCAACATTCAACTTGGAATACATGTCCCATGACCATGGTCTTATTTTTTCCTGTATTAACTTTATTACATGGATTTTTTACCAGGGCCATTACAGAACTCTCCCCCTTGGGGGAACACTGTCCTCAGTGTTCAATGAAACCTACAACCAACAAACCGCTGAAAACCAAAGCATACTGCTTATGGAGCTTTATAACACAACTTGTTGCAGTATTTACAATGACCACTACTGAAACATGACAATCATACCGTTTACTGGGGCTTTATAACACAACTCATTACAGTATTTACAATAAAAACCATGTATATTTATACACATTTTATTCAACTAGAAAATAACCATAATGTTTATGAAGCTTTATAAACCAGTTCGATATAGTTTTTACAATAATATACACATATACACATCCACATTTTCTCAACCAAAAAATAGAAGGACATGATGCCTGCATCAACAACAAGGGAATACATAGGCTCACACATCCACCCTCGAAGTAGTACCAGGAGTCAGCTCCTTCCCAAGAAGTCCAAAATCCGCTGCCTAGTAAAATATGCATCCCATGTCCAGTGCTATGATCCTGTGCCACTTGTCCTCTTAGTGAAAAATTATCGGCTCATTGTTTTAGGGCATACTCCCAATGTGCATCTGATTCCATCTGGAAATGCTAATGACCAAAACAAATTCATCCCCAACCTTCCCTTCTTTGCTACACAATCCCTCGGGAACTCTATCCACCCCCTTCCGTGTAGTCACTCACCTTCTAATTTCAACTACATCCCCTATCTTGGGCAGTCCATCCCTTGGCAAGGTTTCCCTGCATCGGAAGGTCAAAAAACCAAGGCATACACCTGCCTCAAAACCATCATACCGGTCATAGCATGCTCATGAAAATTAATGGACACTATTGAGTACCAGTGTCCCACAATGACCCTGCTCCTGAAGTGCTTTACCAACATACTGATGCATCTTGCAAATCCTTTCACTACTGCTGCTAATTCTTGCAGTCAGTTCCAACCGCCCAACCAGGATTTTTCATGCTCTCTTGTACCAAGCACACAACTTCCATTAGATTCAAAATAAATTGAAAAAAATTCACATCATACCTCATTGGTGTCCCATAAATAAGGTATACTTGTAGTTTTGTTTACTTCTTATCACAACAAGTCAAACTAATTGTTTGATCAAATCATCATGTATAAACATGTCACATTCGGTTAGCTCAAAATGAAACCATCATAATCAAAATCATAGATCACATGTAACCATCATAAACCATAATCATATATCACGTGCATAGTTAAAACTGAAATAAAATACTAATACTTATCCTTTAATCGATCCTTATCTTCTACATTTATCCTTTTCCCTTTCCGTATGCACACTAGATTAGTTGCCACACCTGACAACACCCAATGCCTTTTCTTAAGCCACATACACATACACATAGTGTGAATCACACACATACAACCACACATGGCATATATAACCATAAAATACATGCACCTACATCTGAAATACAACACATACACCTACACCCGACGTAGAACACAACACATACGCTTACACTCGATGTACAACACAACACAATACATACACTTACATTTGGCATAAAACACAACATATACACCTGCACCTGGTATATGACACAACACATACACCTACACCCAGTGTATAACACAACAAAATCCATATGCCTACATCCAACGTACAACACAACACACGCACTTGCACCTAGTGTATGACACAACACAATACATACACAGAGTACAACGCAATGAAAATACATGTCACGATACCATGACTATGCAATGCACATACATAGTATCACACATACATAAAACAACATGTACAACATGTGCACAATATGAAATGTGCACAACACATCATGTACGACATGCATACAATACCACCTGTACAACAATACCACATGCGCAGCATGTAGTCATTACCACCTATACACAACACCACCTACACAACATGTACACAACACCACATGTACATAGCACCACCTGCACAACGTGTACACAACACCACATGCATTACATGTACACACCACCACATGTACACAACGCCACATGCACGACATGTACTACACAACACCACCTGCACATAACACCCCATGTACACAATGCCACATACACACAACATCACATGTACAATCATACACACAACACCACATGTACATAACACCATATGTACAACATGTAGACCACACCATATGTATAAAACACCGCATATGTAACATGCACAAAGCACCATATGTACACAACACCGCATGTCCAAAATGCACACAACACCATATGTACACAACACCGCATATCCAATATGCACACAACATGATATGTACACAACACTGCATAAACAACATGTACATAACACCATATATACACAACACTGCATGCAAACAACATAACAGGTGCAACATGTACAACATATACAACATATACACTACAATAGTACCACACATCTAGAGACCACACTGTCTCTACGAGGAAACCTTTCTTCCAGTGTTTTTCCACTATTCATGCTTGTTCCAACATGTGGTAGATCACACTGCTTCCATTTCGCTGATGTATCTGTAATATTCCTAATTGGAAATTAGCAGTAAAATCAATGCATCAATAGACATTAACAACAACAAATTAAAGCACACCATGAAAACATAAACTGGAGCCATAAAATTTAGGTCTGAGCCATTTTATTAATTCTGAGATAAGTGTACAATGTGGGTGTTGGAATAATGGCACATGGGCTTGCTCAATGGGAAGCTGAAGTAGCCTTTATCACAAGCTCGAATCAACCCCCAAAAGTACGTTATGTTTCTCATTAAGGTATTTTTGAGGTCTAAAATGGGCCTCCTAAGGAAATTATAAAATAATAGTGGAAATAATAAAATAAGATTAGATTGCATCATCAAATTTTAGAGGGAAAAAATAAAAAACTACTTTTTCAACTCGTATTTTCAACATATCTCCCTACGAGTTTACTCAAATTTCAAGTAGGAACACTCGTTGGATGCAAAATTTGATTCATCATCCAAGGAGTACCCATGTTGCATACTTTCGATGGAACCTCCTACATGAAAAATGATAAATACATGAAAAACGTGATTTCAATCACGTTTTTTCATGTTTTTCTCATTTTTCGCGTAGCGGGGTCCATCGAAAGTATGCAACATGGGTACTCCTTGGATGAGGAATAAATGTTGAGATTCAACAAGATGATGATCCTAGTGAAAATTAAGCACCTTCACTAGGTGGGGCCCATAGGCTATTTTAGGTGTATGTCTATTTTTAGAATGGTGAGCATATTGTAAAATTAGCAGGATGTTGATTCTAGATGGTTGAGAAAATTCTATCTTTAGATGAGTTTCTATTTTTAGAACATGGGCGAAGTCTATTTATAGATCACAAATCTAAAAATAGAATGCATGTCAATTATTATTAGCCCTTAATGATAATCAGACAATAAATAATAACTTATTCTCTTGAAGCACTTGATTTCAGTTAATTGATGTGGCAAACCAGTTAGCTGAAGGAATTATGCATTCCAAGGTTGGTTGGTGACTCATGCATGATGGAATTCGTTATAACTGACTGTGGCAGAGTTGTAACAGAGTTGGAAGAGTGGTTATGTGAGTTGTTATTTAGTTTAACTCAATTAAGCGAGTTAAACTCAGTTGTGCTAGTTGTAACTAAAGATACACTAGTTAAAGATGAGTGAATTAATTCACAAGCAGTGTCTTACTTGCAACTAAAGAAATACAACAGTTAACTACTTGCATGTCAGATCCAGTGGAGACCCAGTGGAGAGATAGGTGAAAGGGTGTGTTTAACTATCAGTTGTGACTATAGTGATGCATTCAATGCATCTTCACACACATTGGAGTTGCCAATGAGGATTGCACAGTCAAGGCAAGGAGATATCGAATTCATTCATGGATCTTCTTAATCAGGGATTGCGCAGTGGAGGCAGGTTGTCAGGAGGCAGTAAATTGGTGCATGTGTGAACCAAATTTTGTATGACAATGTGAGAATATTGTATATTGTACTGAGAGCTCTAAGAGCTGAGCTTTGTATGAGATTGTTTCATGATTCCATGATATACATAATATATGATAGTTGGGGTTTTTAGCTTTAAGATTTCCCGGTAAAACATATCGTTATGTGCGCTTGATTTTTCTTCATGTGTATGCAATTGGCGATTTAATTTCCGTAAAGAATTGAGTAGAAGGATTCTGTATTTAACAATGAATTTAATTGTTAGATCAGGGGAGTCTGAAAATACATCATAGAAGTTATAAAATTTCTACAATTAAATTTTACATCTAACGAGTACTCCCACTCGAAATTTGAGTAAAACCTTAGGGAGATAAGTTGAAAATATAAGTTGAAATAGTAGTTTTATTATTTTATTATTTTTAATCTTTTTACATTTTTACCCCCAAAATGGTAAATCATCCCCCATGGTTGACATCATTATCTTAAATCCTATTGGTTCTTATAAAGTTTATTTTGGTTGTACATTTTTCTTAGGAGGCCCATTTTAGACCTCAAAAGTTATCTAATGCTAGCTCTGTGTAGTCCTGGCCTAGAAATGTTGTTGCTACTCCAATGAATCTGTTGTTAGGGCCTGGAATAATGTTCATGAAATTCTGGGCTTTTAACCCTAGAATCTACTCACAAAACCCATAATAACCCGCGAAGGAATTGTGGATTTGTTGACCCTAGAAATTGGCCCTCTTGGGCTTGGCTCTCTATGTTGCTGGCTGAAACTATGCAATTGGAAATAACAATATAGAATGCTCCCAAAATATATGCAATAACCGTGTTAGGAATCCTTCAGCCTCCCCACCAATTTCCTCCTCCAAAACTCTTGCACTCCTCAACTCTCGGATGATGTCTCCCTCACTACTGCACAGTGACTGCGCTCCGCTATTCTTTATTGTTGAATATGTTGTGATGGATCCACAACCTCTCCCTGAATCGAACTGGTGTGATCATCCTCCCCAGGGCAGGCCCTCGAAGTCCCCTGAAGTAGAGGTTAAGATTCCCGCTCGGGAGCACTCAATTGCTAAGCAACAATGTAGACTTGGATCCTGCTCAAGCGTGCTCTGTCAAAAGAAAATTCGAATTAGATAAAGTTCAGGAGTAAAATTTAAAGTTTGATTTAGGTTCGAGCTTCTATGGTTTGCACATTTTTTTATGAATAAAAAGGGCTAAAACACAACGTAAAGGACTTATAATAGACTGAGCCCCGACAAAGGAGAAAGAGGCAAATCAAGGCTGAACGCCACAAAGAAACAGACATAACAGGTCGAGTCGGGCTTTGGGGCAGAGATATAACAACAGAAACCAAAGGGGCAGAAGAAAACACATCAACACAGTCACTAATGAATAAAAATAGTGAGCATTGAACCAAAATTAATTACCTAACGCCGGTTTTCTGAGGAACATGGCCATATGTCAGGAATACTTTATTTGTTGACTCTTCAGCATTACTCGAGCGAGTTTCTAACCACTCTGTAATTAATAACAGACTGCCAAAAGCCATTGTTGGAAGCCACGCTTGTCTCATCACCGTCTGTGTGCTTCCACTTGTCCAATTTTTCTTGAATGTAATTACTGCAGTAGACAGATTAACCAACTCAAGTTTTCTATAAATAATGTATGCATTAGCAGTATGAGA
Source organism: Pinus albicaulis (assembly GCA_034641835.2). NCBI lineage: Eukaryota > Viridiplantae > Streptophyta > Pinopsida > Pinales > Pinaceae > Pinus > Pinus albicaulis. The sequence goes on from CM076573.1 coordinate 488,542,534, forward strand.
AGAGGCCCTAGAAGGGAAAAACCAATATAATAAGACTCATTCTGTTGTAAGCACTCTTTTTTGGATGAATGAAGGATTAAGTTGTTCTCTAGATTCTTGTGTTATGTTTTGCGGTGAAGTATTTTCCCATGTAATTTGTTATTCTCCTGTTTGCTCATACTATTCTATTTTTCTTAACTGTAGATAGAAAATTTTATGTAGTAGGATTTACCATAGGGTACCCTGCATATTCTTGAAAAAATTCATTATGTTTTCTTCTGAGACTGGAATGTAGAATTCAGAGATGTTCTACTCTGCATTCATGTAGAACCTTAAGCTCCTCCTCTATTCCATTTCACAAGCTGTTAAGATCCATAGGCTAGCTTCCCTGGTTTCACCTGACCTCAGTTATTCATCCATCTGAATTTTTTCACACTTGTGTGTCTCCATAGCTCAATGGCCCTTTTCTGCTACCTCAACCAAACATCTTCAAACAAACCTATGCCCTAATAGCTAGCCTAAAATGCCCATGTAAACAAAGCTATATCTAGCAGAGATAGCCCTCTCCGAGTCCAGGAAGGCTAGGTCCCAGATTCCAAAGTTGTTTTGATGTTTCCCTCTGTATTTATGTCTTCAGCCTTTAGAATTACAGAGGACGACATAATGGCGACCATACTGGGGATTGAGTTATTGGAAAATCTTAATATTTCATCAGAACTTAGAAACCCCAGTCAAAATATTGTATGATTTGAGTATTTTCCAAGATTGGTATCTAGTTGTTGATGGTGGACAACACACAGTCACAAAAAAGTTGAAATCATCTACCTGGAGACTCCAATTCAGACCAGTTCGGCTCCACTGGAGGAAGGACCTGAAACATGACTAGTCAGCCTAAAAAGAGAAGGTATCCAAGCCCAAATTAGATTCAAGAGATTGTTGTTTTTATCTAGAACTATGTTCTATCCTACTTTAAGCCTGATCAAGAGTACACTGCTGAGTTTTACTTTGATCATTGGCAGATTGATGAGCCTAAAAAAGCTAAGCCCCAAATTGTAGACCATGTACATACTTATAAACCTGTGCACATTGTTGAGCCCCAAAGATGTCCTTCTTTTCCACCACATTTCACTTCATTTCCTTTGTCCCTCATCAATTACAGGCTTGAATGATTAATAGGATTGATTAGGATTACTTTAAGAATGTATATAATGACTAACTTGCTATGTTTTCATGATTTTGTTGTTGTAGTAATTTTTGACTAGACTCGGCTACAGAACATAGTCATTCTGTAGCTAGTCGCCTATTCCTCAGCTATCTTCATGTTCACGCAGGTTCCAGGTGTCACCTCAAGGAAAAACACATATGGTCGCATTCCACATCACTCCCCCATCATTTCTTGCTCTCCACGAAGTCTGAGCTCGAGTCTACAGGTGGTTATGCACATGGGAAACCAAAACTAGGAGATAGACTTCTAATAGGACAAGGACTGTACAAATGTCCTTAATCATAGTACGAGGCCACCACCAGAGTCCTAGTTTGATTTTAGTTGGGAAAGACATTTATTCCTGTTTTATCTCAAAGACAGTTATGTAATTTTGTTATAAGTATGGCTCAGGAGACCGAGAAACATCTAGCTAGATTTTGTTTTATTGCTAGATCTCAGAAGATCGTAATACTCTGTTTTGAAGAATTTCTCATTTAATGAAAGAAGCATCACTTTATTGCAAGAGCTAAGTCACTCTTGAGTAGATTTGCGTGCTAATACAGTGGTAGAGGGCCCATGATACCTGAGAAGCTTTGTTCATATGGTTTAGATAAGTAACTTAGCCTTGTTTCATTCCTAGTTTAATCAATTTTCTGAACTTTGTGTTTTTATACTTACTTGCAGTGGATGCCACAGTCAGTCTTATCCTTACAAACTATTCCAAAACACCACTAACATTGGATGAGATATAACTGTAGTATTTTAGGAGTTAATTGCATTTTTTTTGAAACTTTATGTTTTATGTTCATTTGCATTGAAAGATACAGCCAGACTTGTTTTTACAAACTATTCCAAAATATCACTCATACTGAACGAGATAGGGCTGTAGTATTTCATAGAATTAGTTGCATTTTAGTTCAGTTGAAATACTTCGGAGGTAGATGTCACTCTATTTTAATTCTGTCACTATATTTCAAGTTAGATTAGTGGCATTCTAGTTCAGTTCCAGTTCACTGTATTTCAAGTTAGGTTAATGGCATTCTAGTTTAGTTGTGGTCACTGTGTTTCAAGTTTGATCAATTGCATTCTAGTTCAGTGTTATCCATTGTTCTTTAAGTTGTGTTAACTGTAAAAATTATACTTCACGACCTTCATTGTTTACAAACTACTCTTGTTCTGACTTTCCATTAATACATCATCATAGGACAAGAATTAGTGATATCAGTTTAAGGCCTTGATTGTTCTGCAATCTTTTGCAATTTCACAAATAAGCCTTTTCCCAAAAACTATTCTAGAAAATCTCTAACTTTCGAATGAGGCTTAGTAGTGACAAGTTGAGCTGTAGAATGGATTAATCTTAGCATTACAAGTTAATTCATAGTAGAAATCTTATTGTGCTACAAATAATCTTTTCCAATTGTGTTCCAATAAACTTTTAGCCATGGATGAGATTCTTTGTAATATTGTAAGATGATTGTTTACTTAGGAGAACCTCATTTGCACTAAAATTGTCCTTTTCTTAAGCTATTCCAACATATTTCTAATGAATGAATTGGATGAGTTCATGTTATGAGTTATTGAGTTCATGTTGTGATTTATTTCCTTGCTATGAGTCATTATCAAACTTTGCATTTTCTGTTCTTTAGTATAGGTTTTGCTCTGTTTTTAGTGTGACCAACAACTGTTCTTTTTCAACATTTAGTTCTTTTCCTTCTTAACATAAAACCAAAAAACCAAAAACATCATAAAAACACTAAACACAACGTAGTGAGAAACAGATACCTAGGCACATATAGTGCACCTCACTTCAGCAGTTTACTAACCCTGGTTGACAATTTATGACCTCAATTTAGGAACACTAAGTTGAGCACACATTTTGGCATTGTTGCCGGGGAAGTGTAACTAGGTAGTCTTGTTTCTTACCTCCCAAAAACAATGATATGTGTAGAGAAAGAGACTCAAGGGGTAGATTCATAAGAAGCAGAAGCTTGATTTTCTAGAACACCACTTGTTTCACCAAGACCAAAAGCCAGCACATCTTCAACTCAAACCCACATTCCATCCTTTACTGATCCTAGACTCTCAGAGGACTTAAGATCAGATATTCCATTAGAAAGACCTTCCACTTCATCCACTGAACCTGTCTTAGAAGAAGATTCAAGGATCCCTGCTAGAGGCACAAACTCTTCCACTTCCACAGAAGAATCAACTATGGTAGAAGAAGGGGGAGGAGGAGTCTTTAATGGAGAACACACACTATTTGGAGGGGTTAGAGGTAGAGGTAGAGGAGAAGGAGGTAGAGGTGCAGAAGGAGAAGGAGGCAGAGGAAGAGGTAGAAGAGAAATGGGAAGCTCTTTTGGGTTTCTTATAATAGATGAAGAAACCAATACAACAATGAAAAACATTTCACCCTCTGTCCTTCCAAACTTTTATGGACTTAAAACTGAAGATCTTGAAACCTTCCTATTTGAATTTGAAGTCCTATGTAGAACCTATGACTACTTACAAGATGCTCAAAAACTTAAACTATTTTCTTCAACATTGAAAGGAGCAGCATTGAAGTGGTTTATGAGTTTGATCAACAGTTCTATTAGGACATGGGAAGACATGAAACAAGCATTTCTAGAGAGGTATTTGGATTAATGTATGCCAGTCAACCATAAGGAGGAAGTGTTTAAAATGCTACAAAAAGAGGATGAAAATTTGGAAGATTTGTTGGAGAGATTTAACTACAACATCAAAAGAGCAAAAATGGAAAACCTAGACCAAGATACCTTGAAAGCTCTCTTGTTGAAGAAAATTAGGGATGAATGGTTAGGTATCCTTAACATGATGGGAAAAGGGGATATATCTCAGCTTACATTACCTGAAATAGCTTAATTATGTATCAACCTTTCAAGAGGGAAATCTAAAACTGTAAAAGGACCAAGAGACCCTGCTCTTGCAAGGGCAAGTAAGTCTGCTTCTGGGACAGTAAGTAGGGAAAAAATAGGACATATGCTTGATGAATTCAAATTTGATATCTTAGAGAGTCTTAGTGAACAAATAGACACCCATAAGTTACAAAACAAGCAAAAATCTGAATATGATGCCTTAGCAATCTTTTGTCCCAAATGTAGAAAGAAACATGCCTTGAGAGAGTGCCCTTTGGATGCAAAAGTTGTAGAGACTTGTGTAATTTGTTCAGAAAAACATGAGACCAAGAGTTGTCCTTCACTTCCTGGTATTAAAGTTGTCTTTCAAGAAGAAACTGTTACAAGTTCTGTAGAAATTTGTTGAATAAAGAAGATTTATCCACCGAGATTATCCTAATAACATATCAATTCGAATTCATATGCAACACATAATCTCTTCCACTCAGATCATCACACATGCGGAATTAAAACAAGCAGTATGCGATCAAAAGATCATCAAAACATCACACACATTACACAGTATGTATGGGGAAAGCTTATTGTTGAAAACCCCGAAGCTATGTGTGTATATTATAATGGAGAAAACATGTAACAAACTCAGTACAATACTCCTCACAAGTACTCAGTACTATCTCATAAATTTACACACAAACTAGCTTGGTTTTGAACAAGTCACAGGTTCAAAACACATCCACTAATTTCCTACCTCTATTGCGCAATCAAGGCTGGTCTAATGAGAGATCCAAGGTTCGAATCTCCTTGGCTTGACAGCGCAATCATCATGGGAAATTCCTCCAAGTGTGGTGCAAATATCATGCAAAACTGATGTCACAACTGATAGCTATCTCAACCCTTTCATCTACCTCTTTCACTAGTCTCCACTGAACTGTACATGCACTGTAGTGAACTGATGTGTTCTTGAGTTGAATAATGAGTTAATAATTAGTGAATTAAATAATATTTAATTCACTCCACTCATTACTAGTTGATTAGCTTGTTAAACTAATCTCAACTAGTTCAACTAAGTTAAACCGAACACAACTCCACCAACTGTCTCATCAACGCCACCAAACTTCTGCCACTGAAGTCCTAACTGAAGTCAACCATGCATGAGCTCACCAAACCCCTAGGAATAGCGTAATTCCTCTGTCAGATGCATGAGCCACTTCTGTAGCTCGAACCGAAGTGCTCCAAGAGAGTAAACTGAAGTTTAGAGTCCAAATATTATTAAGGGTAAATAATATTTGACTTTTCTATTTTTAGGATAGGCAGTCTAAAAATAGACTTCGACCTATATGTCTAAAAATATAGGTCCATCTATTTTTACCAACATGACCAATACTCCAAGAATAACATACTGCAACCCCTGGACCATGCTCCATATGTCTAAAAATAGACATAGTCTAAAAATAGACTTTGCGCCAAAAATAGCCTGCGGGCCCACTTAGTGAAGGCGACTTCATTTCACTAAGCTCCATCATCTTGCTGCATTTTCAACAAGTTCCACAGACTCTCTCAATTTTGTCTCTAGGAGGCCTTGACAAGGACCTCAAACACAAGGATTTCATGATCAGTTGTATAATCAACCCCAACCAAATTGGAATTCTTGGCAGCAACCTTGGCCCCAATTTCAAAATCGATCACAAACTTGGGCGCAAGGAGCAAAAAATCCCTATGGAAGATACTCTCAGTATTACCAATATCCACCATCCTATCCACCATATCCACATTTCCCTCCTCAACAAAATTTTCAACAAAATCCTCAAAATCCACAACATCAAAATCAACCACTTCCATTACCATTTCCTCAGAAAACAAATCAGTTGCCTGCCCAACCCATACCAAACCCCAACAATAAAAATCCTCAAAACACATACATGATAGAAGGCCAACAGTTTCCAACTTATTTGATCACTCCTTTAGACCTTAGTGATGTTCAACTTAGGTCTGGAAGAATACTTGAAAAGAGGAAACATTCTGTAATCATACAAGAGCAAGACAATTCTGAGGAAGATTCTCTACGGGTAAATAAAAGTCTTGAAGAAAACACAACTTTCCAAGACTCAAACATTGAAAAATCAAAACAAAAAGAACCAATAATTTCAACTCCTATATTGGAGCAGCCATCAACATCCACTTCTACACCTCCCTTTCCAGAAAGATTACAAATTGATAGGGGTATAGAAAAACAAATTATGGTGCCTAATTATGATTTCCTGGATGAGCTGAGAAATGTTTGTATTAATATCCCATTATTACAAGTCATCAAGGAAATTCCAATCTTAGCAAAAACAAAAAAGGAGTTGAGCATGAAGAACTCAAGGAATCTCCACCTGAAGGCAAACCTACAAGAAGAAGCAGGAGAAGGGAAATTTCCAAAGCTGTTGAAACTAAAACTGGTAAATCAATACAAGAGGACAGTGAAGAGATGATTTCTAAGAAATTGGCTGAAATTAAGAAGTAGCTTAAGAAGGAGAGGATAATAAGAAAATATGCCAAAGAGAAAGGTGAAGGACCATCTCAACCAAGACGGAGCCACAGACTTAAAGGTATATTGAAGAAAACAGAGGCTAGACAAACAGGAATCATAAACATTGAGGATGAAGAAACACCTACTGCTAGATCACCTGAGTACCAGTACGAGGAGGATCTTGATGAAGGAGCCCCAGAGATAGACCCAGCACAGCAAAAAATTTATAATTATGTTGAGACATTAGAGAAGAGAGCCTCGGAAAATAGAGACAGAACTCCTAGCCCACCAAAATCTGCAATTGATGTACTAAGAAGAGACAAATATGAGTTAGAAGTGCTCAATAGCCATATCAAGAATGCGAATGAAATTTTAAGAGAGTAGGTTAAGCTGAAAGGTGATATGAATACAACTCTATCTCTACAAATGAAAAAGTTGCACAAGGCCAGTGAAAAATTGAAGAAGAAAAACAAAAAGTTAAGCAGGGCACTTACAAATTTGAGATTCAAGTTGATCATAAGGAAGCCTAGGAGGCCATTGAATGTTAGGAAAAGCAGAAGAAGGGGCCTAGATGTCCTAGCAGAGGTCTCAGAGTACATGGATTAGTTGCATGAGGACATGCAAAAGCCTTGCAGTGGGGGTATGTTGAGCCCCAAAGATGTCCTTCTTTTCCACCACATTTCACTTCATTTCCTTTGTCCCTCATCAATTACAGGCTTGAATGATCAATAGGATTGATTAGGATTACTTTAAGAATGTACATAATGACTAACTTGCTATGTTTTCATGATTTTGTTGTTGTAGTAATTTTTTACTAGACTCGGCTACAGAACGCAGTCATTCTGTAGCTAGTCGCCTATTCCGCAGCTATCTTCATGTTCACACAGGTTCCAGGTGTCACCTCAAGGAAAAATGCATATGGTCGTATTCCACATCACTCCCCCATCATTTCTTTCTCTCCACGAAGTCTGAGCTCGAGTCTACAGGTGGTTATGCACATGGGAAACCAAAACTAGGAGATAGACTTCTAATAGGACAAGGACTATACAGATGTCCTTAATCATAGTACGAGGCCACCACCAGAGTCCTAGTTTGATTTTAGTTGGGAAAGAAATTTATTCTTGTTTTATCTCAAAGACAATGATGTAATTTTGTTATAAGTATGGCTCGAGAGACCGAGAAACAACTAGCTAGATTTTGTTTTATTGCTAGATCTCAGAAGACCGTAATACTCTGTTTTGAAGAATTTCTCCTTTAATGAAAGAAGCATCACTTTATTGCAAGAGCTGAGTCAATATTGAGTAGATTTGCGTGCTAATCCGGTGGTAGAGGGCCCTGCTACCTGAGAAGCTTTGTTCATATGGTTTAGATAAGTAACTTAGCCTTGTTTCATTCCTAGTTTAATCAATTTTCTGAACTTTGTGTTTTTATACTTACTTGCAGTGGATGCCACAGTCAGTCTTATCCTTACAAACTATTCCAAAATACCACTAATATTGGATGGGATATAACTGTAGTATTTTAGGAGTTAATTGCATTTTTTCTGAAACTTTATGTTTTATGCTCATTTGCATTGAATGATACAGCCAGACTTGTTTTTACAAACTATTCCAAAATATCACTCATATTGAACGAGATAGGGCTGTAGTATTTCATAGAATTAGTTGCATTTTAGTTTAGTTGAAATACTCCGGAGGTAGATGTCACTCTAGTTTAATTCTGTCACTATATTTCAAGTTTGATAATGGCACTCTAGTTCAACTCTGTTCACTGTATTTCAAGTTAGATTAGTGGCATTCTAGTTCAGTTCCAGTTCACTGTATTTCAAGTTAGATTAGTGGCATTTTAGTTTAGATGTGGTCACTGTGTTTCAAGTTTGATCAATTGCATTCTAGTTCAGTGTTATCCATTGTTCTTTAAGTTGTATTAACTGTCAAAATTAGACTTCACGGCCTTCATTGTTTACAAACTACTCTTGTTCTGACTTTCTATTAATGCATCATCATATGGACATGAATTAGTGATATCAGTTTAAGGCCTTGATTGTTCTGCAATCTTTTGCAATTTCACAAATAAGCCTTTTCCCAAAAACTATTCTAGAAAATCTCTAACTTTCGAATGAGGCTTAGTAGTGACAAGTTGACCTGCAGAATGGATTAATCTTGGCATTACAAGTTAATCCAGAGTAGAAATATTATTGTGCTACAAATAATCTTTTCCAATTGTGTTCTAATAAACTTTTAGCCATGGATGAGATTCTTTGTAATATTGTAAGATGATTGTTTACTTAGGAGAACCTCATTTGCACTAAACTTGTCCTTTTCTCAAGCTATTCCAACATATTTCTAATGAATGAATTGGATGAGTTCATGTTATGAGTTATTGAGTTCATGTTGTGATTTATTTCCTTGCTATGATTCATTATCAAACTTTGCATTTTCTATTCTTTAGTATAGGTTTTTCTCTGTTTTTAGTGTGACCAACAACTGTTCTTTTTCAACATTTAGTTCTTTTCCTTCTTAACATAAAACCGCAAAACCAAAAAACATCATAAAAACACTAAACACAACGTAGTGAGAAACAGATACCTAGGCACATATAGTGCACCTCACTTCAGCAGTTTACTAACCCTGGTTGACAATTTATGACCTCAATTTAGGAACACTAAGTTGAGCACACACACATCCCGGATGCACTTGAGGAAAACCCAGTGAAACATAAGCCTCATGCTTTGTCCCCTGTCCCTACTAGATTCCCACATGGTTATAATCCTCCTGTTGCACTGTCTATACCTGTAAAAGTCCAAGACAGATACAAGCCCTTGGTTTTGCCTCCTATCCTCCATAACCTCCCTGAAAATTTTATCAATCATCTACCCAGATTTGATGGAGAAAGTGAAAAGATCATTGCTGAAAAGCACATCCAAAATCTTGAGGATTTCCTTGATCTGTTTGAGGTGGGAGAGGGTGATGTGCCTATAAGAATTCTTGCCCTATCATTGCAAGTAAAAGTTAAAAATTGGTTTAAAGACCTTCCAGATGCAAGTATTAGTAATTTTCATCAATTCACTCATGTTTTCCTAGATAGATGGGTGGTCATGGGAAATTTTTTTCTCATCATGGAAGAATATAACCAGTTAAAAAGACAGCCAGGGGAGACAGTACAAAATTTTTCAGCCAGGTTCAATAAGGTATACCATTCAATACCTGCTAAGATAAAGCCACCCCCAGGATGGGCTCTCTAGCACTACCCAGATGTCTTGGATCCAGAGATGGAATTCCAGTTAAGAGAAAGGGACCCTGCAACCCTGGAAGAAATGAAAAACGTGGAAGTTTATATAGAATCCAACCTGCTGAACAGGGAGGCAAAGTTAAAAGCAATGAAGAAGGAAAAAATAGAAAAAGAGTAACTGATATCTTCAAAGATAAAACTAGATATGTTGGCAAACACAATCAACAAAATGATGCATATGATTAAAAAGAAAGAGGAACTTGCTGTTCAAATACCTCATGTTCCATTAATTCTGGAAAAGACAAACATCAATGTAACCAAGCAGTTTGCAGCCCATCCCGGACACCCTAAAACAAAAAATGATGGTTTCATGTACTCTATCCACAACACAGCCAAAGATGAAGCCCAAAATCAGAAGGAGGTAGAAAAATCCTCAGCAACAATGTACATGACAAATGACCTTGCATACAGAGGTAGCCATCTCGAATATGATTATCAAGAGGAAGATTATAAGGTTGAGATTGAGGCTGACTGTACAAAGCAGCTAGCATTGTCTCCATGGGAAGAATATACATAAATTTTTAAAGTAAGTACCGAATGTGTTCCTCTCTTTTTTGCCTCATTCATGAGAGGGAATTATAAGCAGGTGGTTAATATGAAAGATGAGTAATGCTCTATTGATTCAGTTGAGGGAAAGGTGGATGATCCTAAAACTGTTTTAGGTCTAGGGGTTCAGCCCTTGAATCCTTTTGAATATCAAGTATCAGATAAAGTCACAGGGTCTAAAGCAGATGATGAAGTGATCAAGTCTGATTCTCTACCTCTATGCTTTAATGCATTTCAGATTATAAAAGAAATCAGGACCACCTTTTGGCTGATAGTCATAAGGGAAAACATGAAGTCTCAGAAGAACTAACGCTACCATCTAAAGCACCACATGATCCAATAATAGACACTTTGGATGGCTTCTGCTTTCAAAGACAATCTTCCTGTGTTCATAATGCTCTCAAAAACTACTATGATATGGATATGATCAGAAAGTATTCCCCATTGTCTGATTCAGTATAAGTAGTGGCACAACTGTCATCAGGTAGCATGAAAACATGTTATGAGTTTATTGAAGACCAGGAGAACACATCTGCAGTACCAGGATATGAAGTTGAGTTGGCTGAGTTAGAATACCCAGAAATAAAGCAAGAATACCTTGATCCAGTGACTGTCTGTATGAAGGAACTGTTCTTTACAAAGCCTACACATATTCCCGACATGAAAGTTATTTTTCAAGTGTACCAAGATCCATGTAAGCAAGATCAGGTCGGGAATTTATATCAAACACCATCGTCAGGTTGGTCTCTGAAAATGGCGAAGAGCAATGAAAGAACAAAGATATTAGAATAATTGATTGACTGGCTGCACTAGCATTATTGTATTGTTTAGAAGGACAACCGTTTCAGTAGAGTAGGATAGGTAGGTGTGCAAATAAGCTCAGCACTCTGAGAATCTTTCAAAGTTTAGTTTTAGATTGCTCTCATTTTCAGATCAATATGTTTCAAAATTTAGTTTCAGCTCAGTTCTGGTTTCACCATTCAAGTTTTCAAGGAGTAGCAGTATGGTTAGCTTGATGGATTGCAGTGGATAAATTCAATCATAGTTTCAGCTCGGATATCAATATGCTAAAAAGCTGGCTGGCCAAGCATGTGGTCTATTTTTATCAGTCAAAGTCAGGAGGAACAATCAGCTAATTTCCAGTCACTAAATTTCCCGATAGATCAGGTTGCAGAGTGGGATCAACCCAATGGATCAGGCTACTAGTCTACGGTGTTCTTGAAACCTCCGAAAGGAGCTACCATCCCCAGCTGGAGCCACTATAAGAGTCCTGTAATTTACAGTATCACAAGGTGACTGATTATTTCTTATATTTTTTACTGAAAATGATATTCCATGGTGATGCAGGGGAACCCTGCAAACCCAGAATCTCACCAATACTCTCCTGCATATAAAAATGCATCCAAATAATTGCCCAAATAAAACTTCAATGTCTGGGAAAATTCACACATCATCATTCGCGGAAGCTTCATCTTAACAATCCTTACACTATGATTATCAAATCATACAACCAATTCTCATATGCGGAAGCTCTTCTATATTTACATCTTTTTATGGTTTATGGAACCTTGCACAACTCAATGAATTCTCAAATGAAAACCTTTCCCAAAGAAGTCCTAGGAAAAGACTTTTAAAACCCAATGGTTTTATTTAAACCCTCAACTTTTACTTAAGCCCCAAGGCTTAATCCATCTCAACACAAAATTTGGATTAATCAAAACTCAAGACATATGAACATTATTCAATTTCGACAACCTTCATGCCTTACTCAAACTTTAATACAATCCCAATTTAAAACTTCATGCAGAAGCTTATCAAACACCACTCAACCCATAACCAAACCGAATACCTCTCATTCCTCAATTTCCATTTAAATCCCAACATTCACATATGGCTGGATTTTAAAATCAAAATTCAATAAAAAGAATGCGCCCATGCTTTAAAAGCTCAACCTGGCAAATTCATACCACTGCACATCAATTTCATGCATTCTAATATCAATAAGATTCGAACTTTCTTGTTTTAATGCCAGTGAGATCGTTTAAAAGAATGCCAGCTCTCCCAATTTATATTTAGCCAGAATTTAAAGTCCAACATAACAACAATCTAGCCCAGGCAAATTAACTTATCTCTCATTCAACTAATAATGCAGGATCCAACGCTCAGTGGGTTGAGACCTTCACTACTCAACGCCTTCGATTGGATAATCAAATTGGGTTTTAAACAAATACTAATTTTGGATTCACTCTGTTCTATTCAACATCATCGATTCCTACCACCGGATCAGCTTTGCCTTTCAACGCTCTTGCTCTGCGTTTGACCAGATCGGCTTCACTATTCGATTTCTGTTAATACTGCTCAAGGTAAATACGCTGATTCCACTCTATGTATTTTCTGGATTCTGCAGACTTTTTCACCACAGCTTCCTTTCGAGTTCTACATATCATCAATTTTCCATCGCTTCTCTTAGCACCCTCTCTCTCTGCGCTAAGGATTGAAATCGATTTCATTTTGCATTGAAATCAGAATCATTTCACCGCCTCCATAAAGCTGTGTGAACTTCTGCACAGTTTCATTCAATTAAATAACACAGAATATGCAGACTCAATCAAATTCTGAACAGTCTTCAACATTAAACTAAAAAATCCTCTGCGCCCCTTATGAAACTCTACGCCATCCTGGAAATTGACTTTCCAAAGCCGATATAAAATATCACTTTGAATTGAACTATGATTCAACCCTCCTCTACGCTGATCGATCCCTCTTGCGTCCTTTTCAACAAATGTAGATTCCATTTGACTCAAAACATGAATCGATATTAACTTAAATCGATTATCTCTTCAATAATAAATCAACTACATTCAATTTCATTATTTCAGCAACAGAGATTTAACCTCTATTCAAATGTTTACTCGGACTCTGCGCCATTTCTACATTCCATCTTGTTCAACACTGTAAATCGACTTGAAATATTTCTCGGTATTTCTACAATTGAATCATCGACATTTCACTACTCATTTTGAGTTCAGAAACTAAAATTCATCAATGCTTCATTCTCACAATTCGCAGTTCAACAACCAACCTTATAGTATTGAAAACACACTTTTCATATTAACAATGAAAATACTTACAAACTTTTTTCCTTGGCCAAATATTCAAAATTTGTGACCCTTTCAATTGCCCGGAGACTTACAACTTGGCTGTCCAAACCTAAGCTCTCAATCACTCTATTTTTCTTGATCTATTTGGCCTTTGAGTCTCATTAATTTATACAATTTTAAAATGATCTAATTTGAGTTCAATCCCTTCAATTTCTCAACAAAATCCTAAAATCACTCTTGAATCCCTAAGGATCCTCTCTCACCCAAAATTAATGAAACTAATTTCTAAATTAATATTTAGAAAAATCTCTCATCCCTTTACATCCTCAACTGACCAAATTCTCTCATATTCTCAAAAATTTGAGAATTATTGACAATATTTAATTAAAAATACATAAAACCCACTCAAATCATTCATAAAAATCTAGCTCTTTTAAAAACCTAAAAACCCCTAAGTTTTAATAAATACAAAGTATTTCTCTTTGCCTAATGCTCCTGCATCAGACTCCCAAGGTTGAAAATGATCATGATCTCTTGATCATGCGTTTTAAGTCTTTGTCCTTGTTTTCCTCAATCCCACACTTTGTTCTGCAAGTCATCATCTGATATTGCTTGCTGCTTTTCTCCAGGTCTCCATATCTTATGCTGCCTTGCTCCACTGGCTGCACTTTCACAATCTGTCTCTGTCTTCATTTTGTTGCTGCTGCTTCTCTTCCTTGCTGATATCTTCCTCTGAGATAATTTCATCATGATCCTTCTGATTAGTTCAATTTCCTTGTCCAATAAATCTTCAAATTGTTGATTTCTTGCTGCCTGTTGAGCTCTTACTTATTCAGTTCTTACTTGCTCAGTTTTTACTTCTATGCTTGTTTCCGTTCTTACTTTCTCATTTCTTATTGCCACCCAATCATCCATGCCCTCTTGTTTTATATGATAGAAAACTTCTTCTCCGCCTTCTCCTATTAGCAACTTACTGGACTGGTACATTGTGTACTCCTTTCTGCTGTCTTCATCTCTCTGCATCTGCAATTCCCAGTTCTGAAATTGAGATTCCTCCTGCACTGAATTTTGATTATTCAGCATCATTTCCAGCAACATAACTTCTTCATCCCATGGATTATAAATTTCCACATAATTTTATTCTTCCTTCATTTGACTGCTTAACTGAGTCAAATGTTCTTCAACACCTGCATTCAAAAAACACTTGTTAAAACAAAAATCATAAGGCCTCAGTGCCTTACTTCCCTCTTCCAGCACCTCAGTATGCTGTTCTAAGTTCTCCTCCACTATCAGCACATCAGTATGCTGATTCTCTCTTCCTAAAGAATTCTCTGAAGAATTCTCAAGACTGACAACTAGTCTTTCTCTCACATCATCTGTCTCCATGATATCTTTCTGCTCTTGTTCACTGTATTGAACTCTTTCTTTTGCTGCAATCTCCTTGTCATACTCTGAATTCTTCAACAAATATTCCAATAATGCAATTTCTCTGTGGCATTGCTGAAGCATTTCACCATCACTTACAGTCCCTGCATTCACACACAAACTTTCAGTTTGAAAATCACAAATTTCAACAGTCTCAATTGTTGGTTTATATACCAGCTCTTCAAGCTGATCCTCTTCTTCATTCACATGATCCTTTTCCGCTTTTTCGCTTTATATTGCTAATTTACCTTTTCCATTGAATATCATTGGTTTCGTTTACCATCTGCTTCCTTATTCCTCGATTGTGATTAAAGTGGGACCATCCCTCCACTTCACCCTTTCTCCCCACCCTTCACCGCAGATCGCATATTATAAACCTTTCACATCGCAACTAAAACTTAAAAACCGCGATCACCAACTTGCGATGTATCACATCGCATTTGTTTCAACTTACCTTTGAAACACCCACAACCTATTTGGTTTAACTTGCGACGTGGCAGTTGGCCCACCACAACAACTCCGCCCCCCACTCTGTAGCCATTTGAAACAAGTTTATAACTTCGCCGATGCTGTGGGCCCCATCTTGCCACATCATCCTCCAAGCCACGCACATCGCACCTCACTTCTGTTAAAGTTCACCTTCGCTGTCAAATGTTAAAACTTACGATCTATGGGCTGCAGTCAGGTCCCACCTTCCTCCACGTCACTCTGCCATCCCTGCACTTCGCATCCATTAGGGTTTACCTTTGCTATTAAATGTTAAAACTTGCGATCTGCGGGTTGTGGGCGGGTCCCACCTTCCTCCACGTCACTCCGCCCTCCCCGCACTTCGCACTTCACATCCCTCAAAGTTTACCTTCGCTGCTAAATGTTAAAACTTGCGATCTGCGGGCTACGGTCTGGTCCCACCTGACCTGCCACGTCGACTCTGTACTTCACATCGCATCGCCGAAACCTTTTCTTATAACTTAAATTATAAAATGTGCGAAATGCGATGCTGCTACGGATGCGATAAAGTTCAGGAGTAAAATTCAAAGGTTTTCAGGTTCCAAATTCTACAGTTTGCCCACTTTTTTATGAAGAAAAAGGGCTAAAAACATGACATAAAGGACTTATAATAGACTGAGCCCTGACAAAGGATAAAAAGGAAAATCGAGGTTGAACGCCATAAAGAAACAGACAGAACAGGTCGAGTCAGGCTTTGGGGCAGAGATATAACAACAGAAACCAAAGGGGCAACAGAAAACACATCAACGTAGTCACTAATCAATGAAAATAGCCAGCGCTGCACTAGACTTAATTACCCAATGTCGGTTTTCTGAGGAACAGGGCCAAATGTCAGGAATACTTGATTTTCTGCCTCTTTGGTGTTACTCAAGCTAGTTTCTAACCACTACGTAATTAATAACGGACTGCCAAAAGCCATTGTTGGAAGCCTGGCTTGTCTCATCACCGCCTGTGAGTTTCCACTTGTCCAGTTTTTCTTGAATGTAATTACTGCAGTAGACAGATTAGCTGACTCAATTTTTCTATAAATATTGTATGCATTAGCAGCATGAGAAGATGCCCTAGAAGGGAAAAACCATTGTAATAAGACTCATTCTATTGTAAGCACTCTTTTTTGGATGAATGAAGGATTAAGATGTTTTCCAGATTCTTGTGTTATGCTCTGTGGTGAAATATTTTCCCATGTAATTTGTTATTCTCTTGTTTGCTCACACTATTTGCTTTTTCTTAATTGCGGATAGAAATTTTTTTGTAGGATTTACCATAGGTTACCCTGCATAGTCTTGAAATAGTTCATTATGTTTTCTTCTGAGACCAGAATGTAGAATTCAGAGATGTTCTGCTATGCATTCCTGTATAACCTTAATCTCCTCCTCTATTCCATTTCACAAGTTGTTAAGATCCATAGACATGGCTAGCTTACCTGGTTGCACTTGACCTCAGTTATTCATCCATCTGAATTTGTTCACACTTGTGTGACTCCATAGCCCAATGGCCCTTTTCTGCTGCCTCAACCAAACATCTTCAAACAAACCTATGCACTAATAGCTAGCCTAAAATTCCCTTGTAAACAAAGTTATATCTAACAGAGAGAGCCCTCTCTAAGTCCAGGAAGGCTAGGTTCTAGATTCCAAAGTTGGTTTGATGTTACCCTCCGTAGTTCTGTCTTCAGCCTTCAGAACTACAGAGTGACAACAACTACCTCCCCCACTCTCCGAGTGACTCGGTAAGGCATGGGAAAGGCCCATAGAAATGAGGTTTAAGATTCTTGGCCCCTTTATGCTTCAGCCCGGATTGCTTGTATGACTAGAGGTGAAGGTACACTAAGTCCCCAACCTCAAAGTGTCTCTCCATGCGGCCCCTGTTAGCGTAGATCTTCTGTTGGTTCTATTCTACCCTCATGTTGTCCTTGAGAGCCATCAAAATTTCTTGGCTCTCTTGGATCCAATCCTTGGCCTAGGGGGCCTTGCTGTCTCCAAACATGATGTTTTTCAATTTAATGGTCTTAAATTTCTTACATAAATTATCGACCAGAGTTGGTAAACTTGTGAAGTGCAAGTGCACTATATATGCTAGAAGCATCTTTTTATTAATTCAGTTTATTGATGTGCTGATTGAGTTTTTGGAAATTACTTCTAAGGATGCTTTTTATTCATATGTTCCTAATGAAATTGGTGTATTCAAATGACAATTAAGTTCCTAAAATTTTCTTACTCCTAATGAAATCAACATGCTCTTTACTCTTGCAAAATATAACTAAAGCATACTCTCACTATTTCATTAAGAAACTTAACTAATCTATTGTTAGTATTTAAGAAACGAATTACTTAACTATTGTTCTAACAGTCCTTTGCATAAAGGAAAAATTGAATTCTAGAAATAGAAACCACGCATCTTCTCATTCATGCTTTAAAATGAAATATTATGGAAATGAAAACTTGTAAAGAAATAATTCATTCTACAAAAATAAATAACTCATATTATGAAAATAAATCACTCAATGCTCTGAAATAAAACTATGAAGAATGATTACTCTACAATTGGCAATTCAAAAGGAAATACTAATGAAATCTTTACATAACTATATATTTAAGAATGATCACATAGTATGTAAACAACTACATCAAATGATAAAAGGAAATTACGAAAGCAACTACATCAAATGATAAAAGGAAACAATATCAAACCTTCACTATTTGTAGGGGCCCTCCACAAACAGGCAGTCTCAAAGGTTTAATGAACAATCAGCTACACATCAAGTCTTCAAAGCACTTCTTCATTAAAAAGGATGAAAACAAAGTTTTTGAAATTACACACTTTTTTCAGGTTTGCTTGCATAGTATTTATAACATCCCGTGTTCATAACTATTCGAGGCTTTCATGCCTACTTAAGCTAAAAAAAAAACTAATTTTGACTTCTAAAAATAACATAATATCACCTATTCATGATTTTCAATTAGGAAAAGAAAAGCGTGAAGCGTGAACATCTCAGACTCTTGCTCGCATGTTCAACAATGTGTTGACCCGCACCTTTGACCAAACAATCAAACGATTTCCTTTGTGATCTGACTCAGATGAATAGGAGGAAATCATTGAGGAGATCAGTCCCCACCCATCCATATAATTCTTCGCTTGGATGGCACTTAAGAGTCTGGTAAACCATGGAGTTGGCTACAGAATCACAAATTAGTTGCAGAATCATGTCAATTCCGTAGCTAATACAATTGTTAACTTAAAAATGAGGAACATTATTAAATATGAAAGACAAGACAATTAAATACCTTACCATGTCAAAAACCTGTAGGTTGATGCTTATTTGAGTTGTTGATGATGGTCAAAAAGAGGAAAAATAGGTAAGAGAGAGTGTCAAAATGAAGCAATCATGAGGCTCTACATTCCCCTACACGGAGGTCATTGCATGTACTCATGAAAAAATGCAAAATTGATGTCCCTTGTCGGCTACTGCATTTATCCTAAGACTTGTGCTAGTATATCCAAGTTTATCTTGTTTATAACCTTCTTTTTAGTCACTGCCATTCTTGGCTTTTTCATCAAGATTTTATACTTCATATTTATGACCTTTCTTTTAAGAGCTCTATTCTTTTTCTTCAACTTCTTGTTTTTCTCATACCACAGGCCCAAATGCAAAAGAATATTATCATTCTTAGTCTTATGAATTTTATTCTGTATCCTTAAGGCCTCATGCTCCTACAGCACGTGTCTATTTACGTTGATTTTTGTAGCATTAGAATGTGGTCCAAGTCTCAAATTTTGTGAGGAGGCTTGGACATCAGTATTCAAAAGAACCCATAAAATGTTTGTGGAAATTCCACTCGGTTCATGTTTTATTAAAATAATTAATTATTTTAATGAGGACCCTAAGTCTAAACTCTAAACTTAGGGAAATTAAATAATTAAAGGGTATTAACAAAATAGAGTGAGAATCTTCTATAGAACAAAGATCAAGTCATGTTTTAATCTTAGCCATCGATTAAAGATCTAAACTGGGTCGTTGATTCATCAACGAGAGGATTATAAGAGAAGGCTCGAGGGTAATTTGGAAATTAAGCCGAGAACACACTCAATACTCGAAGGAAATCAATTATGAAGGAATAGAATTCGATTTCAGAGGGAGATTTGCCGGGTAGAGTTGCAGAGGCAAAAGAAAGAAGGGGAATTCAACAGTGACAAAGAAAGGCAAGAGGAGGACGTAGAGGGCCATAGAGGACAACGATGAGCAGCAAATCTGAGTGCCCACGCAGAGTGACATAGTCCAACGTAGGGACTGCACAGAGGATCATAGAGAGTGACGCAGAGGGAGCTAGGGTGTCTTCCATGTGTAAGAAATTCTCCAAGAGGATTCAGGGAATTTATCTCAAGTGTATTCTTAAGAGATTTTCCCGTCTATTTCTTGTAAAATATTTTCATTGCTGAAGAATAATACAAATCCTCATCTGTTACACCAGCTTTCCTGCATTGGGTTTTTCCAGGGACAATTGTCCAAAAATAACTGTGTACATGTGATTGTTTCTATTGCGTTATGTGTTCTGTTCTATTCTCTGCTTTGGCTAAGTGATTACTGTAGTTGTATTTATTTCATAATTTACTAAAAGAAATTTGTAAATAACTTATCATAATAATAAGTAGGCGAAAAAAATCTATCACTGTGGTAGTATTTCAGATTTGAAATTTTCACCTAGTATCAGAGCGAAAGATGAAGTAATGGAAGAGAATATTCTGCAATGGAACGAAGATCCAACATTGGCGCAACAACAGCTCAGAAGGGTTCACACAGTTCTCCGGAACACATGGAGGAATAGAGGGATCATGACATCTCAGTTCTAGCATCCATAATAGAAGAGGAATTTGATTTTGTGTCAAGTATGGCCTCTCTAGATATCTGTTATATTAACAATGGAGCATCTGCTCATATGACATGAGTTTGAGAATTCTTCTCAAGCTACCAGGAGGAGCAGGTGAATTTTCAAATCACTATGGGAAATAAGGAAAAATGTACCCCTGTTGGAAGAGGCACCATAATATTTCAAACAAAAACTGGCAATAAGATTCGGGCCACCAATGTGCTGCATGTACTAGGGTTGGGGATGAATTTACTCTCTTTGTCTCAGTTTCAGAACAGAGGCTACGAAATTTGCTTTATTAGCAACAAAGTTTACGTCAAACACCCAAGTTGGAAAAAGAAGGCACAAATTGGAGTCAGGAGGCAGAAACTATACAAGTTACAACTCGAGTCCCCAATGGTTCTGATAGGCAGTATTGATGAGAAATATTTGAATGAGTTATGGCATAGAATAATGGGGCATATACATTATGGAGCCTTGAAAATTCTCAAGAAGACTGTCACAGGAGCTCTAGAACTTAGCACCAAGCAAGACAATGTCTGCAAAGGGTGCATATTAGGAAAGCATGCCAAGGAAGTGTATCATAGAAGCAACAATAGGACCAAGAGTGTGTTGGGATCGATACACTCAGAAATCTGCGGACGAATGTCTACAAATTCTCTTAGTGGTGAAAAATATTTTGTCACCTTCATCGATGACCATTTCACAAAGAGATGGATCTACTTTCTGAAGACCAAAGACAAGGTATTTGATCGATTCAAGGATTTTAAAGCTCTTGTGGAGAATCTAACAGGAAAACAGATCAAGAAATTGTGATCAGACAATGGTGGAGAGTACATTAACAAGGACATCACAAGGTTCTGCGCAAGGGAAGGCATCAAAAGAGAATGGACCACTCTGTATAATCCAGAGTAGAATGGAGTCGCAGAAAGGAAAAACACAACTATTGTCGAAGCTACAAAGGTGATGTTGTATGATCAAGACATGCCCAAATTCCTCTGGGTTGAGGCTTGTAATATAGCTGTGTATGTGAAGAACAGGGTTCCTCACAACGCATTGGGTAAGCTTACTCCTGAGAGCGTGTTCATTGACAGTAAGCCTAAAGTGAGCCACTTTAGGATATTTGGCAGTATAGTGTATTGCCATGTACCCGAGGAGAAGAGGAGGAAGTTGGATCAGATTGCAGAGAAAGGATATTTGGTGGGTTATAATGAGAATGAAAAGGCTTACCACATCTATATTTCTGAGATTAGGAAGATAGTAGTGAGACTGGACGTGAAGTTCATGAAGGAAAGAGCCTTCAAGAAATCTTGATAAATGTCTTCAGCTACACAGTCTAAGGAGGATTCACTGGTCCAACCACAAAAACCTGCATAATATGGCTCTAGTGCCTCTCCAAGGCACAAGGATACTAAGGATATCTTTCCCAAGGAAGTGCAAGAAGGAGAGTAGGTAAATCCACCCACCACTAGTGGAAGGACGAGTAGACAACTACAAAAAACTTTGAGGGATGCAGAGGTAGTGCAGACAACCGTAAAGGTACCAGGCATTGGTAGCATAGTTTGGATAACCTTCTAGTTTTCAGGAGGAAGCTCAACATTAGGTGTGGGTATATGCGATGATGGAGGAGTACAAATCCATCATTTCAAATGATGTCTCGGAAATAGTTCCTAGACCTTAGGACATATCGGTTGTAGGTTCGAGATAGAACTATAATATTAAATATGCTACAAATGGCATTATAGAGAAATTTAAATCCATGTTTGTAGCTAAGGGGTACACTCAGAAGGAAGGGATATACTATGAAAAGACCTTCGCCCCATTAGCTCAGTACACTTCAATCAGATCCGTCATATCCCTTGCAGCGCAAATGGGATGGGAGATTCACCAGATGGATGTCAAGACTACGTTCTTGAATGGGGTGATAGAAGAGGAAGTATACATAGAACAACCAAAGGGATTTGAGATGCATGAACAGAAAAATAATGTGTGCAGGCTTAAGAAAGCATTATATGGATTGAAGCAAGCCCCTAGAGCTTGGTATGGTCAAATTGACAGCTACCTGCAGAAGATGGGATTTGTCAAGAGTGACACAGATCCCAATCTATACTCTCTGAGAGTAGGGGATGAGCCTCTAATATTGGTGTTATATGTATATGATCTGTTTCTGACTGGATCATCTAGGCTCATCAAATACTGCAAGGAAAATGTAGAAACATAATTTGACATGAAGGATCTAGGGTGGATGCACTATTTTCTAGGTTTGGAAGTTTGACAACGGAAGGGAGAAATATTCCTCGGGTAAGGAAGATAAACTATAGAGATTCTGAAGAGATTTCAGATGGATAACTGTAAACCCATGGATACACCAATGATCACAAACTGGAAGAAAATCGATACGTCTGAGGATGATGAGGTTGATCCTAACTTGTATAGGAAGCTCATAGGATAGTTGACGTACCTGGTCAATACTAGACCAGACATCTGTTATGCTGTGAATACCCTCAGTTAGTTCATGGTAGAACCAAGGAGGGCTCATTGGGTAGTAGCCAAACATGTTCTCAGGTACTTGAGGGGGAAAATCGAGCTCTGATTGAGGTACACCAAGGGAAATGACATCCAGTTGAGTGGGTTCACTGATGCAGAATGGGCTGGAAGTCAAGTAAATCAGAAGAGTACCGGTGGGTATAGTTTCAGTGTCGGATCAGGAATGACTTCCTGGTGCAGTACGAAACAAAAATATGTGTCACTGAGCTCAACTGAGGAAGAATATAGGGCAACTAGCACAAATTTGTGTGAGGCCATATGGCTTCGTAAGTTTCTCATGAAATTACTCAAGAAAATTATGGAAGTGACCAAAATTTTGTGTGATAATTAGAGTTGCATCAAGCTCTCCGAAAATCCCGTGTTTCATGATTGGTCGAAGAAAATTGACATCAAGTGTCACTTCATCAGAAACTATGTCCAATGGGGAGCTGTACAATTGAAATACATTCCTACAGGAGAGCAGGTGGCAGATATCCTCATGAAAGCTCTAGGTAAGACTAAATTTTCTTACTTCAGAGAAAATATGGGGATGGTCAAGAATCCATTCTAGTAGGAGGAATGGATAGGCTCGAAATTCAGAGGGAGCTGCAGTACATATGAGGCAGTGACAATGATGGTTTCATGGGAAAAAATACAGAAGGAAACAACACAATAGATGAGGGGCAAAAACCGAGACATCAGCCACACAGTAGATGCTTTAGGTCAAAGCAGATGCAGTTGGAGTTTTGCTAGAATACTTTCCTCGCTAAGAGGGAGTGTTGATTTTTGTAGCATTGAAAAGTGTTCCAAGTCTCAAATTTTGTGAGGAGGCTTGGACATCAGTTTTCCAAAGAGCCCGAAAAATGTTTGTGGAAATTCCACTCATTTCATGTTTTATTAAAATAATTAGTTATTGTAATGAGGACCCTAAGTCTAAACTTAGGGAAATTAAATAATTAAAGGGTATTAATAAAAAAAAGTGAGAATCTTCTACAGAACGAAGATCAAGTCATGTTTTAATCTTAGCCATTGATTAGAGATGTAATCTGGGTCGTTGATTCATCAACGAGAGGATTATAAGAGAAGCCTTGAGGGTCATTTGGAAATTATGTCGAGAACACACTCAGTACCCGAAGGAAATTGATTATGAGGGAATATAATTCGATTTCAGAGGGAGAGTTGCAAGGCATATTTGCAGAGGCAGAAGAAGGAAGGGGAAGTTAGTAGTGGCAGTGAAAGGAAAGAGGAGGACATAAAGGGCCAGAGAGGATAGCGTTAAGCAGCAGCACTTAGTGCCCACGCAGAGTGATGTAGTCCAACATATGGACAGTGCAGAGGATCACACAGAGTGACGCAGAGGGACATAGGGTGTCTTCCAGGTGTTAGAAATTCTCCAAGAGGATTTAGGGAATTTATCTTAGGTGTATTCTTAAGAGATATGCCTGTCTGTTTCTTGTAAAATATTTTCATTGCTGAAGAATAATACAAACCCTCATCTACTACACCGGTTTTCCCGCATTGGGTTTTTTCGGGGACAATTTTCCAAAAATAACTGTGTACATGTGATTGTTTCTATTGTGTTATATGTGTTATATTCTATTCTCTGCTTTTGGTTAAGCAATTATTGCAGTTGTATTTATTTCAAAATTTATCGAAATTAATTCGTAAATAACTTATCATAATAATAAGTAGGCGAAATAAACCTATCACTGCAGTAGTATTTCATATTTGAAATTTTCATAATTTAGTGTCTCCAGCTAAAATATTTCTTGTTTCAAAATGTTTATAAATGGAGGTTCTTGTGGACCACTAGATTGAGCTTCTTTCTCTTGATTTAAAAATGATGTTTTTCCTCTGTCTCTCTTCTCTAGAGATTCAATTTAATCATAGATTTATTTCTGCACAAGATCAATTTCTGGTGTTTTTCGACTCGGGATATGAATAGGTGATATGGCAGTAGGTGACAAAATCCTTGGTTCCTCCTTTTCCTCCAAATCAATCTATTCTGTACCTTTTGGAGATGGTTCCTTCATTGTTTGGCTAAGCCTGGAAATTATTCTTACATTTGATGGAGGAGGGTTTTGAGTTTTATCTCTTTTCTTCTCTGTTTTAGGCTCCTCTATTTTCTTGGACGCACTTTTTTCTTTTCTGTTGTCTTTATTTCTTCTGACACCTTGCTTTTTAATGCTTCCTAAAATTTCTGCAATAGTAATCTCATCTTCTGACTGCTCTTGTGGTTGTTGTTGTTGTCCATTTCCTATAGGATTTTCAATTTTTCTCTTCCTCCCTCTCTTTGTTTTGATGTTGCTGGGTTGGTCTTGATCTCCTTCCTTGAAATGATTCCTAATTAGGAAGCTATCCCAATTGTATCCCAAACTTTCAAGATAAAATTCAATGATTTTTTTGATAAGTCCATGGGATACATGGTGTTTTATATGAATTGGACCTTTCTTTGAATATTCACTAACATCTTTCTTAAACTATTTAACAAAAAATATGGAGATTTATTTCATTTTCTCTAATAAAATGCATCAATAGACAAATGTGATAGAAGAACATACACCCAAATCTCCCTTCATAAGTGACAAACTTCTAAATTACTAACGACAAATTTCTCCATTTACCCTAAGTGATGTACTTGGAATACCTTTCTTAAAAATGGTGGTGTCCATACTTGGATTCTTCAAGAAGGTCTTCCATTCTTCTCCTTCAATGCCTCTATTCATGAACTATCTTTCTCTAATTCTTGACAATCATGTAGCTTCAACAATAAAGGATTATGTCACTACAAACTCAATGTCTCCAATTTAAACCTCCATTCCATCAAAAGCCCTGGCAAATGATTTGGTTACTTCTTTGTTAAAACCATAAAACTTCTCCACAAAGTCTAGCCACTATGCTTTCTGCAACATTTCCTTCACCTGCGGGTATCCCTCCATGAATTTTCTCCCCTTTGGTTTTGTTCTCACTATGACCCCCATGGTTGAGAAGTTTCACCTCATAATCACTTCTTGACATGGTATGAGTGAGGGTTTCAGAATAATGGATTTGATGAGAGTATAAATGAAAGCGAGAGGAAAACAAGTAACCGTTAGGGTATGAATGAATGTGAGTTGGGAGATCTTCAAAATGAAGTCAGAATTCGGGTTGGAGTGTTTATATAATGATGAGGAATGAATGGGAATATTTTGGATTTTATTTGACTTGACAAGATATTTTCATCTCAACTATTAGAAATAATGGTTTTTGAACCGATGGTATAACATCCATATAATTCATATACTAATGTTTTGACCCTCATTATCAAATTAAATATTTGCATACCTTTTGAGTTGATGTTGCTAACACTTGGTTGCTCCTTTTTGGATCGTCTTTAGGTGCTTTCTGTGGTGGATTCAATCATTTCTTCAATTGCTTAAATTAAAGGTTCCTGTCAAATATTAGCTGCAGAAATATGTCAGAGCTGCAAATTCTCAGAAATTCTATAGTTGTTTTTATTCTAGAAAGAAAAGAAAGGGATGCAAAGAAAATGGAATTTAGAACATGTATGAAGAAAATTTAAGGTGCCAAGAATTCTTGGTTTTTCACCTTATATTTTCTGTATAAACATGCCAACAATTGTTGGTTTCATGTTTATATATATATAAGAAAGCTTTAGGCTGGAGAAGAAGAAGAATTATTCTCAACCAACTTCAAATCAGAATTGTTTTGAAAAATCTCAACAAATTCCTCCTTTTTTAAAGGCTTGTGATAAATTCTTAGTCAATGTACATTCACAAGGAGAGGAAATTTTCCTCATCAATGGTCCTAAACCTGACTACTCCATTATCAAATACTTTTTCAATTTCATAAGGCCCAAGCCAATGAGTTTGAAATTTTCCTTGAAAATCCTTAAACTTTGAATCAAAGAGTAATGTGCAATCTCCTGTTTGAAGTTTTCTTTCTTTTATATATTTGTCATGCCACTTATATCTATGTTCCTGAACTAAATTTTTCTTCTAAATAACATCTTGCCTTATTTCATCAAGCTCATTGATTTGTCCTATTCCCTGTTTTTGTGCCTCTGATAGGTCAAGTCCCACTTTAACTGTTGCCTTGAAAGTTTTTATTTGAATCTCAATAGGAAATATGACTTTCTTCCCATAAACAAGTTCATAGGGAGTATGTCCTATAGTGCTTCTCCATGTAGTATGATATGCCCATAAAGCTTCGGGAAGCTTTTCTGCCCAGTCCCTTCTATGAAAATGTACAGTCTTGGTAAGGATTTCTTCAATCGCTTTGTTAGTAGATTCTACTTTTCCATTTTCTTGTGGATGATATGGAGTATAAATTTGATGCTTGATTTTATATTCCTCCACTATCTTATGTACCACTTTGGATGTGAATTGGTACCTTGATTTGTCACATTTTCCCTTGGGACACCAAAACGAGTAAAAATATCCTAACAAATAAATGAAACTACAACATTTTTCAGTAGTAAAAGGAAGTGATATAGCTTCTACCCATTTAGTAACATAATAAGTGCACACAAGAATATACCTCTTTTGTCTTGATAGTGGATAGATTGGTCTAACAAAACCCAGAGCCCATTTTTCAAAAGGTTCAATGAGTACCTAAGGTTTTATAGGAATTTCATCTTAAGGAACAAGTCTCCCCATTCTTTGGAAATTATGACATCTCTTAACATATTCCTTGGCATCCTTAAAAAGGTAAGGTCAATAATATCCTAAGAGAAGAACTTTGTAAGCAGTTCTTTTATCAGTGAAGTGTCCTCCACATGGTTCATCATGACATGATTTTAGTATTTAAGGTATTTCGTCCTCTTACACATCTTCGAATGATGAGATATGGCCCTATCTTGTACAATTCTTCATTTATCCATGAATAAGATGCACTCATTTGAGCTATCTTTATTTTTTCTCTAGGAAACAAATATGATGGTAATTTCTGTGTAGCCAAATAGTTAGTAGTCTATGCAAACCATGGAGTTTTAATGGATATTGCAAAAATATATTCATCAGGAAAGTTATCCTTTACAGGTATATCATTGTTATTATTTTGAATTCTAGATAAAAAGTCAGCAACTGTGTTTTGTTTTCCAGGTCGATCCAAAATAGTGATATTAAATTCTTATAACAAAAATAACCATGTTGTGACTCTGCCATTAATAACTTGTTTATTCATTAGATATCTAATTGCATAATGATCTGTATGAATGAAAATTTCATATCCAGTGATGTAATGTCTGAATTTGTTAATGGCATGGACAACAACTAAAAAATCTTTTTTCTGTTACAGTATACTTTATCTCTGCAGGAGTTAAATTTTTATTGGTATAATAGATGGCATAAGGAGTTATCTCTTTTTTTCCTAATACAACTCCCAAAGTTGTATCTGAAGCATCATTTGAAATATGGAAAGGAAATTTCTAGTTTGATCCTCTTAGAATGGGTGCTTCAGAAATATTTTCTTTCAAAGTTTCGAAGGCTTTTTAGTAATCAGGATTCCAACTGAATTTACAATCTTTTGTGAGAAATTTGAAGAGTGGAGATGCAATTTTTGTAATTTTCTCTATAAATATTCTATAGTATCAAGTAAAACCAAGAAAACTCCTAACATCTCGTTGACAAATTGGAACTGATAATTTAGAAATAACTGCTACTTTATATGAGTCCACCTTAATTCCATTTCCTAAAATGTGGTGTCCTAAAACAATCCCCTCAGCAAACATGATAAAACATTTTTCATTCAACTTAGTGATAGATTTGTTTCCTTACATCTTATGAGAACTTTTTCCAAATTTTTTAGAGCTTCTTCAAAAGAATTTCCATAAACCGTTAAATCATCCATATATTCTTCCACACAATCATGAGTTAGATAAGAGAAAATACCTAATACTACTCTTTGTAATGTTGTTGGTGCATTACATAATCCAAAATGAAGCACTCGATAAGCATAAGTTCCCCATGGAAAGGTAAATGTGTTTTTGTCTTTATCTTCTGGTGCTACCTGAATTTGGTTATACCCACTAAAACCATCCAAGAATGAGAAATATTTCTTCCCTGCTAATATGTCTAAAACTTGATTTATGAAAGGAAGTGGAAAATGATATTTCAAAGTGGCCTTATTCAGCTCCTTTTAATCAATGCATACTCTCCATTTTCCATTATTTTTAGGACCAATTACTAAAGGTGAAACCCATTGACTGTCTGATATTAGATAAAGAAAATTTTCATTCAACAGTTTTTGTAGTTCCTCTTTAACAATTTCCATTAAATTTGGATTTGTTCTTCTTTGAGGTTGTCGAATTGGTCTAACATTTTCTTCAATATATATGTGATGCATGCAAGTTTCAGGACTAATTCCTTTCACGTCAGTATATTCCCATGCATATGCAGAAGAGTGTTCTTGTAATATTTCTATTAATTTCCTTCTCTGAAATTATTCCAGATTTTTATTTACATTCAAAATTTTTCCTAGAAATATTTCTATTGAGTAATTACAAAATTCCTCCATAGAATGTAAAGACATTTTCGGGATGATAGATATTCATTTTTGCACTACTCTTGAAAATTTTGACTTATCTCACAATATGAAGACGATTCATTGTTTTCTATTGAATTTAAAATTTGCTCTTCTTCATTTACATGTGAGATAGTAAAAATAGGTTGTATATCATTATCATCATCCATCCATTCTTCAATTTCTACCTCTATCATCGTTTTTTCTGGTGGATACAATGTGAATGTGAATTTCTTTGTTGAGCTTCCATCTGAAATAAACATATCACTAGATCTACAACTGTTAAAAGCATAGGCTGTAGCTAACCAAGGTCTTCCTAAGATTAATGGATGTCCTCCTAAGCTATTCTTGGGTGTCACGATCATGAAATCATCTGGATATTCCCAAGAATATAAGAATACATAAATTTCCTCTAACACACCATCAAGTTTAATTACATATCTATCTGCTAATTGTAACAATGTTGGTGTATATCGGAGATCAGGAAGTTTTATTTGATCCATAGTTTGTTTACTCATGATGTTTATAACTGCTCCTAGATCAATCAATGTGTTTGGTATTTCAATACCATTGATGTGTGTTTTCACAATGGGACTTCCTGGATCCAAATATTTCTGAATTGTTGTTTTTCCCATCATGATATTTGAAATTTTTCCATCTAACTGAAGTCTTTCGACTTCTTTTCTTTTTCTTCCTGATTTTTTAATGCTCAATTACCTAATTATCTTTGAAAAAATTGGTATTTATTTGATGGCTTATAGCAAAGGAATTTTTATGCAAAAATTCTTCAGCTCATCTAACATATCATAATCAGATAGCATGATCTTTTTTCTACCCCTTTATCAATCTTTAATCTTTCAGGGAGTGGTGGTCTTGAGACAGATACTAAAGGTTGTTCCATAATAGGATTTGAGTTTATTGGAGTATCATAAGAATGTGTAGGGAAGTTTTGTGTTTGAATATTTTCTTTTTGATGAAGGGAGATCTCTTCCTCCTAGTGATTATTATTCTTTTGGATATTTTCATCCCAATGAAGATATGTCTCTTCCTCAGAATGATCATCCTTTTCATTTTCCTGAATAACAACAGATGGTGATTTATTTTCCAATACTCTACTAGATCTCAGCTAAACTTTGTTAAGATCTAATGGAGTTATCATATAGGTCTAGAAATTTTGTCCCTCCATATTGTAAACAGGTTGTGAATTTTTATTATTTGGGTTCGAAAGTGGTTGATCAAGAAATTGATTTGGTCGTTATGAAAATGGTAATGAAATTTTTGGATTTGGATTTTGAATTTGAGATTGGGGTGGCGGTTGACTAGACTGAGGAAAATATTGTGGTGAAAAATTAGGATAATGTTGAGGGTATTGAGAATACTGAGGATATCTTCCATAAGGATTTTTCCATCCCTATGCCAAAGGTTGAGGTTGAGCCCAAGATTTCCAAGGCATAGGTTCATTCCAATTGTTTTGCGGTGGTTGTGCATATGTTTGGGCGTTAAATCCTTGATTTTGCTATGGTATTTTGGCAATAAAACAAAGAGTAACTATTTGATTTAGAACTACTTCCTCTTGGTAAACATATTTAAGACCTGGTATTGAAGGAAATTTTTTTGTATCATGATTTTCTGCACATAGAACACAAGTTTCTACACTCTTCATATCAAAAGGACATTATCTCAAGGCATGTTTTTTTTTGCACTTTGGACAAAAGATAGACAAAGCATCACTTTCAAATTTTTGCTTATATTTTAATTTTAAGGTGTCTATTTGTTCACTAAGACTCCCTAAAATGTCTATTTTAAACTCATCAAGAAAATTGCCTATTTCAACCCTGCTTACTGTTCTAGCTACAGATTTATTAATTCTATAGATAACAGGGTTCCTTTAACTCTTTCCAACTCTTGAATTTTCTCTTCAAAGGTGTATGCATAATTCAGAGATGTCCGGTAATGATAATTGAGAAATGTATCATTTTCCCATAATGTTGAGGATATATATCCATTCATCTCTAATGGATTTTAATAGGAGAGATTTCAAAGTATCTTCATCCAAATTTTCCATTTTAGCTCTTTTAAGATTATAACTAAACCTTTCAATTAAATCCTCAAGATTTTCATCGTCTCTTTGCATCATTTTGAAAACTTCATGCTTACAGTTATGGGGTGTGCAATAATCCTTATATATTGCTAAGAATGTAGTTTTCATTTATTCCCATGTTCTAATATGGTTTGTTGTTAAGCCCATGCACCATTTTAATGCTGCATCCTTAAGAGTTTCTGGAAACAATTTCAACTTTTGAGAATCGAGCAAATAGTCATAATATCTACATAAAACTTCGAACTCAAAAATCAATGTTTCAAGATCCTCACTTCTTAATCGGTGGAAGTTAGGAAGGATAAAGGGTGAGATATTTTTCATTGTTTCCGCAGTATCTTCATCGAAGATAGGAAACCCAACAGGATCAGGTTCTTCTCTATCTCCTCCTCCTCCTCTTCTTCTTCCCCTTCCTCCATCTCTTCCTCCACCTCCAATCTTAGGTCCAACTCCTCAAATTCTCAAATGTTCATCATTTACGTTGTGTACTTCTCCTTCTCCTTCCCCATCCATTGTAGATTCTTCAAAACTAATGTAAGGTTCCAAAATTGGATTTTTTTGTTCTTCTTCTAGTTCTTCTGGTACCTCTATCAATTGTATATTAAAATAGGTTTCTTCTTCCTCTTCTTCACTAGGGATTTCTAGTTCTTGGGCTAGAAGTTGTTCTCAAGTTGAAGTTAGGAAAATTACTCCTTCTGTTGGGGATGTAGGATCTTATTCTTCTACAATTGCTTCGGTTGATGAAGTTGGTTAATTTCTAGGTTGGATTTCAGTCTCAGTACCTCATGAAGCCTATGTCTGCCTACAATTGGATGGTATGCAAGTTTGGGTGGGTGGTGTGGCACTACGAGGTCGTGATGGGGTGAGTGGTGTTGTTTAATTAAACTCCTACCTCTTGCTACAATCTACCCCTAGAATCTCTTTCTCTACACATATCATTTTTATTTTTTATTGTGTGTTGTTTTTTAGAAAGAAAAAGGCTTATATTTACACTTCCCCAGAAACGAAGCCAAAATGTTTGTCAATTTAATGGTCTTAAATTGCTTACATAAATTATTGACCGTTGGTAAACTTGTGAATTGAAAGTGCACTATATATGCTAGAAGCCTCTTTTTATTAATTCAATTTATTGATGTGATGATTGAGTTTTTGGAAATGACTTCTAAGGATGATTTTATTCATATGTTCCTAATGAAATTGGTGTATTCAAATCACAATTAAGTTCCTAAAAATTTCTTACTCCTAATGAAATCAACATGCTCTTTACTCTTGCAAAATAGAACTAAAGCAGAATCTCACTATTTCACTAAGAAACTTAACTAATATATTGTTAATATCTAAGAACATAATTACTTAACTAAATTTCTAATAGTCCTTTGCATAAGGACAAAATTGAATTCTAGAAATGGAAACCACACATCTTCTCATTCATGCTTTAAAATGAAATATTTTGGAAATGAAAACATGAAAATAAATCACTCATGCTCTGAAAATAAATCACTCATATTCTGAAAAGAAATCACTCAATGCTTTGAAATAAAACTACGATGAAATCTTTAAAGAATGATTACCCTGCAATTGACAACTCAAAAGGAAAGATTGAAGAAATCTTGCCATAACTATCTATTTAAGAATGATCATACAATATACTACATCAAATGATAAAAGGAAATTACGAAAACAACTACATCAAATGATAAAAGGAAATTATGGAAACAACTACATCAAATGATAAAAGGAAATTATGAAAACAGCTACATCAAATGATGAAAGGAAAACATAAAAATGCAAAACCTTCACTATTTGCAAGGGCCCTCCACAAATAGGCAGTCTCAGAGATTTAAATGAACAGTCAACTACGCAACAATTCTTCAAAGAACTTCTTCATTAAAAATGATGAAAACATAGTTGTTAACATATCACTATCGCATCATAAATTACACACTTTTTCAGGTTTACTTTCACAATGTTTATAAAAGCCCGTGTTCATAACTGTTCGAGGCTTTCATTCCCACTTAAGCTAAACAAACTCTAATTTTGACTTCTAAAAATAACATAATATTGCCTATTCACGATTTTCTATTTGGAAAATAAAATGGTGAAGTGTGAACATCTCAAACTCTTGCTCGCCTATTCAGCAACGTGTTGACCCACACCTTTGACCACACAATCAAATGATTTCATTTGTGATCTAGATCCGATGAATAGGAGAAAATACTTGAGGAGATTAGTCCCTACATGTCCATATGCTTCTTCACTTAGCTGGCACCTCAGAGTCTAGTAAACCATGGATTTTGCTACATAAATGAAAATTAGTTGCATAATCATGTCAATTTTGTAGTTGATACCAATATCAACTTAATAATAAGGAACACTATTAAATATGAAAGACAAGACAATTAAATACCTTACCATGTAAAAAACCTGTAGTTTGATGCTTATTTGAATTGATGATGATGGTCAAAAAGAGGAAAAATAGGTAAGGGAAAGTGTCAAAATGAAGCAAACAAGAGGCTCTACACACGACATCAACAAATGTTAGAGCATCATAACCGTACAAATCATGAAATGGAGACATACCTATTGAAATGTGGAAGGTGGTGTTGTAGCAATATTCCCCCATGTGTAGCCACCTCAACCACGCCATCTGTTGTCCTATGACGTAGTTATGCAAGTAACCCTCTAACCACTTGTTAACTATCTCTGTCTGGCCATCCGTTTGGGGATGGTAGCTCGTACTAGGAGTGAGCTCCGTACCCACCAATCAGAATAGTTCCTACCGAAATACACCCATAAAATGGCTATCTCGTTCACTAACAATGGTCTTGGGGAGGCCATGCAATCGAAATATCTCTCTGAAGAACAACTCAGCCACCTGTGAGGCTGTGTACTTGGCTGAGATTGCGAAGAAGTGTGCATACTTCGTCAAGCGATCAATAACCACGTAGATGCAATCATTTCCCTGCACTGTGGGAAACCCAATGATGAAATCCATCGAGATGCTCTCCCATTTCCCTTTAGGGATGGGAAGTGGCTGAAGAAACCGTGCTGGATGCTTCATCTCTCCCTTGTTTCACTGGCACACCTCACACTCTTGAATCTGTTGCAGAACATCATCCTTGAGGCCCTTGCATGAGAACCTCTCCTTGATGGCACTGTAAGTCTTTGTGAATGCTTGGTGCCCTGCCAATGGTGAGTTATGGTCTGCATGTAGGATCTTCTCCCGCAGCTGGGAGTTGGCCACTAGATAAATTTGGTCTCGATGGTATATCACTCCATCCATCACCCAGTAGTGGTCATCTGTCACCTGTCCCTGTAAGACTTTGCATGCAAAGCGATCCTTGGAGTTCTCTACCAACAAATGAGCCTTCCAATCCAGCTCAATTCTCATCAGTGAAAGAGAATTCAACCTCATGGACAACGCATCAGCTACTACGTTGTGCTTCCCCTTGACATATTCAATGTCGAAATCATAGGCATGAATCTTACTCACCCACTTTTTTTCCCTCTCCTACAACTGTTTTTTTGCTCTAGAAAGAATCTGAGGTTATTGTGGTCTGTGCTCACCCGGAACCTATTGCTCACTAGATAATTCCTGAAGTTTGCTAGCACATGTGTTTGCTTGAGGGGCCCTGACCCAGGTTCAGTGTGAAAGATTTGCCAACAAACCCCTATACTACTGGCCCTTTTGGCAGTGACCTACTGGCACAGGTCACAGTCTCACCCAAAGTAGTATGGGTGGGTGCTGGAACCAGATTTCTGCACCCTGAGAAAGGAAGGGTAAGGCAAGCAGGGCTATGTTATGTTCAGATTACCTCGTCTCTGCGTAGGGTTAAATAAGTATCCAATTGCATCCACGTGCACTAGATCTACAATTATATGCTTTTCATAACATCAACACAACATTACATAACCCGAACAGAATAGATCTAGATTTACTTCAATACACAGACTTTCACAGCATGATATAATCAGAGAAAAATAGATCCAATCATTCGATATACAGACCTTCGCGGCGCAAAGACAGAGAAATGCGTAACACAGTAATTATCAACAATCCATTCAATAGTAGTCACAGATTCAGATCCAATAACCTTGCATATTCATTCATTCATTACCCTTACAATTCCCTTCCCAACCTGCGCACACAGCAGCAGGGTCCGCACACAGCTAGACTAGGATCTCCGCGCACACAACCAGCAGGAGTCCGTTCCCCAAAAACCCCAACAGATCGCTTACACAATAGATCGCATCAATAGCTTATCAAATCCTACCGCTTACAATCCGAAATGCCTCTCTATTTATAACAATCTTTCTTTAACATTCCTATGGTCCGTAATCCATGGTTTTCGGACCCCTAGTTTACCCTTTAACCCCTTTACAATGATTTTCGGGGCTTTGACCCACCCCAAAACCCCTGTGCTATACTAAATATAACAAAAATAACCAAAAATGGACCGGTTTGGTAGCTTGTTAGGAGACCCCGTTCCAACAGTCCCCCAACACAATCTTGTGACTCGTGCCGAGTCACTCCACCGATGCGTCACCGACTTGTGTTCGCAAAGTATCCAGAGAGTGTGTAAGTGGAGGGAGGACTGTCTGGAATTGAGATGCAGCTTCTTGTGCGAGAGTGACCATCTTCTGAGAAGGTGGATCGTCAGTAGCTGAGGTAACACTTGCTAATAACTGATTAAGGTGCTTATTGGCATCATCAATGTCATGTGTTAACTGGATGGCTGAAGCAGTCCAGGGCTTCAGGCGTTCTGTGACAGCGTGTTGTTTCTGTCGAAGCTTCACAATCTCATCCTGGAGGTCATTGCTGGTTTTCAATCGTGCTAAACGTTGGGCAGGTACTAAAGTAGACAACCTAGCACTTACTTCTTCCACAACCTTCTCATGCTGGTGTAATTCCTGATTGATTTGTTGAAGAACGGGGTCGCACTGGACCCGGGACCAAAGATGTATGGCTGATTCCATTAGGGCGGTACCTTGATCTATTTTCCCCTTGATCATCGTAGTGGCTTCTGTGATAACTACAGTACGCTGGACACGGTCTTCTGGTGGGGTGCCAGGCTGCAGCCTGTTCTTCAATTCCGAAACCTCCAGGCGGGAGGCTTTGAGAGAAGCTACCAGTTTTTCCACTTTACTTCTATGTGGGTCCTCAACCGTGATTTCCTCAGTAACAGCCATGCACAACTGGTGGATGGAAACCTCTAGCTCCGCCTGTTGTGACTGGGCCTGAACTACTGCCTGAGTCTCCTTGGCCAGGGTGCGCTGGGCAACCGCAAGTTGTTGGGTGGTGGCTTGAGCACAATCGTTAATTTCTTGGGTGACACTGTGAAGGAGAGACTCCAAGGCTACGGGGCTCAACCGATCGAGGGCCAGCTGAATTTTGGTGCCTTCCGAGAGCTGCATCCCGATTAGGGCACTGGTAGGGATGTTCCAGAGTCGACCTGTTGTCCCGACCTATGTCAAACTGTTATTGATTGACAGAGGTGGTGCTTGTCTGGCCTGGGACAGATCTAGCTGCATGTTGATTTTGAGGGCACAGAGGTCTTCCTGGAGAGATGTAACCCCAACCTCCCATTGAGCCATGATAAGTGTCCACTGATCCTTTGTCGCCAAAGTGACTGCATCTGTGATTTGTTCCAAATCTCCCCCTGTTAATGTGACCATCATGTCATAGTGCTCGCGCTGAGCTTTTTGCTTCACTCTTTTCCGGGGACCTGATGTCGACAACCATGTTCGCTTAGTACCGGGAGGAGGATTGGAAGTGGTAGTAGCCGCCAGGTTTGGGGCTGTGTCGGACTGCTGTAATGGTTTATCTTTGGAGCCGACTGTAATAGCTGCTGGGGTACCAGAGGGGACTTTTGTCCATTCAGGGGGCCATAGGGAAATTCATAGATCAATTTCCTCATCCGGAACCATAAATGCTAGCTTTGTCCAGGCTTGACTGGCGAGACTGCAAATCCGGACTTGATGCATAGTGATTTGAAATGCTGCGATATGCTTGTATTTTTCATATATTGTAGGGGATAATCGGGGCCGGGAGTTTATGGCAGTGGAGACACTGCTCTGGAAGAGGACCCAAAAGATCTTATTATCCTCAATGCGTTGTTTGTCCTTATAATCCCATAGGTGGGCATACCGAGTGCCTTCGCACATCCTAGCAGTGAGTTTGGGGACTACCGACTCTTCTGGTTTGTCCCAGGTGACCAATACGATGAGAAATAACAGCCATGAATAGAAGAACCAGGTCCCATGCTCTTGAGACTCGTGGACATTAGCGAGAAATTCTTCACATAAGTATCGAGCCCAATTAAAAAACTCACCTTTTGCACATTGTCCAGCAAGCTGGATGACATAAGCGGGGACAGTTGCTATTTGGCACCTTCGCATGAGTTTGCAGGCTAATAGGTGAGTGCCCAATTGTGTAGCAGGATCATTGATGGTTTGGATTACAAACCCCCTTTGGTTGCGTTGTACCGCATAGGTCTTCCGAACATATGACGTGGTAGCAGCTTCATACTTCTTTCCAACTTCTGTGAGCGGGTGCGACCGCTGCTTCGGAAGGCCCGTAATTTTGTGGATCAAATCAACATCAATAAGGATTCTGTCATGAATCCATAAGCTATCATTGTGAATGAGTGCCAGTAGCTAGCATGCCAGTCGATTTGTGATGGTGTAGCAGCCAAAGTAGGGCATTCGGAGCAAATTCAACAGTCCAAATCTTGCTAGGTCGTAGACCCAGCGTTGCGGGACCACTGTGGTTCCACCATCTCCATGGAGTGTCTTGAAATATAACTTAGGGCTCAATTCAGGGAAGGCATTATGGTCCGCCAGATTATGGTCATCAAACTTGACTTCATGGAGACGTCCATAGTGATCATTGATGATAGGGACTTCGCCGGGGGTTAGAGAAGTCTGGAGGTAAGTGATCAGGCCATCCAAATTTTTTGGTATCTGCGTAGATGGTCTCCGTGGGTGGACAAAGGGGGGTAACCAATTAATTGGTTTAGCTGGCAGCACCTCCTCCTGGGCATCAGCGGTTGGAGGCCTGGGACATCTTGGGGAATTTCGGGGCTGTTTTGCCGCCTAAGGGTCAGTCTTCGAACTTTGAAATTTTTCCTTGCCTTTCCTTGTGGTCCATGGGGGGGGGGGGACCTCTTCTAGCTCCAGTTCATCTACCAAAATCTCCTCCACCTCCGGTTCCATCGGAGTGGAGGGTTCAGCAGCAGTAGTCGGCATCCTTGGATGGAAGATGAATCTCGACTTTGGTTGATTACTTTCTAACGGCGAGGTTTGCTCAGTCATGAGAGGGTTGCTATGATTGCAACAAAATTTGCTGCTGGGTAGCTTCCACGAGATGCTTAAAGTAGGCTGCTTACCTTGGTGAGGCCAACCCCCTTTTAAGGAATGGTTGTTGGATACTGGGGGGGTTGTTTGTCGCAGGGCGGGTTTCCCCAGGAACGGTAAAATTCCCTTGTAATTTTATCGGCCAGTTGCTCAGGATCCGTTCTACCCAACTGTAACTTCTGCTTTTTACCCGAGGTTATACTTCCAATGGCTAGCTGTCTTATCCCCCGGGACTTAGGCGTATTAGTTACGTTAGGGTTATTGCTTGGTGACAGTTATCCACCTTCCCCCAACACAGGCTTTCTCTCTAAGGAGCTCTTGGTCCAAGGCCATAAGACCTATCATACCTATCTTATTAAGGCTTTAAGGGGGGTTGACCCTGGAGCCAAAGGTCTGCCCCTTAGTCGTGCTACTACTGTAAAGGTGGTTTGGCATATAAGATCATTACCTGTGGAAGCTATACGTGATGTCTAAAACTCGGGTCTTGTGCGTGGGTCATTCGAACCCTTCCTTATGATAGGTGTGCTGCAGGTGGTCAGGCCTAGCTCTTCCTCTGTCCTTCCCTTAGGGGTTTTAAAGAGGGGTTCCTTTATGATACGAAGGCATCGCAGCGTGGAGGCTTACCCTAACCGGTTCTGCCACATTTCTAGCTCTTGACTGGGATACTCAGTATCTATCTCGTAGCTTAATAAGCTACCCCTGTCTTGAACTGCCAGCTTGTAGATATATTCCTCTTTTGTTGGTGTAGGCTCCACATATATTTTATGTAGTATCCCCTTGCTGCTTATTATTAAATTTTCTAGTAAGGTCTGCATAGTCCGCAGTGCCTGAGGGTTGCACAGTAGCCTTACACATACTTGTACGAAAATTCTAATGTCCTCCACTGGTTCCATATCTCCCTGGTGCGAGCACTTAGCCTCAAAGAGATCCCTTCGTGATTTTATAAATGTTTCCTTGATTTTACCCCAAGTCTAACCCTTCTTGTTTGTCAACTGCCTTGCGGATTAGAAATTCAACCTCATCTGTTTCCTTAGTTCCCCTAGTCGCTAATCCACTGCGTGTTATTATATTGACTTTTGCCTCTTGACCTTAGACCCTGCGCTTCTTCTGCGCAGAAAAAAAAACTGCTTCTCCTGTATCCTGGCTTTTAGGGTCGGGCAATCTTCCAGTGTATGGTTCCACTGTCTACAATACCTACAAGACCATTGCATGTAGTCTCTTGAAAAATTTCCCGTGTTCCCACATTATAATAGACCAGATGGCCTCTACTTCGACCTGCGCTTCCACTTTGGTGTTTATCCCTCTTTTCATGGGGGAAGTCATCCTTGTCCGAGGGGGTTCTCGGTGACATAGGGTCGTCTTTCCCGTTCGCTTCTTTGGTGCAGCTCTACTTTTCATGGCCAACTAATCAGCAACGTGGGTACCAATGTTGTTCTGGTGCGAAAATGGGGGTGCCTTGCGATCTGGTTGCGCGACTTTCCTCACGCTAGCATAGAGGCCCCTTGAAATTCCAATGTTCTAGGCTATATGCTCCCAGTGCTGTTGTGTGACCTTGTTCCATACCAGCCCCACTTCTGTTTCCCTGTTGCAGATCCTAGATCTCCTGGTGCATTGCTTCTACTTGTTCCTGGATCTGTTGTACCGCTAGCATAGCATCCTCAAGAGGTGTAGCTTTTAATCTCATAGTGGCCTCCAAGGCCTTGCCTTACGAACTAAAATTTTGGTGATTCATGGGTATATGTAGGTGAGGGAGCAGCATGGAAATAAACCACTCCGTATGTTGTCTATCATCATACTCAAACCCTCCTTCCCTAATTGCCTTCTTCAACCATTGATCTGCCTCCCATATTCATTCCGACGTATCTTGTTTGAAATCTTTTACGTCTGTTACTAGCTGGGAATAAGATTTTAGTTTTCGGAATTGTTGCTCTAGGGCACCCTTAATATCTTGAATGGAGGCAGTTCTATGCTGGGCAATGTATCACATATACCAGTCCAGCGCTCTGTCTTGGAATGCTAACGACAACTGTGCCCTCTTGATCGTGTCATTTTCCACGTTCTGCATAGTCCAGATAGAGTCCACAATAAACCAAAATCGGTCCATGTCCTCATCTCCTACCTCCTTGAAGGTAGGTAGTTCCAAGCGCACCGTCATGGTTCCTTAGGAGTTCCTTTCCAGTCTGCCAATACCCAAATCCTCTCTCAACTCTCTTCAGGTCCCGGCAACGGAACCATTTGTTGGCTTGAGGGGTCCTGACCCAAGTTCGGTGTGCAAGGTTTACCAACAAACCCCTATACTACTGGCCCTTTCGGCAATGACCTGCTGGCACAGGTCACAGTCTTACCCGAAGTAGTATGGGTGGGTACTGGAACCAGGTTTCTGCACCCTGAGAAAGGAAGGTTAAGGCAAGCAGGGTTGTGTTCTGTTCAGATTACCTCATCTTTGCGTAGGGTTAAATAAGTATCCAATTGCATCCACGTTCACTAGATCTACAATTATATTATTTTCATAACATCAACACAACATTACATAACCCGAACAGAACATATCTAGATTTACTTCAATACATAGACTTTCGCAGCATGATATAATCAGAGCAGAATAGATCCAATCATTCAATATACAGACCTTCGCAGTGCAAAGATAGAGAAATGCATAACACAATAATTATCAACAATCCATTCAATAGTACTCACAGATTCAGATCCAATAATCTTGTATATTCATTCATTCATTACCCTTACAATTCCCTTCCCAACCTGCACACACAACAGCAGGCTTCGCACATAGCTAGACTAGGATCTCCGCGCACACAGCCAGCAGGAGTCTGTTCCCCCAAAACCCCAACAGATCGCTTACACAATAGATCACATCAATAGCTCATCAAATCCTACCGCTTACAATAAAAAATGCCTCTCTATTTATAACAATCTAGATTTAACATTCCTATGGTCCGCAACCCATGGTTTTCGAACCCCTAGTTTACCCTTTAACCCCTTTACAATGCTTTTTGGGGCTTTGACCCACCCCAAAACCCCTGTGCTATACTAAATATAACAAAAATAACAAAAAATGGACCAGTTTCATAGCTTGTTAGCAGACCCCGTTCCAACAGCATGCATGATGGCTAACATCTCCTTGTCATAGATAGGGTACAACCTATCATGAGGCAATAAATTTTGACTCTCGAAATACTATGGGGTGTCCCCCATGCATCAACATTGCACCCACTCCCTCCCTGGATGCATCACACTCCAGGATGAAAGGTTGTGTAAAATTAGGA
Source organism: Pinus albicaulis (assembly GCA_034641835.2). NCBI lineage: Eukaryota > Viridiplantae > Streptophyta > Pinopsida > Pinales > Pinaceae > Pinus > Pinus albicaulis. The sequence continues at coordinate 488,584,620 of CM076573.1, forward strand.
AGAGAAAGCACTGGGAAGCTTCTCATCACTTCCTTGAGGCAGTTGAAATCTTCCTGCATTGTCATGGTCCAAAGGAAAGCGCCATTCTTGGTTAGATTTGTGAGGGGTGATGCTAATTGTGAAAAGCCCTTTACGATCTTCTTGTAGTAGGTACATATGCCCAAAAATCCCTGAATTTCTGTCACTTTCTTGGGCTCTACCCAATCCCAAATGGCACTGATATTATCCTCATTGACCCTCACTCCATCAACCCCAATGATATGCCCCAAATAGAGAATCTCACTCAAACCAAACTCACACTTGGACAACTTTGCATAAAACTGCTGCTCCTCCAGGATACACAGTACTGCCTCTACGTGCTACAAGTGTTCCTCCCAGGTTCGGATGTATATCGGAATTTCATAAAAGAATACCAGCAAAAATTTCCTCAGCTGACCACCGAATATGTGGTTCATGCAGGACTGGAATGTGGCCGGAGCATTGGTTAGCCTAAAGAGAATCACCAAAAACTCAAAGTGTCCATAGTGACACCCAAACACAGTCTTAGGGATGTCCTTGTCCATCACCCGGATCTGATGGTACACAGACCTAAAATCAATCTTGGAGAAGAACTTAGATCCCTTCAACTCATCCATCAACTCATCGATCCTGGGAATGGATAGCGTTTCTATGGTTTTCTTGTTTAAGGCCCTATAATCAATGCACATCTTGAGTGACCCATCCTTCTTCTTCACAAAAATAACCGAAGAAGCAAAAGGACTAGAGTTGGGTCTAATGTGTCCCAATTCCAAGAGCTCATGAATATCTCTCTCAATCTCATCCTTGCAGGCCTTAGGATTCCTATAGGGGGTCATGATCATTTCTTGCACCCCGTGCTCCAGCTCATTGGTATGCTCAAATCCCCAGTCCGGTGGCTGGTCCGGTGGTATGTCCCAAAATACTATCGGGTGTCTATCCAGGATAGCCTGAATCTCAAGATGAAGTGGCTTGGTCACACCTCCAACCTCTGAGATCCTCAACTCCAGAACCCACTCTATATCTCCACGCCTAAAATCTTCCTCCATCTCATGCACAAAAACTGTCTGTGGTGGGTATGAGTGCATGCCCCTCAGCATCACTGGTTTGCCATCTAAGTCACTGGAGTAGTTCCCCATGGTCATAGTCAGTGCTGGGAAATAGGTGGTGCACTGCATGGTCTTGGCTCCTAGCACTAGCATTGAGAACCCCTCAAACCCCTCTATCATAATTCCCCTCCTACGCACCATTTGTGCATCAATGAAGTTGTGCATGGGACCACTATCCACAAGCACTGAGACATGTTTGCCCTGTACTGTACCCCGTATCATCAAGGTCAAATACTTGGGTACCCCACGCAGTGAAGCGGGGACCCCTCTTGAAGGTGCAAATGAGGACCCTCCTGCTGCCGGTGGGGTTGGAGGTGGAGGTCCTCCCTCCCTGGTTGCTGCATTGTCCTCTTCTCCCATCTCAAAGAATGCCACGTTATCTCCATCACTATCTGAGAAGACCTCTAAGTAGTGTGCCTTCCCTCATGAATACCTATGGCTCCTGGCAAGTGAAACAAAGTTTCTTTCTTCGAAGATCCCTCCTGGTGTCATCATCAAGTTGCCCCTGGCCTTGGTTGTCTCTTGGGGGTGGAACTCTCATGTATCTCCCTTTTTTCTCGAAAAATGGTATAGTAGGGAGTGGTGCTCTTGCCCTTAGTAGGGAGTCTCGCAAGTCTCTTTCTCTCCCCACTATATCCTATAGCGTAGTGGATCATTTTGACCTCACTAAGCCCCGTAGTGGCTCTACCAGCCCCTCCACAAACATGAAAATCCTTCTAGATTCCGGCAGGTCCAGAACCATCACTGATAGTCTCAAGAATTCCGAAATGTATACCTCTGGACTTCCTGACTACTTGAGCTTAGTCAACTCCCTAAAGTTATCTTCTGGGTCCTTCTTGTCAAACCTCTCCAACACCCTCTATGAGAACTCATCATACACTGTCACCCCTGCGTGACCTAGCATAGTCAGCCCATGGAACCACCAATGATGGGCTTCTCCCTCCATGTGCAACGTGGCAACCTTGATTGCCTTTATCTCGATCATTTGGTTTAGTTGAAAATAGACATCCAACTTCTCCACCCATGCCTTTACTAAACTCTTAGAAGAGCCATCAAAAGCTGGGAGGAACAAACTACCCACAGTACATTGTAAGTCACTCCCTTGTGTGTATCTTCCTTCAGTACGGGCTTTGGTTTTTTTTTTTTGTCTTAAACTGGAAAAAATATTTGAATGTGATGGCCTTCCTCAAATCTGACCCATAAGATTGATATTCTATGAAAATTACTCCATAGCGAGCCTCTTCCATCTCTTATTGCCCTCTTGTCCCTGAAGCTAGGAATGTGGGAATTGTGGACCGTGGTGGAGTATATGGTGCGGTCAGAAATGTATTTTGGTGTACTGCCTAGTGCTGCAAAGTGCCATACCCTTCTCCAACCTAAAACCCCCCTTGGAATCCTTTCCCCTTGCTGCCATTGCTAAGCCTCTGAACCATATCCTCAATCCTCTTGGAGAGATATTGTACTGACTTTAGCAGAAGGTGAGAAAATTCCTTCTCCTCAGTCCTTCCATCTTCGGCATGCTCAATCTCCCTCTCTACAACCTTTGGAACGTTATCAACTTGATTAGAATTGGATCAGGGCCTAAGGGATAGCTCAAATATCAAAGTGTTCAAAAGTGTGCCGAACCTGAGTGACCGGATAGATCTCCTCTTCCTAATTCTGGCCCCATGAACGATTCAAAAAAATGACACCGTATGAAGAATTTATCACATTTTGAAAAGTCTAGTAAACTGCAAATTTTGACAGTTGACCAAGGTTGACTGGGCATTGGAACAGTTAGTAAAAAGGAATATTTCAGGGAATATTCCTGGAATATTCCCCAGAATATTCCTTCTGGGCCAATTAGGTAATGACAAGTGTCACTATTTGATTCCTGGTACGGGGTTGAATGATTAATTAAAGGGCGACACATGGTTGGCCTTGAGGCTGGCATGTGTCCTCGAGACTGCATATTGAAATTTTGGTTGGGTCTGCAGGAGTCGACCCCGCGACCTCCCGCCAGGCATGTCCTGTTGTGTCTCAATCTAGTCTCCTAAACTGAGTTCATTTAATTGTCAACCAGGATTTGTAAACTGCTGAAGTGAAGTGTACCATATGTACCTAGGTGCTTGTTTCCTAATGCGTTGTGTGTAGTGTTTTGTGATGTTTTTGGTCTTTTGGTGTTGATTTATGATGTTTTTGGTCTTTTGGTGTTTTATGTTCACAATGAACTACCGTCCACGCTACGTTGGTTCTTAACATATATGGGAGGCAGTTTATATTTATTGTGTAATGAAATCCTATTTGGGGGTTGGAACCGCCGACAGTCCCAACTCGCCAGCGGTCCTGCGTATTGTTCACATGGCATATAAATGTAACAACAAACTCCAATTATCATGAATAACTCTAAACTCTAGCTTGCAACTCTGCCATCAGTTTCAGAGCTGTCCCAATCCATGTTTAAAGTGTTAAGTCTTTGCGCCATTGCAACGGCCAGTGCTAACAACATGTTAACCCGAAGTTTAAAACCTTATCCATAATTATTATCGTGGGTTCTGCCAACCTTCACGGTTAGGCCGCCGCTTTGGGGTGCGCATGTGGCCACCCCAAACACTAACCTTAAATTCCATGGTTTATTTGGAAGATTTTTGGAGCGTGCCTAATCTTAGGCAGAATCCACTATTTTAACTCTAGTTAAGTGGAGTTTTTCTAGGTGTAACTGGGAAAAGGAGTAGGAGACTCAATTTTCGCCCATTCAGAGTGAATTAAGAGTCATTATTAGCTAATTGGAGCATTCTGGAGCCATTGGTGAGGTTTTTAGATCCAAATGAGGACTTATGAGCGTGATTTTTCTTTAGAGAAGTTCCAAGGGCCACTAGGGCCATCAGGAGCCAGCTGGAGAATGAGGCCTAGCCAGGGCAGCCAGAGGCCATTTTGAGGAAGTGAATAGTCATTTCTGACTATTTTGGACATTCTAAATCCAATGGAGAGATTTTAAGAGCCATTTGGAGACTTCTAGGCTAGATAAGCCACAAGTAAGTTTCAGGGAGCCCAGTGCCACCAAGAGTTGGAGGCATAGATTAGGGAACCAAAGCTCATTTTGAGCAAATGAACAACATATTTTGGATGAATGATATGTACTGTAGATATTGAAAAATTTTAGGGACAAAGGAGGACTTATAAGAGAGTTTGTGCCACAGAGAGGCTCAAGGAAGCTTAAGGACACCGACAGAAGAGGTTAAGCCCAAGGGAGCTTAGGTCCATTTCCAGGGAGTTAGCAGTCATTCCTGAGGTATGATGGTATTATAAACCCATTTTTACAGTTCAAACAACCATTGGAGTTGAGTATTAACTTGTAAAATAAATTTTCCATCTTAATCCCAAAGAGCCAAGTCAATTGACGAAGGCTCAAGGAGACGTAGCCCAAGATATGCGGGTGAACTCCTTTATTATGTTTGTTGTTATGTGTTGAAGATTAATTTGCTGCAATTTATTTTTGCTATACATGATTTTAATCATCATAAACAAATGTTTAACTCCTCACACATAAAGCCTTAAAACAGTTAAAACACATACACCTCTTCAAAGAATACAATTCCGCATTTGCAAGATAAGAAAGATCCTTAATTTGTTTTAATTTAGTGGGAGGTGTTTTCATAGCACAACAAGTCAAACACCCATTTAATATCTGGTTGGTATCAGAGCACTAGGTTTCTTGTTTGACAGAGCACAAGGTTGCTTGCTTGCTTGTTTTACTTGAAGGGTGTTTAACAGTGCAAAGAATTTCACTGTTTGCAAATTGACTGATGCTTACAAGTTTGAGTTTGCTATAGGTGAAGGGGAGCTATTTCTAGCTAATTCCAAAAGAGGAAAAGAAAGAAGAAGGCTGAAAGCATCCTCCTTACCCAAAGGACCTCAAGGCAACCCTTGAAGCACAAGAGGGATTGTTTGTAAAAGAGACTGCTTGAAGAAGAGATACAAGCTGTAGAGAAGAGCTTCAATCTACAACCAAATTGTTAAGAAGCTTTGCGAATTGTTGTTGAAGTTCTTTAATTCATTTACATAGAGATGACAACTTCATCAAGTGAGATTTCTAAATCCTCCTCCTTTGCAAGAATATTTGATAAAGAGATGAAGCAGGACTTATACATCCTGAAGGATATGGTGCAAAGTTTGTATGAAGATGTAAGGGAAAGCACTAGACTTCATGCGAAATTGGTTTCTATGAAGCAAGAGAAATAAGGAATTATTCAAAGAATGCATGAGATGGAGATGAAAATCCATCATGCCCAAGAGGCCTTAACCAAACACATGCTTGAAGCAGAGGTAAATCATTCAAATTTATCTTCAAGTTCCTCGTCAGATATATGTGTAGATTAATTTGAAAAACACACTAGAGGTATAGTGTCCAAATTGATGTTAAAAATGGTCTATGAAGGCAAGGGTCTAGGCAAACATGCACAAGGAATGGTTGAGCCTATTATGGTTGAGGAAAGGTCTAAGAAGTTTCTAGGCTATGTTCAACCTTATGACGAAAAATCCAAAGCCATGAAGGCACTTGAGACAATTCCAAGAAGAAATTTTGTTACAGGTTCAAACCCACAAACATGTTTAGTTTGTATTCAAGAGGAATTCCATTATTTGAATCCCATGTTGCAGCAAGATGTTTGTAGACATGCAACTTATGGTGAGCAAGAGAGTTCTGACAGCTATCAAGAAATGAACATTGATGTTGGTCTTCAAAAGAGAGCTGGAACCTCTTCAAGTTCATCTTCTCAAGAAGGTAAAAAAGATGGACATGCAAAGCAACATCCGAGGTATAATTTTTCCCATAATCAAGTTGTTTATGATTATGTTAAGCATGAAAACTCTACATGCATGAATGGAAGAAAGAGTTGTTGTTCCTATTGTGGTTTGTGTAACCATGAAGTTTCAAAATGTTGGAAGAGAATGAAAGCATACAAGAAACAATCGAAGCGAAGGCGACCTGAAAAAAATATGCAAAAGACTTGCACAAATTGCCAGAAGAAGGGACATCTCATTGGCCAATGTTGGACACTACATCCAACTAATCATCCCAAGCATTTGAAGCAAGAGGATAAAAATACTGGCGAGAATGGAACCAAAGATTCCATCATCGATGTGAGTCCAGATGATTCACAAGAAGAAGATATTCAACAGGAAAAATCGCCATGGAAGTGGCTTGGTAAGAAGTGGTTTGATTTCTTGACCCAGTGAGACATACATTTCTTTGTACATAGATGAAAATTTCAGTCATGTATGCATGTATTTCTATTGAAAGTATGACAAGTTGCAGCAGAGGATCACAACTTGTATGATGCAAGATTGCATGTGAATGCTGTTCAGTTGAAGGCATTCCTTTGTTGTTGCAAAATTTCACCGTGGAGGTGTAAAAGATGGGTATGTTACTCACTTATGTTGCAGAAATATCATTTAGTTCAACTCTTATAGTCACCCACATGTGTTTTTGGGTTATGTACTTGTTTGTACTTGAAAGGAAGAGTTGAAAGTGTACATGTGCATGAGAGTTTGTATGTGTAAATAACAAAATTGTAAATAGGTTCATTGTACATAGATACATGCAGGTGTGTTGTTAATATGTATCATGTTGTATATCGACTTGTGTCGAATGTGTCGCACACATGTTTGTCAACTTGTGTCGATTGTGTTGCACACTTTTCATATCGTCTTGTGTCGATTGTATTGCATATTTTATGTTGACTTGTTGTTGATGTCGCATGTTGCATGACTTATGTTTTAGTCAAAGGTGTTTGTCGATTGTGGGTCGATAGATGGATACACCAATGTGCAAAGAGGACTACCATGTATGTGATTTTACAAGAAGGTGACAATAAGTGCTTTGCAGAAGCAAAAAGAGGCGGTCTTCATTTCAATTCGTGCATAAGATTTTATTTTCAAGATTGATCGTGTGTTCTTGTGACAAGATGTTGCAGGAAGTTTTGGTCCATTTAGTGAGAAGTGGACAAGATGCAAAATGTTTTTCAGCCATTGCAGAAGCTGGTGGTTTTTTGACGCAATAGTTCACTCATCTTGCGAGCTTAATTTTGAAAGTGGATTTCCAAGACAAAGCTTGTATGCCATAGTTGCAAGAGGGACTTCAATCTCAGTGGGAAGGCTAAAAGTTTGCCAAGCACATAGAGATATTAGTGGTACAACACAGAGTGTATCAATTTACAGCAGCCAACAATGTTGAATTGGGTCAGCGACAACCAGAGAGCGGTGGTCAAGAGACATAGTCAGTTGCGGTGCAAGGCATGTCAGGGTAAGTGTCAAAGAGACTTTTCAAATAGAATCAGTTGATATAACTTGAAAGCAACATAGTGTAGAAGCTAAAGGAAGATAAGCATCATCTTTTGTGGGTCCAAAATCCATTCAGTGGGAAGGAATGATCAGAATTGGATTAGGGCCTAAGGGATAGCTCAAATTTCAAAGTGTTCAAAAGTATGCTGAACATGAGAGACCAGATAGATCTCGTCTTCATGATTCCAGTGCCATGAACAGTTCGAAAAACTGACACTATATGAAGAAGTTATCGCGTGTTGAAAAGTCCAACAAATTGCAAATTTTGACAGTTGACTAGGGTTGGCTGGGCATTGGAACAGTCAACAAAAAGGAATATTCCAAGGAATATTCTTGGAATATTCCCAAAAATTCCTTCCGGGCCAATTAGGTCGTGAAAAGTGTCACTATTTGATTCGTGGTACGAGGTTGAATGGCCAATTAAAGGGTGACACGTGGCTGGCCTTGAGACCGCCACGTGTCCCTGAGACTGCATATTAAAATTTTGGTTCGGTCCGCAGGATTCGACCCCACGACCTCCTGCCGGGCGTGTACAAGCTCTACCATCCATGCTACATTGGTTCTTAACATCTATGGGAGGCGGTTTATATTTATTGTGTAATGAAATCCTATTTGGGTGTTGGAACCGCCGGCGGTCCCGACTTGCTAGCGGTCTCGCATATTGTTCACATGGCATATAAACATAACAACAAACTCCAATTATCGTGGCTAAATCTAACCTCCATCGTACAACCCCACCATCAATTTTGGATTTGTCACATGCCATGTTTAAAGTGTTAAGTTTCCGTGCGGTTGCAACGGTCAGCGCTAACAACACGTTAACCCGGGGTTTAAAACCTTATCCACAATTATTACTTGGGTTCCGCCGACCATCACGGTTAGGCCATGGGTTTGGAGTACGCATGTGTCCACCCCAACCACTAACCTTAAATTCCATGGTTTATTCGGCAGATTTTTGGAGCGCGCCTAATTTTAGGCAGAATCCACTATTTTAACTCCAGTTAAGTGGAGTTCTCCACTTTTAGTGGAGTTTTTCTAGGTGTAACTGGGCAAAAGAGTAGGAGACTCAATTTTCGCCAATTTAGAGTGAATGAAGAGTCATTCTTAGCTAATTGGAGCATTCTTGAGCCATTGGTGAATTTTTTAGAGCCTGCTAAGGACTTCTGAGCGTGATTTTGCTTCAGAGAATTTCCAAGGGCCACTAGGGCCATCAGGAGCCAGCAGGAGAATGAGGCCTAGCCAGGGCAGCCAAAGGCCATTTTGAGGAAGTGAATAGTCATTTCTGACTATTTTGGACATTATAAATCCAATGGAGGGATTTTTAGAGCCATTTGGAGACTTCTAGAGCTAAATAAGACACATGGAAGTTTCAAGAAGCCAGTGCCACCAGGAGTTGGAGGCATAGATTGGGGAGCCAGAGTTCATTTTGAGAAAATGAACAGACTATTTTGGATGAATGATATGTTCTAGAGATATTAGAAAAGGTTTTAGGGATAGAAGAGGTCTTCTAAGATATTTTGTGCCACAGAGAAGCTCAAGGAAGCTTAAGGACACCGACAAAAGAGGTCAAGCCCAAGGGAGCCTAGGTCCATTTCCAGCAAGTTAGCAGCCATTCCAGAGGTATGATGATATTCTAAACCTATTGTTACAGTTCAAAAAACCATTGGATTTGATTAGTAACTTGTGAAATAAATTTTCCATCTTAATCCCAAAGAGCCAAGTCAATTGACGAAGGCTCAAGGAGACGTAACCCAAGACATGCGAGTGAACTCCTTTATTATGTTTACTGTTATGTGTTGATGATTAATTTGCAGCAATTTAATTTTTCTGTACATGATTTTAATCAACATAAATTTTTTTTTAACTCCTCACACATAAAGCTTTAAAACTGTTAAAACACATACACCTCTCCAAAGAATTCAATTCCGCATTTGCAAGATAAGGGGGATCCTTAATTTGTTTTATTTGAGTGGGAGGTGCTTGCATAGCATAAGTCATCCACCCATTTCATATCACAATTGGATCTAGAGTGATTTCGAGCTTCCTTTCCCTACTCCTATATATTTTCCTCCGGTAAGTCACGATATGTTTGTTCTCCGATGTCATAGACTGTGTGCTCCATAGGCTGAGCCAAGTCTATGAGATCTGATATCACTGTAATATTCCTAATTGGAAATTATTAGTAAAATCAATGCATCAATAGAAATTAACAACATCAAATAAAATCACGCCATGAAAATATAAATTGGAGCCATAAAATTTATGTATGAGCCATTTTATTAATTATGAGATAAGTGTACAATGTGGGTGCTGGAATAATGGCACATGGGCTTGCTCAATGGCAAGTTGAAGTAGCCTTTGTCACAAGCTCGAATCAACACCCAAAAGTATGCTATGCTTCTCTAGCTCTACGCATTCTTGGCCTAGAAATTTTGATGTTGCTCCACTGAATCTGCTGCTAGGGTATGGAATAATGCTCATAAAATTAGAGGCTTTTAACCCCAGACTCTACTCACAAAACCCACAATAACCTGCGAAGGAATTGTGGATTTGTTGACCCTGGAAATTGGCCCTCTTGGGCTTGGATCACTATTGTGCTGGATAAAACTGTGCACCTAGAAATAACACTACAGAGTGCTCCCAAAATATATGCAATAAACATGTTAGGAAGCCTTCAGCCTCCCCACCAATTTCCTCCTCTAAAACTCCCGCACTCCTAAGCTCCCAGATGATGTCTCCCTCACTACTGCACAGTGATTGCACTGTGCTGGTATCTATTGCTAAATACGCTATGATGGATCCACAACCTCTCCCTGAATCTAACTGGTGTGATCCTCCTCCCTAGGGCAGGCACTCGAAGTCCCTCGAAGCAGAGTTTGAGATTCCCGCTCGGGAACACTCAGTTGCTAAAAATAAATGCAGACTTGGCTCCTACTCAAGCATTCTATGTCAAAAGACGATTCAAATTAGATGATTTAATGAATGATAAAAATGAGTGTCTCTTCCTTTTTGTATCCAAAGGCTTAACATTCCCTTGGGGCCCCACCAAAAACTGCGTTGCCCCTCCTTTGACCACTCCTGCGCTGTCTGTTCCTGCGCAACCACAATGATACCTTTCTGGAATGTGTAGTGCCTCCTCATTGGCTCATCTTGCCCCCAACAAGGCTGCAATATTTTCCTCTCAACTATATCGAAATGCCTTAGTTCACTTTAATCTAAATTGTGGGTCCTCGACCCACATTATTTCTTGCTAACATTAGAAAATACAAAATTTATCAAAACTTAATATTTCTAATTAGCATAATTGCTAATTAGGAATATTACAACCTCAACATTACCTGTTTATAGCATTAAAAAGGCATAGTACAAACATATAATATCAATTCATACCCACATGCAATTGACCTTGCAGATTTGTCAGGGTTAATCTTCCCACTTGATTCCTCATAAACCAGGAACCTCTTCATGCCATTCACATGCATAAGAAATCATCCCTCCACAAGCATGATCCCTGATGACCTTGTCAGACAACAACATACATATGTACATATATACATATATACATCAACATAAAACAATCATGATCCCTGACGACGCTGTTATACAACAACATACATACATACATACATATATACATATATAAACATTAGCATAATCATGATCACAACACAATTACCATATATCATAAGTTCAAGACTAAGAGAAATTCATTTATCCATGAATGACATGCACAACATCGAGAAAAACAGTTCCTAACATAGTTAAGGAATATAGCACCTCAAATCCCTTTACCTTACCTTTCACATGACTGTCATTCCACCATCCATTTACACCAATGGACCCAATCAGTTCAAATAGATATCATACGTTTGCCTTCAGTTGCCCTGTGTTCATGCACAGGCTTCATCTAGGTCTTACATTACATGTTGGGTTTCATTCAACTCTACCCAAGCTCCATTAACTTTCCTCTTTCCCAAATAATTCCCAAGAACCTCAAAACATGAAAGGAAAGAACCAAAAGTAACCAATAAGAAAAACCATGAAAACAATACAATATGAGACCATAAACAAAGTGGCATGGCCATGCACTAGACACAGAGAAAAATGCAAAACAAGCACACAAAAATCACAAGAACTGAAAGAACAAAACTAGCAACAAACACCATGACACCATCCCCCATGGTTCCCAATACTTCCAAGGGAAAGCTCAACCCAGGCCTTATCCAAGATTTCATGGAAGTCTCCCTTGCCATGAAATCCCCTATATCATACTACCATAAACACATAAATGTGAGTGTATAAATAACCATAACAATATATCAGCTAACTTACCTTGTTGTGCCAAGCACACTTCCTGGTAGCTGAACACATACACATATCATCTCTCAAGGAACTCAAATTTCTTGATGAATCCAACTATGAATAGAAAGATAATGTTATACCTATAAAATATATGTTTAGGTATATAACACATATCCACATAATGTCAGGTGTTGATGCTGGGAATATAGCACAAACTACATAATGACCACCACAGCTAGTAAGGAAATCACACATACAAATCGACACCTACATGTAATCCCATTGTAGCTGCTTGATCCTGCTCTTCCTTGCTTGATATTTGCTTCCCTTTCCATTCTTTGTCTTACCTTTTCTTTCCTTGATCCAATTCTAGAGTGCTCCAAAATGCTTTAAGTGTCCAAGAGTGAGAGAGAGAGCTCCAAAACTGAATTGACAAAAGGTTACCAACTGATCCTCATAAGCCTTCTTATCAATGAGTCCTCTATTTTCATCATTTTTTATTAATTTTCCTTTAATTTCCCTCTCATGCAAATATGTGACCTTTCACCTTCCTTTTCTCATATTTTTCATTATTTTCATGAATAAAATGCCAATTAATGCCTCATTCCTTTCCAAAGTGTTTGCCTTTGCCTTTGCCAATTTCCTCTTAGCCATAATAAACCAAATGAAAACTTGATAGGATTTTTTTCCCAACCTTCAACTTGGAATATGTGTCCCATGAACATGTTCTTATTTTTTTCTTTATTAATTTTATTAAATTGATTTTTGATGAGGGCTATTACAGTTTCCACCTAAAAATCTATTGTGCATTGTTTATGATGTTATGCATTGTTGAATGGTGATGTTAACTATTTAATGTTTACATTATATGATTAAAAATTTTAAAAGGTGCTCAATATTGATTCGCCCCCCCTCGGTATTGATAAATATTCCAATAACAAAAATTAAAAGTGTATTTCAGTGTCCATCATATTGAGGAAGAACAAAATATTTCATTTGTAGTGCTAAAATTAGAGGGCCATGCACTGAATTGGTGGGAAATACACATGGAGGCCTTGAGGTTGGAGGGAGATCCTCCAATGACTAATTAAGAGGACTTTAAAACCCTCATAAAGTCACAATTTTACCCTATATGATATGTAGAGGACCAGTGGAGATAGTGGCCCTACTTCATGCAAAAACAGGGGCAAAGTGTACAAGAGTACACCATAGAATTTAGAAAGATGGCCATAATGTTGATATCTCCCAAAAGAACTCAGATGTACTCCTCAAGTATTTTTGGGGTCTACACATCCATTTATGGAAGGAAATGATATTTTTCAATCCCATATCGGTGGATGATGCTTGTGTACAGGTACAATGCCTGGAGATTATAGGACTAAAGAAAGGGAAATCAAGTGTGATGGTTTAGAAATGAAAAGTGTCGCTCTAACGCTACATTGACATATCGAACTGCTTAACAACTAACTAAGTAACATGAACACTATCCCGTGATTTATAGTTGTGCAAGTAGGAGTTTAACCCGCACTAAGGGTGGCACAACTCAACCCTCTCGCATGTCAAAGGAATTGCAACTAACTAGGGAGAGTCCTATAGCTCACAACCTTGACAAAAGAAATAGAATACTAATTAACTACAGTAACCCTAAACACTAAATAATTTACAGACGCAACAAACCAATCAGTGCTCTAAGGTTTTAATCCTAAAGTATTGTAGAGTCTGAGCTACATTAAACTTGCAAATTAAAGAAAATGAATTGACGATAATATCCTAACAAGAACAATTTAAAGCATTATACCTCCTATTAATGAGGCATGTGTTTAAGTTGTTAGTTAATAAAATTATTTTAACAACAATTAAACATTAAGACATTATAAACAATGAAAAGTTATTAAAATTAAACATAAGCACAACATGTACAAAAGTAAAATAAGTTTAAAAGAAGTACGAGTAACAAAGAGTAAATGTCAAACAACCTAATGTTAGTGTAATAATTAACAAATTATATACAAGAATGAATATTAGTGTAAGAAAAGGTAAAACAAAGTAAAGTGAAAAGGATTTACATAACATAACAAGTAAAACATATATATGTTATAGAACTTATGGCTATAAAAGGAAATAAAACAACAAATTCACACAGAGAAAAGTGTAAGTAAAATTCAACATTATTAAAATACAAAAGCCCAAATGCTAGAAAAAATCATTGAGGTGGGATATGATCAACAAAGGAATTCTTTTTTTATTAAGCTTTCAACATCAATGTACATATGTGCAAGATGGAATATGTGTGTGAAAGAGAAGGTGATACATAGTCAAATTTAAATCAATCAGTGTGGAACAAGAAGACCATATCCAACAAAAATGTCAGGTAGTTAATACCAACTTTAATGATAATAACAATGGAAGAAATGCAAAATAACTGATCTTTACCTTTGTTTGGTTGTTAAATGATAGCGCTATGCATTTACATTCTAGGAAGCACTTGTAAGAAACAACCTACAAACCAATAATGACATCATACAAGCAGAGAAATGCACGAAGAAGAAAATGGAAATAAAAAGGAAAAAACCTCACTACTGGTCATGCCCTCAGTCACAAATTGGCCAATATTTGGGTATGAAAATGGGAGAATCCTTTCTCCAAAGTGACTTCTTGCTTTTATAGATCTCTCTAGATTGATGGATGGCTTTGATAGTTCGTGAAAGTTTTTATAAACTGATGGATGGCCCTGAACTATTAAATCAACTTAACTTCTTAGGCAATTGTCTCACTACTAGGTAAATACAACGAGCCCTTCATACATTTTAATTTTTTACTTTTACGTTTGTGTGTTCTTATTGAAAAATAAAATACATATTTATTTAATTTAAATACGTTTTCCAATTACTATACATGGATTTATTTATTTTTTTCCTTCTACATGAACTTGACTGTGTTGTTGGTCTAGAATGTTTCTCTTTTTAACATAGTTGGTTCCCTTCATCATATTCATCCATAACCACATATTAAATATGATATATGATATTATTTTCTGATCTTTTGGGTCCACTTAATGGTCCAAGTGAGAATTGTTGAATTGCTTTATTTAATTTCTTTTACTTTTTTACCAAGGTAAAAGATATTCCCATGCTGCAATAATAGTGCAATCACTTTTACATTTGTCTTGGACCAAGATGGTGCAAATTCCACTTTAATATCAATACAAACAATAAAGCTAATTGTAGGCATATTAATAATTCCTTTCATAGTGTTATCACTCCAATAATTCCTAGGGTTATGCTTTTTGTTTATAGAAATATTAGAGGTAACTATCAACCTACTTTTGAGATCAAGATCTAGCCTTCCTAATGATCAGAGAGGGCTCTCTCTATATGATTTAAATTTGTTGTTTTTAGTTGATTTTAGGCTAGTTATGTAAGGCTGATTGGTTTTGATTTTGGTTTGGTTTGGTGGTGGAATTACTGATTCAGATGGATAGGTGCAGGTATGTTTTCCATTGGGCTATTGTGTCAATGTATCAAGCAACAAGGCATAATCAAGTTCTAAAGGAAGTGTTCATAGGGCAAGGTAGCTGAGTAACATTAGATATTTTAGGTTGGATGGTGAAATGGTGTCAATCAGGATCAAGGAGCAGTTAAGGATTCCTTAAACCGAATAATGAAGGAAATGACAGAGGTCAATCAGGATGGGAGAGCAAGTAAGGATTCTCAGATCCGGATATCAGAAGGAAACATGAAAATGATTAACAATTCAAGACAAAGTGTACTTAAACAAATTCTGTAATGAAATCTTGTTATATCATTTAGATTAAGAAAACATACAAGTTATGGAATACTTAAGAAAATAACAAAGAACAATTGAAAGTAATTCATTGAAGTGGCTCAACACATGAATCCTGTAATATAATGCCTTTATTTATTGTCCTGTCTGCTCACTTGAAAATGGTACAATAACCCTAAGGTTTAGATCAATTACAACTATAGAAATATTCAGGAATTCACACTCAATAATTCAAATTATGAAGTATTTATACAAAAACTATTAAAAAATATCCTAAAACTGATTTAGGAATTATTTAAGGAAAAATACGTATCTTCATACAAGAAGATAGAGACACCTAGGAGACTAAATGCTAGTTGTCCCTCTTTTATTTGGATTTGCTGTTTGTGCTTTGATATTTTGTTGCTTTCTCTCTCTCTTTTCCTGTTGCTTTACGCTGGTTGTCTTCTTCATGTTGAGTGTATTTTACGCTGCCTTGTCATCTGATACTCTTTAAACTCTGTAACCGCTCTTTAACTCTGTGAATTATCTTTATTTGTTACTGTTGTTTTCACTTTGACTGTTCTGTTTTCACTTTCAAAGTAAATCACATAACTTTTACCAAGCCTCTGCATCTAGTAATTTAATTTTTACCATTCTTCTGAAAATTTCATCAGCCTCTGTATATTTTTCAAATGTAGGCTTATTGATAAATAGATGATTTACCTCATGCTAGAGGTAAAAGAGATTCTCAAAAGTCTGATAGAGCACTTTTCTTGTAGGAATTCCTTTCATGGAGGAATTGTTGGACTGTTCTTTGGCCACTTCTCTCATTTTCTTGTCATAGTCTTCATGTTTCATCAATCTTTCATTGATAACCAAAGGGTTAGGCAGACCTTTCTGCCTCAAAACATCAAATTTAACCATGAATCTGGTTATTTCAAGTTCCATGTTCTGACACTTGTCTTCAAGTTGTACCATCAAGTTCCTCTTGGAAATAACCTTTCTGACTTCTAGTATTGTTTCAGTCCTGTCACTTATGCCAATTTCTTCCAATTCCTATTTGTTCTTGGAATTAAGAAACTTAATGATCTCAGTGGCCTCTTTTGGCTTTTTCCCAAGTTCTTCCTTGAATTTCTGAATGGCTTCACCTAACGCCTTGATCAAATCCTTCTGCTCATAGATAAATTGGATATATTTCCAAATATCATTAATAGAGTTAATGATATTGGCGCACAACTGTTTCTCTGCTTGGGCAAGTGGTTCTTTCAATGTCAATTCTTTCTCTAACTTTCATACTTTGTATGTCAATCTGGTTGACTTCCGTGTTTCATTCTTATGCATGATTTGAACTTGCTTCTTTTCATCCTCTCGACTTTTTATTTGTTCTTTAAGTCTATTTATTTCATTTTTTTTGGATGGACATATCCTGCATAGCTTTAAATAGTTTACCTGCTTCATCACCAAGATGAGATGCTGCTATTGTTGAATCTGTTGCTGATGTGGTTGAAGTTGAATTTTTTTTTTTTTTTTTGAATAAGACTAATTCTATTAAGAAAAGAGATATAGTACAATAAAAGCTTGCATAGAAGCGAAGCGAGAGAGCAAGGGAGCCGGAAATGATAGAATATCAACCTCGGTCCCAGTGAACAACCACGACATATGCAAAAAGATAGCAGGAAAAACATAAAATAAAGGACTAGACTAGGGAGTTGACCCAGAGTGGGTAGAATCTCCCAATCGACATTTTTTCCCTTTATTTTTACTGACTGTGACCCAGCCATTGTGAGCTGTCTATACGGGAACCACTTGAAAACTATTCTGCATAGAAGGAGGGGTCTCCTTATCTGAATCTGAGGATGAAGACTCATAAGTGCGCTTTTGCGAAATCGGAGGAGCAGCAGGATCCGTTGGGAATACTGGAGGCGCTTCCCTCGGGGGGTCATGATTCTCCTCTTCCACCTCTATGTCCTCCTCATCAGAGCTAGAGGAATCTATGACATCCATTGGAGGTCTATCACATGGTTTCCAGTTCTTGGATTTGGATTTAAGTGGGATTTTCTTCTTTTTGTCGAGGAATGTCGCACAAGTATTCTGAAGATGCCCCGTCTGATGGCAATGGCGACATCTGAAAGAAGTGTTCTCATAGTCTAAGGTTTGCGTCCAATGAAAGTCCCCAACTTTGAGGTTGATCTGATCGGGGAGCCTTTTACTAATGTCTATTTCTACGCATATTCTGCCAAAAGTGTATATTCCTTTCTCCCCTCGACAGGTGTCCGTTGCCAGGAAGTGGCCTAACGTATTCCCAATCCCTTGGAAGACAGTGAAATTACATAGATGAGCAGGGAGATTAGGAAGACGGACCCAAATGGGTAGCTTGGTGATGACAGCCGAGGAGGGGTCGAATTCAGGGAACCAGGGGGTGAGGAAAAGTCCTGCTGATCCCCAGAACCAAGGGCCTCCCGTTAAGGCTTTCTTGTAATCATCGCTGAAGGCAAAGGCGACAATGAAGAAGCCTTTCAAGCAAAAGAAAACCTTGCAGTTGTTGGTCCAGTTGGAGTGGAGCCACTGGTATAGATCGGCAGTACGAGGCCATAGTCCGTTGAATCTGCATATGATGGCAGTTTCTGCAAACGTCTGATATTGATCATCCAGAGATGGATGAGAGATTCCAATGGAGGGAGTTTCTTCCATTTTATCCACCAAGAAAGGCTTGGGAGCCTCAGCTGGATTGGCAATCTTCTTGGAGGATTGAGCATGAACTGCATCTTTATAGGAGAAAGTAGGAGCCGAGGAGGTTTGCCCAGATGCTCCTCCTAGAAAACGTGAAGTGAGCATCACTAAAGCATCTCTTTCAATACTGTAAAAATACAAGGGCAGAGGATCATCGAGCTGTTTACCTTCGTAAGTCAGTCTCAGAAGGGCTGAGGGGATACCCAACCTGAGCTCAAGCTCTCGCAGGAGGTTAAGCACCAGATCTGAAGCAGACACCCAAAGCAATAGCGTTTTTTCGGTGAGAAGTAAGAGCTGGATTTGAAAGCAAGAGGGTGAGCTATGTTGAGGGTAAATAGTTGAAATTTTTTCCGATGAAACAACTTGAGGAGCGCCCTTCTGTTCCCCATCTTGCATAGACTCTGCATCCTCTATTTCCGGAGCCGGCAGGAGGTTCTGCTGTTCGGACCATGGCTGCTCTGTTCTTATCTGAGGCAGAGGAGAAATCGAGAGATTGATCTCAGGTTTCTTGGCATGGTCAGCAAGTAATCGTCTTAAAGTCGCGGATCTGAGACCAGATCCAGTCCCGCCTCCAACAGAATTTAAGCCCAAAGGCCCTTGAGAACCCTTGCAGTTTTCGGCTGTCTTCCTTTCTCGAAGGCATTATATTTGCGTGTTCACAGCGGAATGGCCATGGGCGATATTCTTAGCAGCGTCGTGGTTGAAGTTGAAATTGTTGTAGCCATTGGAACTGCTATTGCACTGGAGCTGCTGTTGCCACTAGAGCTGCTGAAGTATAAGGAACTGTTGAGTAATTGTAGGAATGGTAGTGACCGGGATTGCTTCCATGCTGGCCTTTTTCTCTTGCACTAATTTGTCCATATCATTCTCCATCTCTTTCAGTTGAGCTGTCAACTGAATGATTAGATTCATCATTTCATCTTTTTGGCCTTCATTCTCTAGAACTTCTTTTGCTTGTGGATGTTCAATAGGAGGTAATTTCAGCTGCTTTTTCAATGCAAAAATGTTTGCATTCTTTTTCTTGATGAGCTCTTCTGCAAATTTTATGTTCTTGGGATCATAACCAACCTCTATGACCAATTATTCCAGTGATTTTATTTTTTTGTCTTTGGCTTGTGAGGAAGCCTTCTCTAGCTTTAACTGTCCTCTGATTTTTTCTAGAGTATTTTATAGTTTTTGTACACTGATAGCTTTATTGGTCATGGTAGAATATAACATTTCTCCAGCTTGCTTATGAAATTCCATTTGGTCTATAGGATGAACATCTTTGGCTTAAACTTCAAATGATGTCTTCCTGTAATCTGTTGATGACTTTGGATGTTGTACTGTGGGCTGCAAGAAGGTCATCTGCATCTTCTTGGTCTTGTAATAAAATGCAGAAAGCAACCTGTTCTGGTCACTAGGTGTCTGCTTCTAATATTGGGCATAAGTAACTGCTTTTAATGCCTCATTCTTGAGTTTAATTTCCTTGTACTTCTCCATGATATCATATTCTTTATCTGCTGGTTTACTTGAAGAAGAAACTTCAACACTATGCTGCTTTTGAATGATTTGAGTATTAGATGTTGAAGGCCGGTGAGTTTCCTCTGAAACTGTTGGAGGTGCATTTTCTTTAACCAATGTCTTTATTAATAATTTCAATAGTATCAAATTGTTCATTTATAGGATTTAGCTTGGGCTTCTTCCTGTACATCAGTTTGAATTTAGTTTATGTAGTAGTTTGAGATGAATATGATCCTTCTTCTCTTGCTCTCTTGGATTTCCTATCTTGTAGAGCTGGAGTTTGTAGGACAAAATTAGTCTCAACTGGATTTTCTACCTCTTTCAAAGTATTCCCCAACCAATCTTATTGGTTGGAGTACTTTTCTATCTCTGGTTTAGATTCATGGACAAAAGGAGTTAATTTAAATTTAACACTTAGCTTGCTGATAACTCCTAAAGGATCATACTACCATTTGAAACTCTCACTGAATTTTAATTCCTGTAGACACTTTTCGCATTGGCCGACACTTTCTGAATGATATTCCAGTGAAAATAACCTCATTGGGAGGTATTTGGGTAGCTTGTAGGGAGTGAGTTGACATCCATCCACCCTAATCCCAATGTGGTTCTGGTATAAATACTGGTCTCTTGTCCTACTGTGTTTAGACAACTGTAATACTTTATTTATTTCTTTATTGACCGTAGGTTCAATGTTACTGCTTAGCATATTGACAATTGGATGAATAAATGAATCAATGAAGATGCTGTAGGTAAACTTTGTGGAACCTTTCCTTATTAATGAAGTCCAGAAGACAACTGATTCGGGATTACCCTCAGTGTCCAGTTTTTGAAGGCTTACTGCAAACCTTTCAGATTGGAAGTATAAGAATAAATGAAACAAGACAGATGAATACTTAGAGACTCCTTCTTCTGGTAATTTAAGGAGTTACTCATGGATGGCATCTGA
This sequence comes from Pinus albicaulis, assembly GCA_034641835.2. NCBI lineage: Eukaryota > Viridiplantae > Streptophyta > Pinopsida > Pinales > Pinaceae > Pinus > Pinus albicaulis. The sequence continues at coordinate 488,605,311 of CM076573.1, forward strand.
TAAGTACTGAGCAAAGTAAAATGTGAAGGTTGGAGGCTACCTTGGGTAGAAAATGGACAGAAAACCTAGTATTAAAGCATCTACATACTCATCTATAAAATAGCCTAGAATGCAAGACAAAATTGTGATAATTTGTCTTATTCTTTCTGAGAAAATTGAGGTTGAATAGGGAGGGTTTCTCTTCTAACATCGCCACAGAGATAAGATTCTTCTTCAATCCTGGAACATGCATCACTTCCTTCAATACGAAGGGTTTACCAGACTCCCTCTTAAAGGAAATGGTACCGATACCGGTCACACTGTATCTACCATCATCGCCCATTTCGATATGCACTCCAAGATCTTTCTCATCCAGATCAGTAAACAAATCTCGATCTCCTGTCATGTGAAAAGACACAGCACTGTCAAGAAACCAAACTGAACCTATCACACTTGAGACCAAGCATGCGATCAACGAAAAATCCAACTCAAACTACGAAGCTAAGGCCTCTCCAGCTGCAGTCCCAACAGCCTGCTTATTTTTCTTCTTCTGTGGACAATTTGTGGTGTAATGTCCGTGTTGGTGACAGTGAAAGCACTTCACCTTGGACATGTCCTGCTTCTTGCCTTTCGCACCGGATTGAGAAGCTTTCTTGCTCTTCCCCTTCTTTGATTTGGCAGCCAAAGCGCAATTCTCTTCATTAGAGTTCTTTGATGAAGATCTGTCCCTGGTACTTCGCCTTATCTCCTCTTACACAAGATCCAACCAAAGTCGCTCCCATCCTGGCAATTTATCCCGACCATTGACAGAGTCCTGATAGGAGTGCCAACTCTTCGGAAGCCCAAGGAGAGCCAAGCTCACCAAATCCTCATCATCAACAGTCACCCCCACACTTCCCAGCTCATCCCTGCATTGGACGAACTTCGTGAGGTACTTGGGCATACTGTTGCCTTTCTCAATTTTTATGTTCCTGAGTTTGTCCTTGAGTGCCAACTTCCTCTGATCGCTCTTGCTTTGGAAGAAATCTGTCAAATATTTCCACATCAGGAATGGAGAAGCCTTACCATGAAGGCTGGATACTATGTGATCCTTCACACCTTCCAACAGAATCCTTCGACACTTTGCTGTCTTCTTTTGCCATGCGTCAAGTGCGGCAGCATCGCTAGAAGTAGGTTTTGGAATTTCTGCATCTATGAACTCCTTCAACCCATTGTCATCCAGCACTGCCTCCATCTTGTCCTTCCATGAAATATAATTCGAGCTGCCCTCAAGGGCATACTCCAATCGCAATCCGTTGAAAGACATCTCAACTTCGACACCAAGAAAACACTGCTGCAAATTCGAATTCCACCAGCTCAAAACTCAACCGCTTAAATGTTTGCAATTGCTCCAATGATCCATGCTCGCTATGATACCGTATAGAAATTTGAATAACTGATATATTATTCACCGAGATTCTCCTAATCACACACTATTTTAGCTTCATGCATAATACAGAATCTCTTCTACCATTGATCATTAATTGCGGAAATAAAATCAATTGCATGCACACATTAAAACCATAAACAATCACACATATGGACATAGTATTTAATGGGAAAGCTTAAAGCTGAAAACCCCCAACTATCTGTATATTATATGTCATGGAAGAGGAGTATCATCCACTACCTCCGCCGAAGTAGCATCCTCCTTCCTCCATCCACCAGGAAGAGGAGTATCAACAGGGTTGCAGCCATGCATGTTGAACTTCTCCAGTATCTCCCAGGCATACTTGCCTTGAGAAACAAACATTCCATCACTATGCTGCCAAATTTCCAATCCCAGGAAATAATGAAGGAGGCCCAAGTCCTTCATCTCAAACTCTTTTGCAAGATCATCCTTGCATGAGGAGTATCTTTGACTCATCTTTTTGTCGAAATCCAAATCATCTACATAAAGTGCAATGATCAGCAACTTACCCTCACAAACAATACGGTATAGGTTCGGATCCTTCTCCTCCTTGGAGAATCCAGAAGTACGGTGAAATAACTATCTATCTAGTGTGTACCAAGCACGAGGTGCTTGTTTCAACTTATACAACGCTCTCTTGAGCACTGCACATGCAACTGTTGCTGAAGATCTCGAGAGCAGCCGGGCTGCTCTATGTACACCTCCTCCTCAATGACTCCATTGAGGAACGCAGTCTTCACATCCATTTGATGAATTTGCCACCCCATCTGTGCTGAGAGAGCAAGAATCGTCCGTATGGAAGAATACCTTGCGACGGTGCAAAGGTCTCCTCATAATCGATCCCCTCAATCTGTGAAAATCCTCGAGCAAAAAATCTTTCCTTATACTTCTCCACACTCCCATCAGCTGCCTGCTTCACTTTGTAGATCCATCTCGAACCTCCCTCTGGCCTCGAGACAATATCCCATGCACTGTTTCTGACTATTGAATCATACTCTTCCACCATGGCATCTACCCATGCGGGATCCTCCACAGCTTCCTCGAAAGAGGATGGCTCTATCACGATACACTTTCTCATAAGAGCCATGTATCCAGTATACCAGTTAGGTGACTGTCTCTATCTGCGCTGTGATGTAGGTGCTCCTACAACCTTCTCTGCATCTTGAGCCAGTCGCTTAGCTTCTGTAGTGCGCTTCCACCCTCTGATGGTTGGCGCTGCCTGAGTGGTCTCTTCCACTCCATGAACCTCCTCATGTGGCTGATCCACATCCTGAAGCTCATCCTTAGGAACTAATAGCTCCTCATCTGCATGAAAGTGTGGCTCCCTCTCAAGCGAACACTTCATGGCTTTCTCCTCATGAAATTTGATATCCCGTCGCACAACAGTCTTGCGACTGTCTGGAAAATACACACGATAGTTGTGGGGTGTATCAGTGTACCCCAAAAATATCCCAACCTCTGCAGTCGGCTCCAGCTTCTTCCTGGCATCCTTAGTCACATGAATGTAAACAGGTGAACCAAAAATCCTGAAATGGGAAATAACAGGCCTCTTACTAGAAAACACCTCCTCGGGTGTATATGTACCCAGTATCACATTGGGGACAGCAGGACTTCACACATATGCCTGTGTGCATGCCTCATTACAGGGTGTATGGGAAGGCCTTTGATCAACACAACATCGCAGGTGCAACACCCACGATCGTTACGTTTTCAGCTCACGGCAACAGATTCTGCTTGTGGGTTATGAGTCTTCATAGGCTCTCTTTGAATTCCTTCTGCGCTGCAAAAGTCCTTGAATTCACCAGAGATGAATTCACCACCATTGTCGCTCCTAAGAGCCTTCACCTGCTTCCCCAATTCTTTCTCAACCAGTGCCTTGAACTCATAGAACTTTGAGTATGTCTCGCTCTTCTTCTGCATGAAGAAGATCCAGCACTTATGAGAAAAATCATCAACAAATATCACATAATACCTGTGCTTTGTTGTCGAAGCTACTGAGAAAGGTCCACACACGTTTGTGTGAATTTTCTCAAGGATCGTCGTGGCGCGACTATCCTTCTCGTGAAAGGTGGATTTCACAAATTTTTTCAAGGTACATCCCTTGCACTGATCTGAATGCGCGAGAGTACCCTTAGGAAGCCCAGTAGAAATCTGCTGTAGTATCTTCAAAGCTCCATGGTGAAGGTGGCCCAATCTCCGGTGCCACAACTCGCCATCATCTCGGCTCACCAGTCCTTTTTCCTTGCCTGCCATTGCTGCACAGCCATCTACCTGCAATTGATAAAGGTTCTTAATTTGAACCCCTATCCTTCGGGTCTCACCAGTTGCCTTACTGCACAGGAAATCCTTTCCCTCGCTAAATACAACATCATATCCCTTGTCTTCTAACATCGCCACAGAGATAAGATTCTTCTTCAATCCTGGAACATGCATCACTTCCTTCAATACGAAGGGTTTACCAGACTCCCTCTCAAAGGAAATGTTACCGATACCGGTCGCACTATATCTACCATCATCACCCATCTCGATATGCACTCCAAGATCTTTCTCATCTAGATTAGTAAACAAATCTCGATCTCCTGTCATGTGAAAAGACGCACCACTATCAAGAAACCACACTGAACCCGTCACACTTGAGACAAAGCATGTGATCAGTGAAAAATCCAGCTCAAACTGCGAGGCTAAGGCCTCTCCAGCTGCAGTCCCAGCAGCCTGCTTATTTTTCTTCTTTTGTGGACAATTTGTGGCATAATTCCCGTGTTGGTGACAGTGAAAGCACTTCACCTTGGACATGTCCTGCTTCTTGCCTTTCGCACCGGATTGAGAAGCTTTCTTGCTCTTCCCCTTCTTTTCTTTGGCATCCAAAGCACAATTCTCTTCATCAGAGTTCTTTGATGAAGATCTGTCCCTGGTACTTCGCCTTATCTCCTCTTGCACAAGATTCGACCAAAGTCTCTCCCATCCTGGCAATTTCTCTCGACCATTGACAGAGTCCTGATAGGAGTGGCAACTCTTCGAAAGCCCACGGAGAGCCAAGCTCACCAAGTCCTCATCATCAACATTAACCCCCACACTTCCTAGCTCATCCCTGAATTGGACGAACTTCGTGAGGTACTTGGGCATACTGTCGCCTTTCTCCATTTTTATGTTCCTGAGTTTTTCCTTGAGCGCCAACTTCCTCTGATCGCTCTTGCTTTGGAATAAATCTGTAAAATCTTTCCACATCAAGAATGGAGAAGCCTTACCATGAAGGTCGGATACTATGTGATCCTTCACACCTTCCAACAGAATCCTTCGACACTTTGCTGTCTTCTTTTGCTATGCGTCAAGTGCGGCAGCATCGCTAGAAGCAGGTTTTGGAATTTCTGCATCTATGAACTCCTTCAACCCATTGTCATCCAGCACCGCCTCCATCCTGTCCTTCCATGCAATATAATTCAAGCTTCCCTCAAGAGCATACTCCAATCGCAATCCGTTGAAAGACATCTCAACTTCGACATCAAGAAAACACTGCTGCAAATTCGAATTCCACCAGCACAAAAAACTCAACCGCTTCAATGTTTTGCAATTGCTCCAATGATCAATATCGCTATGATACCATGTAGAAATTTGAATAAATGATATATTATTCACCGAGATTCTCCTGATCACACACTATTTTAGTTTCATGCATAATACAAAATCTCTTCTACCATTGATCATTAATTGCGGAAATAAAATCAATTGCATGCACACATAAAAACCATAAACAATCACACATATGAACACAGTATTTAATGGGAAAGCTTAAATCTGAAAACCCCCAACTATCTGTATATTATATGTCATGGAGATCATGTAACAATCATAGTACAAAGCTCCTCACAAGCTCTCAGCACAACCTCGAATTGCTACACACTATCAAGCTAGATCTAGCAAAACACATGCTCCAAGAGTTTTCACACTGGTAGCTACCTCTATTGCGTAATCAATGCTATGGGATGGCTCATTAAATAACATAAACCACCTGGCTTGTACTGCGCAATCCTCATGGGCTTCTCCAATTATCTGTGTGTTGCAAATAGAAACTGTATAGTTACAACTGATAGTTAACCTGCTCTTTCACCTATTTCTGCACTGATCTCCACTGAAACTATCCATGCACTGAAGTTAACTGATGCATCATTTAGTTGATTAATGAGTTTATAATTAGTGAATTAATTAATAATTAATTCACACCACTCTTAATAATTGTATCAATCAGTTAAACTGGATACAAATAGCTCAACTATGTTTAGATTAGTTAAACTGAACACAACTCCATTAACTTCCTCAATCAACTCCACCAAACTCTGTCACATGAGTTCTAACTGAAGTATCCATGCAATAACTCCACATAACCCTTAGGAATAGCGTAATTCCTTCTGTCAGCTCCTGTGCCACATCCGTGCACTTAACTGAAGTGCTCCAAGAGAATAAGATAATGTTTATAGTCCAAATATTATTAAGAGCTAACAATATTCGACATATCTATTTTTAGACTGGCAATCTAAAAATAGATTCCGCCCAATATGTCTAAAAATAGAAGTCCATCTATTTTTTCCGACTTGACCAACCATCCACAAATAGCATCTTGTAACTCATAGAACATGATCCATATGTCTAAAAATAGACATAGTCTAAAAATAGACTTTGCGCCAAAAATAGCCTGCGGGCCCACTTAGTGAAGGCGACTTCTTTCCACTAAGCTCATCATCTTGTTGCAATCTCAACACATTTTTGTGGAGATGAGTTTGAGGGGTAAAGGTAATAGTTTTTTCTTCCCTTCAAATATCTGGCATTTGTGACAGGAGGTCACATATTTTCTAACATCTGCAAAAAGAGTGGGCCAGTAGAAACTTGCCCTCAAAATTTTATCAGCAGTTGATTTCCAGTAAAGGTGTCCTCCACAGTCACCTGCATGAAAATCTTGCATAACTTTACCAGCTTCATCTTTCAGTAAATAGTTTAATAAAATGCCACCATGATCTTTCCAAAATAAAGCATTATCTATGATACAATATTTCATTGCTTTTAACTTTAATAATCTACCTTTATTTATAGACAAACGAGGAGGATCTTGTAGGTTTAGTAAAACAAATATGATATCTGCATACCAAGGTGAATCTAAAAAAGCTTCAATGATTTGTGGAGTCGCCATCTCTTCTTGATCATCTATTGCTGCAATGAAATTTATATCTAAGGCTGGACAGTTCAATTCAGCCATAAGTTTGGCTAAACCTTGGCCTTTAATCAATTTAGTAAGCTTTATTTCCATGTCATATTCCAAAATAATGGCAATCTATTTGCCTCTCTTACCATCAGGCCCATTCTAAGTCAGAATGTCCTTTACTACTGAATTTGGAACATATGCAATAATGTGTGAGTAAAAAATGTACACTCTGAAAGCTTTAATAGCCTTCACTAAAGCAAGTGCATGTTTTTCCATAATGTTGTACTTTAGTGTTGCATCTCTTAAGGATTTGCTGAAAAAAGGAATGGGCTGTTCATAACCCTGACCATTCTTTTGCAACAAGACTAATGCAATGGTATGTTCTGAAGAAAAAGAAAAAATAATAAAATCTTTTTTGAAATCAAGACTTATTAGGACTGGTGTTTTTGTAAGGGCTTGTTTGATTGTTTCAAAAGATTTTTTAGCCTCTACTATCCTCTTAAGTGTTGAATCTTTCTTTAACATGTTATTCAATTCTATGATTAGTTCTGCTAAATTAGAAATGAATCTTCTAAGAAAGTTTATTTTACCTATGAATGCCTGTAATTCCTTGATGTTTCTAGGATGAATTATGTTTAAGACTGCCTCTATTCTAGCTAGATCTATCCTAATTCCCTCTTTTGAAATTATGTGTCCTAAGAGTTTACCTTGTTCTAGTCCAAAGAGTGTCTTTTTGGGATTCAAGGAAATACCAAATTTTCAGCATTTAATAAAAACTCTTCTCAAATGATCTAGATGTTCATTGTCTATTTTTGAAAATACTGTTATATCATCTAGATAAATTACAAGAAAGTCATGGATTTATTTGGAAAAATCTATGTCCATAGCTCTCTGGAATGTGGCTCCAACATTCATCAATCCAAAGGGAATTTTCAAATACATGAAAGTTCCCCATGGAGTGGTAAATGCAGTCTTTGCTTGATATTATGGTTGAACTAAGATTTGATTACATCCAGAGAATCCATCAAGCAATGAAATTATGGATGATCCTACCACCCTCTGTAAAATATGGTCCATTTTGGGGAGAGGATAGTTATATTTTAGTGACAATTTGTTTAAGTTTCGGAAATCAACACAAAGTCTGATTTCCCCTGTTTTCTTCCTAGTGGGAACTAAGTTTGAGACCCAGTCAAAATATCTGATTGGTGCTATGATCTATGCTTCATACATCCTTTTTAATTCTTTTTCAATCAAAGGCATAGTAACTGGATTGATTCTCCTAAGATTTTGATTAAATGGTTTCTGATTTGCTTTGATGGGTATTTTGTGTTGGATGATGCTGGCGTCATAAGACTTGAGGTCTTCATAACTCCAAGCAAACACATCTTGAAATTGTTTAAAAAAACTTATGTATTTTAGCTTTTCTTCTGAAGGTAATTTATTGGATAAATTAATAAGCTTTGGTTTTTGTTCAATTACTATGTTACATTCTTCTATGTCTGATCTTAATGGTTCCATTTTTGGTTTTCTTGCTACATCATTTGAATCAAAAAGATCTTCTAAAGGGGCTAATCCCTTAGGTAAAAAGTTATCTTTAAGGTTAAAAATCTCTGATTCATTGTTGTTTATTTCTTCTATTTCTACATTTTCTAACTTATCTATCTCTACTTTAGTGAATTTAGTTGGTTTAGTTGTATTTGAATTATTTACATCTAACTCACTATCTATTGTATCATTTACTGTACAATTAGTATCTATGTTACAGTTTTGGAATTCTCCCTTTGCATTCATAAAATTATAGATTTGAGCATCTTGTGAAAATATCTGCCAATATTTCAAATTGTCTGGTATAGTAGGTCTGTGTCTTACCTCTGCAGTGTATTGGTGATTTGGCTAAAAAGGTAATTTGCAGGTGCTAGCAAAAGTAGCCAAATTGTGTGCCTGCATGTTTTGTTTCCTTGGAATAGTAGCAAAGTCAGTTTCAAGCATATATTTAATCGGATCTAAAACAATTTCTTTGTATTGGCTCAGTCTAGGATTGTTTACAAGATACTCTCCTTTGATTTGTTTTATGATTAATTCTGAGTCTCCCAAGGTAGAAACTCTTTTGGCTCCTAGTTTTCTAACAATTTGTAGTCCTAAGATTAAAGCTTCATACTCTACCATGTTATTTGTACATTTAAAGTTTAGCCTAAAGGCATGACCCTCTGAATGATTATTATCTAAGTTATAAATCCAAACTCCTGCTCGTGCTCCTAATCTGTTGAAAGAACCATCAAAATCTAAGTGCCACATTGATTCGTGAAATATATTGTCACTGTCAACTTCTTTATGTTTCCGTTTTAACGCTGTGTTTTTATCTGTGCTCATATATGAATGACATAAAATGAAAGAATACATATCAAAATGTACATAATAAATAGGATAGTTCTATGGTTGTTCTGCACTACTAACCATGTACTTCATTAAAATCTCTCTGTAAAGATTTTTAGGTTGACCAAATACTAAAATTGTGGCATAAGACATGTCTAATTGTAGAGATCCATGCACTTTTTCTCCCCATGAGAGAGATAACAACATTCCATACTTTGGAGGGATATCAACAACTACAATATCATGACAATACTCTTACCTGGATATTGGACTAGAGTGACACACAAGTCTTTTATTAGGCCAAGACATTTAACTTTGCTAGAATCAAAAGAGAAAAGATCTTTGTATGGTTTGGTGATATCTAGATTCAATGTTTCCATGATTGCCTTTGGCATTAAGTTGTGTGATGCTCCTGAATCTAGCATAGCATTGTGTAAGATTTGATCATGAATACTCAAGCTAATATAGAAAGGAGGAACACCACCTTCTTTATGTTTTCCATTTACCTCAGGGCCAAATAGTAATTCTGGTTGATCATCATTTAGATTAACAGAGTCGTCTCCTTCACTTATGTTCAGTATTTCAGTGATTTGTGATTTGTATAAATCATGTTTTACCAACTCTGTTAAAGGAATTGGTATTTTCAATTTGTCTATTTCAATTTGGTTATTGAATGGTACTTCAGTTTTTCCTAATTTAGTGATTTCTTCTTTACCAATTGCAGTTTGAGTGTTCTTCTCTTCTTTATATACAATTGGATTTTCTATTTGTGTTTCCATTGTTTTGCTATTTTCAATTGTCTTATCTGGGACAGTTTGAGTAGTAGTGGCAGTTTTGGCAGTAGTTGTTTTGGCAGCAGTTGAAGTTTTGACATCAACTAATGTTTTAGCAACAGTAGTTGTTTGAGTATCTGCTAAAGTTTTTACAGTAGTAGTTGTTTTAGCAACAACTAAAGTTTTAGCAGCAGCTGATGATTGAGGATTAGGAGGTGTGATATCTACAATTTTTGGACTAGGTGTAATCTTTGGAGTGGAACTTTTTGTAGTCTCTCTAGGGAGAATTTGCAATACTTTGGTTGCAGGAGCTTCTACTGTTTTCTTGGTCTAAGTTTGGGAAGTTTTCTTAGTAGGTACTTTTGCATTTTTCTTACTCCTAAGGTTATATTGATTGTAAAGTTCATTAATGGAAAACTCATAACCTTGTTTATAATCAAAAGACTCTCCAGATTCTAACTATAATTGTTGTAGCATGTATAATTCCTATTCTTCTTGGGTAAGAAAATAGTGTTATCGTCATTTATTCCCATTAAGTTAATTTGAGTGTCTTCATCTTCTTCATTTTGGTGAGAACTTTTAGCATAGTTCTCTTGGAAAGGTGGTCTTATTTGTTGATCAAGTGTTGATTCTCTAGATTTACTAGTGTTGGAATTCTTTCTAAAGTTTGGATTTCTTATTTGAGGACCTTGTTGTTGATTATCCCACTGTGGTTTTCTTTCCATATTTTCTAATCTATCCATCATTCTTTCCACAATTTTTGTTAAACTATCTATTTTACTATTTGATGTGGATGGTTCATCCTTGATGGTAATACTTCTTTCATTTTTCATCCTAGTTGTTTTAGCTAACAAATTTGCTTCTACACTAACTGCATTGGTTTGCATTTGTTCTAATGCTTTTGGGTTTCTTTCTCTCAATTGGTATGACATATCAATATCAAAACCATCTGGAAATTTGATTAAAGCTACATCTGGTGGGGGTTGATGTTTGCTGGAATAGCTTTATAAATATTATTAAACCTAGTACAATAGTCCTGAATAGGTTCATTAGTAGCTCTTCTAATGTTTTCATATTCAGACAATATTTATAAAGGGTTCTTCTTTCTTTCCCATCTATTAATAAATAATTGATGAAAAACAACTAAATCAACTATATGATTGGCAGGTAAATATTTAAACCATTTCTTTACATCTCCAACTAATGTTTGGGCAAACAGTCTCATTTGAACATCAACTTCATCAATTTCATGCAATTCAAAGTAATCAGTCATTTTGTTAACATGTTGTTGTGCAGTGTATTGACCAGTATCATCAAATTGAAAGATTTTACTTTGGTAATCCTGCGGCATGGCATGTAATTGAGCTGGTAGGACCAAAGGGGCATATCTAGCTGCAAATGGCTAAGATTCTAGCTTGGTTATGAGATAAATTTGTGGTGCTTGGTGATGAGGTTGAAGTACTTGCAGATGAGCTTGGGATAATAAAAGATGTACTTGGAAATGATGTCGAAGTGCTTGAAAATGTAGTAGAAGTGCTAGAAGATGAACTTGAAGTGTTTGGAGATTAAAATAAAACTCTAGGTTGAAGAGGAAGCTTGGGGATGAATGATTTTGTGGAATGAAGTGTAGTGGATATAATAGATGATGTGGTACTAAATAAATATGATTTTATAGACTCTGAAGGAATGGTATAAGGATTAGGGGTATAAGCAGATAAAGCAGTTAATTCAACAGAATGTTGAAAATAGGCTTTATCAATATCCTTAATCAAAGTGGCAGTCAAAGCATCAAGTTTATCAAAAGGTTCTAGAGATTGTTGATCTGAATCAAGTGAAACAATCTCCTTCTTTGTTTCAATAAATTGAATGAAATTATGATCTATTACACTATCATAGATTGAACTTTCAGATTTAGTTCTAAACAAAGAGTGCTCAAAAGATAAATCAAATTCAATATCTTGTAAACTTGATAATTCTTTAGGGAGTGAATTAGCTTTCATTAATTGACTTGTACTTCCTAAACTTTCTACTTTTTTATTTTTTCTTAAAATTCAGTCAGGATCATCAACTATTATAGCAGGTTGTGGATCAGGATGAGACCTGGTATAGTATGTTCTTCTAGAAGCTATAATTTCAATTTTTAATGAAAAATTATCTAAAAAACATAAAACAACCTTAAGGTGAAAAGATAAGGAAAAGTATTTCCTTTAAGGTTTATTTTAAACTAGGGACTAGTATTCCCCAATATGGTCGCCAATATGTTATCACTCATAAAATTCCTAGGGTTGTTATGATTTTTGTTTAAAGAAATATTAGAGGTAACTATCAACCTAATTTTGAGATCAGGATCTAGCCTTCCTAATGCTCAGAGAGGGCTCTCTCTATATGATTTAACTTTGTTGTTCTTAGTTGATTTTAGGCTAGTTATGTAAGATTGATTGATTTTGATTTTGGTTTGGTTTGGTGGTGGAATTACTGATTCAGATGGATAGGTTCAGGTCTATTTTTCATTGGGCTATGGAGTTAATGTATCAAGCAACAGGGCATAATCAAGATTTAAAGGAAGTGTTCACAGGGCAAGGTAGCTGAGTAACATCAGATCTTTTAGGCTAGATGGTGAAGTGGTTTCAATCGGGATCAAGGAGCAGTTAAGGATTCCTCAAATCAGATAAAGAAGAAAATGACAGAGGTTAATCAGGATGGGAGAGAAATTAAGGATTCTCAGATCTGGAGATCAGAAGAAAACATGAAAATTATTAACAGTTCAAGATAGAGTGTACTTAAACAAATTCTGTAATAAAATTCTTGTTATATCATTTAGATTCAGAAAACATACAAGTTATGGAATAATTAAGAAAATAACAAAGAACAATTGAAAGTACTTCACTGAAGTGGCTCAACACATGAATCCTATAATATAATGCCTTTAATGCTTGTCCTGTCTGCTGACTTGAAACTGGTACAATAAACTCTCAGGTTTAGATCAATTACAACTATAGAAATGTTCAAGAATCCACACTCCATACTTCAAATTATGAAGTATTTATACAAAAACTATTAAAAAATATCCTAAAACGGATTTAAGAATTATTCAAGGAAAAATAAACATCTTCATGCAAGAAGATAGAGACACCTAGGAGACTAAATGCTAGTTGTCCCTCTTTTATTTGGATTTGCTGTTGTGCTTTGATATTTTTCTGCTTTCTCTCTTTTGCTGTTGCTTTTCACTGGATGTCTTCTTCATGTTGAGTGTATTTTACGCTGCCTTGTCATCTGATACTCTTTAAACTCTGTAACTGCTCTTTAACTTTGTGAATTATCTTTATCTATTACTGTTGTTTTCACTTTAACTGTTCTGTTTTAACCTTGACTTCTTTTTTACCTGTGACTTTTGACTACTCTATTTTACCTATTTTACTTTTCACTTTCAAAGTAAATCACATAACTTTTCCCAAGCCTCTGCATCTGGTAATTTATTTTTTACCATTATTTTGAAAATTTCATCAGCCTCTGTATATTTTGCAAATGTAGGCTTGTTGATAAATAGATGATTTACCTCATGCTGGAGGTAAAAGATATTCTCAAAAGTATGATAGAGAACTTTTCCTATAGGAGTTCCTTTCATGGAGGAATTTTTGAACTGTTCTTTGGCCACTTCTCTCATTTTATTGTCATAGTCTTCATATTTCATCAATATTTCATTGATAACCAAAGGGTTATGAAGAGCTTTCTGCCTCAAAACATCAAATTTAACCATGAATCTAGTTATTGCAAGTTCCATGTTCTGACACTTGTCTTCAAGTTGTACCATAAAGTTCCTCTTGGAAATAACCTTTCTGACTTCTAGGATTGTTTCAGTCCTGTCACTTATGCCAATTTCTTCCAATTCCTGTTTGTTCTTGGAATTACGAAACTTAATGATCTCAGTGGCCTCTTCTGGATTTTTACCAAGTTCTTCCTTGAATTTCTGAATGGTTTCACCTGCTGCCTTGATCAAATCCTTCTCCTCGTAGATAACTTGGATAGATGGCCAAATATCATTAACAGAGTTCTCTAACTTTTGTACTTTGTATGTCAATCTGTTTGACTTTTGTGTTTCATTCTTATGCATGATTTGAACTAGCTTCTTTTCATCCTCTAGAATTTTTATTTATTCCTTAATTCTATTTATTTCATGTGTTTGGATGGACATATCATGCATAGCTTTAATCAGTTTACCTACTTCATCACTAGGATGAGTTGCCGTTGTTGTTGAATTTGTTGCTGATGTGGTTGAAGTTGAAATTGTTGTAGCCACTAGATCTGTTGTTGCCACTGGAGCTGTTGTTGCCACTGGAACTGTTGTTGCCACTGGAGCTGCTATAGTAATTGTAGGAATGGCAGTGATCAAGATTGCTTCCATGCTAGCCTTTTTCTCTTGCACTAATTTTTCCATCTCATTCTCCATCTCTTTCAGTTGAGCTGTCAACTGAATGATGAGATTCATCATTTTATCTTTTTTTCCTTCATTCTCTAGAACTTCTTTTGCTTGTGGATGTTCAGAAGGAGGTAATTTCAGCTGCTTTTTCAATGCAGCAATGTCTGTATTCTTTTTCTTGATGAGCTCTTCTAAAAATTTGATTTTCTTGGGCATAACCAACCTCTATGACCAATTCTTCCAGTGATTTGATTTTGTTGTATTTGGCTTGTGAGGAAGCCTTATCTAGATTTAACTGCCCTCTGATGTTTTCTAGAGTATTTTGCAGTTTTTGTACACTCATAGCTTTATTGGTCATGGTAGAATATAACATTTCTCTAGCGTGCTTATGAAATTATATTTGGTCTATAGGATGAACATCTTTGGCTTGAACTTGAAATGTTGTCTTCCTGTAATTTGCTAATGAATTTGGATGTTGTACTGTGGGATGCAAGAAGGTCATCTGCATCTTCTTGGTCTTGTAATCAAATGTAGAAAGAAACCTATGCTGGTCACTAGGTGTCTACTTCCAATATTGGGCATAAATAACTGCTTTTAATGCCTCATTCCTGAGTTTAATTTCCTTGTACTTCTCCATGATATCTTGTTCTTTATCTTCTGGTTTACTTGAAGAAGACACTTAAACACTATGCTAATTTTGAATGATTTGAGTATCAGATGTTGAAGGTTGGTGAGTTTCCTTTGAAACTGTTGGAGGTGCATTTTCTTTAACCACTATGTCTGTATCAATAATTTCAATAGTCTCAACTTGTTCATTTACAAGATTTATCTTGGGCTTCTTCTTGTACATCAGTTTGAATTTAGTTTCCGTAGTATTTTGAGTTGAATATGATCCTTCTTCTCTTGCTCTCTTGGATTTCCTATCTTGTAGAGCTGGAGTTTGTAGGACAGAACTAGTCTCAACTGGCTTTTCTACCTCTTTCAAAGTATTTTCCAACCACTCTGATTGGTTGGAGTACTTTTCTATCTCTGGTTTAGATTCATGGACAAAAGGAGTTAATTTAAATTTAAATCTTAGTTCGCTGATAACTCCTAAAGGATCATACTTCCATTTGAAACCCTCATTGAACTTTAATTCCTGTAGACACTTTTCTGCTTGTTGACCAACACTTCAGTTATTGCAGATGAAAGGACCAATCTGGTTTTTTATTTTAAACTGTGTTGTCTTCGTGGTCCTACTATGTTCAGACAACTGTAATACTTTCTTTATTTCTCAATTGACCCTAGGTTTAGTGCTACTACTTATCATATTGACAATTGGATGAATAAATGAATCAATGAAGTTGATGTAGGTAAACTCTGTGGAATATTTCCTTATTAATGAAGTCCAGAAGAAAACTGATTGGGTATTACCCTCAGTGTCCAATTTTTTAAGGCTTACTGCAAACCTTTCAGATTGGAAGTATAAGAATAAATGAAACAAGACATATGAATACTTAAAGACTCATTCTTCTGGTAATTTAACTAGTTGCTCATGGATGGCATCTGATAAGTACTGAGCAAAGTTAAATGTGATGGCTGGAGGCTACCATGGGCAGAAAATGGATAGAAAACCTAGTATTTAAGCATCTACATACTCATCTGTAAAATAACCTAGAATGCAAGACAACATTGTGATAATCTATCTTGTTCTTTTTGAGAAAATTGAGGTTGATTAGGGAGGGTTGCTCTTTGGGGTTTCAACTGATGAATTCATAAAGGTTTGGAAGATCTGAAACCTTTTTGGAAAGTCAATTTTTAGATACAATTTAATGAGGATTTCAATTTATAGAGGGGCTTCATTAGGCTTGGGTTGTATTTGCAACATTTGGTTTATGGATTCAACAGTAATGGTGAACACAATTTCCTTACTGTGGGTTACTAGGGATCTTTCATTGGGCAGGTAATTGATTTGACATAATCCGATGATCACTAGGAACTGGAAAGTCTATGGGAGGACATATTTGGGCAAATTTGATTCCCAAAGGTGGATGTCATAAGCGTGGTCCATGAATTTATCATGGCTCCAGCAGTGGAGCTCAAGGAGGTTGGAATCATTGACAGGGTCACTGATTTTGAAGTCTTTGTCTGCAAGGGGGGTATGTTCAACATCAACAACAGGAGGTTGCAGGGGATTGACTATCACAATGCCTTGGGAAGCCATAGATTTTCTTATTTTATTCAATTAATCACTCTCTAGCTTAAGAAATAGGCTCAGGCCCTTTAGGAATACTGTGAAAAGATGATTACAGTCTGCAGAAAGGGTTTTGGAGAAAACAATGTCTTTATTTTGGTCCGCAAAGCTTCAATTGATTAAATGATTACTTTCTTTTAGCTTAAGTACAGGCCTCGACACTTAGGAATACCTGAAAAGGGTAATTTCTATTTTCAGAGAGGTCCTGGAAGCATCAGAGGCTTTCTGGCAGCGAAATAGACTTGAATGATCATTATAAGGCTTCTAACTAGTTTTGCACTGGCTGTAGTAGCAAAAAGGCTTGAATTCTGTTGTAAAATGGCTTAAAAACAGGTCGGCAGAGATTCTTTTGCCTTGGGAATAGGTCAGAACCAATCCTTTTCCGCAAAATTCAAAAAACTAATGATGAAAAGACTGTAAAGGGTGGTCTTTGTTGTTTTAACCAACATTAATTAATCATATGGGTGTGGAATTAAACTTTCAAACAGTGGCCGGTTTCATTACACAGCTCGGATGGGAGTATGGTGGTTATCGCAACATAAAAAGCAAGTTGATGGTATTCTGTTGAGAAATGCGATAAAATGTAGGGTTACCACATAGCAGGGGAGCAGGGTTGCAAAACCACTCATTTCGCAACCCCTTAGTGGTGTTAAATATTGGGAAATTGGGGATGCAAAAGCTTTCATTGGTCGTCGGATTTGATGGAAGGAAATCTAACGGATGATGGGTGTCGAGGGATGACTCGTGGATTTGATAGGTGGGGCTCAGGATTTATAAGTTATGCAGTGGGTTTATATGATATGGGTCAGGATTATGTAATAGAGGGGTTTGATATATAATCAACGAGGTTAGAGGAAATTGGGACTCGAGATTATTTATAATGAGAAGCGGGTTAATAAAACAAAACTATATATTAAATTATCATAAGGAGTCTCGGGAAATATAATTAAGCAGGAGTTAATGTAATACAGGGTATATGTGTATATATGTGGGAGTTAATCTAATAAATTTAAACATAGTATTAATACATGTGCGAGATTTTAAAATACACTAGGGATATGTGTTTTTAAAAGATATCAGGGAGGGATTTTAAAGTAGGGCCCGATTCTTTTAAATTTTTAAACTATACAAAAATGGGTTTTTTGCATGTTTTTATTGGAAAAGGGGGTTAATAAAGGGGAATTTACTTTTTCAAAGGGAAATGGATTTTAATCTAGGAAAAAGGGGTTTTAGTAAGGGAAAATAAGTGAAGTAAGAGAAAAGGTTAAAAATGAAGGGAAATGGATATTTTTACAAGGGAAAAATGCCTTTTAAGAGTGGCATTAGGGTTTTTAGCAAAGGGAAGGGGATTATGAGGGATATTAGTGATATGAAATGACTAATTTCTTCTCTCCATTACTTGTGAAAGTAATCTACCTACCCATCATTTACCCTAACATGTTTTCTTCATTTATTGGGTGCATTTAAGCTTGTAGACCCTTTAATTTTTCTTTGATAAGAAAACTATCTAATTCTAACCTTATAACCTCCAATGGCTCAGATTAAACTAATGAGCTCATTATTATTCTCTACCTAACTACTGATCTGCCAAGATTAAATGGTTTGGCTAGATATTTATTCTCTAAATATTAGCATGAAATCTAAAGCATGAATGAATCGAGATTAAACTGTTTGATAATCATTGATTGTGGCATTTTTGACAAGTTGCACACAATCTTATTTGTAAAGTAAAGTAAAAGTAGTGGCATTTGAATTTGCAGCACTTTCAGGATCTATTTTTATCTCTTTTTTGGTGGGGTTCATATTTTATATTCTTTTTTGATCTTTTTCTTTTAGTCCTTTGATTTTTCTTTTAGGACTTACCCTCTTTACATTTTTTAATATGGGAAAACAATTTGCAGAAAGCAAAGTATGTAAAATATTACAAGACTAATCATATTCAATTCAAAATTATGAATCCTATTATTAAAGGACCCTAACACATAACAATATATATTTTGTATGTATGATGAAGTATTTGTTATGTGCACAACCATATTAACCTTTATCATGCCAAATTTTTTGGAATTTACACAAAAATGAATGATAGTAAATAGGACTTCTCGAATCCAATTGTGCCAACAATTACCACAAAAGATTCACTTTTGTGCCACAAGGTTGATATTATGAAGAGTGGATTTTGATCCCTCTCCATCCCAAAAGAAAGTACCGTTTTCAACTAAAAGAACAATCTCTTTGCCCGGTGGTAACCTTACAACTACCTCGGGATCAAGCTGTTTGTTGATCATATAATTGCCAAGTATTCATCCATATGTTCTTTATATGCATTATCAAACAATTTATTTTTTGTAAAAACAAACATATGCATGCCACATGCACCATGTGCAATCATTATGTACCATACATATATAATTGTTGGCACCAAATTTCATTAAAGATGATAATGTCCCTTGGAAGGGGCTTGACTTGCATGATTTTATGTTTATTGACTTTGCATATGTTCTCATAATATATAACATTTGAATGTCGGAAGGCTTAAGGAAAGAAGTAATGTTTATTTTTTCCACTACAAGGAAAAGACCCTTTGGCGGAGGTTATAAAGGAGGTTTTTAGTGTTATAAAATTGGCCAAAATTGTCAAAAAAACATATGCTACCACATACGTTTTTGGGAACGGAGGTTTTGGCAGATATTTTAACGAAAATTCAACACAACTAAAAAAAAAGGCGGCAGGAGGTTATTACGGATGTTTTTTTCATCAGTGTGCTAATTAGAATTTAATGCACCGGTGCGTATCTGTAGACAGAGCCCCTGGGAGGTCGAAGGAGAATTCACTGGGCCGTTAAGGTATAAACAACACCGGGCATAGTGTTCATGATACAACACACGGGGCCATTCTAATTGGTCTTGGGATTTGAGCAGTGCCCATAGGTCGTATCAACGCATCGATGCGTATACCTTTATGATGCATCGGTGCGCCTTATCATAGAAAAGCACCAAGATTTATAATTGGTATCGGTATTCATGCGATGCACATGGATCGTACAAATGCACAGGTGCTTATAGATACATAAATGCCCTCGTACGAAGTATCACACAAACGCACTGATATTTATAACTAGTATCGGTATTTGTGAGGTGCCCATAGATCATAAACACGCCTGTGCGTATAGACAATAGTGCGTATAGACACATAAACACACCGTTTGACAGTTACTGACACGCACCGGTTTTCATTTTTTTTATTTAGAAACATCGACCTGTGACAGTCCAATTATTGTGATTGCTTTAAATTCATTATTCATCAAAAGTTGACACATATATATCTTATAACAATATTCATATGAATTAAATTTTTATTAGTGCATTTGAGAATGACAATGGAGAACACAATAGAATAAATTAAAATATATTTTATGATTATATATATATATATATATATATATATATATATATATATATATATATAAGACAGTCTTTATCATACAAAATGGGACAGTTAATATTCGTATCCCTTTGTCTTTCAATTGGGACACGCATGTCCATTACATTAAACAAAATGTCTGATTTCACAGACATATTTCAAAAAATAAAACACCTTGCTTTGATATCCAAACATAGTGATCATCATTCTTCGCTTGAATTGCTGTCACTGCTAGAGCTACTTCCATGACTTAGGTTATTTTCAAGAATTTTGTATTCACGACGTTGATTGTTTTCTTCTTATTCACCTTCCATCTACAAACATAAAAATAAACTGAAATGAGTGTATATACATTGGTGAGAATAATGAAAATTGCAATATTAAATAATATAAATCAATGTAAATCGAAAAGAAAAATGACGTACCATAGCAACAATTGACTCATAAACTATATACATTCGTTGAAAACCATGTACCATGCCATCTTTCAAAATTTCATCTGTTGGCACAGTTCCATACTTTGTTTCCTGCAAGTTTTATACCCCATAACAAATCATATATTTAATATAAAAGATGTTTTTGTTCTATTAACTATAGACGGAGCTAAGTAAAACAAGATCGATAGATGCTTACAAATTCCACTAAATTCTGATATGCCAACATATAATCACAACCCATATTTAACCCAATTTCAATCAATTCGTCTGATGGTTCTTCTTTGTATGTTAACACCTGTTTGAAGACATTCAATGATGATTTTTGTAAAACAACTTAAAAAATACAAAAATGAAATCTAGTTAAGTTGTTATAAGGAAGTAACAATTACTCACAAACTTAGAGATCAACCATTTTCTTCCTTGTCATCTTGTTTTATGTGCTAAATGGGTTCCATTTTCTTTTCTTTTCTGCAAGAAAATTCTTGAAAATTAATATTTAATGCTAAATTGTTTATTTATTGTACCTAATGATCAAAAAATTCAATGATTACATATTATATTTGAAGTACATTGTTGTTGTTGGAAAGAACGTCTATACATTCGTTCCACTAGATCCCTCAAACTTTTGTAAAAGTTTTCCCCCCTTTCGTTAACTTCCAACACCACTCCAGATGAGCTAAGGAGCAATTCATTTTCATTTGCATGTTCTATTTTTTTTTCTTAGAACAACATTCCTTTTCTGAGTTGTTGGTCCCTGTAGAACATTAAACAAATGTGAATTACTAGACTATTTGACACATGTTATCTAATAATTTTAAGTATACTATTAATGATAATTAAAAAAAGAAACTCATATTGGATCGATAGTATTTTTTCATTCACCTGATTCATCATTTTGCAATTTTTCCATTAAACTTTTATGCTCTTCTGGCCCTAGATCAGAAATAATCATATTGAGCTTCGTCATTTTGTGGCTCTTCATGATACACAGTAAACAATACATATTAGTTAAACTTACATATAGTTCAAAAATAATATTTTTATAAAGAATTTACAAAGAACTTGCCTTTTTTGCTTTTCTTGATGTGTTAACAATATTTTTGTTACTTGATCTCTTGTCAGACATTTCTTTATCAATCTGAAACCTGTACCATATCATTCATTAATATATTTATAAATAAATTCTCAACTTTTCAGATAGAAAATAAATCTCAAGACATTGGTATGCCTTTCATGAGGGCCGCACCATAGTTGGTGCGAGGGGATATTAACAATGCACCACAAAATAGTATAATTAACCGTATGGTGCGTTGGGTATTATAAACGCACCACAAAAAACAGTGTAATATACCTGACGGTGTGTGGGGTATTATAAACGCACCGCAAAAACGGTGTAATACATCATACGGTGCTTACCTAGTTAAATGGAGCATCGGTGCCCTATTTTAGATTTGGCGCACGGATTTAGAGAAATATTTTCATTTTTTTTACTACACTACTTACACGGTGCGCTGTATAATACAACGCACCGGTGCGGTAGCGTATGCAGGGCGCACCAATAAAGAAAAATCCATTTTTTCAAAAATTCATGCAATGGCCGAATGGATTGGGATACGACTATGCAAGTCGTCCCGTGGGTTGGACGTCAATCTAAAATGAAAAACCATAATTCTGAAATCACAGAAACACAGAGAAGAAAGAGTAAAAACAAAAAAATGAAGGGTTTAGGGTAAACAAGTAAAAAATTGCAGAAAAAAGTAAAAAAAAAATCAAATTTAACCATGAGATGGTTTGAAATTCTATGATACAGGGTTTGAATCACCAGAGGTTTGGTTTATGATTGCTTGAATACTTTTGTTCGAACGTATTTCGCTGCTCCACAGTGCCCTCGTGCTCTCTTGCTCCAGGTTTGTCTCCTACAAATATTTGGCTGAAAATTTTAGAAAAAATAGTGAAATAATGAAAAGTGTTTAGTATTTAAAGAATTATTTTATGAAATTAGATTTCGAAAATATTTTTCCGCCCATTTTTCAAATTGCCACTTTTTTTTCACTTAAAGAAAATAGAGTTGCGTTTTTTTTATTTGCGTTTATTCATTACTGGTGCGGAAGAGTTGTGACACACCGGTGCGTTGTCTTAATACGACACACCGGTGTGTGTTTGGATGATAAACGCACCAGACTGTATAAAATTCTTTTTTTTTGTATGTAAGATCATAATAAAATAATGATAATTATAAAGTACATGAATTTATTTTCATTATTTTCTAAACTTTATTATGTTACAAAAATTCGTATTATTCTAGATTTGTTATTTTGAAATTATTTGCAAATTTACAAATTTAAATATTTTAATAAAATCATTTCACATTAATACAATTAAAATTTTCACATTAATAGAATTAAAATTTTACAAATATTTTACATACAATTACAATTAAAATTACAATGACAATTACAATTACAATTTTACATTAATTTCACATACATGAATTACAATTACAATTTTAATTTTACATACAATTACATTTACAATTTTACATAGAATGACATTTACAATTACAATTAAAATTTTACAAATATTTTACATACAATTCAATTAAAATTACAATTACAAATACAAATACAATTTTATAATTTTACATACAATTCCATTAAAATTACAATTACAAATACAATTACAATTTTGGAATTTTACATACAACTACATTTACAATTTTACATAGAATTACATTTACAATTACAATTACAATTTTACAAATATTTTACATACATTTCAATTAAAATTACAATTACAATTTTAGAAATTTACATACAATTAGAAATAGAATTACAATTTTACAATTTTTCATATATACAATTACAATCATTTCAGAATATATTAAATATTACAATTACAATTAAAATTTTACATTAATAAATATTTTTCATACAATTACAGTTAAAATTACAATTAGTACAAATACAAATACAATTTTACAATTTTACATTCAAGTAAAATTTAAATTACAATTACAATCACGACATAATATTTAATAAATATCATGGTCATTTAATATTAAATTAATTAATAAACATCATCACAATCATGATAACCATTGTACAAACATCATATTCGACTAATAAACACATTCAAACATCAAATTAACATCATCACAACACAAACATCAAATATACATCTCAATATGTCAAATAACTCATGCTGTCACATATACACATCTATTTTCAAGCTAAACATTAAATGAACATATCTAACATGACCTAACAATATGGGCCACATCATGATGATCACCAACATGAAAATTAAGTGCAACTGCAACATGAACATAAAATACATGGACCATATATATATATATATATATATATATATAACTGAATAATGTTAAAAATATACAACTGTAATATAAATGTCATGGGTCAGGCGTTGGTGGTAGTATAACAACATCAATAGCAGTACAAGTGGATGCCTACTCAATCAAGCTGGGTGTAGCCTCGATAGTCGATGGTCGAGCCTGCTCATGATCATGATCACTAGTATTGATGGATGCATCTGTCGGTGGTAGTACAACATCAATATGAACAATAGTAGTGGAAGCCTGCTCAATCAATAGTGCAGCCTCGGCGGTCGATGGTCCAGCTTGCTCATGATCATGACTAGTACTGATGGATGCTGCAGGCTACTAACTGGACGTGACCGATGGTCCAGCCTCATCTCCATGATGACTGTCAGATGCTGCCAGTGGAGCCTCATGCTCATCAGGCGTGCCGCGAGGTGAACGATCATGAGATGCATTTGAGTCGCTGCTCACGAAATTTCCATCACGTGCCGCAGCTCGACTACGCCTATAGCTACGGAAAATCCTCCTCTATCGCGTAATAGCTGTCATAGCTCCTATGACATGCCGCATCAGGCCGTAAATGTCACGCGGCATGCCTTTCCACATTCGTAACAGCCTATCATCGGCCTGTATGTCTCTGTAATGAGCGGGCCTGATGCCCGCATCAACAATCAATGCACAGAGTTGGTTGCCCAACTCCATCCTATATCTAGTCTCAAGTTGACCACGCCTAGCAAAAGGCGGTATTGGTGCACCATGAGTAGGAGCATGTCTCTATGTTGCACTGGCCTCATCCTCAGCACTAGCCATGTCTTGATCGTCATCATCAGGATCCACACCTGGATCATGTGGTGGATTTGGCATCTCCTCGCCATCAAAAGATTCAATGTCTGCAAAATATATACAAGTACACATCAATAATTAGAAAATTTCACTATACATTTTAATAAAAACAAGTTAAATAACATGTTAGAATAAATATAAATAAAACAGTAATATTACCTCTATCATCTAGCTGCTCATCAGCTGTGAAGAGGATGTTGGGACACCCTCGCCATCGAATGCAGCACAAGGACATGGGACCATAATGAAGGGATGCAACCCGTCAACACTGGCTTGTAAGTCGAGTGAATCATGCGATATCCTAGCTGGAAACAAAGTGTCTCCCCTCTTGGGCATCATTTTCCCCCACATGTGCATCCGGACCTCAAACATCGGCCTACGAGGCTGTCGAAAAAAACTAGGTCTCATCTCTAGAAACCTATAAAAAAATAAACAAAACAACTTTGAAGAAAAAGGGAAGTTGACCCTCCCTTGTGCATGAGCACAACATCTATCTAGGGCCATACAAAATTGCCGCAAAAAAATGGCAGACCAGCTGACAAGTCGTGGCTTCTCTACTAAAGAATCAACATAATATAAAAGCGAGCAACTAATGCATTGCCCATCACTGGTGTTGTGCAAAATGGTTGAAATGATAAGGAAGAGGCACTGCATGTACTGTCTACCAAAAGCACCTATACGTAACTGATCTCCAGGTACCTGAAACTCTAAAGGAGATAGTACATGTGCTCCAATGTATCTCTAGGAGTAAACTAACTGACTCCCTACTACACAACCAACTGGCATAAATATCCTCTCCTCGATAGTCCTGTAATAAAATAAATATCCTCCTCAGTGGGTGTGTACCACTGGTCAGGACCAACCTGGAAAACCTGTCAGTGGGCATTCCACCTGTGGATAAGATATCTCAAAAACACACTATGGGCCTTTAGGGAAGTAGCCTCCTCATAGAACTTTAGGGGGCCTACCTGCCTAAGTATCCCCCGGGTATCTGCAGTAATAGGGTGAGGGTATGCATCTCTCTCGCTCTCTCGGGCCTCCCATTGGCGAATCATGTCATACTGTTCAGCTTGTTGTTGTTGCTGTTCCTCCTCCTCTCTCTGAATCATTTCCATATTAAATAATTTTTTTATTATTAAAACATACATGTATTTACGAATATACATATATATATATTTTTTGAAAAAAAAACAAATAGACAAGTTGGTGCGCCATAAAAATAGTCACGCACCAGTGGCGGTGCATCCTAAGATTGTAGCTCACCGGTTCCGGTGCCCCTAATGAAATACAACGCACCGGCCTCGGTGCAGCTGTCTATTTTTCAAGCATTGTTTACTTTATCAAAGTTCAGAATAACAGTGCACTAACTAAAATATACGCCTCGACGCGTATATTTGTGTCAGTGCACCGACTTCATGACAATTACATAGTCGACGGTGCAGTCTTTTACCCGGCCGCACCGTTGACCCTCTCGGAACCCAGAATGCGGTGCACTGACATAGACTGGGGCAGATAATGTCGTCAACGCACCGCACTATGATTCCCGTGGTCAACGGTGCGCTTGGATATATAAGCGCATCGCCTTTTATTTATTTTTTTAGTTTAAAGTTATTCGGGGTGCCTTTCGGTACCACCCCGAAAATGGTGCGGATACTGTTAGCACCGGTGGTGGTGCGGCCTGTAAATTTTACAAGCAACACCGCTATCCGGTGCGAGTCGAATAGATCCGGCACACCGCACGACAATTTATTTTATTTTATTTTTTAATGGTTATTTTTAAGGTTATTTCAATTTCTAATATGCTAAAAGTCTTAATTATGGAAAAACTAGAAAAATAGCTGTACATTTCGCCGTTGAGGAGGCATATTGGCCGTAAAATTTGCAAAAGAAAATTTTCCCACCGTTTTTCAAAATGCAAGCTGGAGATTGGTGGCCAATGTAGAGCAGTAGTGCGTGCAATGGGTGCAATGAGAGCACCGATGTCAGGGCAGCTCAGACAAGGGGAAATGGCATCGGTTCTTGAGAGCTCTGGAGCACTGAGGAAAGTGAAAAATGAAGTTTTTTGGCCGTAATTTTTTTATTTTTTATTAAAATTGTTCCGGTGCACGGGGTTTTATAGGCGCACCGGTATGCTTACTTACAACCGCACCGGGCTGTGTCAAATTTGGCGTGTTGTTTATAATGCACCGAAGCGGTTCCCTAACACTGCACCGGGATGTTTCAGTTTTGGCGCGAAATTTTGATATTACACCGGGGTGGAATATCCATAAAGCACCAGTGCAGAATAGTCGTAAAGCACCGGTTTTTTGGTCTTAATTTTTTTTTTTTTATGTAACGCTATTTCGGTGCATGTGGTTTATAGGCACACTGATTCTCTTGGATAAGAACGCAACAGCACGTATATGTTTTTCCGCAGTGTTTTATGATGCACCAGTGCGGAAGAGTGGTGAAGAAATGGTGCGTTACAGTAATAGGATGCCCCGGAGGTGTGTGTATGTCACGCATGTTGTCTGGTGTGCCAATGTTTTGTGCACACCGGTGCATTCTATGGTAGGGTGTGCACCAGTAATTGAGAGCTCAGGAGCACTGGAAAACTGAAAAATCTAGGTTTTTTGCCGTAATTTTTTTTTTTAATTTAACCCTTTACCAGTGCGCTTGGTTTATAGGAGAACCGGTTCTGTTTCTTACAAACACACTAGTCGGTTTATGTTTTGGCACGATGTATTATGATGCATCGGTGCAGTTTCTTTCGACTGCACCGGGTGGTTTCGGTTTTGGCACTGTGTTTTATAATGCACCGACGCGGAAGAGTTGTGACACATCGGTGCTATAGAATAATACGATGCACCAGGTAGGTGTGTACAGAGTGCACAGTGTTCGGTGTGCCAATGTTTTGGTCTGCACTGGTGCTTTCTCTGTTCCAGAGCACCGGGGCGACGTTTAATTCTAAGCGCACCGAGATGAAAACATCTGCAAAACCCTCCACCCACCAACCTCCTCTAGTAACCTTCACTAGAAACGAATGTATGGGGTATTTTTCTGTGGGGTTCCTCAAAAACATCCGCTAGAGGGTCTTTTCCTTATAGTGTTCTTATATAATCTTGGTATTAAATCTTTGCATATATCTCTTGTTCAAACAAGAAGAACCTTCTCTTTTGAAAACATAATGTAGACTAGTCTTCTTTGAAATAGGAATAAAATTATTATTCTTTCCTTGTGCCTTCAGACTCATGAGGAATCAACGAGAGAGGCCATGCCACATTTACACCAATAGGTCGAGGAGACAAAATGGATGAAAATGTTATGAGATAAAGAAGGTAGGATTTTCTTTTAATTTCATGGGAGTTCATAGGATGAATAATGTGATATTCATATAAACAGAGATGAGGATGGGAAGACACCCACAATGTCTTGCGAAACTTTTAAAATATTGATGTGTGTCAACATTTTCGAATCCACAGGGTTTTTTGGATACATAAAACTAGAACTCAAAAAAACTCTTGTAATACCAAGAAATTGAGGAGGGGAAAAACCAAGAATCTAGAGGGGATGAGGGAAGAGGGACAAAGGAATGATAAAAAAAATAATTAGTGTGGTAGAAGACAAGTCTTCATGGTGATGCATAGGGTAATCTAGTGCACTCAAAAAGAAGGAATTGGGAGGTAGAGAAATGATCCAGGTGGATATTGGTGGTCGCTCGCCTGTTCCACTTGGGGCCCCACCATTGTCTCTTTCAGTTTGTTCACAACTTACTATTTTTAGCAGTTTTTCGGGTCCTGAACTTCCGGAGGCCATTTTGAAGCCCCAAACGGAGATAGTATGTTGAAGTTACGTCCTCGGGAAGTTGAAACACCAATTTACCCAAATGGGGCACATAATTTTGGCGCTTCATCTCCTAGGGTTAGGTTTTTGGACGTTTAGAGTTCTCCATTGTTTCTCCATAATAAATAGGCCCTCGAGCTTCATTGTAACACAGTTCAGAGTTCTGTAGCTTCCACATCTCTTCTCAGAAATTCTCTACCAGCACCCTAGCTATTTTATTTCCATCATGTTTGTAAGCATATTTCTGTGATTTGATATTAATGAAATGAAGCCTTATTTCCACTATATTTCTACTTTTATGGTCATTTCTATATTCTATTGCATTCTTGCACAAATTCGGATCAGTGGTATCAGAGCGGTCTGATTTTTCTCGATCCTTCTTTGTATGTACCTAATAAGGTCGGGGTATAAGGAGTTAGGGTTCAATCTGGTGGAACCTTTGCTAGATCAGCCTCGCAAACCCCGACGAACGCCCATGGGGGACGAAAAGAAAGATGAGGGAGTAGGAGATCCTATCAAAATATTTCTCGAGGAGGCCCTCGAAAAATAAAGGAACGCAATGATGGATAACCTTGCCCAGATCCTTCAACGACTGCCCACCGATGGTGCATCTGCATCCAGCAGCCACTATAGAGGTGCGACTCCCTTTAAGGTACAAGTAAAATCTGACATTCCCATATTTGAGGATCAAATAGATGAAGATGCCATAGATATATGGTTGAATCTATTAGAAGGATATTTCTCGGTTCATGACTTTTTCGACCGGGAGAAGATTATTTTTGCACTCCTAAAAGCTACTCCCCATGTCAAGGATTGGTGGGAAACCTACTGTGAGAAAAAGGATGAGACAAAACCCTCTCTGTTCTTAGCCGTACCCACTTTTAATTCTTTCCAAGATGCCATCAAGGAACAATACTATCCCGTGGGGAGCTATGAGGACAAGTACATAGAATGGACCACGCTGCGACAACAAAGGGATCAAGATGTGCATGAGCTAACGAATATGTACCATACCTTGCGCACAAAGTTGGGTATCAAATATTCAGAGAAACATTTGGTGCTAAAGTATCGCGGTTGTCTGTACAGATACATTTAGGAGGAAATAGATTCCTCGACATCTCCTCGCTTGGTACGACATACCGCTATGTTGCTAAGATTGAGCAGAAATTCAAATAGAAGAGGTGAGACTTTGGATCTGCGAATCAAAAGAAAGGGAAAGGTGCCCCCAAACCGCAGAACAAAGGACAAAGCCAAGGCATGGCGGCCCAAGACAACCTACAAAAGACATAAGCAAATAACAACACTGCAAAGCCAAAGAAGGACACGGGAAAGTGGTGTGAGTTCCATAAGAGCTCCACTCACAACAAAAGTGAGTGTCGGGCCAAGCAGTCACTAGTGGCCGAGATGAGGGCTTTTGAATCAGATGCATGCTTCGACTCTGAATCAGAACCTGACAAGGTGAATGACAAAGGGAAGAAAATTATTGATGCAGAGCCCAACGCTACTGTTGCCACTACGAAGATCCAGAAGGAGGAACCAGAAGATCCAGAGGAGGCAGAGCGTCTCTTCCGCTCCCAGATGTGGGTAAAGGGTTCCCCACTACGGTTCATTGTCGATAATGGGAGCCAAAAGAACCTCATTTTAGCAAATTTCGTGAAGCGGTTGGACTTGCCGATCACAGCGCACCCACAACCATACACCATCGGGTGGCTTCACCAAGGACGGGATCTCCGCGTCAGCCAGCAGTGCCACCCTCCCTATAGCATCAAGCCCTTCATGGATGAGGTATTGTGTGACATTGCTCCTATTGATGTTTCTGATGTATTATTAGTCCAACCATACTTGTGGAAGTGACATGCTGTGTATAAGTTCCGGCCTTGCGTTGTTATTTTTACTTTAGGAAATAAATTGTACATGATACCAGAGGTACCACCGCCTCCCACTATCTCTTTGGTTATTGCAAAAAAATGCAGTAAGATCATTTCCCAAACCAAGAAATTTGTTTTCCTGATGATCCGCCCCCAAGGAAAGAAGAAGACTATGGCCATGACCTCCAGACATGCACTAGAAAATTTGGCAGAAATTCCGACGGCCAATTCGTCGCTATTCTGACACATAGTCGTCGCAAGAGCGACAGTTCGAGCGCGGGAAAAACATGGTTTACCATACCGTCGCAGTTCCGACGCACTTAAAAAGTGTCGCACTATCGACACTATTTCCGTCGCTTCCAAACAAGCGTCGCTCTTCCAACGTTTCCCAATCCGTCGCACTTCTGACCTTTGTAAACTGTCGCACTTCCGACGAAATGTGGTCCAACGTTTTGAACGTCGCTCTTCCGACGTTTGTAAACTGTCACAATTACGACGAAATGTGGTCTGACATTTTGAACGTCACTCTTCCGATGTTTGTAAACTGTTGCAATTCCGACGCAATGTGGTCTGACGTTTTGGACGTCGCTCTTTCGACGGTTGTAAACTGTCGCAATTCCGATGAAATGTGTTCTGACGTTTTGAACGTCGCTCGTCCAACATTTTTATACTGTCGCTCTTCCGACGTTTTTAAGCTGTTTCAATTCCGACGCTTACAAGGCGTCGGTATAGTGACGACGGGTTCAATTTAAAAAAAAAAAAATGAAACTTTAAAAGAGGAAAAACACTGTTTTGAATATATTATATGAAGTAAAACAGTCCATGAAGTCATTACATTTTCACATCTGAAGATTGGAACCCAAATATCCATCCAGAAAAGTGGAAGTCCCACCCCAGACAATTATAGAAAAATACCCCATGTCACATATAGGGACATGATATAAAACCCAGTAACGGTCCACATGGAGATTATCGACAATCTGAGAAAGCATCCAAATATGCCCGAGGCATCTATAAGAAAGTGAAATAGCAGTATGTAGAATAGTAAAGCAACAGATAGAGTACCGGCGTCCATTGTTCCAAATACAAATTAAAGTACCCAAAATCCTTGAACAGAGAAAAACGCTAATCATGTGAGGAGTGTGATATGTCCAAAGTATAAAAAGACCATCAGACCATATCAATAAACCAGCAACATAGACCAGCATCGCTAGTTTTGAAGGCAGAGTGATAAACATTAATCATTTTTTTTTCACAAGAGAAAAAACGCTGTTTTGAATATATTATATGAAGTAAAAAAGTCCATGAAGTCATTACATTTTCACATCTGAAGATTGGAACCCAAATATCCATCCAGAAAAGTGGAAGTCCCACCCCAGACAGTGATAGAAAAATACCCCATGTCACATACAGGGACTTGATATAAAACCCGGTAACGGTCCACATGGAGATTATCGAAAATCTGAGAAAGCATCCAAATATGCCCGAGGCATCTATAAGAAAGTGAAATAGCAGTATGTAGAATAGTAAAGCAACAGATAGAGTACCGACGTCCATTGTTCCAAATACAAATTAAAGTACCCAAAATCCTTGAACGGATAAAAACGCTAATCATGTGAGGAGTGTGATATGTCCAAAATATAAAAAGACCATCAGACCATATCAATAAACCAGCAACATAGACCAGCATCGCTAGTTTTGAAGGCAGAGTGATAAACATTAATCATTTTTTTCACAAGAGAAAAAACGTTGTTTTGAATATATTATATGAAGTAAAACAGTCCATGAAGTCATTACATTTTCACATCTGAAGATTGGAACCCAAATATCCATCCAGAAAAGTGGAAGTCCCACCCCAGACAGTGATAGAAAAATACCCCATGTCACATACAGCGACTTGATATAAAACCCAGTAACGGTCCACATGGAGATTATCGACAATCTGAGAAAGCATCCAAATATGCCCGGGGCATCTATAAGAAAGTGAAATAGCAGTATGTAGAATAGTAAAGCAACAGATAGAGTACCGACGTCCATTGTTCCAAATACAAATTAAAGTACCCAAAATCCTTGAACAGAGAAAAACGCTAATCATGTGAGGAGTGTGATATGTCCAAAATATAAAAAGACCATCGGACCATATCAATAAACCAGCAACATAGACCAGCATCGCTAGTTTTGAAGGCAGAGTGATAAACATTAATCATTTTTTTTTCACAAGAGAAAAAACGTTGTTTTGAATATATTGTATGAAGTAAAACAGTCCATGAAGTCATTACATTTTCACATTTGAAGATTGGAACCCAAATATCCATCCAGAAAAGTGGAAGTCCCACCCCAGACAGTGATAGAAAAATACCCCATGTCACATACAGGGACTTGATATAAAACCCAGTAATGGTCCACATGGAGATTATCGACAAATCTGAGAAAGCATCCAAATATGCCCGAGGCATCTATAAGAAAGTGAAATAGCGGTATGTAGAATAGTAAAGCAATAGATAGAGTACCGACGTCCATTGTTCCAAATACAAATTAAAGTACCCAAAATCCTTGAACAGAGAAAAACGCTAATCATGTGAGGAGTGTGATAACCATCTGCAGAAACCCAGGCTCGCTTGATTCCAAAATTGGTAACCATCTGTTGCATCCGAGATGTAAGGTTCAGGCTCGCTTGTTTCCATTAGTAGCCCGCTACAACATCCACCCTGTTCATAGCAAAAAGGTTCCTATAGATATACAAAGAAAGAGTATAATACGTAGACCATATAAACATGGCTCTGTATTTCAAAAAACAGGTTTAAAATAGAAACAGGGCAACATTTTTTTTTCTAAGTAAAGTTAATCTATTAACAGTGGGAATAAAATTACACCGAAGTCAAAATCATTGCCCAGACTTATGGAAAATTTGTCATCAAAAAATCAAAAAATTAAGAAGACTACCCTCATACGGGGAAACCAGTCTTGAACATTTAATTTACAGAATTCAAAAATATTACAAAGGTCCAGCACAATAAAATAATCTAAAAGCAGCCCAATTAAGTGGGCCGCGAAGCAAGAAAAACAAATTAACCAAACTACTCCTCTGGCTCCTTGACGATTCGGCACCATCCTTTAGAAGGTCCAGGATCGCTAGGTGCTACCTCCACATTTATGCCATGGCTCCCCTCCTGAAGGCCAGAATGCTGGCTGGCTTTTTCTGAGCTTAGACCCGCCGGACGGGTGCATTCTTCCTCCGTTTGGGCCTCCTCGCGGAAAACCACAGTGACTGACGCTGTAATTCGTGGGCGGTTGAGAGAGCAATTAAAGGAAAATTGCGCAGTGCGCGTTGTGGGAGAAGGTGAACTAGCGGTGAGGAAACGAGGAGCAGGGGAATCCATACGGTGGCCAGATCCTACAACCCGACCCTGACAACTCCTAGTATTTGGATAGTGACCTGCGTAATAATCACTAGACTGGCCAGAAGACAACTCGATTGAGGGGCTGGAGGGAGCGCGCAGGAGTTGACCTCTAGTGCTCCCCCTGCGACAATGCATCCTTTGACGCACGCGAGGCATGGGTGCAGTCTCACTAGTAGTGGGCACAAGAGGAGACGGAGAAGCAGAATTCCAAGAAACAGAGGAAGACAGACAAGGACCAGACCGAGAGAGGTGCAGATATGCAGCAAGGTCTACGCAGCAGTTCAGCTGGCCACTTCTCCTTCTCATCACAGTGAGCAGGCAGTGTAACCCAGCAACCGGCTCGTCTGAGAAACCATAGCGAAATGCCATTTTATCGACCCGAATGCAATGCAATCGAAGGATGCCCGTCATAATTAATCTCTGATCATTAATGAGAGCCGAAGGCCGGATCATATTGGAGCATGCAGAATTGCTAATAGGAGTGGAGGTCCAATCTTGAACAGTGTTAAAACTTGATGCGATTAGATGTGAAAACCTTGGAACTTAATTGAACAACGTTAAAACTTAATGCGATTGATATGAAATTGCCACATCCATGTCCCATCGCCTTAAACGCCATCGAATGCACCCGCAGCCGGGAGCAGGGCAAGTTCTGATTGAGGACACGTGGCAGAAATTGATTGGAGTGGATCTTTGTTTGGGCCGCTCGCGCAGTGGAAATCTAGACCCGAAAAAGATTAGGGCGAATTTGATAAGAAATTTGCGTCACAACTCTCCCTCCGTACGCCAGCCTAACTTCGGACCCGAAAAATATTAGGGTGGAATTCATTTGGTTTTCACGTCACAAAATTGGCCGACGTCAGTAGGCTATTTTGGAACGCGAGTTTGGTTTGAATTATGGTTTATCGCCATTTGAAGTTCGGCGGGCTCGACTTAAGAACAATTTTGTTTGATCCCATCTTATAAAATTTGTGTTGGTCTTATTTGATAATACACATATTTATAATAAGTCATGGGAAATACACACTAGTAAACATGTGGAAAATTTATATAAATTATTGAGAACAATCATTTTTATGTAAAAATATCCAAATGTGCTTTTGGGAAATAAGAATTCTAGTATTTGGTTCATATTGTTTTAAAGGAAGGAGTGAAGTTGGAGCCTCAAAAGATGCAAGCTATTACAAAATGACCTATTCCTAAGAAAATCAAGGTTCTTAGAAGATTTTTTAGACTTACATGATCAATATGATGATAATTATGATAATTTCACAAAACAATCACTAGATATTTTGAGGGATGAGATATTAGAACTTCAGCTTGATGAGGATTTTTTAAGAGCTTTATTTCTTCTTTTGAAATCAAGAAAATATTCTCCCAAACTGAAAATATGTGTTCTTGAGATAATTTCTGAAAATTATGAAAATGAAATTAAACTTTTACATTCTCAAATTCAGTCATACAATTTCCGAAATCCTAAAGAATTCTTTGAAAATCTTCCTTCTCCTAAGTAAGAGGAAATTGTACTATCTTTTGACTTGCATATTGAGGATGATTATTCTTTCAAACACAATTCAAAAGAAATAGTTTCAAGGCTTAATATTCAGAATACAACTGAGCAACCAGTCATTGAAGGCCTAGAAGTAAATAACATACATCATACTTTTATTGATCCTATATCATATTATATGGAGAATATTTTTAGCCCAAATCTGCAAACATATTTTCTCTATAAGGATCAAATACATCAAAAGTGGCCTTTACACATCATATCATTTATTATAAAGGCACATGATCATAATATACTTCCAATTTTGATCACAAGTAATCAAATTATCCATTTATTGTTACAGCTACTTGATTGGCTTCATTGGAATTTTTGTATTACCTGATTCAATAAGATTTTTAGTAGATTGAGTAGGTAGATGAGTGCCAATAAGCTCAGAATTTTGAGCTTTTTTTTTTTAGTTTTCAATTTTCAGCTAGTTTTTCATTAAGTTGGTTTGAAAACTTTTGTGTGTTGTTTTAGTTTCAGATCAGATTTCAGTTTGCAGAAGACAGAAGACATTTACAGGTTCACCAAGGTCAATGGATGAGGAAAACTGACCTGCTGTTCTTGACTTTTCACCAGGAAAAGCCATCCCCAAGTGGAGCTAGTGTTAGACTCATATACCAATAGGTGTCATATTTCATGATTGACTTGATGGGTTATGTAATATGTTCATACCTTTTCTTGTTGCAAAGGTTTTCCATATTATCAAAAAATAAAAATAAAAAATAAAAATGTAAAGAGGGTATACCCTAAAAGAAAAATCAAAGGGTAAAAAGAATAAAAATGGCCAAAAAAGTAAAAGAAAATGAACCCCACCAAAAGAAAGGCCAAAGAAAGTGTGCAAGTCTAAATGCCACTACTTTTTGCTCTTATGTAATAAATAAAATTGTGTGCAACTTGTATCCTATGCCACAATTTATGAATAGTCAAACAGTTTAAGCTTGGCTATTTCATCTTTCAATTTCATGTTTTAGAGATAGAGAATAAAATCCTACCAAACTGTTTAATCTTGGCAGATAAGTAGATAGGTAGAGTAAATAAAAGGAGCTCAATAGCTTAATCTGAGCCCTTGGATGTAATAAGGTTAGACTTAGATAGATTTCTACATGTAAAAGAAAAGAAAGTGTGATAAGGGTTTGCCAGTCTAAGTGCATCCTAATAAAGAAAAAAAAATGGTAGAGTAAAGTAGGTAGGGTAGGTAGATGATGTTGCAGAATTGCATGTGATGGACAATGACTCTAAATGTGTTAATATTTACTTTCATCACAAAGTGCAAAGGCAGACACTATACTGGAAGAAATTCAAAGAAAAGCAAAGTCAAAGTTATTAACTTCCCTTCTCATCTTCCCCTAAATATTTCACTAATTTCCCCTAAGTACTAAGGTATTTGAAAATTAGAGGGGCTCAAGGAATTTCCTTGACTTTTGGAGGGATCGGACCCTCGGCCCAATAATTGGAAAAGCCTAAGTACTTGAAGTCATTTTTCATAACATTCACTCATTTCTAAACATCTTTTCCTAAGTAAAATCCCATTTTACTTAGGAAAATTATGCATTATTTCATAAAAAAACCCTCAAAATCACATTTTATTCCAAGTCTAAGTGATGAAGTGATTATAATGCAATTTGCTTTTAAATCTTCACTTTCTTAGTTATATTAATGTATTTTGAGTTTACATTGTCCCCTTGTCATATTAACATTGATTTTATGTATTAAATCCTTACAAAAATAACCTTCTCATATTATATATATCTCATTTTTATATAATATCCTCAAAAACCCATAAATAAATTTTAGCCAAAGTTATTTATTCCCACATGTTTAAATAAAAAACCCACTTTATGCCCCCTTTGGCTAAATATATGGTAATATTAAATTCCGCCCCCTATGGTAATTAGATTAATCTGATTTAATTATCATATAATAAAAGTATATTGAAAAAATAATTGAAACATGTTTTAATACGTGTTTTAATACAAAAATAATTCTTCCCCTGTGTATTTTAATCCCCTGACTCCCTTTCCCAAGGTTAAAACTATAAACCCTTTGTAAAATCCCCAATACCTCCCTTAACCGCTAACCTTGGTTAAATCATTTCCCGATCACTTTCCTGCATTTTTATAAACAAATTGATTAATTC
Source organism: Pinus albicaulis (assembly GCA_034641835.2). Taxonomy (NCBI): domain Eukaryota; kingdom Viridiplantae; phylum Streptophyta; class Pinopsida; order Pinales; family Pinaceae; genus Pinus; species Pinus albicaulis. The sequence continues at coordinate 488,642,550 of CM076573.1, forward strand.
TCACGATTAATTAACTCCGCCAATTAGATTCCCCCCGATGAGATTAATTAACGTTTAATTGCGTCGGTCCCTCCATATTAAATCCCCATCACTTCCACGTCCCCATCGCCGTTCGATCAACCCATCTGAGATCAATGGTTATTAATGATATCGCTAGCCATCCGCGTCCGAACAATAACACGCGATGGCCCGACGATTTTCAAACAGTGCCATGCCACGCGTCAATCATTCTATGGAATCGCTCGCCCTCCACCCAAAACCACTTTTCCCCAAAAGCGGTGCGATGGAAACCGCTTACCGCTTGCCTCCCGTGACTCATCCTCCGTACCTGCTGATGTCATCCATTAAATAAATAAAAAACACCCGTCACCCTTTGGACTTTGTCAATAAAACAATTTTGCCCGCGTCATTTTCATTATTCTATGAACGACCAAAGTCTCATGCAGAGAATTTCAAAAACAAACTGTCAAGCGCCATCAACTGTATTTTGTTGAAGACAATTGCATACCAGTAATCCAGAGTTCGTACGCCATAGTATGTACCTGTTTAATCACTGTTCATCTCCCAAAAAACAGGATTTACCTTAATTCCCTTTAAAACTCTGTGAAATCCTAGCTTTTGTTTTAAATTCCGCCCGAAAGACAGAAAATAGTTCAATTTGGTCTTGTTCAATCCCCAGAATTGTAAATTGCATTCCCAAAACTTGTAATTGTGTTTGTTCTTCACAAAAACCCGAAATTCATTTCTGAATCCACAAGAACCAGAAATGGAGGTTCCAGTGGCTCTGAACGTCGCACCTTTGAATGCCCCTCACAGAGATTTAGACTATCTGCCCCTAGCAGATAGAGATTTTCAAATTAAAGACCTCGTTCTTAGTTATAATCCTCTTCGAACCTTTTGCCGCTGCAGAGATAAATTTATAAACGGTTCTGATATTATTGGATTATGGGAATCCAATATCCCCATGTATCTTCTCCCCTCAGTCCATATTTTTCCTGAGTTAATTTATTACTGCCATGCAAACTATGACCCCAATCAAAGAGCAGTTTTGTCCCTGAGTCAGAACATCCTTTTCCCAATCACTACTCAGTCGATAAATGAAATGCTGCAATTTCAACCTGTTCAAGCCCTCACTCCCCTGTCCATGGGAGAATTACTTGAAAAGTCTGCCAATTTGTCCCATGAGGAGTTAAATCGCATTTGTCAAACCTTCATGTTACCAGAGCATCAGCCCAAAGGCCCTCCCCCCTATGGTTATACTTTTTTCACTGATGTGGGTAGGCTTATTCTGAATATGATATCCTTTATCATGGGTTTCAATACTAGTGAATATGTTGATCAATTAACCCTAGTATTGTTGTCTATATTTACCCCTGGACAGTCCCCTGCTGTCAAGTATGATTTTGCATCCTACATTGTTGATAAAATCCATGATCAGTTCATGAGATTTGAGAATGAAAAAGTGTTCAAATATTCTTTTGTTATATATCATCTCATGATTTATTACCAATCAGAAAGTTTCCCTTTCCATGTTCAGAAACTTGATGCCAAAGGAAATCCTAGGTTTGTGATATTTTGGTCTGCCATCACCCATAATTACTCTGATTCTCCTTACTCCTATAATGAGTTTATTGACCTATTTGTACACCCTGCAACCACTTTGTTAACAGGAGTTTCCCCTCCTAGAGTCAATAATGAAATCAAGAAAATTCTACAGCTCTCAAAACAATATAGGGTAGGTGACTGGTACTTGTATCAAAATCACACAGAGATCATAATATATGGATATGAATTGTGCCCATTCAAGTTGCCCAAATATGTCCCTATGAGACTCTTTGCACTAGAGTATTTCAGGCAGATGATTAACTCAGATATAGTTCATTTCTGCAATGTAAATAAAAAGGCTCAACTCAGGATCAAAAGTCAATTAGGTCCCTTTGTTTGTAACTCTAGAGATGCTGGAGAGGAAGCAGAAAGAATCTTAGAAGAATATCTCAGATTAAAAAAAAGTTTTTACTGGGTGCCTTATGACCCAAATAGCTTTATCTGTGATAACAGAATGAAAAATAAACTATCACCATACATTCATCACAAAATTCCAGAAATTGAACAATATGCCAATATGGATGAATGGATGGAAGGAACATTGGTAGAACAGGATAGTGAGCAGGTCAATGTTGAAAATGTAATGAAAGACCTTGAGAAAATAATTGACCTAGAATCTTTTGGACAGGTGCAGATACCAGGTATTGGTCCTTCTTTTGCAGGGACTTCTCAACAAAATTTACAGGAGATCAGTGCATTGGCCACAGTACAATCTAAAGGAAAAGAAAAGGAGCTTGACATACAAGTATTTGAAAAATTCACAATGACAGAGCAACCTGAGACTTCTAAAGAACAGGGTCAAGTACAAATTCCTCCTATTCAGATCAATGAGCCAGAAATTTCAATTTTACAAACTCCTATCAATATAGAAAAAGGCAAGAAGAGAGATGCTGAAGTTGCTACCCCTATTGGTGGATCTTTAGAACAACCTCATGCTAAAAGACAAAAATTAAATCCTCTTCCAGAAGTAGATTTTGTTCAGGAAATTCCTGATAGCCAGAGAGAAGATTTGGATAGTCAACAAATAGGTACATTTAGTGGGGCATCCACTACTTTACAGAGAAAAGAGCTGCAAAAGCAACAGAGTGTTGAAATATCTTCTTTCAAACCACCAGTTAAAGATGCAGGAGATATAAAGAAAACCTTTATCAATATAAAAGCCAGGAATGATCCACTAAGACTCCAGGTTTACAATCAGTATTTGAAGATGGCTCCTAAGAATAAAGAAAGATTGATGTCAGCTTATGACATTCAGCAAGACAAAATGATAATGAGTCACTTCAAACCAAAAGTGCAGCAGTCTCAAACAGCTGCAGATTATATTAGAACAAATTTTGAAGTCTTAGCAAAGGATATTCATCCTTTAGATCAGATTGAGTTACATAAGCAGACTAGTGAAATGATCTATTCTACTATGACCGATAAAGCAATGGCACCTCAGAAGTTGCAAGATTCTTTGGAGAACACTAATGCACAATTGTAGCTTGAAAAAGCCTCTTCTCAGGCCAAAGACAACAGGATAAAGACATTGGAGGAAATAATCATTGGATTGGGTCACAATCCTAAAGATGTCAAAGGTATAGAGGCCCTAATCAAGAAAAAATATGATGATATTGCAGCTTTGAGAAAGCAATTGAAATTGCCAGCTTCAAGACATCCACAAACTGAAGAGATGATAAAGAAAAATTCTGAAGAAGAAATGATGGACTTGCTTTTGAAACTGAATGAACAACTAAATGAAACAGAAAAAGAGCTTGAACAGGCATTAAAGAACAAGCAGTCTACTATTCCAGCATCAACAACAGAGGCAATTACAGGTACAGGTACATCCACAACAGGTCAGCCAACAGAGCTATCACAGGTAAATACTTCCAATTTGAGTTATGAAGAATTAATAAAGTCAATGAATGAATTGAAACTTCAAGTAACAGAACTTCAGCACACAAAGTTATAGCTTATTAATTTAGAACAAAGATATGATCTCTAAAAAATGAGTGTTGCTGATAAAACAAGAGAGGTCAAAAGATTATAAAAATTGGTTAAAGCATTGGAAAATGATCTCACATTGGAGAAACCTTTAAAGGAAATAAATGAAATTCTTTGGGACAACATTATCCAATCAATAAAGGATGTCTGGTCTTCAATTCAGATTATGTATGAAAAGAATGATTTAGTCAAATTGGCTATAGAAGAAGTTCAAAGTACAAGAGAAGAATTGGGAAATAGGCCTGAGGAAGCCAATCAACTCATACAGTTTCTAAACACTCAAACCAGACACCAACTTGCAGAACTTGGTATTCAGGACAGGACCGGAACAATTTTGGAAATAAAAAGGGTTTTTACTAAGAGAACTCTTATATAGATACTAGAATGAAGGTGCTCAGATATGCAAGAAGAAATCATTTCCTTCAGAGAAAGATTTGATATTTTGTTGAAAAAAGGATTGCTCAGTCCTATAGTTTCAGAGGATAAACTAATGGACCTTGAAAGCTATGTTGAAAAATTGTACAAGTATGCTGACAATCAGGCCAATTCTTCAACCAGTACATCAGTAGCAGCATTTCCAACAGGAAAAAATCTTCATGACAGATTGGAAAATTTATTTTATCTTGAGCATGAAGTAAAGCATTTGTTTCCAATTCAGCCTACCTTTTTCAGATATACTGAGGCTGATGAAAAATTGAGAAAACTTCAACGAACCAGAATACCAGAACATAAATGGTGGGAAGAACTGTTGGAACTTTTGTAAAATTTATCCTTATATGAAATTTTGCCTATTTACTTTGATTTTATTACATCCTGCCACAAGCCTAAATTTTTTATGATTCTCCAAAGACTCTTGGAAAATAATGCTTTCCAAAAATGATGAATATTCTTTAGTATCCAACGAATCATGTGATTTTTGGCTTGGAAATCCATTTCCATTTTACTATAGGGATGCCTCCTTTGCTTTTCATTTCCTTCTAGATAAAATGAAAGCATTTTTTTCTAATATTTCCCAAGATACCAACAAGAATATAAGCTAGGGAATGCCAATATCCTGGTATGGACACTACTAAGGTTAATGTGCCACCCAAGGATAACCATATTGTGATTATTTTTCCCACCTTTTGATATGGAAAGAACCAATCTCCATACCTATAGTCATTAAATCTTAACATAAATCCCAAGTATTTGAAATGGGTGCACTTGGTTGATTGTTTTTTCTAACATATCTTCCAAATCATTGAAAGTGATGGTAGAATTGAGTAGGTTTACTTATATTCCAAATGAAACCCAAAATGATTTTAGAGCTCTAATGAGTCTTCACATACTAGTCCTATCTACTATATCCTGCAAGAAATAGGATAATATCGTCCACCAATAGAAGGTGTGTAGACAATAGCATATGTAAATGTGTGAGTGATCAAAATAGTAGCATTTCTTAATTTGTTTAGGCATGTATCTCTTGTTTTTCATCTTCCATATTCAAAAACTAATCACGGATTTGGGTGTTTATGCCATGTATATTCTAAATGGATTGGTATCCATACCTTTCCAGATGCCCCCACACCTGCGACCGGGTAAATTTTATTTTTTTAACATACTAGTTAAATAAATATTGTTGTAATATATTTTCTAATCTCTCTCTCTTTCTCTCTCTCCCTATATATATATATATATATATATATATTATTTTATATATAATTTGTTTTATTCTAAGTCATAGGCATAGCTACTGTAACTTTAACACCCAATTACTACAACTAGATACAAGCAATAGTTTTATATAACCATTGTTGCAACCTTAAGTTACTGTTGTTGTTCCATTACTCAAATAAAATAATTCTCGTATAAAGGTTGTTGTCGTGTCTCTATGCGTAAACTTAAATATTTACAAGGACTTGTTACGTATAATGATCTCTTAATATATATACTTTCTTTCATATATAATATTTTTTATTCTAAGTCACAGATATCGTATCCCCAAGCCATGACTCCTACAACCTCAAGCCATAGTTGACGCAACTTTAACGCATAGTTACTGCAAATAGATACAAGAAAATGTTCTACACGTGGAAATAGTTAAATGTGGAGCATTAATATTGGATCGCATGAAATTGAAGGGAATCTGAAAACCTGAAAACTGGACCCGAATTTTTTATAAGGCACATTGGATTGAGAATTCGCGTTACAAATTAGGTAGACGTCAGCATCCCATTTTGGAACGTGAATTTGGTTTTAAATTCAATCTATTCAGACTTTTGAAGTCCGACGGAAAGGGTTCTTTAATGTTTTGATAATTTAATTTTATGTATGCTTTAATATATACATATGTTATATATATATATATATCATATGCGAAATGAAAAGTGGGCCATAGAATTTAGTTTTACTTTTATTTTTTTTAAAAGAGGGTTTATTATAATATGTTTTATATGTTACGACATATAAAAATAAAAAGGACAAAAAATCTTGGTAGTTTTTTTTATAGACAGTACGTAAATTTTTTATTACACAACAGTGTGTAAAAAGTGAAAGACTGAGTGTAACTTTTTAAGTGTGTATGCATAGCAGTGCGAAAGTGAAAAACACAGCAGAGTGTTTTAGAGACAGAGTATGTTTGTTTTGAAGAGACAATGAGTTGGTTTTATGCACTGCGTTTTGTAGCAGTCATAATTTTGTAATCCCTCTCAGTGAGGAAGAAGTGTAATAGTTTTTTTTTGAGTTATTGAAGGGAATAGAAGTTTGTTTTCAAAGTATTGAAACTCTATCTCCTGTCAAATAAATTTTTATTTTCTCTGTATTAAAAGAAGGGAGATTTATTCTCCATTCATTGTTCTGGAATTTTTCAATATTCCAACATGTGCAAGAACAACATATGTTGTGGTTCCATCCCCAACTAAATCATTTGTCTTTGCCGCAGCTTGCCTTACCAACTTGGCCCCAATATTTTCAACTGGGTCCTCTAATTCAACCAAAAAAAAGGCCAAAACCATAACATTGAGATACATTTCATTACACTGTCAATAAAAATAAAATTTGACTCAGCCATAACCCTTTCCTTTTATTGTTGTGAAAAGCTTTATGCATTACTCTAATGTGGCTAGTCCATAGGCCAAGTAGACCACTGGGTAACAAATATGTTTCCTTTCACCTTTGAGTTTTCAAATTATGTCTACCAAATCTAAGACATTTAAGAGGGGGAACTAATACAACGTTAAAAAGAAAACCAAAGCACACATCTACAAATTACCTCCTTAGCTACTGTCACACCATCATTAACTATTTTTGGAGAACCATGCTTGCTCTCCAAGACAACATTTTTCCCTTCGCCCCAAGGGTGACTCCAACAAGATCAACAAGTTTGTTCACACCGCCTGCAAGACAAATTGACAATGCTTTCGGTAAGTGTGCAATTGAATGCCAGACCATATGCCAAAACAACCCTCCATGAAAAATTAAAATAACACATTAAAATCAAATATAAGTGGACAAGGAAAGATCCACCGCAATGAAGTTTCACGTGCAGGTGACCTTCCTTTAAACATAATTTTTTCTCTGACCTGCAATTTTTTTGTCACTGAGCCATCCTTGTTGAAGTACAACTCCTTTTCCATAGCTTTTGTATTAACTACCTTCTCTCTGTCGCGTAATCTCAGAGTCCCTCTTCTGCTTGAGCGATTAAAGGAAATGGGTGAAAAAACTTAAAGAGAAGACAATTGTCTGCCATAATTATCAAACATTGCACCCAACTTCTTCCCCTTTCCATTGTTACCCAATGAGGTAGATGTGGAAATTGTTGTCATACCGCCCAAAGCAGAGGCCATCTTCTCTTATGCTGAATATATAATTACAAGATCTTCATATTAGTATGAACCTTAAAAAACATGACTCCCATTGCTAAAAACCACTTTTAAGTTGTAACAGGAAAACTAAACAACTATCACAACTTTTGGAAACTTCTGGAGCATTAAGAGAGAAACAACCAAAGAGAAATACAACCAAAATCCTCATTTTAATGAGACCGGACTATATATTTGCATTAAGATAATAGAAAGAAATCATGACTATATTAAGGCCAACACAAAACAATCTTTAACCAGTGTCTCTTGCGGCCTTCAGGTTGCCATGCTAGAGGTTGCATATTTTTAATTTAAATTCTTGAATTCTCGTGCCCATCTATGAATGCATCCAATGGGATATCTAAATCAAATTATCCTTTATATCCCCAAAAACAAATTCCCTACTACAAGAGCACCAGTATTGATGGATCACCCCACACCATCCCACCCACTAGAAATGGTGAAAAAGGAAACCCGAGAAAACTTCTGAAATATCTCAAGATGACTATATGGCTGGTTCTTATGAATCAACCAACCATTCAGAACATGCTCATCAATCCAAACCATGAGTATTATGTGACGATATTCAAGCAGGCACTGAATCGAATTTCTGAAGCTATGTTAGAGAAACCCTAAACTCTCACTGAAAATAGGTGAAATGTGGCACCACTTAGAGATTGACATGTGCCAATTGGTACAAGTGGTAGAAAATTGGCATGCTCAAACAATGAGGTGATGCAGGAATGACATGAGGGAGAAAATATCAGAAAAGCCCCAAATCTGGAGAACTAAAGCTCATCACCAACCTAATATTGACAACTTTACATGATGTAATCTATGAAATCGTAAATGGAGAAATCATAGTAACAATAAAGTAACCTATGTAACAATAAAGTCGGATTCATCCTGGGAGTGGCAATGGGAGAAATCATAGTGAACAATAGGAAACATGTAGAGTTGCTTACAATCAAATAGATGAAAAAACACATACAAAAAACCTAGATAATAATCATGAACAAGCTTAATATTGAATTATGAACTGTAAAGGAACTTACAAAATGTGACATTACGAACTTGGGCAAGCGCACAAGCAAAAATATCCTAGACATGACCCTGGTTGACAAGTTGTATTGCTCATGATGCAAGAGGATTTGTACCTGCACTGCCAAGTCAATCAAAATCCATCATTATCTATACAATAAATACAAGTAATTGATGTAGTATTTTTTACTCTAAGATGCATTCTTATGATAATGTTAGAACATATGCTGAAAATGTCAAAACATACCTGAATAAGCTCCTCTTCGTTTCAAGAACAATTTATTGGAGTCGCATGAACTTGGAACAAGCCTCCCACGATCCGAAAGAGTAGCAACTAAGTCAACAGTGACTTTTTTGTTGCTACGCTGGATCAAGGGAGGTTTGCTCCAAGATTAAATCGCTCCAATAAATTATTCTCTACTAAAAAGGGCCAACCACATGAAGGTGGAAGCTCTTATGGCCCCTCCCCCCCCCTCACATCACTCTCAATTCCCCAATACCCAATCTATATTTCATTTTTTACTTTCATGAGCATAAAAAAAAAATATTCAATAACTAATAAAAAAACAATTCAACAAAAAATACGCAAGGAAACATTGCAATTAATGCTTGACATAAAAATAGTATGATAAATGAGTTTTTTTATATAACGCAAAAAACGTTCCAAGTATGGTAACGCTTGTCTTATAATAATACAATATTTTACATTGTCAAATTTTCTTTTTCTTCTTCCTATTTTTAAAGCTCCTAATTACATCATCAATATCATCGTGCTCTGCTCCTGTTTCGTGCCTTTCAACCCGCACTGCTGACCTAGTTGCGTATTCACGATGTCTGGGCTCATCCAGTGACGGGGCATCGCCTACAAAACAGATAATATTAAATTTTAATTGTCAGTTTTTAAAAATCATTGAACTAGTTCGGTAATATTAATAAAAAAAATTGCAATGAGATTATTTACCTGGTGCACCAGTTGTCGCCGCTGACCTAGTTGCGTAGTCACGATGTCTGGTCTCATCCAGTGACGGGGCATCACCTACAAAAACAAATAATATTAAATTTTAATTGTCAGTTTTTAAATATCATTGAACTAGTTCGGTAATATTAATAAAAAAATTTGCAATGAGATTATTTACCTGGTGCACCAGTTGTCGCCGCTGACCTAGTTGCGTAGTCACGATGTCTGGTCTCATCCAGTGACGGGGCATCGCTTACAAAAATAGATAATATTAAATTTTAATTGTCAGTTTTTAAATATCATTGAACTAGTTCGGTAATATTAATAAAAAAAATTGCAATGAGATTATTTACCTGGTGCACCAGTTGTCGCCGTTGGGACTGTTTCCCTGTCTTCCTCTCTAGTGGTAAGATCCTCAAGGGAAACATTCTCTGTCATTTAAAAAAAAAACGTTATAATGACAACCATCAAGGTATAATTAGAAAAAATTATAAGTGGAAATTAATTACCGTCACGACCCTCACTGATAGTAGCATTGTCGGCCTGGTCCCCACTACAATGATCAGGTTGCAAGTGAGGATCATCTACATCTGGCTCTAAAACTGGGTTATTTGCCTTGTTGGTAGTGCTGCTCCCCTGATTTAAAAAAAGTTGTTAGACATTAAATTTATGGACGAAAACAAACATATTGAAAGGTTAATGTTTTACCTTATCAGGCATTCTGGATCTTGGGACCTGCCCCAAGCTTCTGCGACGTTCAACTACGGCTTGATAGCCGAAATGGAAAGCGATATTTTTATCTTCCTCTGTAGTTTCTGTTTCGAAGTCATCACCCTAAATTACATATGATTTTGTATTTTTAATCATATTTGATAGTATTAAAATTTTTTTGGAAGGCGATACAATTAATTATAAGATGTTTAGCTACTTAATTAGAATTATTGCAGCTAATTTCAAGTAGCCGCCCTGGCCTAGCTTGTGATGGCCCTTTTTTTCAATCCTAGCTTTGGTTGCCTTTGAGGTGTCAGGCAACCTAGCATCAAAAGATTGAAGTCAGATATGACATAACACACTTTTATTTTAGACATAGAGAAAATTAAAGCTATTGAATTAAAGTTGTAATTTACCTTGCGGGTCCAGTTGGCATTTTTCCTTCTTTCTTTGCCCTTTTCTCTTTTCCGTCATGGATGAGTGCTCTCCACTCACTCTCTGGAACTGTGAGAGGATGCTCATATCTAGGGTTAAATTTCAATTGTGTCCTATAGGTGTCCCTGGTATATTTCAAATATTTGTCAGTTACCCGAGCCACCGCTATTCTGTCAAATGTGCCGACCCCAAAAAGGGCTTCTAGATAATCTAGAAGTTCTTTTTTCAGGTTGGAATTCTGGGAATTCCACCCTGTGCGTATGGTTAGGCCAAAAATTACCAACGCATGGCTCTCCAGAAACCTGTAGAACTCATTGTTTTCTACACAGAAAAAAAAGAAGAAGAAGATATTATCATTAATTTTGTTGGAACACCTAATCCTACATGGGTAGGTGTGGAATGCGAAAAGTCACAATGGAGTCCAAGTGACCTTGGAATATGAAACCAAGAGTCACACCATTGTATTATAAATGTACATCATGTATAATGGAAAAAATAAGAAAGCCTCACGCTTATCCTTCATTGTGTTGAGTTCTCTTGTGTGTGTGTGTTTATTCTTCTCATACACCATGTGTGTGCTTAACATGGTATTTAACATGGTATCAGAGTGGGCGATTGCCGGCCCTGCTCCAAATTGAGTGAGCCATTTGTGTTTATGGCCTGTGCATATTTGCAAAAATTCTTGACATTTTTGCAGCACTAAGAGTTTTTGCAACAGTCCTTTTTGCCGCATTCATCAGTCAAAGATTTTTTGCAGCATTCAGAAATCTGCTTTGAAAAGAAGAAGCATTCAGAAATTGGCAGCACTGGTTTTGAAGAAGAGCAACGTTCAAAATCCTTGGCAGCATTCAGAAATTGGTTTGGAGACACAGTCTTGTGCATTTGAAGGTTTTCTCACTGCTCATTTTTCCTGCAATCTATGCATCTTAAATTCTGCTCCATTTTGAAGCGCTGCTGGAATATTGTTTAAATTGGATTTCTGAAGAAGAAGTTTTTGGTTTCACTGCAAAAGAAATCTGAGTTTTTCTGCTGGAAAATTCTTCATATCTGCATTTTCTGCTGCTGGATTTTTTACTGCTTTAATTTCCAGAAAAATTCTGCTCTATATTTGGAAGAAAAAAAAAATATTCTACTGCTATTCTTACTCCTCTGCTCTCTGATATTCTTAAATTAAATAATAATAATAAATAAAAATAAAAATAAATAAAAATAAAAATAAAAAAATTTTGATTCAGGCCTTTCGGCCCCGCCCCTCCCCCCAAATCTGCAATTTTTTATATCATTCGAACTCCTAAATCCCTACTGCTTATTTTTCCATTGAAAAATATCTGCATTTTAATTTCTGCACCATTTTGGAGCTGCTGGAAATTTTTTTAAAATGAGTTTCTGGAAAATTCTGGATTTTTCCTAGAAAGATTTCTGTGTTTTTTCATTGAAAATTTCTGCAATTTTGGGTTTTCCTACTGCTAGAAAGTCTTCTCTGCTGCGGGGCTATTGAATTTTTTTTTGGGTTTTATTGGCAATTTGCTGTTGCATTTCAGTACTTGAAATTTGTACTGCTGCCGTCATTTCTGCATTTTGTCCATTCTGCTGTGTATTTAGAAGAAAAATCTGCTTCTATTTTAAAGTCTCCTATCTCTACTCTGCTGTTAAAAAAAAAAGAAAAAAAGAAAAAATCTATTCAAACTCCCCATTCCTACGCTACACAGCTCTCACTCCTTACACCACTCATTGCCGCACCCTCTGCGTCGAATGATCCTATCCCCTTATCACTCCACTCCCCCTTACCCCCGTTTCACTACTCTACGCGCATCCTACCCACGATTCCCTCTGCCCTCTACGCGCTCATATGCGCCCTCTCCACACCTGGCTACACAGCCTATCTGTTTTCATTTCTTATAACAAAAAAACATATATAATACACGCCCCGCCCCTGCACAAACCCTCCTACGCCCCGCGCCTTCACATCTCTTACCCACTCACACAACAACCCTGCCCCTTGCTCCCCACCACACTACTCGTCGGCTGCAACCCCGCCTAAACTACGTCCTACTATACACACTCTCCTCGCTCTACTACATCTCTTACCCGCTCGCCCTCGAGTTACACCCCACCCCCTTCACACTACAGCTCCACGCCTGCAATCTTCAATGCTCACCCCGGACTCTCGGCCTCCAACCTCACCCACGCGCTTACACTTGCTACCCCGCTCATTCCCATCGATCCCTCTCACAACACTGCTACCCGAGCTCCCTCCCATGCGCCTTTGGCCTTCCCCCTCAAACTTTTCGGCCCCTCTCCATTACAATACAGCTCTTCATAATTCGTTTTTAAAATTTTTATACCCGCCCCTCCATAACTAATACAACCCACCCCTCCTTTTTTAAAACGATTTTTATATTTAATTTTTTTAATTCACCTCCCATTCCATATAATTTCCCTCCCCCATTTTAAAATTCGAATTTTTATTTTTAAAGTCCTCCCCATTATTACAATCAACTCCTTATCTCCCCATTTTTTAATTAATCCCAAATAATTATTTTTTAATTATTTTTTAATTAATTAAAAAAAAAAACAGTAGAGAAAGAGAGGAAGAAGAGAAGAAAATGAAGAAAAAATGGACTGAATACTACAGATTTGGCATTGTGATTTGTGGCATTGACATAAAAGGGTGATTTTATGTAAGAAATTTACACGTGAAGACAAGTTTTCCATCATTGAAAACAACTTTTTGAAGAAGAAAATTCAGCTGCCTTAAAGGCTTTCTGCATAGTATTTTTGCTGCACATTTTTGCTGCATATTGTATTGAACTGACATTGTATTGCTTCTTCATAGTTGCAATCATAATATTTTGTACTTTGAGAATTTCTTCTAGTCATTTGTATTCGTTGTTGAATCACATTGTAAACGGGTGCATTTTCGGTTGAAGTTGACACCCTTTCATTTTTGAGCCTAAGTTGTTGAAATGGCTAAAATCAATGAGGCATTAGTGTTGTTGAATAACCTCATTCATTCAAATGTTCATGGCATGATAAAAATGAGCAAGGATTCTCTTTGTAACATTCAAAGTTGTTTGCTAGATGCACAAGACAAGATTTAGTTTTTGCAGTTGGAAACTCAGCTTCAGCAAGAAGAACTTCAGGAAAAGAGTCACCATTCTGAACCTGTTTCTGTTCAGAAGATTGTGAAGGACTCTCATAAGAAGCAATTTAGTAAAGTTGAAGATGATTCCCATTCAGTTCCTTGCACAAGAGCAGATGTACATGCAGATGAAGCAGCTCAGCCTGCACTTCTCAAGCCCATCATTAGACCTTGGGAAGAGCTTGTCCACAACAAGCACAGAACTGGTCTTGGATATGACAAGGATGTGTCCTTTCATATTCTAGACTACACCAAGCCCATCATATTTCAGAGTGCCGGATTCATGTATGACAGTTCACCTGTAGTTGTTCCAGATCCCGTTCCAATTCCACGACAACAGATTGTAAAATGCCAACACTGTGATCGAGTTGGCCATATGAAAGATCACTGTTTTGATCTTCATCCATGCAAGCATTGTGGTCGGCACACCCATTCTTCAGATAGATGCTTCAGAAACAAACCTCCTGAAAGAACAAAGATTCATCTTAGATGGATCGCTTCTTGGCAATGGGCATCAACAGCCAAGAAGATGTTTACGACACATGTTAGAACTTGTTCAAGAATATTGAGCAAACTTGTAGTTGAGTTTTCTCCATCATCTCACCTTGTCCCTGACAGGGGGAAAAATGTTGGTCATGTACAAGCTTCGACATCAGATCAAGTGAGCCTGAGCCACAATCTCTCATTCCATGTTCAAAGTTGTAGCCAGAGACACAACAGTTCAAGTGAGCCTGAGCCACAATTCGTCATTCCAGATTCAGAGATGTAGCCAGAGACACGGATGCCCATGAGCATGCCTTCGGTTGGTGGATAAACTTAAACCATCATTTTTGGTTGGTGGATAACCTAAAACCATCAATGGTAGTAGACCTCCCTTCTTTTAGGTCGAAGGTATCCCTTTCATATATGAGGAACACTTCCTCTAGCAGAAGCCTTCAGCTTCTTGCCAGCTTTGGTTGAGTTCCAGGAAATGCTTCGAGCATTCCAGAATTGTTGGTAATCCTAAAACCATCATAGGTAGTAGACCTCCCTTCTTTTAGGTTGAAGGTCTCCCTTTTATATGAGGGAAAATTCCTCTAGCAGAAGCCTTCAGCTTCTTGCCAGTTTTGGAAGAGTTCCGGGAACTACAACAAGTTTTGCGTTCCAGTGTTTGTGGTCATCCTAAAACCACCTCTTTTTTCCAACATTTTAGAGAGTTGATTCAGCCCAAGTGCTGCGATGTATACTTTGTATATTTGTATTACAACTCTTTTCTTGGACTCACACATACCCCGTCGGATTAAGGGGGGATGTTGGAACACCTAATCCTACATGGGTAGGTGTGGAATGCGAAAAGTCACAATGGAGTCCAAGTGACCTTGGAATATGAAACCAAGAGTCACACCATTGTACTATAAATGTACATCTTTGTATAATGGAAAAAAATGAGCTACACGCTTATCATTCATTTTGTGTTGAGTCTCTTGTGTGTGTGTGTTCATCCTTCTCATACACCATGTGTGTGCTTAACATGGTGTTTAACGAATTTAAAAATAAAAATCGTGATAAATATGTTTTAGATAAAGTACATGAAATAGTTAAAATATTAAATTTACCTGGGAGTTGTACATGCTTTATAGGGACACCTTCATCGTTCACCAACAATGTGCCATTAATGGTCCCTGTGGAGCTGACACGTGTAGCTCTAGGAAACACAATAATGTAGTTGGCCATATCAGCCTCATCATTGCCTACACGTTCAGCGGTTGGATGGGTGTCTGCTTGGGCAGGGTGTGTTTCTTGGCTGGCACCTAAAGGAGTAGAAGGCATACGAGAGGGTTGTTGGGCAATCTCTTGCCCTTGTGTCCCACTACCACCAACACCAGGTTCAGCAAGTGCCAAAAAACGCTACATACAAAAGAACTTTTTGTTAGTTTAGTCAATGTAAAAATTAAAAATCAAACTATCACAATTCATCTCATGCAGAACAAAAAAAATATCCTTTTGACTTTTTATTATTACCTGATATCTTTCTAGCTGGCTCATAAGATTTTTTATCCTCTCTTCTGTTTTAGGTGTTTGAGGCGCGTTTATCAAAGTATTAAATTCCGACCTTGCATCTCATGTCTTTTTTCGCAACAAGAACACTGGAGATAGGGATGAAGAAAGCTCTTCCTCAAAGAGGGAATCATCATGCGTACCTGTTGGGGCCCTTGTTTTTGTTTAAGTTTTGAACTTTTGGCCAAGACATTTTGAACTTTGACTCTTTTTGAGTTGCGGAATAAATACGCATAGCAACCGCGTCCGCGCCGCAACGACCAGGAGTTGCGGAGCTACCAAGGTGGCGCGGAAGCACTTGATAGCTGGAGATCGAACAGAGATAAGTGCAGATGAAAGAAATACAACAGAAAATAGAAAGTGGAACACGCAGACATCAGAAGAGAAGCTGGGAAAAGCCAAAGTGAAGACACAGAGAAGCTGCCAGTCGCGAGGAGCGGGTGAATAAAAGGCGATCACCCAGATGAAGAAGGAGGTTGTTGTTGAGGGTTGAATGGATGCGAGAGAGGTCGCGAGGATCAAGACCTGAGGAAGGATGCGCAGAGTAGCTGCAGAAGAATCATGCCTGTTCTTCCTATGGGTTCTTACTTTCTATGTTCTTCCTTTCCGTTCTCAAACCCATCTGTATCCGACTTGTGAGTTATCAGAGAAGAAAGCTATGTAATCATGTATTCGGCCAGAAGAATAACATAAGGAAGGATTGCTGTCTCAATACGTTGTTCATGTGTTCTAATGTGTTTACACTGATTTAAAAATTTTAAGTTGCGACTGTCTGAATACTTAATTAGTGATCTTGCATGTGTAATTTGGTATATGTAATGGATGCACTTTCTTTCTTTGGTTGCGGGTTTATTCCTTACCAGTGATCTCATCCCCTTATGCATGTGGTCGCGGCACGCCTCGGGTGAGACGCACTGCTCTCCCAGAGCAGGGTGAAAATGCCAGCGTGTTCCTAGACTACACCGGACCCCTTGTTGGCCACAACTCTTGAACCTGGGTCTTGCCCGCGAGACCTGACTTTTCGCCAACAAATGTTTCCGTTGCCGGGACCTGCATGTTCTGAGGGGATCTAGATCATGGTCTCGAGGATTTTTGAAGGAGCAATACGGCGCTGGTGGGATGATCATCTTGACCATTTCATTACTCAGCAAGTGGAGCTGATCAAGAAAAGGGAGGCGGCGATCAGGGAGCTTGTTCTTTTCTCTGACTCAGCTAGTGATACGTACGAAATTTTCTGGGGAAGGTTCCCTACGGACCTTTACAACTGGTTGCGGAGGTTACGAGCGACGGTGCTCCAAGAAGGCTTGCGGAAGATAAACCGCAGGTGGGCGCACGAAGACCTGGTAGCACTGCATCGGGTAGATGCTGAACTAACCCGCGCAGTGGATTTTTGGGTGAGGACCACGTTGGAAGGATACGCTGTGGAGTTTGCCGCCGAGTGTTACCAATCCTTCTCGAAGGCCGAGGCTGTTTTTCACTCAGGGCTGAGGGGGAAGCTGTTGAAGGAGATTCCGCTGTGGATCAAAGCCCTGATGGTGGACGAAGGGTTGATTGAATTCCACAAAACGAGTATGGAAGCGTAAACCACCCGTACTGGGAGAAGGATTGAGGGGACCGATGCTGTGTAGACTGTGAGAGTGGGGAGTGGGGGATGGACGTTGAGGCCGCATGCAAGTTACGGGAGTCACGTGCACATCGGCGGGCACAGATCGCCGATAGGTGGCGAAGAAGGGTAATAAGAGATTTGAAGAGAAGGGAAATCGAGAGGAGAAATCAGAAGGAGGCGCCTCAGAAGACAAGAACCATGGGTTTGGATACCCGGACAGGAGACGGGACGGCAGCGGACGTACAGTGGGTGCATGGGAGCCCAGCGACGCGAGAAAGAGAAGTAACGACTAGCGAAGATAATGGAAAGATGCAGCCCGAAGAAAGTTCCGATGATGAATGGCACGGCGTGATGCAACAGATGTTCCAGGATCAGACGGCACCCACCCCTCCAGGCAGCCCTACGTCCCACTTTCCGCATGGCCAGGATCCTGACCTTCCCCTGGTACTTTATCAACCTTTAAGAAATATTTTTATTCAGTTACAAGCATTAAGTCAGTCATATAGTAGTTCAACGGCGTCGGTAACGCCCAGTAGCAGCAGCGTTACTAGTAGTAGTATTTTCCCTAGAGGGACCGTTACGCAACCAGGACCGGGAGGTTTTATCCTGGTTAATTCTCCGCAAGTACACATGGCTGGATCTTTCACCCGGTACCCAGAGTTCTCTGGCCGGGGCAACGACGACGTAGAACAACACTGGTATCTGTGCGAAGCCATCTGGAGGGCTCGACAGACGCCGGATGCAGGGAAGTTAATAGAGTTTCAAACCACGCTTAGAGAGAGAGCTCTGCGTTGGTTCATCAAGTGGTCCGAGGCGCACCCTAACCCTGTAATCGTGGACGTGAAGCGGGATTTTGTCTGTGAATTCAAGCTCCCCCAGACAGACCAGCAGGGCCTGTCAGAGCTGTGGGAAATTAAGCAGAAGGAAGGAGAGACCGCGTGGGAGTTGATGCGGCGATTCAAGGATGCGATTGGGAAACTCAGCTACCCGATCGATCCAAACCACATGAGGGACTAGTTCATCAAGGCTCTGCTCCCCTTGACACGAACCCCTCTCACATAGCAGAAGATTGATAATCTGCAGGACGCTTTGGAGCAGGCCATGAAGATTGAAGCCATGGCGGGATACCCCCAGGAATACAGGGGGGAGGCTGGCCCCGCAAGACCCTTCTCTGATAGGGTTGCAACACTAGATCGCCAGCTTAACTGAAAAGCTCAAGGAAATTCAGCCAGCGAGACCAGCGCGACCGAATGTTTGGTGTACTCATTGCCTGGTCGAGGGACACGTCGCAACCGAATGTCCTCGGTTGCGCGGCGCCGGAGTTGGACCCTCAGTTGCAGCAATTCAGGGGGGACCACCACCAGGGGGTGGCGCGGCGATGAACCCACAGGGAGTCTACCAGCCGCAACAGACCTTTGCGGGGTTCCCACCGCAACCGGGGTCCTCCACCACAGAGTACTGTGAGATTTTCCGGACGATGGGGCATCCTCCTCGGATGTGCCCGATATTACAGAAGTACTCCACAGTGCCGAATAATGTATACTGCGAATTCTGTGTGTCTACGACTCACAATACTGAGCAGTGCAGGGCGCTTGACGCTCTTGCGGATCGATTGGATCGTCCCTCGTACAGGGTGAACGAGGCCCCAAGGGGAAGAGGTGGCGGCATGCGGGGAGGCCGAACCGGAGGACGCAGTCCGGTAAAGTGCTACAACTGTGACCAGGAGGGTCATGTGGCTCGAGAATGTCCCCTTCCGCGACGACCCTGGTGTTCCCAGTGTCAGTTCAACGCCCATGCTACAGAAGACTGTCCGGAGCTCATCAAGAAGTGGGAAGAACGGGTGAGGCAGAGGGGAGCGAATCTGATAAACTCAGAACCGCGCAGCACCGCAACCCCTGACATGCAGAATGTTGCGATAGTAACACGGGGTGGAAAGAAGACGGGAGACGATGCCCACGAGAAGGAGCCAGCACGAGTGGTTCGGCCGGCATCCCCAAAGAAGTTGATCAGGCCCGAAGTCTAGAAGAAGTATTTTCAGGAGGCGGTTGAGGCATTCGCCCAGTTGCGGAACGAGGGAGGGCTGGAGGAGCCCTGGCGGCCGGAATCCGGTGAGCAGAACGCCGCAGATGCTGTGGTCGAGGATTGGCTCCGGCTATTCCTCAGGATTGTTGATAATGCTGGGCTGCGGCAGCAGCTCAAGCATGTTTTAGACGGAGCACTGCAGGGGCGTGCAGAACCCAGAAATCCGGTGGACGCTAGGCCTCAATACGTGCAACGTGTCAAGCGGAACAAGCAACGAACAGGCAAAGAATTCCGACTTAACACGCAGGTCGTAGGATTCCAAATCAGCGACACCATGTTGGACTTGGGATCCGACGTCAATATTTTGCCGCGAAAAACATGGGAGGCTCTTGGAAAGCCACGGCTCGCCTATTCCCCAATCCAACTCAGGATGGCGAACCAGTACTGTATTTTGCCAATCGGCCGGCTCGAGGGTGTCGAGGTCGACGTTGCGGGGGTGAAGACATACACCGACTTTGAGGTTATTGATATCATGGGTGATAAGGACCCCTATCCTGCTTTACTTGGCATTGATTGGGCTTTTGAGAATTACGCGATCATCGACCTCAAGAAGGAGCTGATGATTTTTGAGGATGGGGAGGTAAGGGTCACTCAGCCTCTCGACCCGTATCAGGGTCCGCAATATACAAAACCGGTGGACAGTCGGGAGGATGCTCAGATGATGGACCATCTCTATCAGATGACTACAGGGAAGCGGGACGATTATATCAACTCGATCGCAACAGGGTCTATCAGTTGGCGGAGTGTGCAGAGCTCGGAGCTCGGATCCGAGCTTGCGTGGGAAGACTGGCAGCAAGGGGGGTATGAGACCACCACGCGGAGATGTGCCTCCATTGCTCAGGTCCGGTGGGTAGGGACTGAGATCCGCGGATACCCCACATTATCAAACATGCAAGCAGTGAATACTTTTATTGCCAAGGTGGAAGACCGGGTCCCAGAGGAAAGCCGGATACCACTTTTGGATGTAGCCTTGAAGTCAACATCGGGACGATGGTGGAACAATCACCGCAACACTCTGTTGCGATGGGAGCGTGTGGCGGATGCTCTACGGGCACGCTTCAAAGAAGATGAAGGGCCCTGCATTACATTTAAACATCATGGAGCTTCCGACCCGCGACAGCATTTGCGGGCGTGCGAGGAATAGTGGCGTAGCGCAAGGTATCCTGAGGAGTTGTGGGTCCACAGGTTTGTCCACTCCCTGGGTACAATTCCCCAGGCCTGGTACCTGGAGGAAGAGCGGAAACGGGGAACCCGCTCCTGGCAAGCAGTCGCGGAAAAGTTCGTCCAGAGCTTCTCGTTCGAAGGGGAGACGGCGCAGGAATCTCAGGCCCTACAAGCCGTCAAGGAGGTTCTGTTTTTCCGCCATCCCGAGCCCGATGAGGGCCCGGTGGCGTCACGCTCCGGGGTCAAGCGCGAATTGGTTTGCCAACGAATTGACGGCGATCCGGAGGATGATAGTTTGGAGGACCTTAGGCATCTCTATTTTGACGAAAAGGAAGGCGAGCGCAGCATCCGCGACGAGCCGACGACAGAAGGAGTCCATTTGCAGCCCCTAAAGACAAAGAAGCTGAACATTGGAACGGAGGAGAAACCTAAGCTGGCAACGGTGGGAGATTACTGGGACGAGGAGACGACAAGAGAAATTTTCAGCCTCCTCCGGGAGTATGAAGATTTATTTCCGTCATCGGTTGCGGACCTGAAGGGGATCAAGGGGGATCTGGGCGAGATGCGCATCACACTGAAACCAGGAGCCAGGCCGGTGAAGCACCGACCCTACCGGTTGAATCCACGTATCAAGGAGAAGGTCAAGATGGAGATCGACAAGATGTTGGCTGCGTGTCTCATCTTTCCAGTAGAAGAAGCTGAGTGGGTAATTCCCATTGTCATCCAGAACAAGAAGGACAAAGCGGAAATCCGTGTTTGCGTAGATTATCAGAGTTTGAATAATGCTTGTATTCACGATCCGTTTCCCACCCCCTTCAGCGACGAAGTTCTATATCATGTCGCGGGAAACGAAGCTTATTCCTTCACTGATGGGTTTTCGGGCTACCATCAGGTGCGCATCGCCGAGGAAGACAAAGCAAAGACAACATTCACAACTGAGTGGGGATCATTCGCATACCACGTTATGCAATTTGGTCTGAAGAACGCACCGGCTGTGTTTTCCCGGATTGTCATTGCTGCTTTCCGGGAGTACATTCACAATTTCCTGGAAGTCTATATGGACGATTGGACTGTTTACAGCCTGCTGAAGAAACACGCCTCCCTGTTGCGTGTTATGTTCGACCGGTGTCGCCAGCTGCAGATTTCCTTGAACTTGAAGAAATGTATTTTTGTTGTACCATTCGGCACACTCTTGGGCCACGTGGTATGTAAGCAAGGGGTCTGCGTTGATCCTGCCAAGGTCGCGGTTATTGTCCACATGGAGGCCCCCGAGAACGTGAAGCAGTTGCGGGCACTGCTCGGGCACACAGGATACTACAGGCGGTTTATCCGCAATTATGCCAAAATCACTGCCCCTTTGGAGAAACTGTTGCGGAAGTCAGAAGCATTTGAGTGGACGGCGGAGTGCAGGAAGGCACTCGACACATTGAAGGAGAAGTTGGCGACGACACCCATACTTGTTCATCCCGACTGGGATAAGCAGTTCCATGTGCACATTGATGCGTCCGGGATTGTACTTGGCGCTGTATTGGCGCAACCCGGGGAAACAACAGTTGACCACCCCGTATACTTTGCCAGCCGACGGTTATCGAATGCGGAGAAGAATTACACCACGACCGAGCGGGAGGCGTTGGCGATGGTGTACTCTCTTCAGAAGTTCCGCCACTACCTTCTGGGCGGCAAATTTACATTTTTCACGGACCATTCGGCATTGAAATATCTGGTCAATAAGCCTGTGTTGGAAGGAAGAATCTGTCGATGGCTTCTACTTTTTCAGGAGTTCACGTTTGAGGTGATTGTCAAGCCTGGCAGGTTGAATGTTGGTCCTGATCACTTATCTAGGTTGGAGACGGGAGAGAATGAAGGTCCGTTGGACGATCAGCTCCTGGATGCTGACCTATTCCGAGTTGAAGCAGTCCCAGACTACCTGGCTGACATTGCCACGTATCTGACCACGGGACAGTGCCCTGAGGATTACACCCCTCTTCAGAAACGCCACTTGGTTGTCCGGGCGGCCGATTATCAATTGATCGCAGGGCAGCTGTACAAACTGGGCCTGGATGAGGTGTTGCACAGGTGTGTTCTTGACCACGAGCGGGAAGCAGTGATGTGGGAATGTCACAGCGGTGTTCCGGGAGGACATGTGGGTGCTAAACCCACCGCAAGGAAGGTGCTTCAAGCTGGCCTATGGTGGCCGACGATACATGCAGACTGTAAGGCCTATGTGAAACGTTGCGACGTTTGCCAGAGGACGGGAAGGCCTTCGCACAGGGACGAGCTTCCGCTACACCAGGTGCATGTGTTGCGGCCATTTGAGAAGTGGGCTGTTGATTTCGTAGGCCCCATCGCACCAATCGCTCGCCATTCCAAAGCCCGGTACATCATTACTGCAACGGATTACCTCACACGATGGGCTGAGGCAGCAGCGGTACGCGACTGCTCGGCAGAGACCGCTGCTCGGTTCATCTTTGAACACATCATCAGCCGCTTTGGCTGCCCACGGAGCTTAACCAACGATCAGGGTACACATTTCGTTAATGCCACGGTCAAGTCGCTACTGGACACATTTATGATTCAGCATCATAAAAGCAGTCCATACCACCCACAGGCCAATGGTACGGTGGAAGACTTCAATAATATTCTTGAAAAGGGCTTGACAAAAATTTGCAACGCTCAGCGGGATGATTGGGATGAGCGGCTACCAGCGACATTATGGGCTTACCGGACCACGGTAAAACGTTTGACCAACCAGACGCCATTCCAGCTGGTGTATGGCCGCGAAGCTGTGATTCCCGCCGAGTTCACCGTACCCAGCCTTTTGATCGGAATTTCCCTTCACTTCTCAGAAGAGGCGTCACTGAGGGAACGCCTCCAGGAGCTACAGGGGCTGGATGAGGCCCGATTTCTTGCGGAATTCCACCAGAAGGTTCAGAAGGCTCGACAGAAAGCATGGCACGACCGCCACATCAAAACTAAAGCTTTCCACGTTGGCAGCAAAGTTCTCTTATACGACAGCCGGTTCCAGAAGTTTCCAGGCAAGCTCCAGATGCATTGGCTGGGACCGTACTTTGTCATCGAGATCCGCGACTCAGGAGCCGTTCGGTTGGCACAACTGGACGGCACAGTTCTTCCGGGATGGGTGAATGGTGCACGCCTGAAGCCCTACCAGGAGTAGGTACTTCTCACTTTTCATTAATAACTCTCACAACCGAGAGAATCCGTAGAGTAGCATAGTTGAATAACTCTCCCACAACCGGGATGAATGTAGGTAGTCTTTTCCAATTGTCGGTACTCAGTCAAATAACCAGTCAGTTGCAGGAACATTACCGCAACCGACTGTGTTCGGGGCGGGCCAGTCCAGCGTGTCGCAGCGCCAGTCCAGCATGTCGCCGCTCCAGTCCAGCGTGTCATGCACGAAGGATCCGTCCTCGTGCCAGTGTCAGTCCAGGTCATTTCCGTCAGTCCCTTTGTCAGTCCGTAGGATCGTTCAGATTTGGTCATAAATTCCCTTAATGGACAGTAATCATACCGTAATCATTTGCCATCACCCGCAGTTCCCTCAGCCGTCAAGTCCGCCCATTTCCCCATGACGTCGTCAGCAACTGTCAGATTACACACAGGCCTGCGATTGATCGCAAGATTATCGCAGGCAAGAAAGATAGCAAGAATTAATTGCCGTTATGGAGTCTCATCAACTCCGCGCGTGCCAGCAGATGGCCCAATTTGCATGCAGGCTATCAGCAAGAGGATGACGGACCAGTTCAATTTGGAAGTTGCAGCGCGTCCGGAGCATTCGCAGTATCAGAGCATACAGCACCTCGCAGGAAGTTCCAGACGAATCGTCCAAGTCTATCAGCGGCGCGCCAAGATGCCGAGAGCTCTCCACTCAGTCCCTGAACCAGCATTAGATAGCAGAATTCACCGAGTAGAGTCACTGGTCGGCAAGTATGACAATGCACCCTGTATGGAAGCCAACTTGTCCGACCCGGCTGAGTTTCCTCACCTCCATTGGCAGACGTTCATGGAACACCATTACACGCCCGGGAGCAGCGCCAATAGTCGAATGTGGGAAGAATTCAGGGGCCTACAGTAGTCGACTTTGATGAATTTGAGGAGTCTTCCCGTCTTCGGAACCACCAGACCAGTTCTGCAATGTACCCGGTTCCTCCTCAGTCGGGTGCAGAACGGGTCCCTGTGGCTTAACAAAGAAATTCCAATACATGCAGCAGACATTAATCGGCTTACAGGGCTATCTCAAACTGGTTCAGATGTCTCCTCTGCGGGCCAGACATCCTTCAAGCGCGCCCGGAAGTCGGCTGATGCGGACCTCTACACCAAGTATGGCACTCGCCGGGGTGGTAAAGGTGCCAAGATAGATTTGATAAATGTACCAGAAATCCGGTTCGCTTGCTACCTGATCGCTAGCAAGACCATGCACCACTACACAAAGGGAGAGTGCACTCTGGACACAATTTCCATTGCAGAGCATTGCACCTAGGGAGCCCGGTTGAATTGGAGCTCGTTTGTGTTGAAGGAACTCTTCGCGGCTTGCGAAGACAATTACAAGCGGACTACCAGTTTCATCTATGGGTACTTGCTCTTAGCGTTCGCCATGTGGAAATGGCATCTTCCCCCGATACGGACACCGGCGGAGATCACCGTGAGCCAGCCGCTCGCGATGAAATATCCCCCCTGGCAGGTGTCCACGGACCCCAGCAGGAAGCAGGTGAACGCAGAGGCGTTCTGAGAATGGTATGGGATGATGACCGATGTGGTCACTTACTAGCACCGGGTGCCTCGGCACCTGTTGGATGAATACAGTGAACAGGTGTGGTTTGGCGTCAGCCACAACCACACTTTCATCCGGTCGACTTGCATACCGCACCACACTTTTCATATGGCGCCCCTTCGCTTCCAGCTGAATGACAATGTTTTCCACAGGGAGGTCTCTGCGTGGCCGGGGGTTTCCCAGCACGTCTGCGACGGAGTCATCCGCTACAATTTTGAGGAGATGAGGGCCGCACAGCAGCCTGCCGCGACCAGCGCAGGGGGATCTTCACAAGTTGCGGCGGAGACAACCCCAGATGCAGCTGGGACCGCAGCGGACCTGCCGGAATCGATGGTCCCTATCGTCGAGCATTTCAATGATCAGGCACGACGACTCAACGTGGCAACCCAGGTTGTTTCCAGTGGTGCCCCTATATTTCCTTCTTTTACTGAATTTCGTATTAATCGGTCCCGTGGTCTCTCCAACACCGCTCCCCTCACTTCCCCCATTCCCAATAACCTGTTCACTTCTGCCACCCCCCTCATCACGCCAATGGGTGAACCGGGCCCCGAACCCGATTCCGCCGACCCACCTCCATCCAAGAGGGCCCGCACTACGGCCACAAATCCTGTGGTGGATCTTACAGAGGATGATCCACCAGCCACGCCGCCCACGGCAACTTTGATTCCGGAGGAACCGCTGATTGATCCGGCAGATTTCCTCAACCTTCGTCTCCCTCACACCTCGTTCACTCTATCTACCGCCCCCTCCACCAGCCGACCACATGCCACCTCCCCCAATCCGTCCAATTCATCAACCACTGTGTCCGATTCTTTGATCCGGGAACTTTTCGGCGGTGACCACGGGGCGGAGGTCACCTCCAGTACTGCAGCCGTGGTACCACCTGTTGACCCCGTGGCCACATCCCGGCATTCTCTTCCAACTATATCTGTCTAGCCAGCCACAGTTGGGGCTGATTTGGCCGCCCCTTCCACAGAGCAAACCACGCAGCAGGACCGGCCAGAGCCTGATATGGCCACTTCGGTGCAGCAGCAGACGCCGGTCCATCCTCCCGAGACTTCAGGCCGAGCAGCGGCCATGGGCCAATCTTCGCAGGAACAGACGCCAGAGCAGGGTGCACCCAGCACAACAACTGCAGAACAACTGAGTCCAGCACAGCTGTATCTGCTCATTCAGCAGGCGGCCCTCAAGGCCGAGCAGATTCACGCCGAGCTACAGCGGCGGTGCACCGAGCAGCGGAACCAGATCACGACGCTTACTGAACAGCGCAATCAGTTGCTGCGGGAGAAGACCAACCTCGAGGAGCAAGTCAAAATTGCTATCCAAGCGATCTCCAGCGTATGGCCTGCTGCACGGGCTTACCATGCTCCACTTCCCACCAGAATCGAGGAGGACACTATCGCCCTACAGGCTCATCACCTCAGGGAAGTTTTCACTATTGTTTGTAGGGAGAACCAGGAGTTACAAGCGGCGTTAGCCGCACGGCCTACCCTTCCAGATCCACCCGCCGACCATTCAGGACAGGTGACTGCCAAACAGACGCAGGCAGTCAGTATGCAAGCCACTCTTCATTCCACTGCAGCCGCAGCTTCTGCCCTTCTACGCAGTTTGCAAGAGTGCTCACTCGCGTTAACTGTCAAGACGCAGCCCATTTCTGCCCAGCTGCAACAGATTGCCCGGGACATTCAGGCGACCACGGACCCTGCAAGGTTGGATCAGCTCTACGCCCAGTCGGACGAGCTGGAACTTCACATGCAGCAGACTGAGGCCAAATCAGCAGCGGCCAAGCACGTCATCCGGGAGATCCGTCCGCCCCTTCGCACCCATGCTGACGCTATGCACCAGCTGGATGCCAAGGCAGAAGCCCAGCTCGCCACCCTGTTCGGGGCTGCCCCGACGCCCATTGACGAAGCCGCCGCTAACCGCATCTCTCAAGACGCCGACCTGCTTATGCAGGAATGGCAGCAAGCAGTGGCGACCTTCACAGAGCTGAGAGATTCAACACTCCGCCGGGTCCCAAAGTTGGGGCCCTTGTTTGGCCAACCGGATGGCGGAGTACAGCAGGAAAGGGTGGCGGAAGAAGGAACAACAGAGCAGGGCACGGAAGCCAGCGGGGGAATGGAAATAGAAACTGTTATTTGTGATTGACTCGCGGACGAGTCAAAGAATTGTGGTCGGGGCCTGTTGGGGCCCTTGTTTTTGTTTAAGTTTTGAACTTTTGGCCAAGAAATTTTGAACTTTGACTCTTTTTGAGTTGCGAAATAAATACGCATAGCAACCGCGACCGCGCCGCAGCGACCAGGAGTTGCGGAGCTACCAAGGTGGCGCGGAAGCACTTGATAGCTGGAGATCGAACAGAGATAAGTGCAGATGAAAGAAATACAGCAGAAAACAGAAAGTGGAACACGCAGACATCAGAAGAGAAGCTGGGAAAAGCCAAAGTGAAGACACAGAGAAGCTGCCAGTCGCGAGGAGCGGGTGAATAAAAGGCGATCACCCGGCTGAAGAAGGAGGTTGTTGTTGAGGGTTGAATGGATGCGAGAGAGGTCGCGAGGATCAAGACCTGAGGAAGGATGCGCAGAGCAGCTACGGAAGAATCATGCCTGTTCTTCCTATGGGTTCTTACTTTCTATGTTCTTCCTTTCCGTTCTCAAACCCATCTGTATCCGACTTGTGAGTTATCAGAGAAGAAAGCTATGTAATCATGTATTCGGCCAGAAGAATAACATAAGGAAGGATTGCTGTCTCAATACGTTGTTCATGCGTTCTAATGTGTTTACACTGATTTAAAAATTTTAAGTTGCGACTGTCTGAATACTTAATTAGTGATCTTGCATGTGTAATTTGGTATATGTAATGGATGCACTTTCTTTCTTTGGTTGCGGGTTTATTCCTTACCAGTGATCTCATCCCCTTATGCATGTGGTCGCGGCACGCCTCGGGTGAGACGCACTGCTCTCCCAGAGCAGGGTGAAAATGCTGGCGTGTTCCTAGACTACACCGGACCCCTTGTTGGCCACAACTCTTGAACCTGGGTCTTGCCCGCGAGACCTGACTTTTCGCCAACAGTACCATGGCTAGGTGTCTGAATATTTGAACAAAATTAATATTATTTCAATTATGTAAATAACTAAAATACCTGAAGATAGAGCAATGCTGGCACTTTACATCTTCTTCCGCTGGCCTCTTTCCGCGATCATCCCGTCTCGGGGTTGTTCCTGCACTGCTCTGATCAGTCTGCCACATTGCAATAAAATTATAAATGTAAAAACTTGAAAACAATATCTAACTTGAAAACAAAAAATGAAAACTGAAATAATTTCTAATAAGACATCGGACGACAGAGTTAGAGTTTCAAATATGCCTTGCATTGAATTCAGTCCTGGAAACATGTCATTGCACATTAAGGCACCCAAACAAGAGACAAGTTGACAATGAAGACCTTATTGAATATATTGTTGGAGCAACTTCTAGTAAACTTGTTGTGAAGACGTTGAGGATATTTTTGGAGCAACATTGTTGAAGCTGATGGTATAGCATTGTTGGAGACGATCTTAAAGGGCCTTGAAGTGAAGCTTTTGGAGCAACTATTGAAAAATCCTTAGAAACAAGAAATGACCTAAGAAACTATCGTGATGTAATATAAGAAACAAGACGGTGCAATGGCCATTTTCAAAGCCAAATGATGTCCATTGAGGACATGGCCTTTATTTGGTTCCTGTATCATAGGAGTTTCAGGTAGAAATGGAACTTTGTTGTACCATTTCCAGTAGTAAAAAGGGAAAACCTTATTTTTCCATGGGAAATAATTTACCTTTACTTTTTTAAGATAATCTAAATCACAAAAAATATGAACTATACTGCACACATTATTGGATAATGTGAAAGTGGAAAAGGAATACCCTACACAAGTGATGCACACATGTACATTTGAACACTAATAGATTTTTGTAGTTGAAATGCAATGCTTGTTTTCATTTAAATGTAAGGTTTTTAAAGCAGGGAGAAATAATGGCTGCCAAATTAATAAGCGTTTCTTTGGGAAAAATTTAAATCTTGTATTGGGTGATGAAGATAATAGAGGGTATTGAATCTTGATTCTTGACATCTAGAAAGAACCCTACAGCCTAACACAATCTAATGGAATTGACCAAAAAAACCCAAATAGAGTCAACCCTACTATAGGAGGAAGGGCCTGCAGTAAGAACTTACCATTTTGCAAGAGCTGAGGGCGAATGCTGTTCTGCAAGAGCAGAGGGCGAATGCGCGCGTGATATCAGACGTTAATGTAGCACACATGTAAATTTGAACACTAATAGATTTTTGTAGTTTAAATGCAATGCTTGTTTTCATTTAAATGTAGGGTTTTTAAAGCAGGGAAAAATAATGGCTGCCAAATTAATAAGCGTTTCTTTGGGAAATATTTAAATCTTGTATTGAGTGATGAAGATAATAGAGGGTATTGAATCTTGATTCTTGACATCTAGAGAGAACCCTACAGCCTAACACAATCTAATGGAATTGACCAAAAAAACCCAAATAGAGTCAACCCTACTATAGGAGGAAGAGCCTGCAGTAAGAACTTACCATTTTGCAAGAGCTGAGGGCGAATGATGAGGGTGAAATATGTTCTACAAGAGCTGAGGGCGAATGCTGAGGGTGAATGTTGTTCTGCAAGAGCGGAGGGTGAATGCGCGCATGATATCAGACGTTAATGTAGCTATTGCGACGGATACGAAACAATAAAATCATTTTTATGTAGCGCGCATATAAGTTTCGTATTTTATTTAGCGCACATATAAATTTCGTTATACCGACGGCGGCCAGAGCATCCGAACGGCGGAAAAAGCGTCGCTATTGCGACGGTGCCGTCTTCCCTTAAACGTCGCAATTGCGACACTTAGACATTGTGTCGCACTTGCGACATTTGGAGGCAGTCGTCGCAATAGCGACGCTTTGGGCCATAGTGTCGCAATTGCGACGTCTTCCTCCAAACGTCGCAAATGCGACACTTTTCTAAGTGTTGGTATTGCGACACTTTTCTATAAACTTCGGTATAGTAACAATTTCGGGCGGGATGGAAAAAATTTGGGGAAATTTCCGACATTTGGTCAAAAGCGTTGGAACCAAGTGTCGTAATTTCCGCCAAATGTAGTAGTGATGGCTCCTCTACACGACAACAACAAATGGACAAGGTTATGGAGGAGTACGGGGACATCTTCACCTCACCCATAGGGGTGCCTCTACACTGTCAGGTCAAGCACCCCATTAACCTGACCCCAGGTGTGCCACTACCCAATGGACCGATCTATAGGTGCTCTATTCTAGAGAATGATGAAATCAAGAGGCAGATTCAGGAGCTGCTGTAGAAATGTCACATCCAGCCAAGTTCATTGCCTTGTGGGAGCTCAATCATGTTGGTATAGAAGAAGGATGGGACTTGGAGACTCTGTATTGATTATCGGGCGCTGAATAAGATCACTGTCCAGAATAGGTACCCATTCCCACAGATTGATGACCTTCTGGACCAACTCAAAGGGGAAAATTATTTCAACAAGATCGACTTGAAGTCTGGGTATCACTAGGTACCAATCGAACCCTCTAATGTGTAGAAGACTGCCTTCAAAGCCAAGGAGGGCCTTTTCGAATAGCTCGTCATGCCTTTCGGATTGATAAATGCTCTCGCAACCTTCATGAGGTTGATATATGACATCTTACGTTCATTCACCAACTCATTTGTAGTGGTATACTTGGATGACATTCTGATCTTCAGCCAGACTTGGGAAGAGCACCTCCACCACATCTGGGAAGTCCTCCAAACATTGCGACAACACAAGTTGTGTTCCAATTTGGAGAAGTGCACTTTTGGCATGAACCAAGTTCAATATCTGGGATACATTATTGATGAAGGGGGGGTGCATATGGATCCAGCCAAGATCCAAGTCATTCGGGATTGGCCAGCCCCAACCACCCTAATAGAGCTTTGCAACTTTCTGGGTCTTGCTAATTTCTACCGCAGGTTCATGTTGGGATTCTCTCATATCACTTAGCCCTTGAGTCAAGTCACCAAGGGAGGAGCGAAAGAAAAATTCTGTTGGTCGGAATCTCAACAGAAGGCGTTCGTAGAATTGAAACATCGCCTTTGTTCTGCCCCAGTTCTCACATTACCAGACTTGCAACAACCATTTGAGATCGAGACAAATGCCTCTAACTAACTTATGACAAAGAAATGTATTCCATTGTGCAGGCTTGTCGACAATGGAAGCATTAAATTTTGGGGAAGGAGACAATCATCCCCACAGACCACCGACCCCTGTAGTTCATACATACACAAGGGAAGTTGCAGAACGATCGCCATCAGAAGTGATCCACATATCTGCAACAATTTCATTTGAACATCAAGTACAAGAAGGGTAGCACTAATAATATTGCATACTACCTCAGCCAACCACCGATCATGGCCATAACCACCGTTCTCAACTCTCGTGGGCATGAGACTTCTGATTGGCCGCTTCTTTACAAAAGCGATCTAGAATTCAACTACACATACAAGGCACTCTTAGGGGGCATGCAAGTTCCAAATTTTCACCTCCAAGATGCACTATTATGTCACCTGGGACACCTTTGTGTTCCTTCAAGCGAGCGTGCCAAGATGATATGGGAAGCGCACTACAGTCCAGTTGCGGGGAATTTTAGGGTCGAGAAAACAGTGGCAGTACTACAGAAGTATTTCTATTGGCCGAACCTTCGGTAGGATGTCGGGAAGTACATATGATCTTGCACTGCTTGCGCCATTTCCAAACCGACCATCAAGAAGCAAGGGCTCTATACTCCAGTACCTCTATTATAGCATCATTTCTCACCCTCAGGTGATTCATTATTGTCTTTATGGCTTTGGGCACCCATTCCTACAGACTTGAACAAATTCACTAAAAAACAGTGTTAAAAGTCCCATACGCAGGTATGCCCAGACTTTTCCGCGTATGCCATTAAAACCATTAAAAAAATATATAAATTCCCTATTTTTGGGCTGGGTTGATGGTTACTCCAGTAGTTCAACCACCCCAACACATGGCCAACTGTTTCCAACTGACTGAAACTACTTTGAGGGAGTATAAAAGCCCCTCATGTGCATGGCCTAAGGGAGAGAGAAATTTTTATAGACATTATACTCTGTTGGGATCCCAATTCAAGTATGATTCCCCGTGCCTCCTGCACTTTCCCAGATTTATACAGGAAACCCTTGTTTCCTAGAGATGTTCATCCATTTATATGCCATCTCGAGTGCACTAGTCTTGAAATTTTCTTAGCGAGGCAAGGGCGGGACGAATCCGGACGACGGTCTGCTCGAAGATCGTTGTTATCTATTTTTTTGCATTCAAGAACGGTTGTGTGTGAGTCCTTCTAAATGGCATGCCCTGCTCTGTGGAGGTTTTGACCCAAAAAACCTCTAGGGTGATTTTCCCCGAAACAAAACTGGCGACTCGACTGGGGATCACATTCTTGTGATTCTCCTGTTGGGTGGTTTCAGCTGTTTGAAAGGTTTCCAACATTTTTAACTTTTATTTCCAGTCCAGTTAACTCTTTCTCAGTAAGACTGAAGACCTGGTTATTTATCCAGGCTTGATCTTTTTTATTTTTCATTATTTGCTTTTGCATACGCGGGTTTCCTTTGCCACAGTCCCGTATACATGCTGATTGAAAACTGTAAAAGCGCGTATGCCTGGGGGAAAATTTTGAAAATTTTGGTTTTTAGCTTTTCTGGTCTTGTCTGCCTGTGGTGACCTGTTTCTACAGTTTTTTTTAATATCTGGACTGTGTTTAAAGTGTTTATATGTCTATTTCTCTCTCCTTTGTGTGAAGACTCTCTCGGTTGGTGAAATTTTTGGTTGTTACGTTTGCAATTTTGGTTTGAGTACCAAGATATTTTCTTGAAGATCCTTGGCTGTTCTGCTTAATCAGAACAGAGAGCTCCTGCTCATTTACTCTTTCCTTGTGTGTTGCTGCGCATTTTGATTTGTTACCTATTTGGTGCGTTTGGTTTCCTTGATGTTCAGTAGACTAGTTTTGTTGCAATTTTCGAAGAGTCTCTTTTTGATTCTTTGAAGTTTTTATTGCAAGTCTATGCTATTGTACTGAGTTGATTTATTGAGTTTATTGTCTTCCTTTTTTCTCGTATAAAGCCCCGCTACGAGAGTGGCATGGTTGGATTTGAGCATTTTGTTGAAGTTATACTTGAAATTCAGGG
The DNA here is from genome assembly GCA_034641835.2 of Pinus albicaulis. Classification (NCBI taxonomy): domain Eukaryota; kingdom Viridiplantae; phylum Streptophyta; class Pinopsida; order Pinales; family Pinaceae; genus Pinus; species Pinus albicaulis. Next base: position 488,676,193 of record CM076573.1, read on the forward strand.
TTTGTTTGACTTAGTTACCGGATAGTTCAATTGGTCTTCTTGAAATCTATTTTTATAAACTAAAGCTGCCATATAGGTTAGGAAATCCACTTTCCGTTGCATTTTGCATACTAGCCTCCATTCTGATCACTTGCCATAGGGTCGATCCCATCAGGTCATGAGTATTACACCCATTTCACTCGCCGATTATTTAATCATGACTTGGTGGTAGAGCCTTCCTTTACATGGGTTTCCTAGTTAGTTCCTCGCTATCACTTGTTGCCCATGCTGCATTTTATGTAGGCTCGGGAGTCCTCTTTAGTCCCGCCATGACTTATGTGTTGAAGCTTTATTCTTCTTCTTCTTCACTATCATTTTTTCTGGTTATTACCCTAGAGGCTCCCTGGTGTTGTTGAGTTGTATTACTGCATTGCATATTGGCTACTTGTTTATCCTGGCCTTTAGCCGGCTTCATTTGGACTCAGTGTTTAAGCCAAATTTTGACCTTGTCTATCTGTACAAGTTAACCATTGCATGCACTTAGCTATCGCGACTTGACACCCCTTTTACCCATGGATGGAACATTCCTTTGAGTATCGCTTACCAGTTTTCACCACCTTGCATTGAGCATAGGATTGTTCCAATCCCAGGAACTAGTGCATCTGTTTCTTGATACTCGTTCTATTCATTGTACCATAGCATTCTTTTATTATTTTTCAGGCTTATTATATGAAAAAGACAAAAAAATCAAATATAACAAAAAGAGCGGGAATGGGATGTAACTTCATACTTTTATGGTAGTATTGTGTCAGTTTGTCGCCCTTGAACAAAGCATATACACTTATATATCTTTCCTCCATTTGGGATGGTTTTAGTTTTGACCTAGGTTCAGCCTTTACCTTGTTTCATTGGTCAGTTCTCCCCCGGTTGGTTATCTCTTCCAATCATATGGAGAGTTTGTTTTTGCCTCATGCATAACAGACTTATACAATGTCACTTTTTACTGCCATGGTCATCACGGGTCGTGCTTTTGTTCAAGGGAAGTCTAACCAGAGTCGACCATTCTGCGGTGTCTCTTGACTCATTATTCAGTCGACCTTCCCAGTCTTGTCAGTATCTTGTTCTATCACATCAGATTTTTTGGTCTTCTGCTCGTGCTGGTTTGAGAGGGTCCCCATTGACTTCTTGCTGGCGGGTTTGTCTCTTATCGACTACGACACATTGCTCTGAGAGCAGACCTAGAGCTGCACCCTGGCCCTATTTCCATCATTGATAGGTGACCTTGTGCTCAGCATTTGATCATCATTATGGGTCTTTGACTGAGTGGTTTCCCCTGTGTTTGACGTCAGCACACATTATCACACTTGGGATTCGTGCAGTACCTTGATTTCCATTTGACCCTATCGGTGGATATCTTGCCTCTGTGTCAGCTTTCATTATTGGTTGGTTCAGAGGGTTTCTTCCGTGCGCTAGCTTCATCTTGTGCATGTCGGAAACGTACTTCGGTTTGGTTCCATCACTCTGCTTCGTCTGATTCCTTCCAAATCTTGGCCTGCGGGTTACACTCGCGCTGGACTGATGTGGGATGCCTTAATTCCTTCCTTCCAGCAGATCTTTTCCCATCGACTTCGACTCATTGCTCTGGGAACAAGATCTAGAGTCTTTTTGTCAGTACCTTAGGGTTTGCAGTCATCAGTGGCAGACTCTTCGCTATCGACAGTGGGGATTCATCATTGCCTCCTGATTGGTAGATTATTTCAAGTGTTCGACTTCAAATCATTCATTCGCACTTGTTAGATTGTACTGGGGCACCTTGAAACTCATTTTCATTATTGGTGGGTTGTCTCGCGTTGGTTAACGATATACATCATTGACCGGTAATCCAATGATTCCTCACATGGTCGACTTCAGCTCATTTATTCCCATTGTGTAGAATTGTGCCATAGTGATCGGTGAAGACCTCGGGTTGCATCAGCATTTCTCGGTTCACTTTTGACAGTCCATCCAGTTTCTGCCAGTGATGCCGTTCACCCTTATATGTTGCAGTGTCAGTACAACAGCATCCTATATGTTGGCTCCCGAGTTGCGTGATTGTACCGTTTATTCCACCCCTTATGATTTGGTACTTGGAGATTCAGTTACTTATATGATCAGACATCCAGTTTTAGCATCATTGATTAGCTTTCTATATGTGATACTTGGACATTGATTCAGACTTATACTTCCGGGCCATGCTCAGATGATTCATTGTGTACTTTCAGTTCAGCTATACTTGTATACATTTTGGATCTATTATGTACTTTCCATATGATGTATTTTTGACTGAGCATGGGTATGCCCGCCTCAGCATGAGTTGACTCTCTGTTTTCTTTCATTGGTTTTTGGCAGGCTGAAATCCGGTGAAGTCCTCTCTTGTCCTTGCGAAGTTCTTTCTATGTGCATAATACATTTCGGCCATCATGTACCCCTTCTGACCTCATATATTAGGGGGCATCTGTTATAGCATCATTTTTCACCCTCAGGTGATTCATGATTGTATTTATGGCTTTGGGCACCCATTCCTATAGACTTGAACAAATTCACTAAAAAGCAGTGTTAAAATTCACATACGTGGGTATGCCCAGACTTTTCCGCGTGTATACGCGAGTCCATATGTACTTTTCCGCGTATTCCATTAAAACCATTAAAAAAATATATAAATTCCCTATTTTCGGACTGGGTTGATGGTTACTCCAGTAGTTCAACCACCCCAGTACGTGGCCAACTGTTTCCAACTGACTGAAACTACTTTGAGGGAGTATAAAAGCCCCTCATGTGCATGGCCTAAGGGAGAGAGAAATTTTATAGACATTATACTCTGTTGGGATCCCAGTTCAAGTCTGATTCCAAGTTTGATTCCACTCGAGAAACTTTCAAGACTAGTGCACTCGAGATGGCATATAAATGGATGAACATCTCCAGGAAACAAGGGTTTCCTGTATAAATCTGGGAAAGTGCAGAAGGCATGGGAAATCAGACTTGAACTGGGATCCAAACAGAGTATAATGTATATAAAATTTCTCTCTCCCTTAGGCCAATGGTGACACCTACTCCCTCTTCCTAGTTTGCGATCGGTTGGAAAGCTTGGTCAAAAAATGTGGGGTGGTTGAACTACCAGAGTAACCATCAACCCAGCCCGAAAATAGGGAATTTATATATATTTTTAATGGTTTTATTGGCATACGTGGAAAAGTACATGTGGACTCGCGTATACACGCGGAAAAGTCTGGGCATACCCGCGTATGGGAATTTTAACACTGTTTTTTAGTGAATTTGTTCAAGTCTGTTAGGAATGGGTGCCCAAAGCCATAAAGACAATCATGAATCACCTGAGGGTGAGAAATGATGCTATAACAACCTCCCCCTAGTTGGCCTTGGGAATCCATCTCCATGGATTACATGTCAGCCTTCCTTCTACTAAGCATGGAAATGACTGTGTTTTCGTGGTCATCGAAAGATTCTCAAAGATGGCCATTATGGTGGCCTGCAAGAAGAATATCACAGCAGAAGCCATTGCTAAACTCTTCCTTGAAGGAGTATGGGTGCACTTTGGGATCCCATAGTCTATCATATCAGATTGCGAAAGCAGGTTCCTTAGCACATTTTGGTCTAGCCTTCGGTCAATGTTGGACACCAAGCTCACCAAGTCCATAGCTTTCCATCCCCAAAATGATGGCCAGACAGAGGTAGTCAATAGGGTGATTATACACATTCTGTGCATGTACAATTCAAAGCATCCACGCACATGGGATGAGAGCCTTCCCTATGTACAACACATTTATAACCGGGCTCTCCATAGCTCAACCGACCATAGCCCCTTTTAGGTGGGCTTGGGATTCCAACTACTATGTCCCATTGACGTAGCCATGCCATTTGCAGCTACTCAGGCCGATTCAGCTCATGTCCAGTCTGAAGCTGACAAAGCAAACAAATTCATCGAGTGCATTCAGCACATCTGCCAACAGGTTCATGACATATTGGACAGAGCCAATGCTAAGTACAAGCAACGACATGATCAACATCGGGTGCCACACAACTTCTAGGTGGGCAAAAAAGTGTGGCTAAATTTACAGAAAGAGCACTTCACTAAACCCCACCGCAAGATTCGCCTGCTCTGATATGGGCCGTACACCATCACCAAGGCTATAGGGAACAATGCCTTCGAGCTCAGTATTCCACCATTCCTTGGTCTGCACCCAATATTCAATGTAGACTACCTTTGTCCCTACTTCCCACCTCTATTGGACACCTTTGACATTGTAGAAGAACTCACACCAAAAGAGTTAAACCCATACTGCATGGAACAGGCCACCACAGACTGTATCATGGACATGCAAATCAAGAACACTCACTGACAGAAGATCCAATTGTATTAGGTTGCCAAAGCTAGCCAACTCCTGCACCAAGGAAAGTGGTTCACCAGGGACCAAGTTCAACAGAAGTTTCCTCATCTCATGGGGGAACTCAACGCAATGGGGACCATTGCTTCCTAAGGGGGGAGGAATGATCCAGGTGGATATTGGTGGCCACCTACCTATTCCACTTGGGGCCCCACCATTGTCTCTTTTAGTTTGTTCACAACTTACTATTTTTAGCATTTTTTCGGGTCCTGAACTTCCGGAGCTGTTTTGAAGCCCTAAACGGAGATAGTATGCCGAAGTTACGTCCCGGGAAGTTGAAACACCAATTTACCCAAACGGGGCCCATAGTTTTGGTGCTTCATCTCCTAGGGTTAGGTTTTTGGACATTTAGAGTTCTCCATTGTTTCTACATAATAAATAGGCCCTAGAGCCTCATTGTAACACAGTTCAGAGGTCTGTAGCCGCCACATCTCTTCTCAAAGACCCTAGCTATTTTATTTCCATCATGTTTGTAAGCATATTTATGTGATTTGATATTAATGAAATGAAGCCTTATTTTTGTTGTATTTATATGTTTATGGTTATTTCTATATTCTGTTGCGTTCCTGCATAAAGTCGGATCAAGAAATCCACTATTGTGATAGACATTTCTTTTGTGTGGGAGCCTTTATGTGAGCGGATAAGATTCAATGCTAGCGAGCTCTATAAAGATCATCACGGGGGAGTTTAAATTTTTGTTATTTTCCTGATCTCATAAAAAAACTTGTATTACAAGAACACAAATTTGCAGGTTACAAAAAAAGTGTATTATTCGGTTTGCAATCACAACAAACTTCACTGACGAAGGTGAATTAGATGTTGTATCGCTTGATATTTCAGGAATTATTTTGGGTAGTCCTTACCTCTGTTAGGGTCCTATAAAGTATAGGATTCATAATTTGGAATTGACTTATGATAGTCTTGTAAAATATGTACATACCTTTCTTTTTGCAAGTTGTTTTCCCATATTTTGTAAAAAAATAAAAAATAAGAAATAAAAAAAGAGGGTGAAAGTCCTAAAAGAAATATCAAAGGACTTGAAAAAATATAGACCCCAAAAGAAAAAAAATGAAAATAAAACATGAAAGTGTGCAAGTCCAAATGCCACTACTTTTTACTTTTTGCAAATGATTATGGTAGAGTGTCAATAAATGCCATAATCCAAGACGAGTTAAACTGCTTAATCTTGACTTGTCATGTTTTCAATTTCCATGTTTTAGAAAGTGAATAAATATTTCTCAGACAGTTTAATCCTGACTAATTAGTAGATAGGTAGAGAATAAAGAGGTGCTCATCAGTTTAATCTGAGCCCTCAGATGATATAAGGTAGAATTAGATAGTTTTTATTGCTTTCAAAAGAATAAATGTTGCAAGGTTGCTAGCTCAAATGCACCTACTAAAAGAAGAAAAAATGTTAGATTTATATTGGGTAGGTAGAAAGAAGTGGGAAAAATCATGTAATATTCATCACCGGGAAAAAATAACTAATTTCCCTTTCCCCGTAAGTGTTTAATATTCTATACTGCCAATCAAAGAGGCTCAGAGCATTTCTCTGACTTTTGTTGGGACCAGACCCAAGGCTTAATGATTGAATAGTAGAAAATGTTGATTTCCTATAACAAAACCCCCATTTACCACTATTTACCCATCATCCATACATTTTAACTCATATTCATAAGTAAAAACCCTTTTTACTTAATGAAGCATAATACCTCACTTACTTATTTCCTTCATTCATAAAAACATAAAAAACCCTCAAAAAGCATTATATCCTAAGTAAAAGTGGAAAATTTATAAAAAGATAAGCTTTGCTTTAAGTTTTCACTTTACTCATCTAGTGTATTTTTGTGCATTTCATTTTCCCTTGTCATATTAATTTCTAACTTAGCTATTAAATCCCTAAAAAGACCTTATCCTATTATTATAACTACATTTATTTAAATATCCCCTAAAAACCCACTATTATAAGATTTTTTGACCAAAGCTATTATCCACATGGTAAATTAAAAGCCCAAATTATACTCCCTTTGGTCTAAAATCTAACCTTAACCAAAATATCCTGCCCCCGGTTTTAGGCCTTTAAAGAGTCTAAAACTATATAATAAAATAAAACTACAAAAAGGATTTTATGCATATCCTATGTATATCTAAGCGTAAAAACGTTTCCCGACCTATCCCATTTTACCCTAAGTTTTTATAAAGGTTCCAACCCCAGCGCCTTTATAAATACATTCACCATCCCTCCCCGCATAGACTTAAAAGTGACACTAACTGCATGAGGCAACAAAAAAAGTAAAACATGTGACGAAAGCATGACAAAAATAGCAAGAAACAAAGCTTGAAGTTGTGAATTAGAAGTAATAAGCATAACATAAAAGGAAATCTAAGCTAAAAAAAATGTTCAAAGAAAAGAAAAAAAAGGTTGACAAGTCAAAGTAATCGATTTTTTGTTTTTGTTTTTTGTGTATTCAATTTTTTTTTGAAGGTTTTATTTATGTACAAGGTTAATAATTCAAGACTTGCTTGTAATAATACACGGTGAAACTCATACAAGGTTAATAATTCAAGACGTGCTTGTAATCATACACGGTGTAGAGGAAAGAGTCTCGAATCTCAAAACCAAGATTTATGAATTGTTGGATGGAAATTAGGCAAGGGTGATAACCATGCCAACCAACCAGCATGAATGACAGAGACATTGGCTTAATAAGAAGCCAAAATTATTGTTGGCCACATCATATAATTTGTCAATTGACAAGTGTGAGTTAACATTCGTAAACCATAATAGATAAAAAGACTCATGTGAAACAAGCTCAAGGCTCATATGAAGAGTTGTATCGATGCAAACTTGGTAATACTTACAAACAAAAGGAGGCATGAATATATGCCATGTTTCAAGCTTGAACGTTTCACATTCAACTGATCGAACCAAAAAAGCATCCCCAAAATCAAGAAGAAAATATTCCCTCTCAACTTCATTAAAGAATACCTCATCGTCAATATCGAGAGAGTAGGAAGAATTTTAAAGATTTAAAGAGGATACCTCTCTTTCAAGTTCGTTAAAGAATAATTTGTTGTCTTCCATGTCATGACAAGGGTTTTCATCATCAAGACTCAACTCTTCACAAGCAAGGATTTATTCAAGGAGGGGTTCATGGAGAACTGTATCATTTTCCATATCATGAAAATATTCTTGAAAATTAAAGTTTGATCCATCTTCATCACACTTATCATAAATCATGTTGTCATAGGAATAAAGAAGGTCAAAAATAACTTTAGGGTTGAACTCATTATCACATATACAAGGTTTAGGGTCCTCTTGAAAGAGTAGGTCATAAAATGGATAAACATGACGTAGGGTTTATGGTTAAGTGAAGAAGGGATCAAGAAAAACCTCTTCACATGCATTAAGGGTCAGAATTTCAAAACCTGTGTACTCCCACCCAAAGGAAGAGACCTGGTTTCCCTTCTCTAGCCTGTACTGCCTTAGCCTCAAAGAGAATTTGGAAAGTTGAAGGATCATGGGTACTCCCACAAAATCTACACCACAATCCAAAATGTAGAAAGTTGGGCCAACAAGATTTGAGCTCCAATATTCTTTGTCTTTGAAGAGTGTAAGGCAAAAAAATCAGAGGCGGTATGAAGGTCATAAAATCTTGTCGACTAAAAAAATCAATGAATTTGTTAACATTGTCATGGGACAACTCAGAAGGAAGGTTGGCAAGGATGGAGAAAATATGCAAAGGCAAGAATTTGACCAAGACTTGGAAATAATTATGCATACTTTATGAAATGAAAACCAAGGAGAGTGAATTTAATCACTACCCAGTATGGCTGCCAGAATTTGTTGATGGTTTTGAGATGAAAAAGAAAAATTTTGGCACTACATCAACATATTTAACTTCTCAGTGGCTAATGAGAAGTAACAAGAACGTTATCTTAAGGTTTATATGCATGCAAGTAGGGGTTGAATACACACTAAGAGTGGCACAACTCAACCTTATTGCATGTCAAAGGAATTGCATCTGACTAGGAAGAGTCATGTAACTAAAAACACTGAAAAAAGAAACAAAATACTAACTAAATACACTAACCCTAAACACCAAATTATTTGTATAAGAATCAAACTAATTGATCAGGTGCTCAAAATTATGCTCAAAAATCAAAGTTGTTGAATTAGTGTGGAACCTGAACGACTGCGTAGATTTCATCTTTCCGAATCTGGCGCAACTCGTTTCATAGAAAACCGACACGGTATGCTCCCAAAAACCCATTCTGTCCACTTTGCCAAACATGTAAATTTTTTTAAAAAAAATTGCAGGATAGCCCAATCAGCAGTTTGTATAACTGACTGGGCATGCACAGTGGAGGGTTGACTTGGTCAAGGGATTTTCTTTGTCGAATGAGGTGATGCCAAGTGGCATATTATCATTCGTTCATTTGTGGTAAGTTTTGATTGGTGGATTGGTGGCCAACCACAAGCTGCCACGTGGCCTAGCCAGGGGCCACGATGTGGCAACCCGAGGGCCATCAAAATTTTGGGGTCAAGTCCAAGAAGCAACAGCGGGTGTTGAACCCATGACCACTGAGCACTAAGAAACAAGCCTTACCATCGCGCCCTATGCCATGAGTCTTAACATACCATGTATTCACTATGGTTTTGTTTTAATGTTTATGTCGCGTTGGGGAGAGGGGGCAAGGGTCTAGCCCTAGCCTTGGTCACTGCCATAAGCGAGACCATGGGTAGGAGGCTAGCCCTACATCCCCATTCAAAAACCATGGTCACCACAAAAAATGTAACCGTCAGGGATGTGAATGCCAACACCGCCACGGTAATCACCGAACTCCAACGATTTGCTAATCGTTAATTACCAATGGCTTCGCCATATGTGTCCACGTCTGGCGTTAAGTCCGGTGCATTTTTAGCCAAATTCGATGTAGAAAGAGGCTACACAGGAATTTTTGGGCATTTTGGAGCTGATGAAACGGGTTTGACAATTTTTTGAGCATTGTAAACACATGTAATCAAACTTTTGAGCATAATTGAAGAGGGCCAAGCCATTGGAAGTTGGACCAAGGAGACATAGCCCAGTCGAGGTGAACTCTTTCATCATATTATTTTGTGTGACTGTTTATGGTAATGTTCATGTCTATTAGATGCTAATGTTCAATGTTTTATTTATGTTAATTTTCTCATGAAATTCACATAAAAACACATAAAAACTCATATTAAACTTGCAATTAACCTCTCAATCCTCAAGCACTTTGTTTATATTCTGAATTGGATCTTAGCACAACAAAACTAATATTTCCATTCAAACCAAGTTGGTATAAGAGCTTTAGGTTTACTTGTGCAAGGAGGATTAATTTTTTTTGCAAGTGTTTAAATGCTTACAAGGTTGAAGCTCAAGAGAGGAGAAGACAAGCTTGTGGGTGCAGGTTCTCTAGTTGGAGCAAGGAGAAGGAGGGCACATTTGCCACCATTTCCACCACAATATTCACCTCTAATTTTAGTAGAAGATTCAATGAGCATGTCCCATGAAGGAGGAATTGATAACATGTCAGAGGATGAGAAGGATTTCAGGAAGGCTTTATTTGACATGACAGATGGTGAAGGTCCTCTATGAAGAGAGAAACACAAGAATGCAGGGTGAAAACTCTAGGCCTCCAAGAGGAGAGGGTTATCCAAGAGGAGGAGGTAATGGAAATGGTGATAAGCCACCATCTACTCCACCCTCATCCTCACCACCATATTCACCTTCATCTTCATCCTCTTCCAATACTACAACCCTTACACATACTCATCAACCTACCTCAAAATGAATTGGTAAACAACCCTTGTTAAAACTTGATATTAAATTTAAGATGCCTATGTAGAATTTTGAAGTGAATGCAGAGAGACTCGACAATTGGGTTTGTCACTTGGAGGTCTATTGCAGAATTCAAAACCTTCAAGATGATGATACAAAGATATAACTAGCTTCCATGAGATTAGAGGGTGCAACACTAGTATGGTGGGAAGCCAAGACACAAGGTGAGATAAATAAAAATGGTAAGATCTCACTCTCTTGGTCTAATTTCATTACTTCAATTAAAAGAAAATTTTACCCTCTAGCATATATGAAAAAAGCCATCATGAATTGGCAGAACTTCAGACAACTTAAGGGTCAAGGTGTGCAAGGTTACACCCAAGAATTTAGGAAAATAGCTCTTGTGTTAGGTGTTGATTTGCATTCACAAGACACATTACTGAACTATATAGGGGCTTTACACAACAACGTAAGGCATACTATCCTTATGCTCAATCCCACTAGCCTAGATGAGGTTTGTGTGCAAGCCACCCACCTTGAGGCTAGAGGGAAAAATATTCCAGAAGAGGGTAAAAATAATCCATTTAAGGGTGGAGAGAAAGGAAAGGGTTTCAAAGGAAATGGTTTCAAAGGAAAGGGAAAGAAAAATGTAGCCGTTAAAAAGGAAGGAGAGAAAATTACATGCAAACATTGTTCCAAAGAGGGTCATGATGAAGACCACTGTTGGAAGCTTCATCCAGAGATGAGGCTCAAGAAATTCAACAACAAGGGAAAACAAAAAATAGCTACAACCACTCAACGGGATTTGGGATCCAACTCGGGTGATGAAACTAAAACTACAGCCAAGGGAAAATAATCCATTCCTAACACTAGTTCATCAAATTGTCACACTAGTACTCCAAATGAAGAAATAAGAATTGAATTATTTCATGTGAGGGTTATTTGAAAACATACAAAAATCGACACACAATTTGATAGTGCGTCTAGAGCCAATTTGATATTTGAAGGCTTAGTCAAGAAATTTAATCTTGAAACCATTCCTCATCAAAAACCATATCCATTGGGTTGGATATGCAAGAACACAAATTTGCAGGTTACAAAAAAGTGTATTATTCGGTTTGCAATCACAACAAACTTCACTGATGAAGGTGAATTAGATGTTGTACCGCTTGATATTTCAGGAATTATTTTGGGTAGTCCTTACCTCTGTTAGGGTCCTATAAAGTATAGGATTCATAATTTTGAATTGACTTATGATAGTCTTGTAAAATATGTACATACCTTTCTTTTTGCAAGTTGTTTTCCCATATTTTGTAAAAAAATAAAAAATAAGAAATCAAAAAAGAGGGTGAAAGTCCTAAAAGAAATATCAAAGGACTTAAAAAAATATAGACCCCAAAAGAAAAAAATGAAAATAAAACATGAAAGTGTGAAAGTCCAAATGCCACTACTTTTTACTCTTTGCAAATGATTATGGCAGAGTGTCAATAAATGCCATAATCCAAGACGTGTTAAACTGCTTAATCTTGACTTGTCATGTTTTCAATTTCCATGTTTTAGAAAGTGAATAAATATTTCTCAGACAGTTTAATCCTGACTAATTAGTAGATAGGTAGAGAATAAAGAGGTGCTCATCAGTTTAATCTGAGCCCTCAAATGATATAAGGTAGAATTAGATAGTTTTTATTGCTTTCAAAAGAATAAATGTTGCAAGGTTGCTAGCTCAAATGCACCTACTAAAAGAAGAAAAAATGTTAGATTTATATTGGGTAGGTAGAAAGAAGTGGGAAAAATCATGTAATATTCATCACTGGGAAAAAATAACTAATTTCCCTTTCCCCGTAAGTGTTTAATATTCTATACTGTCAGTCAAAGAGGCTCAGAGCATTTCTCTGACTTTTGTTGGGACCAGACCCAAGGCTTAATGATTGAATAGTAGAAAATGTTGATTTCCTATAACAAAACCCCCATTTACCACTATTTACCCATCATCCATACATTTTAATTCATATTCACAAGTAAAAACCCTTTTTACTTAATGAAGCATAATACCTCACTTACTTATTTCCTTCATTCATAAAAACATAAAAAACCCTCAAAAAGCATTATATCCTAAGTAAAAGTGGAAAATTTATAAAAAGATAAGCTTTGCTTTAAGTTTTCACTTTACTCATCTAGTGTATTTTTGTGCATTTCATTTTCCCTTGTCATATTAATTTCTAACTTAGCTATTAAATCCCTAAAAAGACCTTATCCTATTATTATAACTACATTTATTTAAATATCCCCTAAAAACCCACTATTATAAGATTTTTTGACCAAAGCTATTATCCACATGGTAAATTAAAAGCCCAAATTATACTCCCTTTGGTCTAAAATCTAACCTTAACCAAAATATCCTGCCCCCGGTTTTAGGCCTTTAAAGAGTCTAAAACTATATAATAAAATAAAACTACAAAAAGGCTTTTATGCATATCCTATGTATATCTAAGCGTAAAAACGTTTCCCGACCTATCCCATTTTACCCTAAGTTTTTATAAAGGTTCCAACCCCAGCGCCTTTATAAATACATTCACCATCCCTCCCCGCATAGACTTGAACTGGGATCCCAACAGAGTATAATGTCTATAAAATTTCTCTCTCCCTTAGGCCATGCACATGAGGGGCTTTTATACTCCCTCAATGTAGTTTCAGTCAGTTGGAAATAGTTGGCCACGTGCTGGGGTGGTTGAACTACTGGAGTAACCATCAACCCAGCCCGAAAATAGGGAATTTATATATATTTTTAATGGTTTTAATGGCATACGCGGAAAATTACATATGGACTAGCGTATACACGCGGAAAAGTCTGGGCATACCCGCGTATGGGACTTTTAACACTGTTTTTTAGTGAATTTGTTCAAGTCTGTAGGAATGGGTGCCCAAAGCCATAAAGACAATCATGAATCACCTGAGGGTGAGAAATGATGCTATAACAACCTCCCCCTAGTTGGCCTTGGGAATCCATCTCCATGGATTACATGTCAGCCTTCCTTCTACTAAGCATGGAAATGACTGTGTTTTCATGGTTGTCGAAAGATTCTCAAAGATGGCCATTATGGTGGCCTGCAAGAAGAATATCACAGCAGAAGCCATTGCTAAACTCTTCTTTGAAGGAGTATGGGTGCACTTTGGTATCCCATAGTCTATCATATCAGATTGCGAAAGCAGGTTCCTCAGCACATTTTGGTCCAGTCTCTGGTCAATGTTGGACACCAAGCTCACCAAGTCCATAGCTTTCCATCCCCAAAATGATGGCCAGACAGAGGTAGTCAACAGGGTGACTATACACATTCTGTGCATGTACAATTCAAAGCATCCACGCACATGGGATGAGAGCCTTCCCTATGTACAACACAGTTATAACCGGGCTCTCCATAGCTCAACCGACCATAGCCCCTTTTAGGTGGGCTTGGGATTCCAACTACTATGTCCCATTGACGTAGCCATGCCATTTGCAGCTACTCAGGCCGATTTGGCTCATGTCCAGTCTGAAGCTGACAAAGAAAACAAATTCATCGAGTGCATTCAGCACATCTGCCAACAGGTTCATGACATATTGGACAGAGCCAATGCTAAGTACAAGCAACGACATGATCAACATCGGGTGCCACACAACTTCTAGGTGGGAAAAAAAGTGTGGCTAAATTTGCAGAAAGAGTGTTTCACTAAACCCCACCACAAGATTCACCTGCTCCGATATGGGCTGTACACCATCAGCAAGGCTATAGGGAACAATGCCTTCGAGCTCAGTATTCCACCATTCCTTGGTCTGCACCCAATATTCAATGTAGACTGCCTTTGTCCCTACTTCCCACCTCTATTGGACACCTTTGACATTGTAGAAGAACTCACACCAAAAGAGTTAAACCCATACTGCATGGAACAGGCCACCACAGACTGTATCATGGACATGCAAATCAAGAACACTCACAGACAGAAGATCCAATTGTATCGGGTTGCCAAAGCTAGCCAACTCCTGCACCAAGGAAAGTGGTTCACCAGGGACCAAGTTCAACAGAAGTTTCCTCATCTCATGGGGGAACTCAACGCAATGGGGACCATTGCTTCCTAAGGGGGGAGGAATGATCCAAGTGGATATTGGTGGCCACCTACCTATTCCACTTGGGGCCCCACCATTTTCTCTTTCAGTTTGTTCACAACTTACTATTTTTAGCATTTTTTCGGGTCCTGAACCTCTGGAGCTGTTTTGAAGCCCTAAACGGAGATAGTATGCCGAAGTTACGTCCCCGGGAAGTTGAAACACCAATTTACCCAAACGGGGCCCATAGTTTTTGTGCTTCATCTCCTAGGGTTAGGTTTTTGGACGTTTAGAGTTCTCCATTGTTTCTACATAATAAATAGGCCTTAGAGCCTCATTGTAACATAGTTCAGAGGTCTGTAGCCGCCACATCTCTTCTCAAAGACCCTAGCTATTTTATTTACATCATGTTTGTAAGCATATTTATGTGATTTGATATTAATGAAATGAAGCCTTATTTTTGTTGTATTTATATGTTTATGGTTATTTCTGTATTCTGTTGCATTCCTGCATAAATTCGGATCAAGAAATCCACTATTGTGATAGACATTTCTTTTGTGTGGGAGCCTTTATGTGAGCGGATAAGAGTCGATGCTAGCGAGCTCTATAAAGATCATCACGGGGGAGTTTAAAGTTTTGTTATTTTCCTGATCTCATAAAAAAACTTGTATTACAAGAACACAAATTTGCAGGTTACAAAAAAAGTGTATTATTCGGTTTGCAATCACAACAAACTTCACTGACGAAGGTGAATTAGATGTTGTATCGCTTGATATTTCAGGAATTATTTTGGGTAGTCCTTACCTCTGTTAGGGTCCTATAAAGTATAGGATTCATAATTTGGAATTGACTTATGATAGTCTTGTAAAATATGTACATACCTTTCTTTTTGCAAGTTGTTTTCCCATATTTTGTAAAAAAATAAAAAATAAGAAATCAAAAAAGAGGGTGAAAGTCCTAAAAGAAATATCAAAGGACTTAAAAAAATATAGACCCCAAAAGAAAAAAATGAAAATAAAACATGAAAGTGTGCAAGTCCAAATGCCACTACTTTTTACTTTTTGCAAATGATTATGGCAGAGTGTCAATAAATGCCATAATCCAAGACGAGTTAAACTGCTTAATCTTGACTTGTCATGTTTTCAATTTCCATGTTTTAGAAAGTGAATAAATATTTCTCAGACATTTTAATCCTGACTAATTAGTAGATAGGTAGAGAATAAAGAGGTGCTCATCAGTTTAATCTGAGCCCTCAGATGATATAAGGTAGAATTAGATAGTTTTTATTGCTTTCAAAAGAATAAATGTTGCAAGGTTGCTAGCTCAAATGCACCTACTAAAAGAAGAAAAAATGTTAGATTTATATTGGGTAGGTAGAAAGAAGTGGGAAAAATCATGAAATATTCATCACCGGGAAAAAATAACTAATTTCCCTTTCCCCGTAAGTGTTTAATATTCTATACTGCCAGTCAAAGAGGCTCAGAGCATTTCTCTGACTTTTGTTGGGACCAGACCCAAGGCTTAATGATTGAATAGTAGAAAATGTTGATTTCCTATAACAAAACCCCCATTTACCACTATTTACCCATCATCCATACATTTTAACTCATATTCATAAGTAAAAACCCTTTTTACTTAATGAAGCATAATACCTCACTTACTTATTTCCTTCATTCATAAAAACATAAAAAACCCTCAAAAAGCATTATATCCTAAGTAAAAGTGGAAAAATTATAAAAAGATAAGCTTTGTTTTAAGTTTTCACTTTACTCATCTAGTGTATTTTTGTGTATTTCATTTTCCCTTGTCACATTAATTTCTAACTTAGCTATTAAATCCCTAAAAAGACCTTATCCTATTATTATAACTACATTTATTTAAATATCCCCTAAAAACCCATTATTATAAGATTTTTTGACCAAAGCTATTATCCACATGGTAAATTAAAAGCCCAAATTATACTCCCTTTGGTCTAAAATCTAACCTTAACCAAAATATCCTGCCCCCGGTTTTAGGCCTTTAAAGAGTCTAAAACTATATAATAAAATAAAACTACAAAAAGGCTTTTATGCATATCCTATGTATATCTAAGCGTAAAAACGTTTCCCGACCTATCCCATTTTACCCTAAGTTTTTATAAAGGTTCCAACCCCAGCGCCTTTATAAATACATTCACCATCCCTCCCCGCATAGACTTAACCCGACGTTAAAGTGTTACCTTTTCCCTTTTCCCTTTATGTAAAACCTCACGTTTTATATAAAAATCAACTCAAGGTTTTGTAACCCCGCCTTATTGCACCTTCACCTATATATATAAAACTTTGTTATATATATATATATATGTGTGTGTGTGTGTGTGTGTGTGTGTGTGTGTGTGTGTGTGTGTGTGTATCACCACCTAACCCTGGTTAAACCTTATAATCCGCCTCATGCGCATTTAACCTTATGCCATTCCATATATGTAGGCTCCGCTTATATATATAAACCCATTACAAAGCAAACTTTGGTTATAATAAAAAAATATACAAAGGTTTTTATTGCATTTTTAACTCCGCCAACACATATCATTTATCCCGGTCCCACATCCATTTCGACAACAACTTCCCAATTGATCTCAGCCATTCGCTTCCTCCCAGATGATCCAACGGCACGAGATCTGTTTTGCGTCCAAAAACCAATCGGCCGCCCACAGCCCAAATGAACGCGAAATGGGCAGTTTTACTGTTCAAGCCTCCTGCGACGTGGCACATTTTCATTGCATCGCGTTTGTTTGGAGAAAAATAGCTTACCACCATTTTTTAATGCGAAAACCACCGATGCTTTTGCAATTTTAAAATCTAAACCATTCCCGCCAATGGATTTGACCTGCATTGAATGCATTAAAGATGATTCATATATTAAAATTAAAACCTTTGATATATCGTTTCTTATGTTTATTTGTGCATTCCCGATTGATAAACACTCCGCTCGACTGTGTAAAGACTCTTCTGCACAATTTTCAGACTTATATCCCGAGAAAAGCCCATTTTCACCGCAAATCCCCTGTTTAAAGACCCAGAAAGCCATTTTCTACTCCAACAAGTCGAACCAGAGCTTAAATTCAACCTCAAAACTTCGGAAACCCTCTCGTTTGTTAAAAACCTGCAGAAAGGGTATTTTTCAATATTTTGACCTGCAACTTTCAAAATTATACCATCTGTAAGCTGAAAAAGACTGAATTAAAAGAATTAACGGTGGGAAAACCCTTGCCAGTTTTTTCCAGGAAGCTTGAATTCCTCTATCAGCCGTTCAAAGTAAAAAAATCCACAGTTTACATCATCTTTTAACCCTTTAGGACCAATTTCGAACATAGAAGAAGTGTAAAGGCCTAAAAATTGATTAAAAGACTTATTTTCCACATTTGTACCATTCAGGAAACCCTGTTTCCTGTCTTAATCCAGTTTTATCTCTGATAAGCCGAAATTGAGCAATAAGAAACATTTTGAAGATAATCCTTTCCCAACAATTGCTCAATTTCCCTTTATTTGTGAAAATTAACTATAGAAAACTGTATATACTTGCTTTAGTTATTATAAGATGACTAAGAAATAGGCCATTCCCTTCCTTCTATTCCCACAGTTATACCTACTGTTGGTATTGTTGTCCCATCTACATTGGCAGAACACTTAGCACCAAAAGTGCCACTGGCAACTGCAGTGTCAGTGCAATCTATTGATACTTTAGCCACATGATCATCCACTACATAGGTACATCAAATAGGTAAAGCAAAAGATATAGTAAAATCCATGGAGGAGATGTCCCTAAAAAATAATGAGATAAACAATTTGAAAAAAAAACCATTCAAACTCTTGAATCATCCAACAGGAATGCATTGATTACATCAAAGAGACATGAACAAAGGGCAAAAAGACTTGAAGAAGAACAGGTACAGGCTTTGCAAAAGGAAGTGAACTTTAGTGAACAGGTGTCCTTTATAAAAAACTACCTTTGGACCAAAACAATTGAAGGCATACATCTCCAATGGCCTTCAATTCAAATTATATATGAGCAAAGAGATTTACTTTTGGCAGCTCAGGTAGAGATTCAAAAGACAAAGGAAGAACTTGCAAATAAACCATCTCAAGCTTTAAAGCTTATTACATTCTTAAACAGTAAAAACATAGTGGAACTTGAGGAGCTGAAAATATAGGATAGGACAGAAACAATACTTCAGATCAAGAAAGTCCTAACAAAAAGGAACATAATCAAATATTTGGAGGAAAAGTGTGAGGCCATGAACTTATCAATAACAAAGTTTTTGACAAAATATACAATGTTGAGGAAAGCTAGCCTCCCAAACATACAGGGCTTTAATGAGAAACTGCTGGTCCAAACAGAGTGTGATAAGAAGATAAGGGACCATGCTAAAGAACAAGTGAACAAGCCTCTACCACAAGGTTCCCCCACTGGCAAATTTATTCTACAATACTTTGAAGACTTATTTTTTCTGCAAAATGAGATTAAACATATTTTCATTGTCAAACCAAATTTTGCAAAGTACACTAATGCAGATGAAAGCTACAGAGAGTTGAAAAACATGAAGATACCTGATGCAAAATAGTGGCAAGAGTTTACAAATCTGTTATAGCAACATAGACGCAGAACAGTGAAGAAAAGTACAAAGAAAGCAGTCAAACTAAGAAGAAAAGAATAAAAAAGCTTATTTGATTTGATTTTTACTTTTGACGAGTCTCTTTATAGTAGTAAAAAGGTAAAAAGGGAAATCTAGTATGACAAAAAAATGATATGACAGTAAACTGACTTTTCTACCACAGTAAAAATTCCTTTTACAACTGTTAAAAGGTTAATATATCAGTTTAAAGTGTATCGGGATAAAGAACAGGGTCAGAGAGTATCAGAGAAGAAACAACCAACTCATTTTTTACTATTGTAATTTCTCTATTTTACAAGCAGTAAAATGACAGATGAACAGAGTGAAAGAGTATCAGGAAGAAAGACAACGTTAAAGGGTGTAAAGTGAAAAGAGTATCAATCAAGCAATCTTCAAAGAGATATTTTCCAAATATGCTAGCAAGCATGTACACCTAGTCAACAAATTGTTTTGATTAGATAATGTTAGTTCTTTTTTTCTAAGTAAGAGGACAATTTGCTAAGTTGTTAAGTAGCTGTCCCTCCTAATGTGTAAAGATATTTTTATTTCCTAGAGTTATTACTAGATTTCTCTAGGATATTTTGTAATAAACATTTGTATAAATACTTCAGTTTATGAAGTGTTTAGTGTGGAATAAAATTGCTAAGAAAATTATAGACATTTTTCTGGTACGTTGGAGGCTCACATGTGTTGATTTCAAAGCAGCAGTCTAGACATTAGCCAATTGGACTTCATAATTCAGGATTCATGCGATAATTTGAAGAGTAAAGTGCATCTATCTTGTCATTGTTTACTTTCTAAGTTCCATTCATTTCATATATGTTGTTCAATCTTAATGATTAAGTAGGATTATTACTTCAGGACTAGTGTTAGAACTCCCTATTTTAACTACTTAACCATTTAAATGTTTTTTGCTGATTTCCAGATTTAGGAATTTTTAATTGCTCCTGGTCCCGTTTGACCCCTGCCTCCTTCCTCTTTTTCCGGATCAAAGGATTCTTCATTGCCCTTTATCCTGAAACAAGCCATCTCATCAAAACAATCTATCCAAATCTCTGAGGGTTATCTACCTTTCCCTGAATACATTAGCATCCTCTTGGCCTTGCCTTCTAGTTTTGCTTGCTCAACTTTGACTCCATAGCCCAATGGACTAGTAGATCCCTCTTTAATTTGTCTTCAAGTAATCTTATTTTCCACCAAGCATTTCAAAATCAAAACCAAATTGAACTATCATAACTAGCCTAAAAAATTAAACAAAAGCAAAGTTAAATCATAAAGAGAGAGCCCTCTCTGAAATTTAGGAAGGCTAGATCCTAAATTTCCAAAGTATGTTTGTGGTTACCTCAGACTATTTCTCTTGAACTTGGAGAAATTACTGAGTGATAAAAACCTCTATGATAGAAAATCGTTCTTCTATCGTGATGAAAACAAGTACCACTTTTTCAAATATTGTTCAAAGTATATTGTGAGAGCTCATTGCAAGAAACTAAATCTTTCAATAGTTAATGCAGGGCAAATGAAAAGACTAGTGAATTCAAGAAAGAATTTTGTGCTTCTTATGATTAAACCAAAGAATGATGTTGATTATGAAGAATTTCAAGGTTGTGATCCAAATTTGAAATATGATTTGATTGAAGTGGTTAATCAAAATAATGAGATGTTTCAGGAGCCAAAGGGGTTACCTCCCAAGAGGGGAATCCACCATGAAATACAATTGCAACAAGATTGTCCTCTTCCTAACATTGGCATGTATAGGATGTAGGTGATGGAGAGTGTTGTGGTTCCTGTGATTTGGCAGATTTGGCAATACCAAATGACAAGACAACATCAAACCACTTTGGGATCTCAGGATCTAGCCCTCCTGGATCCAGAGAGGGATCTCTCTATAAAAACAAAGAATAATATATCTTTGAAGTCCAAATTTATGGTATTAGGCTAGGTATGAAGCACAGGGGTTTTGGTTTATTTGTTTGGTTGGAGATCATTAACTGAGAAGGTTATGTGAAGTGAAGAAGGAACAAAGTAGCAGGATGTTTCAGCATGGGAAAATAAGTCAAGGGAAGTGCCAATCCATTGGGCTATGGAGTCATAAAAGGGTTTACTTGCATAACAACTATCCAAGGGTTTCCATAGGGTAGGTCATCTATACCAAAGTATCTCTTTAGATAGGTGGTGAGATGGAACATTAAGAAGTGGGGTGAAAGAAAGAAACCAAAGTGCAGCCTAAGATTAGGTAAGGACTTTGAACCTATCCTGCTTTTGACATACTCACAAAGGAAACTCTCAGTAAAGACACAAAGGGTAGCTTAAGATCAAGGAAGGACTTTTAACCTAACCTGATTTCAGCATACTCTCAAGGGAAACAATCCAGTAGTCCTCATAACCACTTTCAGACAGTAGAAAACGTTTAAGATTAAACACAGAGCAAGGCCTAAGATCAGAGAAAGACTTTTAACCTTCAATGCTTTTGACACCAACTCACAGGGAAACTTTCAAGGCAAACTGTTGGAGAAGAAACTAGAGGACAAGGCTAACCATAGACTTCTCTAGTTCAATATTTACTTAGCATGAAATGAAAATATCTTTCAAGGACAATACTTCAAGTTGTACTCAGCAAGACATGGGCTCACCAACATTTCTTAACTGGTTATACTCTATAGAATTACCCTTAAATACACAATCAAAGGAAAACATAAAGATAAATATTTACAGTGAGATTTAGGGTACTTCCAACAGTATGTCCTAATCTATGTTTTCTGTTCTTTATCGAAGAATAGTGGACAATATGAAAAACATGAAAGGAGACAATTACAATAAGGAAAACATCACCGATAATATAGACCAGGATCCTGTGAATCTGCTTGTTTAAATGATGTGCAACACCAGTCACATATTTTGAGTCCAATGGCTCTTTACAGTCCAAACTTCTCTTCCCAGCCTACTATATTACAAACTACTCAGCTACTTCCCCTCAATAACAGTTCAAACAGTCAATAAAATCCCAACCCTTTACAATGAATATTCAATGAGTACTTATAGGGGAATAAGGAGGTGGAGTAGTAGATATGAACTTAAATGATTAATTAAGACAAAGGGGAGGAAGTATTCGAATGCCCACTCTGCTTAATGGCTCTGCATTAACATGTTGGTACCCTTTAGGCTGGTTTAGAAATATTTGTCAGGTTGACAATAACTTCAGGTATGTCTCTTGAAGTACTCTCTGGCTGTTGGTACTCTGTTTTGTCTTCTGAGATAAGTAAGGTGATAGAAGGTTTTTCAGGTCTTCCATGCTTGCATAATTGTTGTCCTGACAATTTTTAAAGCCTCTTTCAGTGTAATAATTGTTCTAGTGTTCGACTGAAAATGGAGGAGGTTGTGTAGCTAGTCCTTCTTTGGAGAGGAACGTTCTGCTGATCTTTCTCTAATTGTGTTTAGGCTTCATTTAGCCTCTTTAATCATCTTCATGGTTCTAATCCTTGCTGACTGTGGATTAGGCTTCTTAGTCTTCAATATTATGCACTAATCTTCTTAATCTTCTTCTGATACTCTTTAAACTTTCTGCTGACCTGTTTGTGTGAATATACAGGTTACAGAGGCGCTGGAGAGTTATGTCAGGGTTTAATAACCTAATCTTCAATAAAACATGTTTAAACCCTCTCAGGGATGTCTTCCTCTACTATCTTTGGCTCTGGGGCTGGCTTTCTGTGCTCAATATCACCATGACTGTGACTGTGGAGACAGAATGAATTCACCAATCTGTAAACCCTGCAAAACAAAATAAACACATTATAAAAACCTGTGGGAGTGAGGATGGCTGCTTCAGAGGCTTGTGGGGATGGAGGAGCAGTGAGGGGAAAAACTGGATTCAGCGGAAAATGGGCTTAAAATCATGGCGGAAGGTGAAAAAAGGTCTGATGGGAGTTTGGGTGCGATGTGCGTTGTGGACCATTAGATTAGAATTATCAACAGTGGATATTGCTCGATGGAGTCATTGGGGGAACATTTGAGAAACAATGAAATGATAGCACGATATAATGTGGGCCATTAGATCAGGATGATCTACGGCTGTGATTTAAATTGGAAATGACGTTGCGGGGAGGTGGGCGATATGGCGGAAAACCGGAAGTGGTTTTTGCACACAAAAAGGGGGGGAGGCGATATCCACAAAAAAAAACGCGATTCCATACACCTTTTGACATGCATCCCTTCGAATACCGCCCATTTCACGTAATTTTTTGGCATTAACTCTCGGACACAAAAATTATGTGAAATGCATCGGCAACCATTGGATTGGAGGCTGCAGATCCAAAGGTGCGGATCGCACGCGATGGGTGAAGAGCTACGTTGGCGGAAGAAGTGGTGGGGTCAGGGATGACGTGTTTTGTCTTGTTGCGTAGTGAATGGATATTGGTTCATCGCACTACGTCTTGGTCGTTGGATTGTGCGATCGGACAGTCGAGATTTAAAGAGAAAGCGGAGTTTTGAACAGGAGGAAAATGGGGTAAGTGAATGAGCGGAAATATGGGAGCCATCGGATCTGTAGGAATGGATGGCGGAGATCTAATCGGCGATCAACGGAACAGTGAAAGGGAGAAAGGAAAATGTGGAGTGTGATGAAATCTTGGCCGTCGGTTCTTGTGTATTTGATGGTCAGGATCAAATCGGGGAATCAGGCCATCGGAGGAAAAGAAAGAAGGGAAAACTGTGTTTGCGATATGCGATTAAGCATTGGCCATAGGATCGGAAGAGATCAACGTTCAGGATCAAATCGACGGGGTGATGACGGAGGGCTAGAATCGATGGAGCGATGCGATTGAGCGCGGACCATCGGATCTAACTTGATCGACGGTGGAGATTAAATCGGAGGTCGGGAGGAGAAGGGGCTCATCGCATCAGAAGATTGGAAGAATAAAGGAAAAGTCGGGGAAAGGAAACTCTGATTGTGATGAGCGATAAGGGTTAGCACCTGGTTATGGCTCCGGGTCACATGCAGAAAAGGGGCTAGGGCTAAGGCCGAAAGGGGCTTAAGGCCTTAATGTTAAAAAATGGGTTTTATAGGATTTTGAAGGGTTTTTTGAGGAATTTGGAGGTTCAGATAGATGGAAGGAGGGATTTTTAAACCAAATAAAGGGAAATATAAGGTTTAAAAGGGGATTTAGGAAGTTTTAGAGGTTAAATGAGGGTGTTTTTTGACGGATTTTTGAAAGAAATAAGGATGAAAATGGGGATTTTGTGGGAGTGAAAAGGAGAAAATGGAAGCCTTTTGAAAACAGTTTCTTTCACAAAATAGTAGGGCTCATCAATGGAAACAACAGTGAAGATAATTCTGAAGGATAGAAAACACATGGAGGCTTCAAGAATGATGGATTTACAAAGGAAATGTTTCTCTTGAAGACTCAGAAACATATTTAGCCACCTGTTTGCTTTGAAAAAATATTATAGGTGGCTAACAGTGGCTCCACATGGGGATGGCATCTTCTTGAAGGTGTCAAGAATCTTAGATATAATCTTTGGAAGTAGGCCAGATGCCTGGTCCTTGACTGTTTTTTCTTCTTTGATCAGCTGCTACAAACATGATGGATATTATATCAGTAGAAAACATTTTCCCAAGCAACTACCTACCCATCCTACTGTCCTAAGATTTTTTCTTCAAGGTGCACTTAGACTTGCAGACCTTTCACATCATCATTATTTTGCAAACAGGAAAAATACACCTATCTACTGCTACCCTTATTTCTCCATGAGACCAGATTAAACAGTTGGACTCACAACTTCTCTACCTAAACTAATATCTGCTAGGATTAAATTGTCTGACAGATTTTCATTCTCTACATTCTAAAACAGAAATTTAAATACAAACAAACCATGATTAGACTGTCTGATTTGCTATGGGTCCATGGCATAAAGACAGGCTGCACATGGACTGAACTTTGCAGAAATTAAAAACAAAATTTGAAGGCTTCAGATCTGAAAATCACCAACATCCTTCCTTCTTCTTGTGACTTAGATTTTGAGCTTTTTAGAGTCACCTTCTTTCTTCTTTTCAGCTCTGGTTTTGATCTTGTTAGAGATGCTTCTTCTTATTTTATTTGTTGGTTCAAGTTTTGAGCTTATCTGAACCCTTCTCTTTCTATTTTTGTATTTTTTGAATTTTTCTTCAAAGTAAAATCAACAACTAAGTAAATGCTCACATGCTGAGCTTTATTGATATTCCTACCTACCCTACTCTAACTTGAAATATTTACATTTCTAGCTTACAAAATCTCTTTTCCAATACATCCAATCAATTAGATGATCCCATGACTGGTTTCTTCTCATCTCTTTGAGCATGTGGGATAGGTAGGGTCACTCCCATTCTCTTTGCTTTTTAACAAAAGCTTCTAAAATTCTTCTTGTTGTCTGCAACAAGCTGCTCTTGATGGCTTTTGATCCTTCTCTAAAAGTCTGCAGGAAATGAGTATAAGGATCTTGAAATAATACCTGGTTGTGAGTATCTGACAAGTAGGCTTCAACCAGGATTACTTCCTCTTCCACTGGATCAAGGAAAAGATTCTTTTGAGAAAGAAACTCTTCCTCATCTTCATTCTTTTTTGAACTGGAGGAATCATCATACACTGCAGTGTTGTCCTCTTGTAGCTCTGAGATATTCTGATCTGGTGGGCTGAGTTGTGTGAAGAGATCAATGTATTCTTGAGCAGGGGTCTGTTCCATTGCTTCCTGTTTTTCAAGAGAAGGCTCCTTGGTTTCAATCTGCTCAAAAATTTCTTCATTGTTTTCCTCTTCATCCTTTGAGATGAAAGGCTGCTGATTTCCAATCACATGGAAACTATTACTGATGAGTTGTAATGAGGTGGGGCAAAGATCCAGGGATCCTTCACCCTCTTATGCACTTTTAAATATTTCTTCATCAGTATCGTAAATAGCCTGACTTGGCTCATTACTTTCTTGAAGTTGATGGAACTGATTTTCCTCCCACAAATCTACTGATGATGGCCCTACAAGATCAACTTCTGTTTGGAGAACATCATCATCAGAAAGATCAAACTTAGGAAAATCATGAATGTAAGTAATGCTACCAATCAGACATAATGGATTATCAACAAGTTTTCTTCATTCTGATTTACAGGGGAGCTTTCCAAGTTTATACAACAAAACTCAGTAGATGAATGGAAAAGAGTGCCTGTTCTGCAAAAAATTTCAGAGGCTGGCTGTCTATTGATGATCTAATCTATTTCTTCTTCTGTCAAAAGGGAAGATGTTCTTGTGTTTCTTCGAGTAGAAATACAGCAGCTCTTTGTTTCCTGTGAAGACTGAATTTGAGGCTAGATGTCTTCTTGGGCCTCTTCTAGGGGATCTTCATTCGTTCTTGCAGGGAAACCTTCAGGATTTTCTAATGTTTCCTGATCTTCTTCTATCTCAAACAATTCCTCATGATTACTATGACACTTAGTTTGGGTACAAGGCTCATGAGTTGTTTTTCCTACATTATCAAGATGCCACTCTTCTTGTGCAATCTGAAATGGGTTACAATCTAGAGGGGGAGTTCCTATATGTGCTAGTTCTCCATCCACATCAGATTCTGTGTTTTCTAAGTGGCTACTTGTTTCCTCCAAGCACTGCTCACTATAAGTACTTGCAATTCGGTCATGAAATTCTCTAATCAACATAGTACAAGATATAGGTAGGAAATCAGGAATTTCTTGACAACCTTCCTCATTGTTTTCTCTGTCACCTTGCTCATTGTCTAGGTCTTGTAGTGGTTGATTAGGAGAAAACATGGGTTGTTCTGGATAATCAATATATGTATCAGCCTCATGCCTATCAAATGTTTCACTAAGTATGTACATCATTCTTCCCACTCTATCCACTAATGCATCTATTTTTGCTTCTCCGTCCATACTTGGATCTATGTTTTGTAAATCAGAAAAGAGGTCACTATATCTTATTGAACCAGTTCAGGGTCTTATACCAGTGGAGTCATTTGGCCTTTTAGGATTTGTGGAGTGTGGAGTCGCCAGGTGGAGGATTTTCAATGTTTTAATGAGGGTTGCTGTCCACCATCAGCAATTATACCAAATCGAGGCTAATTGGTCTTCGTCCCCAGCGGATTCACCATTATGTTGTGGTTCCTGTGATTTGGTTGATTTGGCAGCACAGGGGGTTTTGGTTATTTGTTTGGTTGGATATCATTAACTGAGAAGGTTATGTGAAGTGAAGAAGGAACAAAGTAGCAGGATGTTTCAGCATGGGAAAATAAGTCAAGAGAAGTGCCAATCCATTGGGCTATGGAGTCATAAAAGGGTTTACTTGCATAACAACTATCCAAGGCTTTCCATAGGGCAGGTCATCTATACCAAAAGGTCTCTTTAGATAGGTGGTGAGATGGAACATTAAGAAGTGGGGTGAAAGAAAGAAACCAAAGTGCAGCCTAAGATCAGGTAAGGACTTTGAACCTATCCTACTTTTGACATACTCACAAAGGAAACTCTCAGTAAAGACACAAAGGGTAGCTTAAGATCAAGGAAGGACTTTTAACATAACCTGCTTTCAGCATAATCTCAAGGGAAACAATCCAGCAGTCATCTTAACCACTTTCAGATAGTAGAAAACATTTAAGATTAAACACAGAGCAAGGCCTAAGATTAGAGAAAGACTTTTAACCTTCACTGCTTTTGACACCAACTCACAGGGAAACTTTCAAGACAAACTGTTGGAGAAGAAACTAGAGGAGGGCTAACCATAGACTTCCCTAGTTCAATCTTTACTTAGCATGAAATGGAAATATCTTTCAAGGAAAATACTTCAAGTTGTGCTCAGCAAGACATGGGCTCACCAACATTTCTTAACTGGTTATACTCTATAGAATTACCCTTAAATACACAGTCTAAGGAAAACATAAAGATAAATATTTACAATGAGATTTAGGGTATTTCCAATAATATGTCCTAATCTATGTTTGTTGTTCTTTATCAGAGAATATTGGACAATATGAAAAACATGAAAGGAGACAATTACAGTAAGGAAAACATCACCGATAATATAGACCAGGATCTTGTGAATCTGCTTGTTTAATTGATGTGCAACACCAGTTACATACTTTGAGTCCAATGGCTCTTTACAGTCCAAAATTCTCTTCCCAGCCTACTATATTACAAACTACTCAACTACTTCCCCTCAATAACAGTTCAAACAGTCAATAAAATCCCAACCCTTTACAATGAATCTTCAATGAGTACTTATAGGTGAATGAGGAGGTGGAGTAGTAGATATGAACTTAAATGATTCATTAAGACAGAGGGGAGGAAGTATTTGAATGCCCACTCTGCTTAATGGCTCTGCATTAACATGTTGATACTCTTTAGGCTGTTTTAGAAATATTTTTCAGGTTGACAATAACTTTAGGTATGTCTCTTGAAGTACTCTTTGGCTGTTGGTACTCTGTTTTTTCTTCTGAGATAAGTAAGGTGATAGAAGGTTTTTTAGGTCTTCCATGCTTCCATAAATATTGTCCTGACAGTTTTTAAAGCCTCTGTCAGTGTAATAATTGTTCTGGTGTTCGATGGAAAATGGAGGAGGTTGTGTAGCTAGTCCTTCTCTGGAGAGGAACATTCTGTTGATCTGGCTCTGATTGTGTTTAGGCTTCATTTAGCCTCTTTAATCATCTCCGTGGTTCTAATCCTTCCTGATTGTTGGTGTCCCATGTTTTGATAGTTTGGAAAATCAAAAGACAAGGCAACATTAGAACCAATCTTTAGAGTTACAGGATCTAGTCCTCCTGTTCTCAGAGAGGGATCTCTCAAAATTTTGTTTTGCAAAGGTTTATCTTGTGTGCTTTGAGTATTGGTTTTTAGACTAGTTATTAAGTGCAGGTGTTTGTTTGTTTGTTTGGTTGGATGGAATTGATACAACAGAACATGAAAGATCTAGGAAAGATATATAGGACACAGAAATATCTAGTTCATTGGGCAATGGAGTCAAGAAAAGGTCATAAAAAACTCATCAATGGATATGGGATATCAAAGGGAAAATCTAACTTGGCCACAAGATCCTTTTGTTTTTGGAGTGATATGAACATTAATGATTTGGAAAGAGAGGTTTAATTCTCAACAAAGGGATTTCGAAAACATAATTTGAACAATAAAGAGCTTTTTGATAGATAGGGCTAACCATAAATTCTACAAATCACACCTTTAAGCAAATAATGATTTCAAACAACTTTTGAAATGAAATCTAAGATTATGGGAACACCCTATTTCCTCAAAGATTTTATTTCAAATGACTTAGAAAACATAAAAGTTTCACTGATAATTGCAGTCATAGAAGAGGGAACACCTAAATACATCCATGATCATAATTATAACGACCTTTAAGCCAACTGTTAAAGTGAGGACAAAGGGCAAGATCAAAACAGACCTCTTTGATTCACTGTAAGCAAAGAACTTCAAAGGGAGACTTCAATAACAGTTTTCAAGTGGCAACAACTGTTCAAACTGAAACCATAAATCATACTGAAACCAACTGTTCAAACTATTAAGGAAATAAACAAGCATGGAGATTAAAGAGAGAGATTAAAGACTCTAAAATACTTCAGCAGAAGAAAACATAAAATAGTGAAGGATGAACAGGTCTAAGGTGCTTCCAAGAGTAATTTCTTAGCCTAAAAATTTCAACCTACTGTAGTAAGAAGTTATGGAACATAATGAAAACAGGGGAAAAACATTAAACAGTTCCGAATACTTCACCAACAGCCAAGCTCATGGATCCAATGATAGAGCCTTCGCAGGGACAAATATGCAACAGCATCACCAAGACTTCCAAGACTCCAATTTGTTCTTCAACTTCAACAGACTATGTATTATTTGGAAGAGTTTCAATATTACAAATTTGTAATCAACAACAACCAACCAACGAGTTCTCATCTTCTACAGAAGTATTTATAGAAGGATGAGGAGGTGAGATCTGATAAAAGATCTTTTAAGGCAATTAATATAGATTCAAGACTTCTTGGCCTTTTGAGGGGCTCGATGAAGAAGTTTACAGGTGATTCTCTGTATTAACTATTTTACAATTAATATCAAAGCTCGGTGGGAGATTTACTTGAATTTGAGGCTCTATCGTAATGTTTGGAGTAACTTTGCAGATATTTCTGCATTTATTTCCTTGCAGAAGTAACTATCTAGCTGTGCTGAGGCAAAATATATGATTCTGCAATAAGTCCAGCCTCTGTTTGAATGCTTTGAGGCAACAGGTGGAGTTTATGGTAGCTGAGGAATCAATTCGCTTCAAATGTGGTGGTGGAGGGCTGCCTGCTTGTTTAAACACTTATGATTTCCTTTAATTGTGTTTTAATTCTAGGAATTAGGCTTTTGATAAGCATTCTTAGCCATAATTCCAAAATTTGTCTTCAATCTTCATTCTGCTGTGCTATGTCTTCAAAACTGATACTCTTTTAACTGTGTTTTTAATAAAATAGTGTCTTGTCGATGTGCAGGCTGCGTCGGGCTTCTAAAGGCATCAATGCCAATGAAACATTGATACAACATTGAATCCAACCCTGTGAATAGCTTTCTTTTATGAATCGAAGGCACGGGAATCATCATTCCCAGCCTTCGGCCTTTAAATAATGGAAAACCATTTAAATCCTGCATAAAACACAAAACAATTAAGAAATCCTGCGTACTTTAAGTTTAACTGCTTCAGATGGTGGGGAGGGAACGTAACCATTGGATGTGGGACCCGGCGGTATGAATCGCAATCGTAAATAGGGACGGGAAGCGGATCGCAATCGCAAATCGGGAAAGGGATAAAGGCGGAGTAATCAACATCAAGTTTGCGATGCGATTGGGGAAATCCCTTTGTAAAAACAAAACAAATGAATTTTTGACCTTTACAAAGGAAAACAGGGTTTTTGTTATGAAAGGCAGAGGAATGAGATGGTGGGACCGGGGGTCTATCGCAATCACAATATCAGAGCGGGGATTAATCGCAATTGCGATAGGGAAAACATGCGATGTGATGGGAGAGAAGGCCTTTGTAAAAATAAAACAAATGAATTTTTGACTTTTACAAAGGAAAAAAGGGGTTTTATAAGGAATGGGCAGAAAGACCATATGGTGGGCCCAAGGGGTTAATCGCAATTGCAATATCGGAGGGGAGCGGGGGTAAACGCATCGGGAGAACAAAATTTGCGATTATGCGATCAAGCGGATCGGCGCGATGGTGTGAGGACTTGCGACGCGATCAATCGCATCGCAAATATTTGCGATGGAAGATTGGAGCACTACACATAAAACATGCGATTTGTGATTTGCAATCAGGCGGATTTACGATATCATTGGTCATATCGCAAATATTCGCGATGAGTAATCAGAGCATTCAGAATAGAACATGCGATTTTGCGATTTGCGATTATGCGATAGGCCCCCAAGGCATTAAGCGCTTGGTTTTAACACGTGGGCATGTGGGGGGAAGTGGTTAGGACTTAGCCCAAGGGGGCTTAGGTCCATAGTAATAGAACTTTGTTTTTTATGAATTTTTCAAGGTTTTAAAATGGATTTGGGGGTTTCGGTAAGGTTAAAAAGTGAGTTCTTAACCTTGTAAAGATGATTTTCATGAATGGAAGAAGGGAAATCATGAAAACAAGGAGTTTTTGTGGAGAAAAAGGGGAGCAAATGAAGGTTTGAGAAGGGGGAAAATGATGGTCTTTCAGTAGTCTTTCACTTGGAATCAGCAAAATTTTCCGAGTATAAAAGGCAAAGGTAATGAAGATTTTGGACAGAGGCATGAGGCCTTCAAGGAGCCTTCAAGAGCCAACAATTTTTAGTGATAAAATTTGTTCCTTGGAGGCTCAAAAAGTCTTAGCCACCTTTTGGTACCACAAATTTTATAGGTGGCTAACAGTGGCTCCACTTGGGGATGATGCCTTCTTGAAGGCATCAAGAACCTCAGACTTGCATTCTCTAGGAGGCTGACCTATGCCTGATCCATTGGGCTGCCCTTCCTTTGCTGGGATGATCTTGCTCTGAAAACATATTGGCAGCTATAAAAAAAATGGATTTCCATCAACACAAACTTTCTACCTACCCAATCCTACTGATCTAACATTTTTTCTTCATTAGAGTGCACTTGGATTGGCAAACTCTTTTTACAACATTTTATTCTTTTGAAAGCAAGAAACCTAATTTATTTCTACCCCTTATTTCTCCCTGAACTCAGATTAAACAGTTGAGTTCAGATGCTTCTCTACCTCATCTACTATCTATTGGGATTAAACTGTCCAACATATTTTTATTCTCTAAATTCTACAACAGAAATTTAAAAACAGTCAAGTCAAGATTAATCTGTTTGACTTGCTGTGATCCATGGCATAAAAACAAGATGCACATGATCATTTATTTTGCAGAAAATTTAAATCAAAATGGAAGGCTTAAGATCTGAAAGTTTAGAGCACTGCCTTCTTCCTTTTGCAGCTCTGTTTTGACTCCTTTTTGAGTTGTTTCTTCCTTGTTTTCTAGTTCATATTTTGAGCTAATTATAACCAGATTTTTACATCTCTTTGACTCAGAAAAATAAAACAGATTTGAGTCATCTCTCTTTTGGAAACTTAGGTTCAGATTTTGAACATGTTTTAACCTTTAATTTCTATCCTAATCTATCTACTGATAAGCCAAGATTAAACAGTTTGGAAAATAAAATTCACTTCCTATCAGCAGAAAATTGAAAAATAATTAGTCAAGATTAGGCTGTTTGACTGACTAGAAGTGTGTTTTGTAGGAGTGGCATTTAAGCTTGCACACTTTCAGATTTTGTTTCTCTTTTTTGGTACGGGGCAATACCTTTCTTGTTTTACAATCTGCCCTCTTTTCTCCTTTTATTGCTTTTTGTATTTTTCTTTTTCTTTTGAGACAAAAATAGACAACTAACTAAGTGCTCAAAGGCTAAGCTTTATTGACATTTCTACCTAACCTAATCTAACTCTTGAAATAGTTCAGCTCTATATAGTACAATAGTGCCAATGTAGCCAGTTAAGTAGTGACAAAAAGAGGTAGAAAATCTGACTGCTTGTCAGAGATAGCCATAGGGTACTTTGAATGTGGGTCTTTAAAACCAAGGCCACCACCAGTGGTGACCACTTCTGATGTATCTGGCTCTTGCAAAGGGTCAATGATTGGGAACTTGAGCCAATCAGGACATCCATATATTCTGCCATTGGATCAGAAAGAACATGATCTAAACTTTCTTTTTTTAGGCCTTCCATGACTGGTAGGCTATCTGAATCCTCGACAGCTTGTTTCACTGAATCTTCAGTGTGGCTCTTGAAATCATATTCATCTTTTTCCTGCACATCAAAAGGCAGTGAAATTTCTCTTTATTTTGGGGGAGGAAGACTTTCCAAAAATGCTTTAGGGTCTCTAAATTGGTATGATTGTTCTTGTGAGTTTTAAATTTCAATTTCAATTTCATATTTTTCAACCACCAATTCTAAAAAAACTTTCTTAAGTTCAGGTTTAGGATTGAATTGTGAGCTGAGAAGGATAACCTCTGGAAGGTCCCCATATTTAAGATCTACCAGTATACTTGATATTCCACAATGAAACTCTGCTATGGGACTTGGCTGCATTTCTGTAAATTGTTCAGAGTCTTCTATTAGTGGAGTCATTAGGTCTTTTGGGATTTTGGAGTCGCCAGGTGGAATATTTTGAACTTTTTTGTCCACCAACAACATGAGTGGGTTTGCTCAATGCATTCCCAAGGGAGTTTTCAAGGAATAGTGAAGTAATAGGCCTACTGGAGGCCAGTGGAGTCGCCAAGTGGAAACTATTTAGCTTTTATGAAGGTAAAATATTGGATGGTTCCACCACCATGTTTATTATGAGGCCAAACTGAAATGTTTTGGGTTTTCTGAGTTATTTTGGTCTTACAGGTTATGAGAGTGTCCTAAATCTGACTTAACACTTAGCTAGGGCGTCAAACATATAGAGTTCACTCTTATGGCTTGGTAACTGATTCCTTCAAGGTTTGATAAGGTTTGATGAGAATCCTAAGGGTTACTTAGTTTTTCACTGATTCAAAACAAGTCCTATTATGATTACCCTTTATTAGGTAATTCTTGAAGAAGGTTACTTATGTTATACTAGGCAGTGAGTGTTTAATTTTGAAGATTTCACTTAGTGTCCCACCGTGATCGTCATTATGTTGGTGTCCCATGTTTTGATAGTTTGGAAAATCAAAAAACAAGGCAACATTAGAACCAATCTTTAGAGTTACAGGATCTATTCCTCCTGTTCTCAGAGAGGGATCTCTCAAAATTTTGTTTTGCAAAGGTTTATCTTGTGTGCTTTGAGTATTGGTTTTTAGACTAGTTATTAAGTGCAGGTGTTTGTTTGTTTGGTTGGTTGGATGGAATTGATACAGTAGAACATGAAATATCTAGGAAAGATATATAGGACAGAGAAACATCTGGTTCATTGGGCAATGGAGTCAAGAAAAGGTCATAAAAAACTCATCAATGGATATGGGATATCAAAGGGCAAATCTTACTTGGCCACAGGATCCTTTTGTTTTTGGAGTGATATGAACATTAATGATTTGGAAAGAGAGGTTTAATTCTCAACAAAGGGAATTCAAAAACATAATTTGAACCATAAAGAGCTTTTTGATAGACAGGGCTAACCATAAATTCTACAAATCACACCTTTAAGCAAATAATGATTTAAAACAACTTTTGAAATTAAATCTAAGATTCCGGGAACACCCTATTTCCTCAAAGATTTTATTTCAAATGACTTAGAAAACATAAAAGTTTCACTGATGATTGCATTAATAGAAGAGGGAACACCTAAATACATCCATGATCATAATTATAACGACCTTTAAGCCAACTGTTTAAGTGAGGACAAAGGGCAAGATCAAAACAGACCTCTTTGATTCACTGTAAGCAAAGAACTTCAAAGGGAGACTTCAATAACATTTTGCAAGTGGCAGCAGACAAGCAGGGAGAACCATAAATCATACTGAAACCATTTGTTCGAACTATTAAGGAAATAAACAAGCATGAAGATTAAAGAGAGAGATTAAAGACTCTAAAATACTTCAGCAGAAGAAAACATAAAACAATGAAGGATGAATAGGTCTAAGGTGCTTCCAAGAGTCATTTCTTAGCCTAAAACTTTCAACCTACTATAGTAAGAAGTTATGGAACATAATGAAAACAAGGGAAAAACATTAAATAGTTCAGAATACTTCACCAACAACCAAGCTCATGGATCCAATGATAGAGCCTTCTCAGGTACAAATATGCAACAGCATCACCAAGACTTCCAAGACTCCAATTTGTTCTTCAACTTCAACAGACTATGTATTATTTGAAAGAGTTTCAACATTACAAATTTGTAATCAACAACAACCAACCAATGAGTTCTCATCTTCTACAGAAGTATTTATAGAAGGATGAGGAGGTGAGATCTGATAAAAGATATTTTAAGGCAATTAATACAGAATCAAGACTTCTTGGCCTTTTGAGGGGCTCGATGAAGAAGTTTACAGGTGATTCTCTGTATTAACTGTTTTATAATTAATATCAAAGCTCGGTGGGAGCTTTAGTTGAATTTGAGGCTCTATCGTAATGTTTGGAGTAACTCTGCAGATATTTCTGCATTAATTTCCTTGCAGAAGTAACTCTCTGGCTGTGCTGAGGCAAAATATCTGATTCTGCAATAAGTTCAGCCTCTGTTTGAATGCTTTGAGGCAACAGGTGGCGTTTATGGTAGCTGAGGAATCAATTCGCCTCAAATGTGGCGGTGGAGCGCTGCCTCCCTGTTTAAACACTTATGATTTCCTTTAATTGTGTTTTAATTCTAGGAATTAGGTTTTTGATAAGCATTCTTAGCCGTAATTCCAAAATTTGTCCTCAATCTTCATTCTGCTGTGCTCTATCTTCAAAACTGATACTCTTTTAACTGTGTTTTTAATAAAATAGTGTCTTGTCGATGTGCAGGTTGCGCCGGGCTTCTAAAGGCATCAATGCCCATGAAACATTGATACAACATTGAATCCAACCCTGTGAATAGCTTTCTTCTATGAATCGAAGGCACGGGAATCGTCATTCCCGGCCTTCGGCCTTTAAATAATGGAAAACCATTTAAATCCTGCATAAAACACAAAACAATTAAGAAATCCTGCATACTCTAGGTTTAACTGCTTCAAATGGTGGGGAAGGAACGTAACCATTGGATGTGGGACTCGATGGTACGAATCGCAATCGCAAATAGGGATGGGAAGTGGATCGCAATCGCAAATCGGGAAAGGGAGAAAGGTGGAGTAATCAACACCAAGTTTGCGATGCGATTGGGGAAATCCCTTTGTAAAAACAAAACAAATGAATTTTTTACCTTTACAAAGGAAAACAGGGTTTTTGTTATGAAAGGCGGAGGAATGAGATGGTGGGACCGGGGGTCTATCGCAATTGCAATATTGGAGCGGGGATTAATCGCAATTGTGATAGGAAAAATATGCGATGCGATGGGAGAGAAGGCCTTTGTAAAAATTAAAAAAATGAATTTTTAACTTTTACAAAGGAAAAAAGGGGTTTTATAAGGAATGGCAGAAAGACCGTATGGTGGGCCCAAGGGGTTAATTGCAATTGCAATATCGGAGGGGAGCGGGGGCAAACGCATCGGGAGAACAGAATTTGCGATTATGTGATCAGGCGGATCGGTGCGATGGTGCGAGGACTTGTGACGCGATCAATCACATCGCAAATATTTGCGATGGACGATCGGAGCACTACACATAAAACATGCGATTTGCGATTTGCGATCGGGTAGATTTGTGATATGATTGGTCGTATCGCAAATATTCGCGATGAGTAATCAAAGCATTCACAATAGAACATGGGATTTTGCGATTTGCGATTATGCGATAGGCCCCCAAGGCATTAAATACTTGGTTTTAACACGTGGGCATGTGGGGGGAAGTGGTTAGGACTTAGCCCAAGGGGGCTTAGGTCCATAGTAATAAAAATTTGTTTTTTATGAATTTTTCAAGGTTTTAAAATGGATTTGGGGGTTTCGGTAATGTTAAAAAGTGAGTTCTTAACCTTGTAAAGATGATTTTCATGAATGGAAGAAGGGAAATCATGAAAACAAGGAGTTTTTGTGGAGAAAAAGGGGAGAAAATGAAGGTTTGAGAAGGGGGAAAATGATGGTCTTTCAGCAGTCTTTCACTTGGAATCAGCAGAATTTTCCGAGTATAAAAGGCAAAGGTAATGAAGATTTTGGACAGAGGCATGAGGCCTTCAAGGAGCCTTCAAGAGCCAACAATTTTTAGTGATAAAATTTGTTCCTTGGAGGCTCAAAAAGTCTTAGCCACCTTTTGGTATCACAAATTTTATAGGTGGCTAACACTGACTGT
The DNA here is from genome assembly GCA_034641835.2 of Pinus albicaulis. Taxonomy (NCBI): domain Eukaryota; kingdom Viridiplantae; phylum Streptophyta; class Pinopsida; order Pinales; family Pinaceae; genus Pinus; species Pinus albicaulis. Next base: position 488,713,564 of record CM076573.1, read on the forward strand.
GGATTAGGCTTCTTAGTCTTCAATATTATGCACTAATCTTCTTAATCTTCTTCTGATACTCTTTAAACTTTTTGCTGACCTGTTTGTGTGAATATATAGGTTACAGAGGCGCTGGAGGGTTATGTCAGGGTTTAATAACCTGATATTCAATAAAACACATGTTTAAACCCTCTCAGGGATGTCTTCCTCTGCTATTGTTTGCTCTGGGGCTGGCCTTTTGTGCTCAATATCACCATGACTGTGACTGTGGAGACAGAATGAATTCACCACTTTGTAAACCCTGCAAAACATGATAAAAACATTATAAAAACCTGTGGGAGGGAATATGGCTGCTTCAGAGGCTCATGGGGATGGAGGAGTAGTGAGGGGAAAAAATGGATTTAGCGGAAAATGGGCTTAAAATCATGGCAGAAGGCGAAAAAAGGTTTGATGGGAGTTTGGGTGCGATGTGCGTTGTGGACTGTTAGATTAGAATAATCAACAGTGGAGATTGCTCGATGGATTCATTGGGGGAATAGCTGAAAAACAATGAAATGATATCACGATATAACATGGGTCGTTAGATCAGGATGATCTACGGCTATGATTTAAAGTGGAAATGACGTTGCGGGGAGGTGGGCGGTATGGCAGAAAATCAGAAGTGGTTTTCGCGCACAAAAAGGGGGGGAGGCAGTATCCACAAAAAAAATGTGATTCCATACACCTTTTGACACACGTCCCTCCGAATACCGCCCATTTCGCGTAATTTTTCGGCGTTAACTCTCGGACGCAAAAATTATGTGAAACGCATCGGCAACCATCAAATTGGACGTTGTAGATCCAACAGTGCAGATCGCACGTGATGGGTGAAGAGCTGCGCTGGCGGAAGAAGTGGTGGGGTCAGGGATGACGTGTTCTGTCTTGTTTCGTAGTGAACGGATATTGGTTCATCGTGCTACATCTTGATCGTTGGATTGTGCGATCGAACGGTCGAGATTTAAAGAGAAAGCAGAGTTTTGAGCAAGAGGAAAACGGGGTAAGTGAATGAGCGGAAATATGGGAGCCGTCGGATCTGTAGGAATGGACGGCGGAGATCTAATCGACGATCAACATAATAGTGAAAGGGAGAAAGGAAAATGCGGAGTGCGATGAAATCTTGGTCGTCGATTCTTGTGTATTCGACAGTCAAGATAAAATCAGGGAATCGGGCCATCAGAGGAAAAGAAAAAAGGGAAAACTGTGTTTGTGATATACGATTAAGTGTTGGCCGTAGGATCAGAAGATATCAATGTTCAGGATTAAATCGGCGGGGTGATGACGGAGGGCTAGAACCGATGGAGCGATGTGATTGAGCACGAACCATCGGATCTAACTTGATTGACAGTGGAGATTAAATCGGAGGTTGGGAGGAGAAGGTGCTCATCGCATCGGAAGATTGGAAGAATAAAGGAAAAGTCGGGGAAAGGAAACTTCGATTGCAATGAGCGACAAGGGTTAGCGCCTGGTTATGGCTCCAGGTCACATGTGGAAAAGGTGCTAGGGCTAAGGCCAAAAGGGGCTTAAGGCCTTAATGTTAAAAAATGGGTTTTTTAGGATTTTGAAGGGTTTTTTGAGGAATTTGGAGGTTTGGATAGATGGAAGGAGGGATTTTTAAACCAAATAAAGGGAAATATAAGGTTTAAAAGGGGATTTAGGAAGATTTAGAGGTTAAATGAGGGTGTTTTTTGAGGGATTTTTGAAAGAAATAAGGATGAAAATGGGGATTTTGTGGGAGTGAAAAGGAGAAAATGGAAGCCTTTTGAAAACAATTTCTTTCACAAAACAGGAGGGCTCATCAATGGAAATAGCAATGAAGATAATTCTGAAGGATAGAAAACACATGGAGGCTTCAAGAATGATAGATTTACAAAGGAAATGTTTCTCTTGAAGACTCATAAACATATTTAGCCACCTGTTTGCTTTGACAAAATATTATAGGTGGCTAACAGAGAGTGCTGAAATCAAAAAGAAAAACCAAGAGTTGTTGATCATAGGGATCATTCGACCAATTACTTCGCCGTGTATGTCACCTATTGTGTTGGTGCCAAAGAAGGATGGAACATGGTGCATGTGCATAGATTTCCGTGCATTGAACAAGAGTACGGTAAAGAACCATTATCCACTTTCTAGAAAAGATGATTTACTTTATAGATTGAAAGATACAAAGTATTTTACTAAGTTGGACTTAAGGAGTTGCTACCATCAAATTAGAATTGCTAAATGTGACATTTGGAAGACAACATTCAAAAGAAAGAAAGGTTTGTTTGTATGGCTTGTTATTCCTTTTGGTTTATGTAATGCTCCTGCTAGCTTCATGTGTGTGATGAATGATGTTTTAAGGACATTTCTTGATGATTTTGTCATCGTCTACTTAGATGATATCTTAATTTTCAATAAATCACTTGATGAACTTGTCATGCATGTAAGAAAAGTACTTATGTCTTAAGGAAAGAAAAATTGTTTTTGAAGATGTCAAAATGTGAGTTTGGTAAAACGTCTTTGGTGTAATTGGGGAATATTGTTGGAGGAGGTGAGTTGAGGATAAACCCCTCTAAGGTTGAGGTCATTTTGCATTGGCCACGCCCAAGATAGTCACTGAGGTAAGAAGTTTTTTAGGAGCAACCCAATATTGGAGGAATTTTATTGCTAAATTATCTTTTATCACAACTCCTTTGCATGCATTGAATAGTGTGAAAAAGGTATTCTAGTGGGGATGCAACCAAAAAAAAACTTTTGATTCTTTTAAAGAGAAGATCAGTTCAACCCCAGTACTTGCATTAATAGACTTGAGACAGCCCTTTGAGATTCAAACCAATGCAAGTGACTATGCCATGGGCACAATCCTTATGCAACATGGTAAGCCCATTTCATTTCATTCAGAAAATTTCAATGGTGCAGTGCTTAAATATCCTACTTATGACAAGGATATTTATGCGTTGATTCGAAATATGAAAAAGTGGAAACACTACTTGATGGGAAAGGAAACCATCATACACACCGAACACCAACCATTGCAATATTTGCAATCGCAAACTATGTTCCAATAGTCAAGGCACTTTTGATGGATGGGTTTCTTACAACAATTCCACTTGGTCATCAGGTTTAAGAAAGGTATATACAACAAGGTTGTTGGTATGCTTTCTAGACCTATTATTATTGCAACTAATTACCTCATGCATAATTCCGTTTTGCATGAAAGTTATGTTGAGAAATATGCATGTGATAATGACTTTCAAGATGTTTGTGCAAGCTTGAGTCAAGGAAAACAAGTAGAGGAATTGGATTACCATGTACATAATAACTTGTTGTATCATTTGGCCAAGCTTTTTATTCCATAGGGGGAGAGAGTGAATGCCATAAGGGAAGCACACACTTCTCTTATTGATGGACATTTTGGTGTAAGAAAAATATTGGCACATATTCAGAGGTATTGTTATTGGCCTCGTATGCTTGAAAGTGTGTCACATATCATTAAAGGTTGTTCATTATGTGCAGTCAGTAAGCCTAGAAATAGGAAGTTAGGATTGTACACACCACTTCCCGTACCTTCACATCCATGGGAGAGTGTTTCTATGGATTTTGTAGGAGGTCTTCCTTTGTCAAAAATAGGTCATGATTATTTGTATGTAGTTGTGGATAGGTTCAGAAAGATGTGTATATTAATGCCATGTAAAAAGAAAATCACCGCTGAAAAGCAATTCACTTTTTCTTTTAGCATGTTTGGGTTCATTTTGGTTTTCCCACATCCATTATTAGTGATCGAGATTCTTGATTTGTTGGGAAATTTTGGTCAAGTTTGTGGGAGTATATGGACACCAAGTTGAAGAAGAGTACAACCTTTCATCCGCAAATATATGGTCAAACCGAGGTGGTCAATCAAACAATCATACATCTTCTTCAAGGATACTGCAACAAGAATCCTAAGTTGTGGGATGAAAACTTGCACTACATTTAACATGCTTACAATCGTGCAAAACACTCCTCTACACAAACATCGCCATTTGAGGCATGTCTTGGATACTTTCCTAGATCACCATTGGATTTCATTTTTGGGAAGGATGTTGTTATTGATGGCCATAACGACATAGACAAAGCCAAGAAGTTCATAGAACAAATCCAATTGATACATCCAATAGTTCAAGATCAACTTAAAAAGAGCCAATGCAAGAACAAAGCAAGGCACGACAAACATCCTGTAGATCACAAGTTCCAAGTTGGTGATGAAGTTTGGCTTCACATTAGCAAAGAGAGGCTTCAAGGAGAAGGTAAAAAACTAAAACCAATTTGTTATGGTCCTTTCAGAATTATGGAAAAGATTGGTGAAAATGCCTTCAAGTTAGATTTGCCTTCATACATGCAAATTTACTCTATTGTTAATGTTGAGAACTTGAGGTTGTATGAGCCTCCATTGATTGAAAATCAAGGAGAATAGGTTCAGATTCCTTCTATTGAAGACTTTTCTCCTGAAAACCTTGATGAGCTTAAGCAAGACACCATTCTTAACATAAGAACAAGGACATCAAAAAGAGGGAGTGTAGACTACCTTCGTGTGGGGCTCAAAGGCACAAATCCTTCTAAGCCCAAATGGATCGAGATTGTAAAGGTGAGCAAACTCTACCCTAATCTGATGAACAACTAAAAGTGATATTTTGGGGTCCAAAAGCTTCCAGTGGGGAGGAGTGATCAGGTGCTCAAAATTATGCTAAAAAATCAAAGTTATCAGATCAGTGTGGAACCTGAATGACCACATAGATCTCGTCGTTCTAAATCTAGCGCAACTTGTTTCATGAAAAAATGACACTGTATGCTCCGAAAAACATGTTTTGTCCACTTTGTCAAACCGTCAAATTAAAAAAAAATTGCAGGACAACTTAGTCAACAATCCGTACAACTGACTGGGCATGCACAGTGGCAGGTTGGCCTTGTCAAGGGATTTTCTTCATTGAATGAGGTGATTCTAAGTGGCATGTTATCATTGGTTCATTTGTGGCAAGTTTTGATTGGTGGATTGGTGGCCAACCATAGGTTTCCACATGGCCCAGCTAGGGGCTGCCACGTGGTAGCCCGAGGGCCACCAAAATGTTGGGGTCAAATCCGAGCAACAACAGCGGGGGTCGAACCCACAACCACCAAGCACCAAGAAACAAGCCTTACCGTTGCGCCCCACACCATGAGTCTTAACATACCATGTATTCACTATGGTTTTGTTTTAATGTTCATGTCATGTTGGGGGGAGGGGGTCGAGGTCTAGTCCCAAACTTGGTTACCGCTGGAGGCAGGACCACCACAAAAAATGTAACCGTCGGGGATGTGAATGCCAACATCGCCATGGTAACTGCTGAACTCGAACGATTTGCTAACCGTTAATCACCAACGACTCCACCATATGTACCCACATCTAGTGTTAAGTCTGGCGGTTAGCCCTAACTGTCGACGCATATATATAAACATTTTTTTGTTTAACCATATTGGATATGGTTTAAAATTTGATTTTTAGGCATTAGAGGGAAAATTAATGCCCGGACAATTTAACCCTATTTTTGGCAGAATTGGCGCTCTGATAACGCTTTTTGGGGGCGAAATTATGGGTTCGGTGCCGAATTATGGGGAAAATCTGGAACGAATAGTAGAGAAACTAGGGGAAGTCATAACTTGATGAGTTTTTAGCCAAATTCGATGCATAAAGAGGCTACAAAGGAATTTTTAGGCATTTTGGAGCTGATGGAACAAGTTTTAGAGCTATTTGAGCATTGTAAACACATGTAATGAGACATAGGAGACATAGCCCAGGCGGGGTGAACTCCTTCATCATATTGTGTTGTGTGACTGTTTATGGTGATGTTAATGTATGTTAGATGCTATTGTTTAGTGTTTTATTTATGTTAATTTGCTCATAGAATTCACATAAAAACTCATATTAAATTTGCAATTAACCTCTCAATCCTCAAGCACTTTGTTTATATTCTGGATTGGATCTTAGCACAACAAAACTAATATTCCCATTCAAATCACTAATCAATGATCTAAGGTTTTGACCCTAGAGTATTGTAGAGCCTCAACTGCATTAAACTTGCAAATTAAAGAAAATGAATTGATTACAATATCGTTAACCAGAACAATTTAAATCATTATACCTCCTATTAATGAACCAAATATTTATATACACAAAACATTGGTTAAATTAGTGACCACATATTTTAAATTAATTGTTTTCTTTTATTATATAGTTTAATTGTTGCTTATGTGTGTTTATATTATAAAATTAAAAACTTAATCAATTATATGAGTTATGTGTTTAAGTTGTTAGTTAATAAGATTCTCTTAACTATAATTAAACATGAAGACATTATAGCCAATAAAAAGTTATTAAACTAAACATAAGTACATTATGTGCAAAAGTGAAATAAGATTAAAATGAAGTATGACTAACCAAAAATAAATGTCAAACAACCTAAATGTAATGTAATAGTTAATAAATTATATATAAACATTATTAAAAGACATAAGTCCAAGTGCCTGAAAAATCATTGAGGTTGAATATGGTTTGCAAAGGAAATTTTGTTTTATTACGCCTTCAACCTAAAAATACATCTATATAGGATGGAATATGCATGTAAAAGAGAAAGTGATACATCGTCAAATTTAATTCGATGAGTAGGAAAAAAAAAAACCATCGCATAATAGCAAAACAATCACATAATTAATATCCATTTTAATAATAATAATAGATAATAATAAGAGAAAAAAATGCAAAATAAATGATCTTTACCTTTGTCCGATTGATAGAGCTCCCCATTCACGTTCTAAAAAAGACTCCTAATAAACAAACTGCAAACCATCATTGATGTCATACGAGCAGAGATCAATGCACGAAGAAGGAACTGGAAATAAAAAAGAAACAAACTCACCACTCACAAATTGGGTTGCATTTGGGTATGAAAATGGGTGAATCCTTTCTCCAGATCTCTCTAGATTCATGGTTCGCTTCGATGGGTAAATACATTTTAATTTTTACTTTAAACCAATTTAACTTTTTGGGAAACTATTTCACTTATGGGTAAATATAATGAGCCTTTCATATATTTTATCTTTTTACTTTTACAACTGCATGTGTTTATTGCAAAATAAAATGCATATTTATTTAATTTAAATACATTTTCTGGATTTTTTTTTTAATTTTTTTTTTTTTTTTGGCGTTCATGAACTTGACAATGTTGTTGGCTTGGAGTGCTTTTCTTTTTAACATAGTTGGATTGCTTCATCATATGCATCCATAACCATATATTAAATATGATATATGATATTCTTTTCTAATCTTTTAAGTCCACTTAATGGTTCAAGTTAGAATTGTTGAGTTGCTTTATTTAATTGTTTTTACTTTTACTTTTTAGCAAGGTAAAAGATATTTCCATGTTGCAATAATAATGGAATCACTTTTACATTTGTTTTGAGACCAAGATGGTGCAAATGCCACTTTAATATCAATAAAACCGTTAAATCTAATAATAGGAATATTAATGACCCCTTTCATAGTAATATATATTGTGTATGTATGATATAGTATTTCTTAGTGCACAACCAAATTAACCTTTATCATGGGAGAGAATTTTGGTATTTCCGAAAAAATGAATGACAGCAAATACAACTTCCCAAATCCAACTATGCCAACAATTATCACAAAAGATTCACTTTTGTGCCACAAGGTTGATATTATGAAGAGTGGATTTGGATCCCTCTTCATCCCAAAATAAATTAGCTTTTCCAGCTGTAACAACAATCTCTTTGCTCGGTGGTAACCCTTCATTTTTCTCAAGACCAAGTTCAAGCTCCTTTTTGATCATATACTTTCCAAGTTTTCATCCATATGTGCTTTATATGAATTATCAAACATTTTTATTTTTGTAAAATAAACATACATATCCCACATGCACTTTGGCAATTTTTACATACCATACATAGATCATTGTTGGCACCAAATTCTTCGAAGATGATAATATTTTTTTGGAAGGCATTTCATTTGCATGTTTGTATGTGTATTGGATTTGCACATGTTCTCATAATATATAACACCAAAATGTCTAAGCGATTAAGGAAAGAAATAATGTTTATTTTTGCTTATATAATTTTGGTAACAAAACTTTGCATATTTTTCTTGTTTAAACAAAAAGAATCTTCTCCTTTGAAAATATAATGTAGTCTAGTCTTCTTTGAGATGGGAATACAATTCTTTTTCTTCTTTTTCTTTCCTTGCACTTTCAGATTTATAAGGAATAAACAAGAGAGGACATGCCATATTTACGACAATAGTACTAGGAGACAAAATGGATGCAAATGTTATGGGATAAATAAGGTAGGATTTTCTTTTAATTTCATGAGATTTCATAGGACGAATCATGCAATATTCATATAAATGGAGCTGAGGATGGGAAGACACCCACAATGGCTTGAGGAACTTTTAAAATATTGATGCACGTCAACATTGGAAAATCCAAAGGGTGGTTTGCACACTGCGAACTAGAACTCAAAACTTATTGGTAATACTAAGAAATTGAGAAGGGGGAAAGCCAATAATGTAGAGAGGATGAAGGAAATGGGAAAAAAGGTTATAGCAAAAATCATTGGTGCGGCAAAATACAAGTCTTCAAGTGGACGCACAGGGTAAGATAGTGCACTAAAAAAGAAGCGACGAGGAGGCAAAGAAATACACTATTGTGACATACACTGCTTTCATGTAGGAGTCTTTACATGAGCAGATCAGAGTCAATTCCATTGAGATTTGTAAAGATAAGCATGAGGATAATTTTATTTTTTGTTGTTTTCCTTGTTCTCATAAAAAAAAATGGTATGCAAATGATAAGTAATGCACACATATATCTTCTATCTCACCTTTTGACTTATTCAAATTCAACTGAAGTTCATCTTTATTTCTAATAGCAGGGAATGCAGATGAGGGGTGGGAAAGTTGACCAATGATTAGTGGCATAAGACAAAAGTGAACAAAAATAAAATAAAAGTGACACTAACTTCATGAGGTAACAAACAAAGTAAAACATGCAATGAAAGCATGGCAAAACTAGCAAGAAACAAAGCTCAAAGTTGTGAATTAGAAGCAATAAGGATAACATAAAAGGAAAGCTAAGCTTAAGACTATATCTTCTATATCCTTCACATAAATGAATTGATTGCTCGCACAATTTGAAATCTAAGCTCAAAATGATGTTGAAAGAAAAGAAAAAAAAGGTTGAGAAGTCAAAGAAAGTGATTTCTTTTTGTGTTTTTTATGTATTAAATCTTTTTTTAGAAGGTTTTATTTATGTAAGAGACTAAGAATTCAAGACTTTCTTGTATCATACAAGATGAAACTGAGGGTAGAGGAAATAGTCTTGAATCTTACATCCAAGATTTTTGACTTTTTGGATGGAAATTAGGCAAGGATGATCGCCATTCCAACCAACCAATGTGAATGACAAAGACAATGGCTTAGTAAGAAGCCAAAAGTACTGTTGGTCGCATCACATAATGTGTTAACTGAAAAGTGTGTGTTTACATTCACAAACCATTTTAGAAAGATAAAAATACTCATGTGCAACAAGTTAAATGATCATATCAAAATATGCATAGATGTAATCTTGGTCATGCTTTGTCTTACACATAAAAAGGGGGTGTGAATGTGTGACATTTTTTACGCTTGTACATTTCACATTCAGTCGATTGAACCAAATAAGCATCCCCAAAATCAATAAGAAAATCTTCCTTCTCAACTTCATTAAAGAATAACTCATTGTCAATATCGAGATAGTAGGAAGCATTTTCAAGATCTAAATATGAGACCTCTCTTTCAAGTTAGTTAAAGAATAATTCGTCGGCTTCCATGTCATGGCAAGGGTTTTCATCAGTCATAATATCATCTTCAAAAGCAAGGACTTCTTTAGGGAGGGGTTCATGGAGAACTATATAATTTTCCATATCATGAAGACATTCTTGACAATCAAATTTCGACCCATCTTCATCATAATTGTCATAAATAACATTGTCCTAGGGATAAAGAGGGTTGAAACTAACTTTACGACCAAACTCATTATCACATATACAAGGTTTAGGGTCCTATTGATAGAGTTGGTCATCGAATGGATAGACATAACATAGGGTTTCACGTTCATTTAGGAAGGGATCAGGATCAACCTCTTCACATGGATTAGTAGTAACAGGTTCAAAACCAATATACTCCCACCTAAATGAAGAGACATGGTTTTCCTTCTCTAGCCTGTACTACCTCTTAGCCTTGAAGATAATTTTGAAACTTGAAGGATCATGGGTACTCTCACAGAAACTACACCAGAATTCAAAATGCGTAAAGTGGGGAAAATCACTAATGAATTTAAAAGAAAAAAAAAAATAGGGCCAACAAGATTAGAGCTCAAATATTCTACCTCTCCGAAGAGCATAAGACGAAACAAGCAGGAGGAAGTATGAAGGTCACAAACGCATCCTGACTAATAGAAATCAATGAATTTATTAACATTCTCATGGGAAGACAGAAGGAAGGCCGAAAAATATGGGGAAAAGATGACAAGGCAAGCATTTGACCAAGACATGGAAATAATTATGCATACTTTATGAAGCAAAAACCAGGGAGAGAAAACTTAATCACTCCCTAGTATGGTCACTAGAATATGTTGATGGTTTCAAAATGAAAAGTGTCGCTCCTGCGCTAAATCAAAATCTCGAACTTCTCAGAAACTAAGGAGAAATAATGAGAATGCTATCCCAAGGTTTATAGTCGCACGAGATGGGGTTGAACCCATGCCAAGAGTGGCACAACTCAACCCTATTACATGTCAAAGGAATTACAACTAACTAGGAAGAGTCATGCAACTCACAACCCTGATAAAGAAATGAAATACTAGCTAACTACACTAACCCTAAATACCAAGTTATTTACAGAAGCAACAAACTAATCAACGCTCTAAGTTTTTAACACTAGAGTATTGTAGAGCCTCAAATGCATTAAACTTGTCGATTAAAAAAAATGAATCTACTACAATATCCTTAACAATAAAATTTAAAGAATTATACCTCCCATTAATGAACCAAATATTTATATTAAAAAAACATTGGTTAAATTAGTGAAGACATATTTTAGATATTAATTGTTTTCATTTATTATACAAGTTACTTGTTTCTTATGTGTGTTTATATTATGAAATTAAAACCTTAATCAATTATGTGAGATGTGTGTTTAATTTGTTAGTTAATTATATTATTTTAACAACAATTAAACATTAAAACATTGTAACCAATACAAATTTATGAAAATTAAACATAAACACAGTAAAATAAAATTAAAAGAAATATGACTAACTAAGAATAAATGTCAAACAACCTAGTGTAATATTTAACAAATTACCTACAAGAATGAAGATTAGTGTAAAAAAAGTAAAACAAAAAGTAAAAAGGATTTACATTATATATATATATATATATATATATATAAAAATCCTTTTTACTTTTTGTTTTATTTTTTTACACTAATCTTCATTCTTGTAGGTAATTTGTTAAATATTACACTAGGTTGTTTGACATTTATTCTTAGTTAGTCATATTTCTTTTAATTATCAATATATATAAATAATTATTAGTAATGCTCTCACATTGGCCAACATTTTGGTATGAAAATGGGGAATACTTTCTCCAATGTGACTACTTGCTTCGATCTTCTTGAAAAATTTGATCAATGGATGTATGTTATCCAATTTAACTTCTTGAGCAAATGTCTCACCACTGGATAAATACAACACGCCCTCCATACATTTTATTTTTTCACTTTTACATTTGCATGCACTTATTGCAAAATGAAATAAATATTTATTTACTTTAAATAAGTTTTCCAATTAATGGAAGTGGATTTATTTATTTTTGGCCTTCTGCATGAACTTGACAATGTTGTTGGTATGGAGTGCTTTTATTTTTGACATAGTTGTATCTCTTCATCATATTCATTTATAGCCATATATTAAATATGATATATAATATTCTTTTTTGATCTTGTGAGTCCATTTAATGGTATTAAGTTGCTTTACTTAATTGTTTTTACTTTTAGTTTTGTTCTCAAGGTAAAAGATATTCCTATGTTGCAATAATAATGTAATTACTTTTACATTTGTCTTGGGACAAATATGTTACAAATTCCACTTTATTATCAATACAACCCTTAAAAGTAATGGCAGGTATATTAATGATTCTTTATAGAAATATATATTTGGATGTATGATGTAGTATTAGTTACATGCACAATCAAATTAGCCATTATCATATCAGAGAGTTTTGGCATTTCCAAAAAAACGAATGATAGTAAAAGATGACTTCCTAGATCTATACGTGCCAACAATTACTAAAAAAGATTCACTCTTTGTTCCACAAGGTTGATATTGTGAAGAGAGGATTTGTATCCCTCTTCATCCCAAATAAAGTACCATTTTCAACTGCAAGAACAATCTCTTTTCCTTGTGGTAACCTTTCAATTGCCTCAGGATCAAGCTCCTTGTTGATTATATACCCGCAAAGTAATCATCTATATGTGCTTTTAATGCATTATCAAACATTTTTATTTTTGTAAAAATAAACATACATATCCCACATGCATCGCGGGAAATTTCTTTATAACATACATATATCATTGTTGGCACCAAATTTCCTTGAAGATGATAAATTCCTTTGGAAGGGGCTTGAATTGTATGCTTGTATGTGTATTGGCTTTGCATACGTTCTCGGAATATATAACAACAAAATGTTTGAGGGCTTAAGGAAAGAAAGAGTGATTTTTTTTTCTTAAATCATTTTGGTAACAAAACTTTGCATATACCTTTGGTTTAAAGAAGAATAACCTTCTCCTTTGAAAACATGATGTAGTCTAGTATTTGTTATAGGACAATTTGGGCATCATACCCCATAACCTGGTCAAACTGGACATCATCCCCAAGACCAATGAAATAGGGTCTATCATCCCCTATAATTTCAGTTGTTATATGCCCTAAGAGAAGAATAAATTATTCATGGCTTCTATTGTAAGATTTCCAAGGTTTGACGTATATGTTATATCACTTATGAGCTCACCAACGCTGCCTCTCAAGGGACTAACTGCGTTGCATATGCAACTCCCTCCATTCAAGGGTGCATTGCAGTGCACTTCTCGAAATTCAAGAGTGCGTTGGTCAAATGGGAGCGAAATTCTTATTGTTCTAGAATCTCCACATGGCCAACGCCTTCTAAAAGAGTCCATATGTGTCAAAATTTGAATCCAAGTGTCCATCTAACACCTCTGAATGTGGAAACATGTCTTTCCTATTATTAGAAATTCGTTGATTGAGAAACTAACTTTAGTTGCCCTATAAATTGAGCACAGATCCTAGTGCTAGGGAAGGAAGAATTTTGGTAAAGAAATGCTATTGGATTCTCAATTGAGAGAGTGATAGAAGTGATATGTTGCTGGTGAGATGTTGATTGTGATGAGGCTAGGATGAAGCTGGAGCTAGTGACATCAAATCAATCATTGGTTGTAACCTCCCCCTTCTACTCTTTAATAAAGATTGTTGTTAATTTTCCCATATATGTATCTGTTTATGTTTCTATTTCTCATGAAATGGACTCTTGAATGATATATATGTTTCATGTTCAATCGATTTAACTGATTAAGATAAATAGGCATCTGTATATTGAAATATCTATGTTTTTCTTTGTTTATACTTGTAGGAATCAATTTGGCAATCTAAGTTGGATTGGAAGCTACAACAAAAGCGACAGAAGGATAATAGGAAGCGCTTGGATCACAAGTAGGTTCTTCTATCTTTCTGTGTGTCTATTTACTCTTAGAGAAAGTGATAGCAAAGTCTTTAATCTGTTGTTCTAAATGCATAGCACCACATTTAGGGAATTTGATTTATCCATAGATCATAATTCTGCATAACAAATTGGCGACTCCACTGAGGAGTTTCCTATCATTCCTGGTGTTTTTGCCTCTTCTAATTCACCCAGTAGCATCTACACTCAGTTATTAGACTTTTGAATCAAATAATTGCATTAGAAGTGTGTTTTGTGTAGCTTGAATTTTCAGTCTCTGCTGCGCCCAACACACTGTTGGTCAAGACACAGTGCACTGCAGTGCACTGTCTCCCACTCAGGGGTGCATTGCAACGCATTGTCTCTCTTTAGAGATTGTGTTGTCCCCTTAGCCAACCAAATTCCATTTGAATTTGTCATTGCCATCATTCTCAGCCATTTTTTTGCTGTTTTTTCAATTGTCTGATACCTCTTAGAGACTAGTGAATTTTCCTGATTCTTCCTCCTTTGAAAAGTAAGTTTGTTCAATGTCTCTTTAAGTGTTTTTCTTTATCATTTTCAAAGAAAATTCAAATTATTTTATTTATGTATTAGATCCATTTTTTTTGTAAATGAAATTGTTGTTAAATTATTCGTTTCCTATAGGAAAAATTGTAGTTCCACTCTTCGTTTTTCCTAAAAGAGAAATTGTTGTTAAATTCCTCATTTCTCAAAGAAGAAAACATTTGTTTTTTTTTATTTGATGCACATAGTTTCCTTTCTGCATTCACATTAAGGGAGCTGAAAAGAAAAACCTGCATTTTCATATAGTGAATTGTGTGTTTTTCATAGGAACACGTTGGGAAAGCTGCATATTATTTTGTGCTCTTTCTTGTTTTCTCTCAAAACTAATTGCTCTTTACCTTAAGTAGCTAGGATTTTCATTGAAAAAGATAAAATTGAAAATTTTTCTTATCATTTTAGTTTTTATTTTAGGAATTTCCATCACATCACGTGGTGAAACTCAAAAGGAAAATTGTTAAACAAGATCAATTTAAATTTACATTAATTTACCTAAAAAAGCATTGGAACCATAACGATAACATTTAGAAGGTCTAGGCTAGAGACGTGTTCCAGCGTCGTTAAACATAGCAGCTATCGTTAATTGTCTGCGATACATTTCGAGTGTGATACCTCACTCCACGTATGTAAGTATATCGAAGCTCGTCCACGTACCTTCGGGTATATCGGGCGGTGTTCTAGTACGAAAAGTATAAAGGGGTGCTCTCACTGTGCGGTTTCACATTAGACAATGCTAATATGGACTTGGGCCTCCACATACCTTCGGGTATATTTGGGAGGAAAAATTTAGGTTGCTATCCATCCATAGTGAACCGAGTCATCCGCCTTGTAAATTGTGATACATCGAACACAACATTCAGAGAAATTTCCTTCCCGTACTTCTTGGTTCGCCAGAAGGTATTCTGTAGTTCACAGTTTCTTGGTAAACCTTTTGCCTAGAGTTACCCTTTTATTTTGTTTATTTTTTTTTGGTCATAAAATTAATCAGTCATCGTGGAAGAAGAACATCCGTTTCCCCGTCGTTCGCGTAGAATATCACTAAAACCACCTTTACCACTGGAAGCCACTTCTGGTTGGCGAAGGTGACATCGCTCTACCGAAACTAGTACCATCAATACCTTTGGTGCGACATCATCCTCACATATACTAGAGACGGCACAAGTTGTTTCTACAAATCCTGGGTCATCTACTATTTTCGATATGGAGTCCTCACAGCTACACGTGGTCACGATCCATCCAATCAGTGAGATCACCATACCTCCCAGACCCAACGTTATTCAATTAGAAGTTGATCCAGATCCTGTATTTTTTTTGCCAGAACATCTGCATCCCCAAGTTGAACGACCATAATTTGTTCCTATATCGGTCGCCCCACAATATATTATAGCCATTGAGTCTCCCATATTTCACAGTCAACCTCCTGAAATATACTTTGGGCCTCACGGTGAAATCCTTCCACATGGTTTAATTTCGATTGAAGAAATACCACAAGACGAAACACCTTTAACTCCAACTCATTTTGGGGCGGAGCTTTACCTGTACGAGTATTTTCCTCAATCACCTGCCTCTGCTTTTGTTGATCCTGTGTCTATTAGAGTCCCCATAGATCCAATAGGGTATACATTTGGTCGAAAAACCATGCCTGAGCCAACATCTTTGGTTGGACCATCTGTTCCAATTGCGACAGAACCTGTTCTCGCTACCTCGTCGATGTTCACGACTTCAACAGAGTCACATTTATATGTTGGCCCTTCCGTCCCACCTGGTTACCAATGTTTACCTGGAACCTTCTCTGGTGCATCCTCAAACCCATGGACTTCACTAATGTCATCATCTGGTATTCTAACTAGTAAATCTATAGTGAGTACTGAACGACTTGATCATTTATACACATCATCAGGGCAATATCAAGCTGGTTCATCTGGGTATATTCCATCTAGTACAATATCAACTGGACTCTGTGCATTTGGAGAACAATATTTTTAGTCTTATTATACTCCTCATGCTGGGGGGGAACCTATGGTCACCAACTTCGACAATACTTCGTCGTTATTTGGTCATCCTAATGTCGGAATGAATGTTTTTCAATGGAAACCCACTCTGCATATCCAACCACAAACGGTTGCACACTCGTATCAATCGGTTCAACCTATTGCACCCACATCAACTCCACTTGTTAATACATCTTTACCCCTGTTACAGACTCAAACTGTTGTACCTCAACTATCTCAGGCGGGTCCTTCAACTCAATACCCTCAAGTATTGGGCCCTCAGACTCCAACTCTTTCGGCTACTTTACAACAACCACCTATATTCGGAATCATTTATTCACAAGATGGAATACCATATTATGGGATGTCGCAGCCACAACTAGGTTATACATATCCTCAACCGAATCCAAGCTATTTTAGTTTGGGTTATAACATTGGTGGACATACCCCTTGGCAGCCACAAGCGCAAATGCCACAACCTTCATTTCAACAAGTAGCATATCCAGGTTTTTTTCAACAAAATCCTTAAGCGTTTGCTTATAAAAACAACCCCTATCTGGGTTACCAACAACATATTCCTTATGCTGGTGCTCAAAGGCCTGTTTCCCAAGCAATTCCATTATACCCTGGCTACGCTCAACCCAACCTTAATCGACGGTTTCCTTTTGTTGCAACTTTAGAGCTACCAGATTTAAACTGGCTCACCAATGATCCAATCAACTATGCTCCTTGGTGGCCGGTGATACCTCATAAATTACCCTCGGATATTCCTAAGTTCAATGGAAACCCTGGGGAAGACACGTCAACTCATGTTATGACTTATTATTTATGGTGTTCATTTAACTCCCTAAATTATGACTCTATTCGACTATGTCCTTTCCAGCGTACGCTCACTGGTCCGGCCGCAGAAAGGTACATTGAGTTACTAATAGCTTCTTTTGATAATTTCACTGCCCTACATACTGTATTTTTGACCCACTTGTAGTTACCCATACGATATTAAACTGGAACAGAACTTTTGAATAATTTTAAATAGACTAATGCTACTCACATTTCTGAT
Source organism: Pinus albicaulis (assembly GCA_034641835.2). Classification (NCBI taxonomy): domain Eukaryota; kingdom Viridiplantae; phylum Streptophyta; class Pinopsida; order Pinales; family Pinaceae; genus Pinus; species Pinus albicaulis. The sequence goes on from CM076573.1 coordinate 488,731,030, forward strand.
CATATTCATGAGTGGTGTCGTCGTCGTAGAATGGTTAAGACATTTGTTCCTGATCAGTTCCTTGCTGAGTGGTTCATTAAGTCCTTGTTACCATATATAACTGAGGATGTGGCCAAGGGTGGCGTTGTCACTGAAGATCAGGTCATTTCTCATGCCCAATATTTAGACTTAATTTATATTCAGTCTGGCATGCTCTACGAGAAAATTCCTAACGCATCGCGATCTAATTTTACTATTCCTCCTCTATCAAAGGACTATCATGCTGGAGACGGTATGATTGGTAATGCAAGCACACACCACTCTACTGAATCTGATCCTGCGCCTTCTTCTGAAATCCATGCCATGTCATCTAATAAGGGAAAAAGTGACAAGCAACCCGAAAGTAAGAGAAAATGGAAATCAAAGAAAAATTAAACTTCTTCCCTGTAGGAAAGATCATCTGAACAATCGGTTGGAAATTGGAAACCTCGTTACCCTTGCATAATCTGTAATAAGGAAAAAAAATTTCGGGACTTTCCTCATCGCGCTGAATTCTCAAAAATGGTTAAGACCTCGCATGCGTTAGCTGTTTTCACAGATCCATTTCCGAATCCGGACACAGATTTGGTTGCTATGGATCCAACTTCTAGTTCCCAAGTGCTTATGCTATCTGTCACAAAGCCATCGACTGATTTTTTGGTGTCAACACGTAATAAATATTATGGTATTCAGGCTACTGATCAACCTACTACCTCCACCATGAATCCGTCTATGGAATCGATATCACCACCTGCTATTCCTGAATTGGAAATCGAGCCACCAAAGGGAGTCGTTCATAAATCGACATTTAATCCTTGAGCTAGAGCTGCTCAAAATTATAATATAGTTGAAGATTTGGCTCAATCCCCTTCAGCTATGTCAGCGCGTAAGGTGCTACAAAATTGTCCCTCCCAAAAACAGGCTTTGTTGTCGGCAATCAGTGGAATTGCTTCGACAGATTCCAATCTCATAGTATTTAATCATATGGGCTATGTGCCGCAATATCCAGCAGAAGTGGAATTCTCCATCCAAGTAAATGTTCTCAATCACCTTGTTCATCGTAATATTATTGATGAGGGATCATCTACATGAATTATGTCTCTAAACTTTTGGAAGTTACTTTGCTCATTGCACCTATCTCAATCGCCAACGACGTTGAAAGCTTTCGACAAATGTACATATAAGCCTTGCGGTATTATTAATAACTTTCATGTTGAACTAGGGGGGAAAACAATGAATGTTGAAGTTGAGGTCGTTGACGGACCCCTTGAATACAATATTTTACTCGGAAGACCATAGGTATATGCTATGACTGCGATCGTCTCTACATATTTTAGAATGATCACCTTTCCACATAAATGTGTTATCACAGTCATCAATCAGTTATCCTTCTTTGCCTCAAGTTCCCAGTTAGTTGGAAGTGTTCCGTTAGTTCACACACCCCAACTCGCACTTCAAAACATTGGTGTAGGACTCTTAAGGGATTCCACTCTCATGGGAGCCTTTACATTACTACCACGTGCGATGTCAACAGAAATTGCAGGTATAGAGACCTGCTACATGATATCTTCCACTCCATTTGGCTTAAGGAAGATTACGGGTGATTCTGAAGTTATTACGTTGGATGAGTTTCTGCCGCTTATCCCAATTGAGCTGGCATAACAATAAATCTACATGGATTGGGTAGCGAATCCGAAATCATCATCGCCGGTTGTTTGGGTTGATCGTTCATTAGATTTTGGTACTCAATCTAATCCTTTTTCCTCAACTTTATTGACATATGAGAATATTATGGAAACTATGATGTCAAAAGGAAAACCATGGGAAGATCATCATCATCACTCCCATCTTCAGGATTATGAAGAAGATAATCTTATTGAACTATAACACCCATCGATTAAAACATTATTTTCGAATTCTTTTCCAATTTATTCCGAGCGAAATTTATCAAATATTGAAGAAACAATTTCTATCGATATTTCGACCAAACCCGAGGTTGTAGAAAACATTCATGTCGGCCTATCTTGTTCTCCATTAGAAATCGAAACATATCGCTTTCTCTTTCATGAATTTCGTGATGTTTTTTATTGGTCTTACGAGGAAATGCTAGGCATAGATACTAGTATCGTTGAACACTATTAAAATGTACCCTGATTTCAAGCCAGTACGTCAATGCCTTCGTCCTGTTCATTCGAAGAAGGTTGTTGCCATTAAAGCAGAAGTTGAAAAACTTTTGCGTGCTAGTTTCATTTACCCTGTTGCGCTAACTAAGTGGGTTTCCAACATCATTCCTGTTATGGAAAACAACGAACCATCAGAGTGTGCATCGATTATCGGGATGTCAATCTTTCTTGTCCAAAAGACAACTATCTTACCCCCTTAATCGACCATATTATTGACTATGGTGCTGGATGCGAAATATTTTTGTTCATGGATGGATTTTCCGGCTACAATCAAATAAATATCCACCCAGAGGACCAATATAAGACAACATTCATCTGTCCCTGGGGCACATTCGCTTATCGAAATTCCCGTTTGGTTTAAAGAACGCTGGGGAAACTTTTCAAAGAGTAATGGATTATGCTTTCAATAACATCAAGCACATTGTTCAACCCTATCTAGACTATTTACCTGCGCATTCATGAAACCAGACTGATCACCCGATGCATTTGAGAGCTATATTTTTACGCTGCCGACACTACAAAATACGCCTCAGTCCACATAAATGTGTGTTTTGTGTTGGTTCTGGTTGTTTGCTAAGATTGGTCGTCTCAAAAGAAGGAATTCGAATAGACCCATAAAGGTCCAAGCTATTCTTGATTTTCCTACGCCATCAAATTCGTTTCAGTTACAAAAAATTCAGGGAAAGGCTAACTTCCTAAGGAGGTTCATACCCAACTACGCCGAAATGGCTAAAGGATTTACTCGACTCTTGAAAAGGGGGATTCCCTTCCATTAGGACCAATTATCCCATTAATGTATCCCACTAATTATCAGAGTGATTATTTCTTATATATCGCCGCGGCTGATACGACCATTGCTATGGTATTGGTCTAAGTAGAAAATGGGATAGAACATCTGATCTATTATTTGAGTCATAATATCAATGATACGTAAGTGAAGTATTCGTACGTAGAAAATCTTGCCTTGGAAAATTTTCAAGCTGTCCAAATATTTCGCCACTATATCCTATTCCAGAAGACCATTTTCATTTCAGATTGCAACCCGATGAATTACATATTATCACGTAAATTGTTGGGGGCAAGTATTGAAAATGGATTATCATTTTACAGGAATTTCATTTGGAATTCATCAAATCCAAGTCAAAGAAGTCTTTAGTTTTGGATGAGCTTCTCTGTCACCTTCCCTCTGATAGTACTGCTACTACATCGGAACCATCTATTCCTGATGAGTCTCTGTTTCTGATCGGATCATCTGATCCTTAGTATGGGGATTTTATCATTTATCTACAGACCCAGACTTTTCAGCCTGATACCTCTCGCTCTAACCGTTGACGTATTCGATACTAAGCTGAAGATTATCTGATCATCGGCGATACACTTTATTGTTGTGGTGTCGATACAATTTTAAGAAGGTGCCTCACTCATGAGGAGGCCGAAAAGGTTTTAAATGATTTTCATGTTGTGTCTTGTGGTGGACATTTGTCTAGATACGCTACCGTGCAGAAGCTACTTCGCGTCGGTTACTTTTTTCCTACTATATTTTGTGACTGCATCCTCGTGGTCAGAAGTTGTCATGCATGCCAGATATTTGATCGTAAAATCCACAAATCACCAACACCGATGCATCATGTTGTCTCTGTGGGACCATTTTCAAAATGGGGCATTGACTTCATGACATTTAACCCTCGTTCGTCTGGGGGGCATGGTTATATTATTATCGCAGTAGATTACTTCACCAAGTGGGTCAAAGCGATGCCTACATTCAACAACACATGAAAAATAGTTGCATTGTTTTTATTTAATCATGTCATTTCACGGTTTTGGGTCCCACAGGCTATAGCCACAGATCATGGTTCACATTTTCGCAACCATATGATGAATGAATTGACTGCCAAATTAGGACTGTCACATGATAGTTCTACTCCTTATTATCCACAATAAAATGGACAAGTTGAGGCTATTAACAAGATTATTAAATGATCTGATATGGGTGGCTGACTTGTTTTTCTATGCAAGCACCTCCCACTCAATTAAAACAAATTAAGGATCTTGCTTATACATGCATGTGTAGAATTGAATTCTTGATTTAGGTGTATGTGTTTTAACTGGTTTAAGGCTTTATGTGTGAAAAATTTAAACATTTTTTTAAAGATGATTAAAAGCATGTACAAAAACCATAAATTCAACAAATTAACCAACAACACATAACAAAAACATAATAAAGGAGTTCACCCTCAACACTTGGGCTACGTCTCCTTGAGCCTCTGTCAATGGACTTGGCTCTTTGGGATTACGCTGGTCAATTTATTTTACAAGATGATTCTCAACTCCAATGGTTTTTTGGGCTATACCAATGGATTTAGAATACCAAAATACCCCTGGATTGACTTCTAAATCTCTGGAAATGGACATAGGCTCCCTTGGGCTTGACCTCTTCTATCGGTGTCCTTGAGCTTCCCTAAGCTGCTCTATGGCACAAAATCTCCTAGAAATCCTCTTCTGCTACTAAAATTTTTTCTACTATCTCCATCACATATCAATCATCCAAAATAGGTTGTTCATTTGCTCAAAATGAACTCACGCTCCCCGTTCTATGCCTCCAACAGCTGGTAGCACTACGCTCCTTGAAACTTCCCTGTGGCTTCTTTAGATCTAGAAGTATCCAAATAGCTCTAAAAATACCTCCATTAGATTTATAATTTCCAAAATAGCCATAAATGACTATTCATTTGCTCAAAATGGCTTCTGGCTGCTTTGGCTATGCCTTCAACACCTGCTGGCACCATGTGGCTCTAGGCTCACTAAAAACTTCCCTGTAGCATCTCGGCCTTCAAAAGTCTCCAAATGATTCTTCAAACCCCATCATTAGATTCATAAGGTTCAATATAGTCAGAAATGACTATTGGTTTCCTGAGAATGGCCTCTGGCTGCACTAGCTAGGCCTCATTCTCCTGGTGGCTCCTGGTGGCCCTAGTGGCCCTTGGAAATTCTCTGAAGAAAAATCACACCCAGAAGTCCTCAGCTGGCTCTACAAACCACACCAATGGCTCCATAATGCTCGAATTAATTAATAATGACTCTTCATTTTCTCAGAATGGTCGAAAATTGAGCCTTCTACACTTTTTCCCAATATCTCCTAGGAAAACTCCACTAAATGTGGAGAACTCTAGTTAACTTGAGTTAAATTAGGGTTGACCACCAAATTTGGCGCGCCCTTATCCACTCTGCCAATAAAGTTGTGCATTAAAATTTATGGTTAGGGCAGTGGCCACATGCACACCCCCAACCGTTAAGTGGCTTATACGTTAGCGGAAACGACGAAATACAATATCGGAGTTTCATTAAACATACATACGTTCACGATCAACATCAGATGCCTTTTACGGGACTTTGAAATATCAAACAAATTTTCAACCGTAATACAAGGTATATCGCAGATCAGGAGATATACAATCTTGCAGATCACATATCGCGGAATATAACAAATACGCTTAACGTTTAAACAATACAAGTGCTGACGTGAAGTTGCGATCGCATCGCCACATCGCAATTCGGCCGAATTACCTTTTCACAGATCGCAGGGTATAAGATTTCGCATATCGAAAATCTTAACCCATCGCTCTTCGGCTTATCACACATATAACTCATCGCACTTCACAAGTTTAACTTTATAACATTAAACCTTATTCCTTGTGAACTACGAAGTCACTTCCTGTGCGCTACAATCTCCACTATTGGTTTGGTCCTTGATCCAACGATCATCGTTATCTCTCCACCTCCTTATTTTGCATCGCGGGTTAAACAATTTAACTTTGCGAAACTCTTTAACAGTAACCTCTGTTCTGTGCAATGTGCGATGTTTCTCCACTTTAATGAGATCTCTCTCGTTGATCTCCCACTGCTGCTTTGATGATCTAATCAACACCGTTCAGCTCTCCATCTTGACTAGATCACGGCCATACGTTCCACCTGCAACATTTCCATGGCTATGCAATCCCCAATTATGTATGCAGAGTTCAAGACTCCATGACAACCACCAATTCAGATCCGACTCTGCTGGTTGATCCTGTTTTGAACCTGTTTTGGAAAGAAAACATCAGGCCATAGCTTAATAATACGAACTCAGAATTTGATGAAACGAGTTGCGTTGGAATCTTGGTGAGAAGCATCATACTCTTGTCTTGGTTCGAAGCATTTTTTAGCACTTTGAAATTTTAGCTAATCCTTAGGCCCTGATCCCAATCTGATCACTCCTTCCCATTGACGGACTTTTAGACCCACAAAAGCTTATGATTATCTGCCTTGAACTTCAACACTGTGTTTCTTTCAAGTTATATCAACTGATTTTTCTTGAAAAGTCCCTTTGGAAATCACCCTGACATGCCTTGTACTGCAACTGGCTATGTCTCTTGACCACTGCTCTCTGGTTGTTACTGACCCACTTCAACATTGCTAGCTGTTGTAAACTGATGCATACCCTACTGTACCACTGCTATCTCTATGTGCTTGGCAAATTGTTAGCCTTCCCACTGAGAATGAAGTCCATCTTGCAACAAAGGCATACAAGCTTCTTCTTGGAAATCTTATTATCCAAATTAAGCTTGCAATATGAGTGAAATCTTGGTGTCAACACAAGAAACTAGCTTGTTTTGTAGTGGCTGCAAATCACTTTGCATCTTGTCCACTTCTTCATTGAAAGGACCAAAAATTCCTGCAACATCTTGTCACAAGAACACACGATTGGTCTTGAAAAGAAAATCTTATGGAAGAATTGAAATGAAGATGACCTCTTTTTGCTTCTTTAAAGCATTGATTGTCACCTTCCTGTAACATCACATACATGGTGATCTTCTTGCACATTGGTGTATCCATTTATCGACTCAAAATCGACAAACACCCTTGACTAAAACATAAGTCATGCAACATGTGACATCAACAAGTCAACATGAAATGTGCAATACAATCGACACAAGACGATATGAAAAGTGTGGCAACACAATCGACACAAGTCGACGAGTATGTGTGCGACACAATTGACACAAGTCGATATACAACATGATACATATTGACAACACTCATGCATGTATCTATGTACAATGAACCTATTTACAAGTTCGCCATTTACACATACAAACTCATGCATATGTACACTTTCAACTCTTCCTTTCAAGTACAAACAAGTATATAATCCCAAAAAATGTGGGTGACTATAAGAGCTGAACTAAATGATATTGCTGCAACATAAGTGAGTAACATACCCATATTTTACATCTCTGTGGTGAAATTGTGTAACAAAAATAAATGCCTTCAATTGAACAAAATTCACATGCAATCTTGCATCCTACAAGTTGTGATAATCTGCTGCAACTTGTCATACTTTCAACAAAAATTCAGGCATACATAAGGCTGAAATTTGCATCTATGTACAAAGTAAATGCATGCCTTACTTGGTCAAGAAATCGAGCCATTTCTTGCCAACCCACTTCAATGGAAATTTTTCCTGCTGGACATCTTCTTCTTGTGAATCATCTGGACTCACATCGATGATGGAATTGCTGGGCACATTCTCACCAGTATTTTTATCCTCTTGCTTCATGTGCTTGGGATGAGTGGTTGGATGCAGTGTCCAACATTGGGCAATGAGATGTCCCTTTTTCTGGTAATGTGTGCAAATATTTTGCATCTTCTATTCAAGTCGGCTTTTCCTGAACTGTTTCCTATATGCCATCATTCTCTTCTAGCATCTCGAATCTTGATGGTTATTCAAACCGCAATATGAACAACAAATTTTTCTCCCATTCATGCATGCATATTTGTCATGCTTAACATAATCATAAAAACATGATTATAGGAAGAATTATAACTTGAATTTTTCTTTGAATGTTCATCTTTTTCACCTTCTTGAGAAGATGAACTTGAAGAGGTTCCAGCTCTCTTTTGAAGACCAACAACATTGTTCATGTCTTTAGTGTTGTCACAACTCTCTTGTTCGCCATAAGCTGCATGTCTAAAAGCATCTTGCTGCAACAGGGGTTTCAAACAATTGAATTCATCTTGATTGAAAACTTTACATGTTTGATGGTTTGAACCTGCAACAAAATTCCTTCTTGGAACTGTTTCAAGTGCCTTCATGGCTTTAGAACTCTTTCTCCATAAAATTGTCCATAGCCAAGACCCAAATACTTAGGCCTTTCCTCAAACATAATTTTCTCAACCATGCCTTGTGCATGTTTGCATAATCCTTGACCTTCATAGCCCATTTTCATCATCAATTTGGACCCTATTCCTCTAGTGTGTCTTTCAAAATAACCTACACATTTATATTGAAAGGAAATTGAAGAAAAATTTCAATTATTTACCTCTTCTTCAAGCACATGCTTGGCTAAGGCTTCTTTGGCATCATGGAGCCGAATCTCCATCTCATGCATATTTTGAAGAAGTTCTTGCTTCTATTTCTTCATAGCAACCAACTGCTCTTGAAGTTTAGTGCTCTCCCTTACATCTTCATACAACTGTTGCACCATATCTTTCATGATGTGAAATTCCTGCAAAATCTCTTTATCAAAGAGTCTGTTGTGAAACCAGCTCCAAAAATAGAAAAAAAGAGATATCAATGCCTTAGAAATAAGCCACTTCTAGGGGGAAACCTCCAATACATTACATGAATGAACAATTCTTGGATGATACAAATGAAAAAACCTCCTTTCTATATATAGGAGTCCATGGGCCCAAAATGTAATCCTAGTGGGGCCACAATGTAATCCTAGCCGACCTAACAATAATAATGTAAGGGCACAATAATAACAATATGGGGGTTATAGGGGTACAAAAATAACAATAAGGGGGGCTACACTAACATAATAAGGGACTACACTATTAATATAGGGACTTAACATGCCCCTCTCCTTAAAACAATTGTTGTCCTCAATGCTTGATTATTTCTTGATGCTTCTGTATAAAATTCTCATCCTCCCATGTGGAATCTTCTACAGGAAGGTTCTTCCACTTGCTGAGATACTCTGAAATTGTTCGTACTTGTCGAGTTCTTGTTTCTGTGACTGCTTCATAACTTCTTTCGATGTGATGTTGATCTTCCTGTTGTTTCATCAGATTCTGCACCAAAGTTAGGTTATCCTTTGAGAGTTGGAGAACTTGTTGTTGATGCTCGATGTGATCTTCCACTAATTTATCATCCATATTAGCTATTATTTGATCCTTCAAACCATCCAACTTAGCCTCCATTTTTTCTTTTAAACCATATATGTCATCTTCGATTACTCTTCGTAAGATCGAAATTTGTTGCACTTGGTACCGTAATTTCGATATCTCATACTGCAATTCTTCCTCTTCATGCGTCATAGTATATCTTTTTGAGGGCTTAATGGGTATGGAATTATTTTTTGGAGGCATTATAGAACCCAATACTGATAAAAAATTTAAAATATGCCCTTGGAATCACTTCAAACTGCTTTTCCAAACAAACGTTATGCAATTTTAAAAACCAAATACACACTTTTTTCTTGCTTTTGAGGAGCTCAATATTGAAACTAAATTATCTCTGTGATTTCGGATCTTCAATATCTGAAATTTGGTACTGATTTAGCCTTCTGAATTTTATTTTGAATGTGAAAAGTCTGACCTAATTTGGATTCTTGAAGTCAAAGTTGTGCCCAATCTCCTACGATGACCTAATTATGGACTGGTTCAGTAGAGCGAACTTGTATGACTTGCCACGTGTCACCGTTTCCTCCTTCGGCTCTGAAATTGATAGAAAGGAAACTACATTCCGTGTACTTACGACCACTTTTTACATAATTCCAATCCAATGCTCATAGAGAGAGTTATGAAAATTTTCCCACGATCACCTCTTTGAGATGAAATTCGGGAGCCTGCAAAAGACCTAAATTCCATAGATCATATCTCTGAAAATATTGCAAACAAAGCTCTGGAATTTTGTGACGATGTTCCTCAGGATTTTGGCTTCACGCTCTAAACATTTCGGCTTCTAAACCTTTGTAGAAAAAAATGTGTAGCGCAAATGCCACGATGACCTGTTTACGTTAAATTCAGGAGCTTGCAAAAAGGCCTAACTTCCACAGCTCATATCTCTGAAAATATTGTGAACCACAATCTAAAATTTTGTGAAAATGTTCCTCTGGATTTTGGCTTCGCACTCTAAAAATTTGAGATTCTAAACCTTCATAGAAAAAAATTTAAAGCGGAAATTCCATGATGACCTGTTTGGAGCAGCAAAACCCCAGAATCCAAAGCTCTGATACCAAATGTTGTGAACCCAACTCCAAAAATAGAAGAAAAGAGATATCAACGCCTTATAAATAAGCCACATTGAGGGGGAAACCTCCAATACATTACATGAATGAACAATTTTTGGATGATACAAATGAAAAAACCTCCTTTCTATATATAGGAGTCCATGGGGCCAAAATGTAATCCTAGTGGGGCCACAATGTAATCCTAGCCGACCTAACAATAATAATGTAAGGGCACAATAATAACAATATGGGGGTTACAAGGGTACAAAAATAACAATAAGGGGGGCTACACTAACATAATAAGGGATTACACTATTAATATAGGGACTTAACAGAGTCTTGCAAAGGAGGATGGTTTATCATCACCACTTGATGAAGTTGCCATCACAATTGTAATGAATGAAAGAGCTTCACAACAATTCAAAAAGCTTCAAAAACAATTGACAAAGCTTCAAAAACAATTTGGCTGTAGATTAAAGCTCTTCTTTGCAACTTGTATCTCTTCTTCAAGCAGTCTCTTTTGCAAACAATCCCTCTTGTGCTTCAAGGGTTCCCCTGAGGTCCTTTAGGTAAGGAGGATGCTTTGTACCTTCTTCCTTCTTGTCCTCTTCTGGACTTAGCTAGCAGTAGCTCCCCTTCACCTCTAGCAAAATCAAACTTGTAAGCATCGGTCAATTTGCAAACAGTTAAATTCTTTGCACTGTTAAACACCCTTCAAGTCAAAAAAGCAAGCAAGAAACCTTGTGCTCTGTCAAGCAAGCAACCTAGTGCTCTTTCATGAAAGCAACCTAGTGCTCTTATACCAACCTGATTTGATATGGGTGGCTGACTTGATTCAGGTGTATGTGTTTTAACTAGTTTAAGGATTTATGTGTGAGAAATTTAAACATTTGTTTAAGATGATTAAAATCATGTACGCAAACCATAAATTGTAGCAAATTAACCAACAACACATAGCAACAAATATAATAAAAGAGTTCACCCTCAACACTTGGGCTATGTCTCCTTGAGCCCCTGTCAAAGGACTTGGCTCTTTGGGATTAAGATGGTAAATTTATTTTACAATATGATTCTCAACTCCAGTGGTTTTTTTGACTCTACCAATGGGTTTAGAATACCAAAATTCCCCTGGATTGACTGCTCAATCTCTAGAAATGGACCTAGGCTCCCTTGGGCTTGACCTTTTCTATCGGTGTCCTTAAGCTTCCCTGAGCTGATATGTGGCACAAAATCTCCTAGAAGTCCTCTCCTACTCCTGAAACCTATTCTAATATCTCCAGAACATATCAATCATCCAAAATAGGCTATTCATTCACTCAGAATGGACTCAGGCTCTCCATTCTATGCCTCCAACACCTGGTGGAAATAGGCTCCCTGAAACTTCCATGTGGATTATTTGGCTCTATTAGTCTCCAAATTGCTCTAAAAATACCTCCATTGGATTCATAATGTCCAAAATAGTCAGAAATGACTATTCATTTTCTCAAAATGGCCTCTGGCTGCTCTAGCTATGCCTCCAACACCTGGTGGCACCTAGTGACTCTAGGTTCACTGAAAACTTCCCTGTAGCATCTAGGCCTTCAGAAATCTCCAAATGATTCTTAAAACCCCATCATTGGATTCATAAGGTTCAATATAGTTAGAAATTACTATTGGTTTCCTGAGAATAGCCTCTGGCTGCCCTGGCTAGGCCTCATTCTCCTGCTGGCTCCTAGTGGCCCTAATGGCCCTTGGAACTTCTCTAAAGAAAAATCACACTCAAAAGTCCTCATATGGCTCTATAAACCTTACCAATGGCTCTAGAATGCTAAAATTAATCAAGAGTGACTCTTCATTTTCTTAGAATAGTCGAAAATTGAGCCTTCTACACTTTTTCCCAATATCTCCTAGGAAAACTCCACTAAATGTGGAGAAATCTAGTTAACTGGAGTTAAATTAGGGCTAACCGCCAAATTTGGCATGCCCTTTTCTGCTCCGCCAATAAAGTTGTGCATTAAAATTTATGGTTAGGGCAGTGGCCACATGCACACCCCCAATAGTTAAGTGGCTTATATGTTAGCAGAAACAACAGAATAGAATATCGGAGTTTCATTAAACATACATACGTTCGTGATCAACATCGGATCCCTTTTACGAGACTTCGCCATATCAAACAAATTTGCAACCGTAATACAAGGTACATCACAGATCGGGAGACATACGATCTCGCAGATCGGACATCATGGAATATAACAAATACCCTTAACGTTTAAACAATACAAGTACCGACACGAAGTTGTGATCACATCGCCACATCGCAATTCGGCTGAAATACCTTTTCGCAGATCACGGGGTTTAATGTTTCACATATTGGAAATATTAACCCATTGATCTTCGACTTATCGCACATATAACTCATCGCACTTTGCAAGTTTAACTTTATACCATTAAACCTTATTCCTTGTGAACTGCGAAGTCGCTTCCCGTGCGCTACGATCTCCACCGTTGGTTTGGTCCTTGATCCGACGACCCTCGTTATCTCTCCACCTACCTATTTTGCATCGCAGGTTAAACAATTTAACTTTGTGAGACTCTTTAACAGTAAACTATGTTCTGTGCGATGTGCAATGTTTCTCCATTGCGATGAGATCTCTCTCGTTGATCTCCCACTGCTGCTTCGACGATCTAATCACCACCATTCAGCCCTCACTATTGACTGGATCATGGCCGTTTGTTCCACTTGCAAAATTTCTGCGGCTGTGTGATCCTCGATTCTATATGTAGAGTTCAAGATTCCATGCCAACCACCAATTTAGATCCCACTCTATTGGTTGATCCGTTCTGAACCTGTTTTGGAAAGCGAACAATAGGCCATAAGTCAATCATACTAACTCAGAATTTGATGAAACGAGTTGCGTTGGAATCCTTATGACAAGATCTACGCTCTCATCTTGGTTTGAAGCATTTCTTAGAACTTTGAAATTTTAGCTAATCCTTAGGCCCTGATCCCAATCTAATCATTAAACGAATGCTTCAACGAATGATATGAGTTCATAAATGAAATTGGAATTTAATCCTATACTTGGCCTTGTGGGCGTACCGAACCTTGGTGATAAATGCGACCAGATTTACTCCCTTTCAATTGGTGTATGGTTTGAAAGCGATCTTGCCAATACAATGTGAAATACTGTCATTAAAACTTGCAATTGACTTGTTACCTAACACCTCCGTTGAAGAAGCGCATCTTTTTAACCTCATCCATCTTGATGAAATGCGTCATGAAGCCTAATTGGCCAACAAAGTTCATAAGAGACGTATAAAGGCGCAATATGACAAGCATGTCCAACCTCGCATTTTCTCATAGGGTGAGCTGGACCTTCTTTATGATCAGGAATATGATGTAATAGGTATAGGGAAATTTGAGCCATTATGGCATGACCCCTATATTGTCAAAAGAGTTCTCGCTAAGGGTGCCTACAAGTTGGTAGATTACGATGGAATTTCGTTGGTGCAGCCACGAAATGGGTTGTATTTGAAACTTTACTATGCTTAATCATGAGCGTAGTAAATTTTTGTATTATATTGTATATATATGCAGTTGATTTGCATTTACTTTCTTAGTTTTTTTTTTTATAATTTTCTTGACGTTAGTAATCTGCTTTACATTTCATTGCAGATGTCTGAACCTTTGGAACCATTTGTTGGGTACGCTGATGGTGCTAGTCATAGTACGCAAACTCTGCAGCGTGGGCCATTTTCACTCCGAACGATGAGTTAGTGAGTTTTAAAGGGATTTTTATCGGTTGATTTACAAACAATATCGCTGAGTATAGTGCGTTGATCAAACTTCTCTCTGATGCCATTTAATTTGGTATTAATTGCATCATCATAAGGTTAGACTCACAACTTGTGGTATTACAACTTATTAGTCTTTATACTGTTAGAAATCCAACACTACATCGTATGTTCCTAAGAGTTCGAGTTTTGGAAAGACATTTTGATTTCATTAAATATCAACACATTTCCAGAAACTTGAACACATTAACTGATTCTTTAGTGAATTATGTTATAAACAGACATTTGCAACACATGTAAAGATACATTCACATAATTGGATATGATTGCACAATAAACATACGAAAACACTGAAATCAAATAGATAGATAGTTATAGGTTCTTACAAAATTCGTGCCCAAGACACATTGGTCATCTGACCTCAAAATGTATGCAACATGTCAAAAGTAAACTAGTGATGCTCATGATAACATGCTACTGATCTAGCTATCCTATGCAGTAAACACATCCAGCGGTTAGGAACGCTAATAGTATGGCGTTGTAGTCGCATGGGTAACACTTCGATCTCGCAATCCGGAATCCCGAAGTTCAACCCCTGTATGTGCTGCCGAAGCTTAGCAAGAGACTCAACCATGTCTAAATCCTGAAGGACTGCTCTCCCTACAGCCCTCTCTGCTGGCTCATCCACTCCATGCTCTGAATTTCCCATTGTTTGAACTCGACCCACATCTGCATTACATTAAAACTTTAGTTTAGTATTGGGAAAACATTAAAATACAAAAAAATGTATAAACCTTAGAAAAATAAAAAAAACATGGTCAAAATATTCTTACCGATTGCACCCCACTGAGTGCCTTCTGGTAAAGCTAAGTATGGATCTCCTCGGAAATTGACAATTGCATATGCATAGTCATAAATGGAGATAATATGTCGCCTGAACCAGGAAAAGAATGCAGTCAAGAACAAGAAGGACGATTCGTCTGCATGTCTTGCCATAAATTCCACCCATCTCTGCATCCTCAGATCTCTAGGGTTAGATACACCCAATGTCCCATGCTGAGGCTGCATCAGTGGAATCTGCTCTAAGGCAAAATAAATGAGGATCGAACCATAGTTGAAATTTTTCTTCCTTCCTCCCTTTGCCTTGCTCAGTTGTTCTTTCATTGGAGAGGGTACAATTTCAGCTCAATTGAAAACTGTTGGTTCCATGCACTCTAGCGCATACTGCATATAAGATCTGTTAGCTACATGTAGTGTAGTGGTACCAGAAATATTTATGATCGTGAATAAGATGGTTCTCAATGGAAAATCACGAATGTCACAGATGTTTATTTTCCCATCCTTTCTAGGCTCTGCCACTGGATAGAAATACTGCAAAACATAGTCTCTCATCGTCTCTCCTCCGAGAGCAGACCCTAAGAGAGAAATGGGTAGGCCTGTCCTCGACAAGCCTATCAGAAAATAGATATCCTCCACTGAAATTGGGACCACTTTGTTCCCAATATGAAATGCCTCAATTGTCGGATTCCATGCATGAACAAGGAACTCCAATAGTTCCATCAGTTGCCTCATACTTGATAGACGAAAGTACTTCAATACCCATAGTCTCTGAGGGCTCTTATAGTACTCGGATCATTAAGGGCAATCATGTTTTGTTCTTCATGCTCTCTTTCCCTCCAAATAATTGTCATTTTAGTCCGATGAATCCCTGAAATACAACCATAAGATTCATTAAAACCCTTTTCATGCAAAAAACTAGGCTAAATTTGGGTACAATGCAAGAATAAAAAATGTGAATTGCGCCCAACGCAACCTTGGACAAGAGATAGTGCATTGCATAAGCACCTAGCCTTCATTTCAAGTGCATTCCAATGCAAGTTTCGACATCCAAGGGTGCATTTCCCTCTTTTGATAATAGATTTACCCTAAGGGGCCCAAATCCCTAAAAAATGCAATGAAATGAAGCAAAAAGACTACTAAAGGAAACCGAAGGTTTATGGCACCAACCTGGATCAAATGACGAGAAAAATCATCTATAGAATCGATCGCAATCAACAGCTGAAGTTCGGGGGAAAAAATAGGTTCAAAGCTCCAAAATGAAAATGGTGACTTTAAAATGGTAAAAATGGATAGTAAAACTCTTTTAATTAGTCATTTGATTATTTTAAAATCATATTTATTGTTATGACTATGGTTTTATTCAATTTTTATCATGAAATAGGTATTTTTAATCCATTTGATGTTGTTTTGAACAGGTTTGCATCTGATAAGCAGATTAGTCGTGCACATTTATTTCAAGAATGATTTGACCACAAAGCGTACTTTTATCCTTATTTTTTGAGCTTTGATAAAAATGAAAAAGGACTTGAAGCGCACTTTTATCTCTTTTTTGAGCTTCGATAACAATGAAAAAGGAACCCCTGGAGTCTTCTTTTAACTCTTTTCAGACTCCGATAATGTGAAAATATTGCCGAGCATTTGTATTTTCGAGCTCGTATAATTAAATGAATTGATATCTACTCATATAAGTTTAACCCTTTTCCGGACTTAGATAGATGATTTACAAAAAAGGAAAACCTTAGTCGAACATGGCTAGGAGGTTCTCTCAGATATCATTTTACACTTTTTTAGATCTGAGTGACAAATTTATGAAAAATTACTTATGGAGTTTTCTTTTTTCCTCTTTTTCAAACTCTCTAAATAGATAAAATGACCGGTATGTCACTGTTTATAGGCTCGTTAAAACGTAAAATAGCGACAGGCTTGTCAATCATGGCAAGAATCGAGTTTCATTCATCGCTAGACTCATTAAATTATTAAATAACGATACATTATTCACTCGAAGGGTTGAATTATATATCAAGCATATGCTATCCTTCTCAAGATTGTTAAAAAAGAATGAGGTACTGTTCGACAAATGATCGGAGAAAATTTGGGAAAGTGAACAAAACTTTTACGGTAGCAGGTCGCTCTTGAACATGACACTTCACTCCATCATTGTGACTGTTTGGGTTGGGTAATATTCTTTACAATTCATTCATACCTATGGTTCATCATACTTTCACTTCGGTTTTGGGTCAATGCTGCCAACTCATCTCAGTGTCTCCGATATGTTCAAGAGAAGTCATCTAGTGAATACTCATCCTTCTGCAATACTCATAAAACTTCATTCTCATGAAAATCAAACCTAAACATTTCTATATCAAGTCACATTTTGTCTCTGAAAACAGTAAATCCCATTTCACGATAAAGTGGCTTCCTGTCGACATCAAATCATCATCTAGGAAGTTTACTTAGAAACATCATCTTCCAGTACCATGAGGCTTGTTACAACATCGACAAGATCCTCGCTTCCAAACCTTTGACTGACAAATTTTGTTTAGTGTTTGACATCAAACCATCTATTCATGCCTTAAAAAATGTACTGCAGTACCTTGAGAGCCATTAACATCAATGGCGGTTCTTTCACATTTGTTAACAAATCACATCATTGGATGGTAATGAAACGATGTCTTACCATGTTTGACTAAAAATCACATATTCGCATGACTAGACTTGTTGTAACCGAACGATCGAGTGAACGAGATAAGAAGACCCTAGATCTAGATTCAGCCATCCGGGGAATGATTTCAAGATTGTTTTACACATCATCTGTATAGTGACCTTACATACAGATCGTCATCCGAACATGGGCCTATATCTGTAGGCATGTCTGTATTGGGCAACATTCTAATATAGATGACTTTCTGCACTATGTACATGTTATTAGATAGTTTATGTGCTGAGCATGGGAATGCCTCCCTCAGCAATTTGTGACCAAGATGAAAATATCATGATGTAATGTATTGTAAGATTGATGAAGGTCACCACTCCGATTCAGTTCCATCCCATCACGTCGTAAAGCATCTCATTCAAAAAATATTGTTATTATTCTGACTTCATGCTTTAGGGGGAAACTATTATAGGTCAATTTGGGCATCATCCCCCATGACCTGGTCAAACTGGACATCATCCCCAGAACCAATGAAATAGGGTCTATCATCCCCTATCATTTCAATTGCTATATGCCCTAAGAGAAGAACAAATAATTCATGGCTTCTATTGTAAGATTTCCAAGGTTTGAAGTATATGTTATATCAATTATGAGCTCACAAATTCTGCCTCTCAAGGGACTAACTACATTTCATATGCAGCTCCCTCCATTCAAGGGTGCACTGCAATGCACTTCTCGACATTCAAGAGTGTGTTGGTCAAATGGGAGCGAAATTCTCATTGTTCCAGAATCTCCACATGGCCAGTGCCTTCTAGAAGAGTCCATATGTGTCAAAAATCCAATCCAAGTGTCCATCTAACACCTATGAACTTGGAAACATGTCTTGCCTATTATTAGAAAGTCATTGATTGAGAAACTACGTTCAATTTCACTATAAATTGAGCACAAGTCCTAGTGTTAGGGAAGGAAGAATTTTGGTAAAGAAATACTGTTGGATTCTCAATTAAGAGTGTGATATAATTGATATGCTACTGGTGAGATGTTGATTTTGATGAGGCTGGGATGAAGCTAGAGTTGGTGACATCAAATCAATCATTGGTTGTAACCTCTCCCTTCTACTCTTTAATAAATATTGTTGTTCATTTTCCCATATATGTATCTGTTTATGTTTCTATTTCTCATGCAGTGGACTCTTGAATGATATATATGTTTCATGTTCAATCGATTTAAATGATTAAGATAAATAGGCATCTGTATATTGCAATCTCTTTGTTGTTCTTTGTTTATACTAGTAGGAATAAATTTGGTGATCTAAGTTGGATTGAAAGCTACAGCAAAAGTGACAGAAGGAGAATAGGAAGCGCTTGGATCACAAGTAGGTTCTTATATCTTTCTGTGTGTCTTTTTTTTTTTTTTCCTTATGCTTTCAGACGCATGAGGAATAAACAAGAGAGGCCATGCCACATTTACACCGATAGGACAAGGAGACAAAATGGACGAAAATGTTATTAAATAAATAATGTGAGATTTTATTTTAATTTCAGGAGAGCTCATAGGACAAATCATGCAATATTCATATAAACAGAGTTGAGGATGGGAAGACACCCGCAATGGCTTGAATTTTTTTTAAAAGATTGACGTATGTCAAAATCAAGTGGATCGAAGTAGAAAGAGAAACATGATGCTTCTAAGGAGGGAACGAAGAAGTGGAAAGGGGGGAAAGATAGAATGATGACAACCACAACACTCCAGTGCAAAGATCCCAACAACCATTGCAACATTGAAGATCATACAAAGGAGAAGTGATGGAATTTGCATCTAGAGCTTAAACTAAAGAATAAAAAGAAAGGAAATGACAAGAAGAATCTCATGGCCACTAATTCGAGCAACCAGGTTAAAAGCAACTCAAAAGTGGATGAGAAGATTATATTTACATTAGTGTAGAAGGGAGTGAATCTGAGTATCCTGTAGCAACATGAAGAGAAATAACTGACCAAACTCTTCCACATAAATATATAGGTCAAGAAGATGAATGTTGATGCTATGTTTGACTCAGAATCATAGGTGATCTCACTACAACATATCTAGTAAATGAATTGGGATTGGAAGTTTGTGATCATCCAAGACCATATCCATGGGGATGGGTAAATAAGGATGCATAGTAGATGGGAACAAGATAATGAAAAATTCCCTGGATCTTAGTGTTCAATGGGAGGTTGACACAATCCCCTAGACCAAATGGTGGAGCCTCCCACTTAGCATAGGCCTCCCTCAAAGTGGCATCAATGAGCCATAAATTCCCCTCCAAGAAAAATATGGCCCTATACCCTAGTCCTGCTTTCCTGTCTGTCAAGTTTGGAAATAAAACTCCAAGCACCATGTCCTCTCGAAAATTTATTCTCTTGGTTATCTTACTCAAGGCCTGCTCTGCTTCATATAACTCCCACTCTGCTTCCTCTGACCTCTGTCATCCTCCCATGAACCCTGATAGAAGTCGTGGGCAATATCCTGGTAGAGGGAGAGGTTGTGGAAGTATCCCTACCACCTTCGATGAAGCATTTGTTGCAACTATTTTTGACTATGGCATTCCAATTCACATTAGGAATCAGGTTCTTTCTCTTGAGGAGGAAGAGACTCGGAGAGGTCAACTAACACTCTGGGCCCTCTACAACCTCCTTGCTCACTAGTACAAGGAGAGGGGGAAGGATAAATCGAGGGCCATAGGGTGGATATATGAGCTCTCTACCTTTCATAACCACTCTTATACATCCCTTAAATTCTTTTCCATGGATCTAAAAATTGATTTTCCTCCAAACATTCCACCGCCTCCTCTCTTTCTCTTTCTCCTTTGCACCCCCTCATATAGGCTCATCTTCACCTCCCATCAAATAAGTTCCGATGGCCCCTCCCCCTCATTCACAAGCTCCATCCCCTATGTTTGTTGATGTTATTACCTTGTCACCTCCCAGTCCCAGTCCCTATGGGTGTTAAATTATTGAATAAATTCTAGCAGATTATGGTAGCACACAGGCTCAAGGTAGTGCTTACGTGCACGATAGCTCTAGCATCACCTCAATGCATCTCCACTGCGGCCCCTCCACTATCAAGTGTTAACCTCACAAATTCCATGATGCACCATATGTTGGTAAATAATCTTTTGGTTTGGTTCATAGGCAACTGGCATAAAGCCACAATTTTGGTCTGGTTCACATGCAATTGGCACAAAGCTGTGGGGCTCACTACTTCAAATTTTGATCATTGTCAACTATGGCTCATAATAAATTGGCACTGAGCCGTTAGACCCACTATTTCAAATTTTGATCATTGTCAAATATTTTTCTAATGTAAACTATTTCAAAGACTTGGGATTTAGTTTCCCCTTCTAGGGGAAAATATTTTTTGGGTTTTCTCTCTAGTTTCCTTGCACAAGGAATAGGCTGCTAATAGATGTGGTTGCCCTTGATGTATGTAGAGTGGTGTTTGGAAGTACCTACATGTATATGTGAGATGAAATATTCATGCGGAGAGCCAACTAATACAAACTCGCCAAGGATGCAAAATAATTCACCATCAATGCACACAAAGGAAAGTTGAATTTTTTTCTTTTAAGTGTCAACCAAGCTAAGAAATTTATCAATTCTAGCAAGAAGTATGTTTTACTATTTTTAAGAGAAAATAATTTGTATAAGAGTCAGTAAGAGGCAAGGAACCCTTGGATGGGTGTACTAAGAAATTGAAACAACAACTAGAAGAGTTTCTATAGGCATATAGGGATGTGTTCCATGAATTCGAAGGGTCACCACCCAAGAGGGAAGCAGAGCAAGAGATCCAACTCTTGGCAGATTCCCCATTAACAATAATTGGGTTGTACATGAAATCTGTTATAGAAATAAGTGAGGCGAATAAAAAGTTGCAAAAAATACTAAAACATGGTCTCATTTGACCAAGTACATCACCATATGGGTCACCCATCATCATCATACAACAGAAGGATGGGACTTGGCGGATGTGTATTAATTATAAGGCATTGAAAAAAATCATGCTCAGGAACATGTACCCCTTTCCTAGAATAGATGATCCATTAGACCAGTTGCAAAAAGATAAATACTTGAAAAATATAGACTCAAATTCTATATATCACCAGGTTCTAGTCATAGAAGAAGATACTTAGAATATTGCCTTCAAAACCATACAAGGTTTGTATGAGTAGTTATTCATGTCATTCATTCTATGTAATGCAACAACCACATTTATGAGTTTAATGAATGATATAATGTGCCCTTTTGTAGATTCATTTTTTATTTCCTATTTGGATTATATATTGGTATATAGTGCTACTTGGGAGGAGCACATCTCACATTTGACACAGGTGTTGGATACATTGAAGAAGCACCAACCACTAGAAAATATCAAGAAGTGTGAGTTTTCATATCAACATTTGTTGTATTTGGGGTATGTGATACATGGAGGAAATTCGAAGATAGATCCTACCAAAATGAAGGCCATCATGAAATGGTCAGTGCCTACTAATGTTTCTGAGGTTAGGATATTGTTGGGGAAGCACAATACCTCAGGAAATTCACAACCTTGTTTTTAATGGTAGAAAATCCACTCGACACCATAACAACAAGTGGCAAGAATTTTTAGTGGGGAAAGGGTCAACAAAGGGCCTTTGAGGAGCTAATGAATAATATCAGTCAAGCACCAGTTCTAGCATTACCAAAATTGCAACAACCCTTTAAAGTGGATACAAATGTGAGTGAGTATGCTATGGGAGAAGTATTGGTGTAGGGAGGAAGGTCTATATGCTACCATTATGAAGTATTTCATGGGGTAGATCTTAACTACCCTACCCATGACAAGGAGATTTATGCCCTATTGTAAGCTTTGAAGAAGTGGAAGCATCATTTGATGGGAAAAGAAAAATTAATCCACACAGATCACTATCCACTATAGTACCTACATGCCTAGAGTAAGTTACAATATACCAAGCATTACAAGTGGATGGGGTTTCTACAACAATTCCATTTAGTGATCAAGAACAAGAAGGGAAACACAAGCCAGATGATTGGCATGCTTTCAAGGCCAACCACATTAAATATCACAACTTTGGTAACTCTTATACACATGGAGCCATTCACCAATGATGCATACAAAGAGGCATATTTGGAGGATGGGGAATTTAAGGAGATGTTTCAAAAGTTTTAGAACTAGAGTCACGTGATTGACGGTGAAACTGCCATTGACTACCATCTCCAACATAGGTTACACTACATGCTGGATAAGTTATGTCTTCCTAAAGGCGACCATTGCAGCTAATCAGAGAGGCTCACATCTCCAAGGTTGCAGGGCACTTTGATGTAGGGAAGACAATGGCCAACCTGAAAAAGGTTTGTGTATTTGCCCAAGATGCAAGAAAATGTAGCTAGGTTCATTAGAGGATGAATGATCTGTTATACTAGAAAGCCTAGTAATAGGAAACAGGGTCTAAATCATCTATTACTTGTACCTTCTCGTCCCTAGGAAAGAATTTCAATGGACTTTGTGGGAATATTAACAACAACCAAGAAGGGACATGACTACAAATTCATGGTAGTTGGAAGGTTCAACAAGATGTGTGTTCTGATGCCCTCTAAAAATACCATCAATGAGCAAGAATTAAAAATTTTGTTCTTTGGATAGGTCCAGATGCACTTTGAGATACCAAGGAGCATAATTTTAGACAGGGACACAAAATTTATCAGAGTATTTTGGGCTACATTGTGGGAGAATGTGGACATGAAGTTGAAGAATGTATACAACATTCCATCCATAGACATATGGGTAAACAAAAGTAGTCAAAAACACTTTGGTGGAACTTTTGAGGGTTTATAATCAAAAGCATTTGAAGACCTAGGATGAAAATATGTTATATATACAACACTCTTATAATAGAGTAGTCCACACTTCTACTGGTAAGTCCCCATTTGAAACTTGTTTTGGATATTTACCACCTTCACCTTCGATATTGCATATGGGAAACACAAAGGAGTAAGGGAGGATCTTACAAGGGATGCCTTGAGGGTTGAATTTTTTTATAGAAAATATTAGGAAGATTCATATACAAGTACATGAGACATTGCATAAATCATAGGCAAAATGCAAGGCTGGCATGATTAGCGCAAAACAAAGAATTTGTTCAAGGTGGGAGACAAAGTATGGTTACATTCGAACAAGGAGAGGCTATAGGGTCCTGGTAAGAAATTCAAGGATTTGTGGTATGGCCCCTATGAGATACTGGAAAAGGTGGGAGATAATTCCTATAGATTTAATCTACCCACATATATGTGCATTTTCTCAATTGTGAAGGTGGAGAATCTGAAGCTCTATTAGCCTTCCATGCTAGATTAGGAAGAGGAACAAGTCCTACCTTTTGTAGAAGAATTATAGGAATACAAGATAGGGGTAACATGACCATTGGTAGATTAGGTTGAAAGGACAAATTCCAGGAAAATATAAATGGTACATTATATAGAAGATGGAGGAAAAATTTCCTCACCTCATTCAGTAGAAGCTTTTGGGGACCTAAAGCCTCCCAAAAATGGGAGGTCCGATTTAGATTAAATCATTATATTTCTTTTCATCCATATCGATGATTTTAGAGTGAAAAAGGTGGAGGAATAAGCTCACATGACATTTTTTACTGGCAGGACAGAGATTGACAAATTAGGGTCTAAAATCTTTGGGAGAATTTTGAGGCATCAAATGATTTTTTTTTTTGGGAGGGGGGGGGGGGGGGTCATAAAACTTTGTTTTATTTAGTGAAAAACAACTTTTACATATTATACTCATATATTCCTTTCCAATGACATAATAATCGCCTCAATAAAAGTATGTATGCAAAAGTTATGCCACTCATAAGTTAACCTTCCTGTTTTCAACACCATAATTTGAGATCATGCCACATCAACCCTCATTGCTCACAAAAAATGGGATAGCCACATGATTATTATGAAGAAGAATCTAGAATATTTTATAATTTAAGTATAGTTAAGAGCTGAGGTAGTCAACCCTAACCATTAGTAGGCTATCGGGTTGGGTTATAACAAAGCCACTAGGAGGAAAAGGGGTTCAATTTATTTTCAAGTGAATTTGTTCCATAGATAAGAAAAAATAGCTGAGAGGGATAGGTGATAGAGAAAAAAGAGAGGATTTTTGTACTATAGTATCCCATAGGCAAAAATCCATAATTATTTGTACTTGCAACCGTTTTCTATTTAGAGAAAGAGATCAGAGCGACCTCACCTTCCAGGTGATTTTTTCTCCCGAAAAGGTTTCCCAGGTTATATCTTGTGCCAAATTGCAGGTTGTGCTTTTTTATTTCATTTTTCCCTATTTTCTACATAATTTTAATTTTCATGCATATACAATTAAAAATAATATACATATACATATACATAAATCTAAAGATAAATAAAACCCTAATATTGTAGATTTTATATTTTTAAATATAATTTTATCATATATGTCATGACAAATTGTCTAGTGGAATATCCACGGTAGTTTATGAATAAATGGTGTTGTGACATTAGTTAAATTGGTTATGGAAATCAATGAGGAAGCCTTCAACCAGGTCAAAGGGCTAGCAAGAAATTCTGAATGGTTTGTCTTATTCAAGTACGCAAGGCACCAAGAAAAGGGAAAAACTGAGGGTCTACTAGATCAGTGAAGGGGTCCATTTTTTGTTTTGCAGGCCCATGGTGGCCATAATTCCTTGTGTTAATAGTCCCTAGCTCAATGAAAAGACAAAATCCTAATTATTGTATGTGAAGGAGAGTGGCCTTCATGTCCTCTACCCTAATTTCAAATATGTAGAACCCTGAGAGAAGCTTCCTCTTAAGGCATCAAATATATATGGTAGGTGTTAGCTGCAAAAAATATCCAATGTAGCTATGTCTGTGGTTGGGTGGAGAGTGGCTATCCCATTTTTGGTTTCCAACAAGCCTAAGTAAATCATATAAGTGTGTCTATTTCTTTGCTAATGAAATGAAATTATTATTCAGTACTTCATCATTATTTCCATGCTAGTTAATGTGTATGTTTGTAATGATAAGTTGGAATTTGTTATGCCTATTTACTAAATATGCATGAGTCATGAACTAAATGTGTTTTATAGTTTTACTTGGTTTAACAATTACTTATTTCATGAATGAATGTTATATATAGAGGTTTTATCTAAAACAACTTATTTGTGATGAATATGGGATGTGTGGTTTAGTAAGGTGAATGTATGATTTGACTTGAGATATGAGGCTCTTTATGTATTCTTTAATGTGAATGGATTTTACCAATCCAATTGTAGGAGGAAACAATTTCTATTGTATCCTTTTTCTAAATGAGAATACTTGATAATTCTTCAATGATGAGAGACCTTGTTTCCTTCAGAGGTAAGCCAAAATGGTGGCCCATTTGTTTGTGAGAGTTTCAAGTTGATAGTGTGATGTTGCAGTTTGTATTCCAAAGGAATGAGAGAAATCTCATCTTAGTTGGGTGAAGATGAGAAGATTTTTCCTTTAGCCATTTTATTCCTTTCTTTTTTGAATATGATAAGTTGAAGGCGGTGTTGTAGGATGCCTTCATATTCTAGAGAATATTTTTGAGTCTTAAAAAGCTTTTGGGCAAGGTTTCTACCCTACCAAAGTTGATTTCTTACTCTTAAACCAACTTGGGAGCTTAGAAAAAGTTTTAGAATTTGAGGATGACCCTTTGAATTTTTGGCGATGTGATTGGAAGTTTTAGAAATTTGGGGATTGGAGGATTGGCCCTAGACATTAGCCATATGGTTCAAGGAGGGCTCTATGATCAATATCTTAGCCAAAATGAGATTGAGTACAAAAGGATGAGATATCAAGATATTGAGGTATTGGCCTATCAGGTGTCAGGAAATACATCTAGCAATCTCTAAACGAAAACCCTCGATACGAACAAATCCTAAAACATCTATCAGCTGACAAATATTATTCCCATTGATTGACATATATTATCAAATTAAGTGAGTATCACAAGCAGATTTTTTATTTTATCTAGTGGCTTGATGATTTGGGGGAGAAAAACATTAATAGACAGAAAGGCAGGTCTTTGTCAGTTGTTGGTTTGTTAATTGAGTATCAATTTTTCATGATGTCAAGATATCCACTATTAGGGCCTCATTCTATTGTGCTTATGGGATATCAAATGATCAAGCTTTTGGATGATTAGGTACAAGGATATCATAACGTTGGTTAAGTCACAACATCAAATTTCTCTTGACATTGTCTTATCAGTCTATTGACCATCAAATATTAGGAAATAGGGTATTTGAATGTCAAGTGAAAAATATGTGTAGGATGTCAAACAAAATATTGATCTACTAATGGGTCCTATTGACCTGTAAAAAAAATTTCCTCCTATTTTTCATTCAATTGAAAAAGGAATTTCCTGTCATTGGGAATTTAGAATATCGTGGATTCAGAGTACCAAAATTTTCACATTTTTGTATTTTCTCTCAATAACATTAGCACCTAATAGCCACTTGTCATTGGATGGGTTGATGAGGTCCACGGAAGTAGTGACACATGGATGGTATGGATGCCAACATTGCACAAAAGGCCTACCACATAGCAATAATACAAATTCTTATGAGGCACTTGTAGGATAGACTTAGAAATAAGCATAAAAATCAGATTTCGATCAAATTAATATCTTTTGGAAAGATATTGATGAGAAAAAGATGATGGTGGTTTCAGAAAATAGGTTTAAGATGATTAAAGGAAGCAATAATTTTACAACCCCATCTTAGTTAATAAACCTTGGAGGTTGAGTCTGGATGCCTTGCATCCTTAATTAGGCATTAAGACACTGACTATGTGAAAAATATATTTTCATCATATCACATTGGTTTGACCCCTTAGCCTTTAAGTTCAAACCTTTTTGGTTGAATTTCTCTTTTTATTCCTAATTCTAAATAAAGCTTTGGGTATTTTTTTGTTGTCTTCATCAATTTTTTGTAAAATTATTGGTGAGGTAATTACTTATACGAGTGTTGATGTGAGAGGAATAAAGTTATGATTCAAGAGGAAATTTTACTTGTTATTTTTTATTCTCTATTATTTTGTGATTAGAATAGGTAAGTAATTTAATTTAATGAATGAAATTTGATCTTATAAATCCTAGTTAGTGATTCTTATCAATGATATTTATTTGTTATTTATATATCACTATCAGTGAGGTTTTTATTTCAATTGGTAAGAAGAACTGTTGGTTGATGTCTAGAAAAATCATTTGGTTGAAAGAATGATTGATTTCATATGTTTTATTTTGCAATAAATATGCCACCAAAGAGGAATCATATTCAACAATTTGTTTATCACCAAAACGAAAAAGGAAAGAAATAGGGTTGGCTTTGCAAGGGCATCAACAATGATTGAATATCCATTGGAGGATGTTGCATTGATGGTTAGAAAATGTAATTTGGTTGAAAAAATGATTGATTTCATATGTTTTATTTTGCAATAAATATGACACCAAAGAGGAATCATGTTAAACAATTTGTTTAGCACCGAAAGGAAAAAGGAAAGAAATAGGGAAGGCTTTGCAAGAGACATCAACAATAATTGAATATTTGGTAATATGAAATACGATGCTTGAATAATTTGTGTTGAATTCAATATATAAAGACACTAAAAAAACCACTAGAATGAAAGTCATATCACTAAGATGGAATGATTTATATTAGAAGTTTAAAGAGAATAATACCAAGAAGCTATAGCTCATAGTAACCCTACTAAATAGAGTTTTCATGAATATTAGGAGATCTCAATTTCATTCCAATATGGCGAAAGAATGAATATTTCTTTGTGCATAAGCCATTGAATGGATAATAAATTAAATTGAAGCAAATAAATGTGTGATTAATGATGGTAAGGGACATTTTGTTGAAGTGATTCTACCTTAGAACACTTCCATCTTCAAAAATGTTCCTAAACAATGCGTCTGTAACAAGTTTTTATTATTACCATGATTTCAGGAAAATATTGGCTAGTTGGTGGAAAGAGGATAAAATAATATTACACATAACTTCTAGGTGGTATAACATCACAAGTTTGTGGGAACTACACATATATCTCATTTTTTTGGTGAAAAATACTATATTTGGTTTACCAATACATGGATTCCAATAGCTTATATAGTTTCTACAAAAGGAAGATTATTCAATTAGGCAACCATCATATCAAGTCAACTCAATTTTGTGATTGAAAAAGTTCACAAAGTATTAGAGAATCCAAGTGTTGTACCTTATTTTTATATATGGATTCATATTTATTAGATGTGATATGTGCTAGACATGCTTTTGTTGCATTAAACCTTGGCATGTTTTGGAAGCTACAACCCACAACATTACATCTAGTAGAAATTATGATGTAGATTTGCAATTGCTCATAAAATTTTAATCAAAATCACAAGACACAAACCTACTCTATTGCTCTGCGCAATTCAATTCAAAATTTAGAACATCAATCACAAACATGCAATGAGAAATAACACACATGCACATAATATTTTTATGGGGGAAAGAAATCTACTAAACCCCTTTGCCTACTTGCATTAATCTGATGAATCGAGATGTATTACAATTACTTTTCTCAAATGAGCACAACCTGCCAGTGGAAAACCTCTCTCTCTTATCACTAACAAGCTCTAACCCAAAATTAGTTAATTTTCGCCTCTACTTGATCCCCTATTTCCTTGCACCATTCCTGAGAAATTAAGCCTGTATTATTTAGGAAATTCCTCCAAAATGCTTGCGTAATTCCCAAGTTTCATCATTTGACTGCATGCAATACCTATACACTCAAGACTAGTCTACAACTAATGTTAAACTACCTTGGAATGTACACCACAAATTGGGAACTCGAGTTATTTTCATGCACTAGCTACTTTTGGGATGATTGATCAACTAATTGGATGATCACTGAGTTAAACTAAAGTCCCACTGCACAATTGACCTTCCACTAGTTCCTCCAACAATTAGAACTATTTTAAGTGAAAACAACTTGAAATAACTGACCTTGATTGATATAAATTATAAATCACACATGCTTAACTGAACTCTAACTCCTCCAACTTGAATTTACTGAGCTAACTAAGTGACAAGAGCCATGTCACCTGAGTTAAATTCACCCAAGTTTTATGTTGACATGGACAATCGAATTTTCTCAATTTGATTAAAGGAAAAATCAAATTGAGACTTTCTTGCTGCATTTTTCAACACTCCCTCTTGGCAAGAAAGGGATTATCAAATACCCCTATCCTACACCCGTAGAACTCAAACTTCCCACTGAAAAAATCCTTTGTCAAAATTTCAGAATTTTGTTCCTCTTTCGGTATGTATTGTAGCAACATTATCTACCTCTGCACACAATCTTATAAATGGTGATACAAAATATCTATATGCTTGGATTGATCATGAAATACCAGATTCTCAAAGAGCTTGACGCAACTAGGATTATTGAAATATATAATAGTTGGATCCATCATCTTACCAAACAGTCCCACAAGTATCTTTCTCATCCAGATCACCTCACATGTTGCTTGAATTACAACAATGTATTATACTCTGTCAAGCTGAGCGCCATAGATCTTTGCTTCCAGATATACCAAGAAACCTTTGTGGACCCAACACTGAAAATTCCACCTGATATAATATTTTAGTCTGATGGAATCCCTACCCAATCTGCATCCGTGAAGCCACAAAGCTTCACTCCCTCTTTTTGTCTGTACCATTGTCCAAACTGGGTAGTGCCTATGAGGTACCGTAAAAAATGATTAGCTTCCTTCCAAATAATTTGGTTGGACTAACCATAGGTTGGCTTAGCTGGTTGACTACATAGCACATATTTGGTCATGTGTTCACAAGATGCATCAGTGAACCCACTAGTTGTCGATAAATGGTAGCATCAACTTCTTCATTTGAAGTGGCATCCTCCTTCCTCTAGTTGGTCATTAGAGGTGTCTCCATGGGTTTGCATCTCTCCATGCAGAATCTTTGCAATATCTTATTTTCATTCTTTCCTTGGGACATAAATAGTTCTCCATTGTCTTTCAATACTTCAAACCCGAGGAAGTAGTGCATAAGACCCATGTCCTTAATTTAAAATTCCATTATAACATCCTCCTTGCAATATCTTATCAACTTCTCATCACTAGTTAAGATCAAATTTTCAACATATAATACAATAATAAGTAATTTACCTTCTACCAACACGTGATAGAGGTTTGCATTCGCTTCACTTTTGGTGAAGCCCAAATGAGTGAGATAGCTATCGATCATGGTGTACCAAGCACTGGGTGATTGTTTGAGACCGTTCAACGCTCGCTTGAGTTTGCACACACAAGGCTCTCGATCAAATGTCTCAAAACCTTCTGATTTCTTGATATGCTCATCCTCCTCAATAACTCCATTGAGAAAAGTTGTTTTTACATCCATCTGGTGGATTTTCCACCCCATCTGCATAACCAGTGCAATAATTGATCTAATGGTTGAGTACCTTGCTATAGGATCAAAGGTCTCTTCATAATTAATTCCCTCAACTTGAGAGTATCCCTTGGACATAGATATGGCCTTTTAATTCTCTATGCTTCCTTATACTACATGCCTAACTTTGAAGATCCATCTCGAACCCACAACCGATTTATTTTTTGGTCTTGGGGCCACTTCCCAAACAATGTTCTTTATAATGGATTTGTATTCCTCCACCACTGCATCAACCCAAACTGGTTTCTTTACTGCTTCCTCGAAAGAGGATGGCCCAGTATTTACAAGCTCAATCATTAGAGCCATGTAGCCAGTGTACCTATCAGGTGATTTTATTTGCTTGCGTAAATTTGAACAATCTCCCACATTCTCCCTCACATCCTACACTAGTCTATAAGCTTTCCTAGTTATTTTCATTCATTCTTTGGATGGTTATGCTAGAGTGGTTGTCTCCACTCTCTGCTCAATTTTTGGTTGCTCCAAAAGTTCCTGAGGCTCCTCTTTTGGAGCTAAAAGCTCCTCTTCTAGTGGGATCTGAAGCTCCCTCTCAAGAGAGCACCACATCGCTTTGGAATCCTTGAGTCTGAGAGAGGATCTCCACTCCCTCTGAAAGGTGACTATACCAATCCTATTCGCGGTGTACCTTCCTTCATACCCCAGCTCTATGTGCATTTATAGATATTTCTCCTCCATGTCACTGAAAAACTCTCTACACCTTGTCATGTGAAACGATGCACCTAATTCCAAGTATGACACACTCTCCATCACTATTCTTTCCATGCACACAGTAAAGGTAAATTCAAGCTCGAACTATGAAGCCAAAGCTTCACCTGCTACTCCTCTTAAGGTCTTCTTTTTTAACTTTTTATGTGGACACTTTATGGCATAGTGCCTGAATTAATGACAATTGAAGCATTTAATTTTGGAAAAATATTTCTTATTTCCATCTTCACTAGATTCTGGTTTGGTTTGATATTTCTTCGCTTTTCCCTTCTTTCCCTTTCCAACCAATGAAAATTTTTATTCATCCTCACCCTTGGATGAAGTCCCATCTATGGTATTCTTCCATATTTCCTCCTATACCAAATCAAACCATAAGCGTTCCTAATTTGGTATTTTCTCCCTCCTGTTCACTGAATATTGGTAGCTATGCCAACTTTTGGGAAGGCCTAGGAGTGTTAGGATTACCAAGTCATCTTCTCCAACATTTACACCAACCCCTAAAAGTTCATCATGAACTTGTGTAAACCTACTCAGATACTGCAGAATAATGTCATTCTTCTGCATCTCGATATTTCAAAGTTTATCCTTGAGTGCTAGTTTCCAGTGGTCACCGCTATTCTCAAATAGTTTTGTCGGTGATTTCGACATTGCAAAAGGAATTTATTTCCCATGGATATTTGAGACAATGTGGTCTCGTACTCCCCACAAAATTATTCTCCTCACCTTAACTACATATTTATTCCACTGAGCAAGGTTTTTGGCATCAAATTCTTGTTGTTTTGCAATGTATTTCTTAAGATATTCTAGCAATCGTTTTTCATCCAACACCACCTCCATGCGATCCTTCCATGCAATGAAATTAGATTTTCCTTCCAAGGCATACTCTAGCCTTAGCCCATTGAAGGTCTTCTTCCCAATTTTGTAGAGATCTTGCTACACTGAACTGCAAATTCAATCTTCCTGAGAAACTACTTCAAAATTTCTATTCTAATGTGAATCTTGCTCTCATACCATGCAGAAATTATGATGTATGTTTACAACTTCTCATGAAATTTTAATCAAAATCACGAGACACAAACCTAATCTATCGCTATGCGAAATTCAATTCACAATTTAGAACATCAGTCATAAACATGCAATGAGAAATAACACACATGCACACAATATTTTTCCCTAGGAAAGAAATTTGCTAAAAACCCCTTTTCCTA
Organism: Pinus albicaulis; assembly: GCA_034641835.2. Classification (NCBI taxonomy): domain Eukaryota; kingdom Viridiplantae; phylum Streptophyta; class Pinopsida; order Pinales; family Pinaceae; genus Pinus; species Pinus albicaulis. The sequence goes on from CM076573.1 coordinate 488,764,254, forward strand.
CTTGCATTAAGTTGATGAATAGAGATGTATTATAATTGCTTTTCTCAATTGAGCACAACCTGCAAATGAATAACTTCTCTATGCTCAATAAGAATCTCTAACCTAAAATTAGTCAATTTCTGCCTCTGCTTGAACCCCTATTTCCACTACTACATTTGGGGGAAATTCTGACACTTGGTTCCAACGCTTTTGACCAAATGTCGGAAATTTCCCCAAATTTTTTCAATCCCGCCCGAAATCGTCGCTATACCGACGTTTATAGAAAAGTGTCGCAATACTGACACTTATACAAAGTGTCGCAATTGCGACACTATGCCCCAAAGCGTCACTATTACGACGGATGCCTCCAATGCCTAAGTGTCGCAATTGCGACGTTTGGAGGCATCCGTCGCAATAGCGACACTCTTTCTGCTGTCGGTATAACGACACTTATTTGCACGCTACATAAAAATACGAAACTTATATGCGCGCTAGATAAAAATGATTTTATTAAAAATACGAAACTTATATCTGTCACAATAGCTACATTAACGTCTGATATCATGCGCGCATTCGCCCTACGCTCTTGCAGAACAGCATTCACCCTCAGCATTTTCTCTAAGCTCTTGCAGAATAGCATTTTCCCTCAGCATTCGCCCTCAGCATTCGCCCTCAGCTCTTACAGAATAGCATTCGCCCTGAGCTCTTGCAGAACAGCATTCCCCCTGCATTCGCCCTCAGCGTTTGCCCTCAGCTCTTGCACAACAGCATTCACCCTCAGCTATTGCAAAATGGTAAGTTCTTATTGCAGGCCCTTCCTCCTATAGTAGGGTTGACTCTATTTGGGTTTTTTTGGTCAATTCCATTGGATTGTGTTAGGCTGTAGGGTTCTCTCTAGATGTCAAGAATCAAGATTCAATACCTTCTATTATCTTCATCACCCAATACAAGATTTAAATTTTTCCCAAAGAAACGCTTATTAATTTGGCAGCCATTATTTCTCCCTGCTTTAAAAACCCTAAATTTAAATGAAAACAAGCATTGCATTTCAACTACAAAAATCTATTAGTGTTCGCCGCATTCGCCCGAGCTCTTGCAACAACACTCCCGCCTGCCTCTTGCAAAGTACGCATCTACCCCCGCATTCGCCCCGAGTTTCAAGTGCACGCATCTTCACCCCCGCATTCGCCCTCGTTCGCCCTCGCCTCTTGTAGAACAACATTCGCCCTCGCTCTTGCAAAATGGTAAGTTCTTACCGTTGAGCCTTAGAATTGCCTATAGTAGTTGACTCTATTTGGGGTTTTTTGGTCAATTCCATTGATCAGGTTAGGCCGTAGGTTCTCTCTAGATGTCAAGAATCAAGATTCAATACCCTCTATTATCTTCATCACCCAATACAAGATTTAAATTTTCCCCAAAGAAACGCTTATTAAATTGGCAGCCATTATTTCTCCCTACTTTAAAAGCCCTACATTTAAATGAGAACAAGCATTACATAAATTTTTCAACTACAAAAATCTATTAGTGTTCAAGTGTACTTGTGTGCATCACTTGTGTAGGGTATTCCTTTTCCACTTTCACATTATGATCCAATAATGTGTGTAGTATAGTTCATAATTTTTGTGATTTAGATTATCTTGAAAAGGGAAAGGTAAATTATTTCTCATGGAAAAAGAAGGTTTTCCCTTTTTACTACTGGAAATGGTACAAGTTCCATTTCTACCTCAAAACTCCTATGAAACAGAATTAAATAAATGCCGTGTCCTCAATGGACATCATTTGGCTTTGAAAATGGCCATTGCACCGTGTTGTTTCTTATATTACATTACGATAGTTTCTTAGGTCATTTCTTGTTTCTTGAGATGAAAAACAACCAAAGAAATCGTGAAGATCCTTTCAAGAAATAAATGACCATTTCTCAATCATATCTTAACTATTTTTTATTTTATTCAGTGGTTGCTTAATTTGAGAGAAATTTGACACTTTTATAAGGAATATAACATAAAAGCACAAAATGGGAAGGAATTGATGAGGTAGATGTCCTTCATTTGTTGTCAATTAAGAATTGATAATACAGGATGCATGTTCTGTACTACAAACTAGATTCCTTCCTGGAGTTAGGACACAGAGTATTGAATCAAAGTTGTAGTTTCTAACTTCTTGTATTGGTTCATCAATCTTGAAATCTTCGACATTTATTAGTTCATTGCTTCATTGTTGGGTATGTGTTATATTCTCCTTCTGACGATTAGCCCCACGCGTCGTATGTTGCGTCGGGCGAATGGGGGTCACTTAGGCGAAGCACTCATTGCTAGGGTCGTGCGCCCCGGCCAAAATTTGTTTTTTGTGCGACCACCATAGGCGGATCCGCTCATGGTTTTCGCTTATTTCTACGCCACATGGTTTTGGGGTTCGATGGTTTTCGCCCCCGGTATTTTGTAGATCCACTATGGGAATCACGTTGCCCTAATCCAGGTGGTTAATGGATTGGGGTTTATGCATGTCAGCATGTATATATATGTGTTGTGTGTCAACACTAAAAGGAACATAATGAAAAAAATCAAGCTGGTCGTCCCGATTTGGGATCCAGGGGAAAATCTCTGTGTTGATCTGTTTTATGTTTTATGCTCTCGCTATTGTTTATTTTCTGTTATAAGATTTGTGTGTAGATAATTTCTGTTCAGGGTTAAAACCTACATTCATGTTTGAATAATTTGCATCATATTGTACAATAGGAAATTAGGAATTATGGTTATTATTACTTTATGGATCTGTTAAGTTACTTTTAAGTTTGCATGGTTTAGTGTGAAATTATTCTAGTGTGCCCCTAGGCCCAGGTGAAGGAATGCCAAGGACTGAGAACCCTAGTTTTTAAATGGTATTGTTTCTTATACCCAAAAACCCCTCAACATCACTTCTTATTAGTTCTTAACAATAGTGTTGTAAACAATTTGAGAATTGATATAGCAACATCTCGCACTTCTCAAGATAAAGTCCTAAAGCTAAAGTGTGATACCATGTGTAATTCAATAGCCCCATTGTCACCTCACCAACCTCTTTTCACTTCGGGCTAGCTCTCCTCCAACTCAAGGGGGGTTCTCCCTAGTATATGTTAGGGATCTAATGGCCCAACCAAACCAAGTCAAGAGCACCCTAACTCTCTATTTTTATTACTATCAATCAAAATATTGAACAATGGGGTAAGACATGCATCCCGAAGATAAAATTGCCAGGGTATTTTTGGGTAATTTCAAAGGGAAAGTCCCCAAACACATATAATCAAGGAATTATAACGTGATTTAAAACATTAAATATCAACAAAATCATTTAAAGGATATTTAAAGGAAAAAGGTGATGGAAGATAGAAAGTGCCTTACTTAAATGCTCTAAGGATTTTTTAATAGTTGCTCCAAAAGCTTCACTTCAAGGCCCTTCAAGATCGTCTCCAACAATGCTATACCATCAGCTTCAACAATGTTGCTCCAAAAATGTCCTCAAGGTATTTACAACAAGTTTACTAGAATTTGCTCCAACAATATATTCAATAACGTCTTCATTGTCAACTCGTCTCTTGTTTGGGTGCCTTAATGTGCAATGACATGTTTCCAGGACTGAATTCAATGCAAGGAATATTTGAAACTCTAACTCTGTCTTCCGGTGTCTTATTAGAAATTATTTCAGTTTTCATTTTGTGTTTTCAAGTTAGATATTGTTTTCAAGTTTTTACATTTATAATTTTATTGCAATGTGGCAGACTGATCAGGGAAGTACAGGAACAACCCCGATACAGAATGATCATGGAAAGAGGCCAGCGGAAGAACATGTAAAGTGCCAGCATTGCTCTATCTTCAAGTATTTTAGTTATTTACATAATTGAAATAATATTAATTTTGTTCAAATATGCAGACACCTAGCCATGGTACGCTTGATGATTCCCTCTTTGAGGAAGAGCTTTCTTCATCCCTATCTCCAGTGCTCTTGTTGCGAAAAAAGGCACGAGATGCAAGGTCGAAATTTAATACTTTGATAGACACGCCTCAAACACCCGAAATAGAAGAGAGGATAAAACAACTTATGAGCCAGCTAGAAACATATTAGGTAATAATAAAAAGTCAAAAGGATATTTTTTTTGTTCTGCATGAGATGAATTGTGATAGTTTGATTTTTAATTTTTACATTGACTAAACTAACAAAAAGTTCTTTTGTATGTAGCGTTTTCTAGCACTTGCTGAACCCGGTGTTGGTGGTAGTGGGACACAAGGGCAAGAGATTTCCTAGCAACCCTCTCGTACACCTTCTACTCCTTTAGGTGCCATCCAAGAAACACACCCTGCCCAAGCAGACACCCAGCCAACCGCTGAACGTGTTGGCAATGATGAGGCTGATATGGCCAACTACATTATTGCGTTTCCTGGAGCTACACGTGTCAGCTCCACAGGGACCATTAATGGCATGTTGTTGGTGAATGATGAAGGTGTCCCTATAAATCATGTACAACTCCCAGGTAAATTTTAATATTTTAACTATTTCATGTACTTTATCTAAAACATATTTATCATGATTTTTATTTTTAAATTAATGATAATATCTTCTTTTTTTCTGTGTAGGAAACAATGAGTTCTACAGGTTTTTGGAGAGCCATGCGTTGGTAATTTTTGGCCCAACCATACGCACAGGGTGGAATTCCCAGAATTCCAACCTAAAAAAAGAACTTCTAGATTATCTAGATGCCCTTTTTGGGGTCGGCACATTTGACAGAATAGCGGTGGCTCGAGTAGCCGGAAAATATTTGAAATATACTAGGGACACCTATAGGACACAATTGAAATTTAACCCTAGATACGAGCATCCTCTCACAGTTCCAGAGAGTGAGTGGAGAGCACTCATCCATGACGGAAAAGAGAAAAGGGCAAAGAAAGAAGGAAAAATGCCAACTGAACCTGCAAGGTAAATTACAACTTTAATTCAATAGCTTTAATTTTCTCTATGTCTAAAATAAAAGCGTGCTACGTCATATCTAACTTCAATATTTTGATGCTAGGTTTCCTGACACCTCAAAGGAAACCAAAGCTAGGATTGAAAAAAAGGTCCATCACAAGCTAGGCCAGGGCAGCTACTTGAAATTAGCTGCAAGAATTGTAATTAAGTAGCTAAACATCTTATAATTAATTGTATCGCCTTCCAACGTTTTTGTAATCCTATCAAATATGATTAAAAATACACAATAATATGTAATGTAGGGTGATGAATTCGGAACAGAAACTACAGAGGAAGATAAAAATATTGCTTTCCATTTCGGCTATCAAGCTGTAGTTGAATGTTGCAGAAGCTTGGGGCAGGTCCCAAGATCCAGAATGCCTGATAAGGTAAAACATTAACCTTTCAATATGTTTGTTTTCGTCCATAAATTTAATGTCTAACAACTTTGTTTAAATCAGGGGAGCAGCACTACCGACGAGGCAAATAACCCGGTTTTAGAGCCAGATGTAGATGATCCTCACGTGCAACCTGATCATTGTAGTGGGGACCAGGCCGAAAATGCTACTATCAGTGAGGGCCGTGATGGTAATTAATTTCCACTTATAATTTTTTCTAATTATACCTTGATGGTTGTTCTTATAACGTTTTTTGTTTAAATGACAGAGAATGTTTCCCTTGAGGATCTTACCACCGGAGAGGAAGACAGGGCAACAGTCCCAACGGCGACAACTGGTGCACCAGGTAAATAATCTCATTGCAATTTTTTTTATTAATATTACCGAACTAGTTCAATGATATTTAAAAACTGACAATTAAAATTTAATATTATCTGTTTTTGTAGGTGATGCCCCGTCACTGGATGAGACTAGACATCGTGACTACGCAACTAGGTCAGCGGCGACAACTGGTGCACTAGGTAAATAATCTCATTGCAATTTTTTTATTAATATTACCGAACTAGTTCAATGATATTGAAAAACTGAAAATTAAAATTTAATATTATCTGTTTTTGTAGGTGATGCCCCGTCACTGGATGAGACCAGACATCGTGACTACGCAACTAGGTCAGCGGCGACAACTGGTGCCCCAGGTAAATCATCTCATTGCAATTTTTTTTATTAATATTACCGAACTAGTTCAATGATATTTAAAAACTGACAATTAAAATTTAATATTATCTGTTTTGTAGGCGATGCCCCATCACTAGATGAGACCAGACATCGTGGCTACGCAACTAGGTCAACAGTGCGGGTCGAAAGGCACGAAACAGGAGCAGAGCACGATGATATTGATGATGTAATTAGGAGCTTTAGAAATAGGAAGAAGAAAAAGAAAATTTGATAATGTAAAATATTGTATTATTATAAGACAAATGTTACCATACTTGGAACGTTTTTTTGCGTTATATAAAAAACTCATTTATCATACTATTTTTATGTCAAGCATTAATTGCAATGTTTCCTTGCGTACTTTTTGTTGAATTGTTTTTTTATTAGTTATTGAATATTTTTTTTTATGCTCATGAATGTAAAAAATGAAATATAGATTGGGTATTGGGGAATTGAGAGTGATGTGAGGGGGGTGGGGCTAGGGGCAATAAGAGCTTCCACCTTCATGTGGTTGGCCCTGTTTAGTAGAGAATAATTTATTGGAGCGATTTAATCTTGGATCAAACCTCCCTCGATCCAGCGTAGCAACAAAAAAGTCACTGTTGACTTAGTTGCTACTCTTTCAGATTGTGGGAGGCTTGTTCCAAGTTCATGCGACTCCAATAAATTGTTCTTGAAATGAAGAGGAGCTTATTCAGGTATGTTTTGACATTTTCAACATATGCTCTAACATTATCATAAGAATGCATCTTAGAGTAAAAAATACTACATCAATTACTTGTATTTATTGTATAGATAATGATGGATTTTGATTGACTTGGAAGTGCAGGTACAAATCCTCTTGCATCATGAGCAATACAACTTGTCAACGAGGGTCATGTCCAGGATATTTTTGCTTGTGCGCTTGACCAGGTTCGTAATGTCACATTTTGTAAGTTCCTTTACAGTTCATAATTCAATATTAAGCTTGTTCATGATTATTATCTGGGTTTTTTGTATGTGTTTTTTCATCTATTTGATTGTAAGCAACTCTGCATGTTTCCTGTTGTTCACTATGATTTCTCCCATTACCACTCCCAGGATGAATCCGAATTTATTGTTACATAGGTTACTTTATTGTTACTTTGATTTCTCCATTTACGATTTCATAGGTTACATCATGTAAAGTTGTCAATCTCAGGTTGGTGATGAGCTTTAGTTCTCCAGATTTGGGGCTTTTCTGATATTTTCTCTCTCATGTCATTCCTACATCACCTCGTTGTTTAAGCATGCCAATTGTCTACCACTTGTACCAATTGGCACATGTAAATCTCTGAGTGGTGCCACATTTCACCTATTTTCAGTGAGAGTTTATGGTTTCTCTAACATAGCTTCAGAAATCCGATTCAGTGCCTGCTTGAATATCGTCACATAATACTCATGGTTTGGATTGATGAGCATGTTCTGAATGGTTGGTTGATTCATAAGAACCACCCATATAGTCATCTTGAGATATTTCATAAGTTTCTCGGGTTTCCCTTTTCACCGTTTCTAGTGGGTGGGATGGTGTGGGGTGATCCATCAATATTGGTGCTCTTGTAGTAGGGAATTTGTTTTTGGGGATATAAAGGAGCATTTGATGTATATATCCCATTGGATGCATTCATAGATGGGCACGAGAGGTCAAGAATTTAAATTAAAAATATGCAACCTCTAGCATGGCAACCTGAAGGCCGCGAGAGACACTGGTTAAAGATTGTTTTGTGTTGGCCTTAATATAGTCGTGATTTCTTTCTATTATCTTAATGCAAATATATAGTCCGGTCTCATTAAAATGAGGATTTTGGTTGTATTTCTCTTTGGTTGTTTCTCTCTTAATGCTCGAGAAGTTGCCAAAAGTTGCGATAGTTGTTTAGTTTGCCTGTTACAACTTAAAAGTGGTTTTTAGCAATGGGAGTCATGTTTTTTAAGGTTCATACTAATATGAAGATCTTGTAATTCTATATTCAGGATAAGAGAAGATGGCCTCTGCTTTGGGAAGTATGACAACAATTGCCACATCTACCTCATTGGGTAACAATGGAAAGGGGAAGAAGTTGGGTGCAATGTTTGATGATTATGGCAGACAATTGTCTTCTCTTTCAGTTTTTTCACCCATTTCCTTTAATCGCTCAAGCAGAAGAGGGACTCTGAGATTACGCGACAGAGAGAAGGTAATTAATACAAGAGCTATGGAAAAGGAGTTGTACTTCAACAAGGATGGCTCAGTGACAAAAAAATTGCAGGTCAGAGAAAAAATTATGTTTAAAGGAAGGTCACCTGCACGTGAAACTTCACTGTGGTGGATCTTTCCTTATCCACTTATATTCGATTTTAATGTGTTAGTTTATTTTTTCATGGAGGGTTGTTTTGGCATATGGTCTGGCATTCAATTGCACACTTACTGAAAGCATTGTCAATTTGTCTTGTAGGCGGTGTGAAAAAACTTGTTGAACTTGTTGGAGTCACCCTTGGGGCGAGGGGAAAAATTTTGTCTTAGAGAGAAAGCATGGTTCTCCGAAAATAGTTAATGATGGTGTGACAGTAGCTAAGGAGGTAATTTGTAGATGTGTGCTCTGGTTTTCTTTTTAACGTTGTATTATTTCCCCCTCTTAAATGTCTTAGATTTGGTAGGCATAATTTGAGAACTCAAAGGTGAAAGGAAACATATTTGTTACCCAGTGGTCTACTTGGCCTATGGACTAGCCACATTAGAGTAATGCATAAATCTTTTCACAACAATAAAAAGAAAGGGTTATGGCTGAGTCAAATTTTATTGTTATTGACAGTGTAATGAAATGTATCTCAATGCTATGGTTTTGGCCTTTTTATTGGTTGAATTAGAGGACCCAGTTGAAAATATTAGGGCCAAGTTGGTAAGGCAAGCTGCGGAAAAGACAAATGATTTAGCTGGGGATGGAACCACAACATCTGTTGTTCTTGCACATGTTGGAATATTGAAAAATTCGAGAACAATGAATGGAGAATAAATCTCCCTTCCTCTAACACAGAGAAAATAAAAATTTCTTTGACAGGAGACAGAGTTTCAATACTTTGAAAACAAACTTCTATTCCCTTCAATAACTCAAAAAAAAGCTATTACACTACTTCCTCACTGAGAGGGATTACAAAATTATGACTGCTACAAAACGCAGTGCATAAAACCAACTCACTGTCTGTTCAAAACAAACATACTCTGTCTCTAAAACACTCTGCTGTGTTTTTCCCTTTCGCACTGCTGTGCATACACACTTAAAAAGTTACACTCAGTCTTTCATTTTTTACACACTGTTGTGTAATAAAAAATTTACGTACTGTCTATAAAAAAAACTACCAAGCTTTTTTGTCCTTTTTATTTTTATATGTCGTAACATATAAAACATATTATAACAAACCCTATTTTAAAAAAAATAAAATTAAAACTAAATTCTATGGCCCACCTTTCATTTCACATATGATATATATATAACGTATGTTTAAAACATATGTATATATTAAAGCATACATAAAATTAAATTATCAAAACATTAAAGAACCCTTTCCGTCGGACTTCAAAAGTCTGAATAGATTGAATTTCAAACCAAATTCGCGTGCCAAAATGGGATGTTGACGTCTGCCTAATTTGTAACGTGAATTCTCAATCCAATGTGCCTTATAAAAAATTCGGGTCCGGTTTTCAGGTTTTCAGATTCCCTTCAATATCAAGCGATCCAATATTAATGCTCCACATGTCCTCCTTTTGAATTTACAAAACTGTGGGGTAAATTTCTGTTTGTTTAATTTCTGGTTGGTGAATTGCGTTAATGTTGGTTGTTGTGTTTAAATACAATCCTGTACAGAAATATGGTTGCGGCCGTCTAAAAAAAAAACTTGCAGGAATTTTAAATGCTGAATTAAATTTCTGGATGGCGTGCAGGCAACCTCCAAAAAAATATGTTGCTGCTGCATTCGTCCTTCTGCTGCAGCAGTTGAAGTTAAAATTCAACAGCACAGGGTTTAATAAGTGAGGGTGTAAAGGTAACTTTTTGTCGATAGTACTGGATTAAGATCTTCTATTCATTTTTGTAGGGTCTTCTGGTGTTTCGTTTTTTAGTTTTGGGTTGGGCTTATTGAGTCTAAGATAGTTTTTGAGTGAAAAAATTGCTATCAGGTATTAAAAAATTTTGGTTCTTTTGTCAAAATTTATGAGCTTGTTAGGAAATAAAAAACTGACAATGGTTGTATCTTAAATTTGCGGAAAATAATTTGAAATGAAACCTTTTTTTTTAGGTTGTTGCAGCAAGTGCAAACCCCGTTCAAATTACTAGGGGCATTAACAAGACAATAAAGGCCCTTGTTCGGAACTCAAAATTTTGTCAAAGGAGGTAAATGCTTGCCTTTTGAGTAGGTTGGTTTTCCTTTTTGCTGATGATTTGGTGTATCTAATTGAATTAGTTGCCTAAGGTATTTTTGGTAAAATCCTTTTCATTTTTCATACAGTATTGGCCTTGTGGAATACATTTTATTGTGTGGTCTTGTTAGATCTACAACATTTGTAGTTGTTTAGTCTTATGGCTGAGGTGCACTTTTATTATGGAAATAGTTGATGCAATATTTTCATTTAATCCTTACTGCAAGGTAGCATGTTGAGAAGTTTCTTGTGAAACATTTGGTATTCAAAATGACACTTGATCCTATACAGCATCATGCACTTGACTTCAAAATTCATATTCAAAGTGTGCCGGACAATTCTTGCAAAATTTCAAATATTTATGTTGTTTTAAACCATTATATTTTTCATGTATTGGATGCTGAAAATGTGAAAAAGACTTTGGTATGAAACCAACTGGTGAATAATTTCCAGCAAAACAACCACTTCCAAGACATGATTTAGAAGTAGAACATATGTACTTATGAAGCATAGAAAAATATCCTTGATGCATTGTCAATGTTTGGCTAGGGTTATTTTTGGAGAAAATAACTCCTTATTCCTAGAATAGTGATCTTCAATACAAGTAAATGCCAGAGAAGAGAGATCATTGTGTGACACAAACCTATTAAAAAAAATGAACAGGGAATGATTATTAATTATGGCATACTAAGTTGTCGGTGATTTTGACTATTTGTCTTTAACATGTAAAAATGTTAAATTCCAAACTTACATCATCATGGTTTGGCATCATGAGCTTGACTAATTGTCCACCATGCTCATAATTGCATTGTTGTCTTCATATCTATAAACAACGTTTCAAATAATAATAATAAAATTTCTATAAGAAAAATCCAGACCTCCATGCTGCTGCTCCTTGTGAGACAAAGTCAAAATTGCATTACACAATCTAACACATAAGAATCTCCTATATCCCAGTGGTATGTATCCAAATTCTTATAATAGTGTCTTCAAGACTTATGTTGACATTGCCAATGAGATATTTAAACAATGAAAGATGGAGCCTTCTTCATTGTTGTATATGTAACAGTCTTTTATTAATATAAAGATTGATGGTTTTGTCTTTCTGAAAATGAAATGTAAAAATAATTTATTGTGGTCAATTGAAAAGTTTTTTTTTTTAAGCTTTTCATTATGGAAGGGCAACATAGATATATGCCCTTCTAATTGAAATTCGGACCTGCCCTTCAAATTTGATCATTGTGTGGGACCTTAACAAACATTAAAACTATTCCGCCGCGCGTTATATAAAACATATAACAAAACCTTTGTCAAAACTTCAAACGAACCCTTTAGCCGTGGGTATTTCATCACGAATTGATCATTTTACCATGTACCTTCTTCTAGAGGAGTATTCTTCCACTTGATTAGGTACTTCATAATGGTTATATGTCAAAGAGATACATAATGTTTATCTATAACTTTTTGTGGTTCAAGAATCAACTTTCATTCTTCATCTAATTTTGGAAGTTCTATTTACATTAGCATATTTTTTCCCAAAACCTTTTTTAGGCAAGATACATGAAAAACATTATGAATGCAAGAAGAAGGAAAATATAACTTCTATACCACTTGTGCAATCCTATGAATAATTATTTAGGGCCATAACATTTTTGAGCTAATTATTTATTCTTCTTTTTCTTGAATGAAGATTACTTATAATGCTATAATTTAAAAAACACCTAATTACCCTCCTCAAATTATCTTTCACTTCAATGTTGTTCCCCTTGTTGTTTTATCATGTTTCATGTCATTTGAAGGTTTTCCATAATAATTTTCAAAGTTTCTTTGGTATTTTCCATATGTGACTCTGTTTCCTATACTTTGGACTTATCTTGCAAAAAGTATGAGATACTAGGAGTTGGATATCCATAAAGGGCCTTAAATGGGGAAATTTTAGTAGATGTGTGATAAGTAGTATCATATTACCATTCTTCCTTGACGAACCCACTTCATCCATTAAGATTGCTTTTCTAAAGAGTAACATTGTAGATAACCTTAAAAACATTTGTTAACTATTTTTGTTTGACCATTTGATTGTGTTTGATATGTAGAACTCATGGCAGCTAGTGTTTCTCCACTCATATTAAAAATTATTTTCAAAATTTTCTTGTTACTATTACTTTAGGAAAACCATGAAGACTATGAATTTCTTTCACGGACACTTCTTCCACTTGGCTTGTTGTTTATGTACTTTGCGCTCTACAATAAAAATCTAAAAAATTTGTCTATATAAATGACCACAAAAATGTAATACTTACCTTTATATTTCAGTAACCCTGTAATAAAGTCTATTGATATATCTTCTAGTCTTTGAATATGTATGTGGAATGGTTAAAGTAACCCTAGAGATTTTACTATCTCTCTTTTATTTATTATGCAACCTGACCTTCTCTTACAAAATTTTGAATATCTTTCTTCATTCCTTCCAAAAATATATTTTTTGATCCTTGAGATGTTTTAAGGAACCCTGTGTCCTACCATCAGAGAGACAAGGGACTCCCTTAATATTTGTTTATTCAAATATGCTTGTGTGCATAAAAATATTCTACATTTGCACCAAAGTATATCTCTCTTTCACTCCCAATGCTCCATAGAGTTCATCCCATCCTTTATAAATTTTTAGTTTTTGTTTAGTACTATTGTCATTTTTCCATTATGGCAAGCTTCTTCTAGCCACCTAGGAATAGAAAATGTAATTGGATATAAATTTGAGGCCTCTTCTATTTTAGAAAGAGCATCATGTACTAAATTTTCCTTACCCTTTTGCAGATTATCTCAAAATTAAAACTTTGCATTTTTTCTCCTCATTTTTGTTAATCTTCCAATGAAATCCATAGCTTCAAAAAATACTTTATGCTATCATGGTATATATTGACTTTAAAGTACCTCCCAATGATATACTATCCCCATTTTTTATTGCATGTAATATTGCTTCCATTTATTTTTCATACATAGATTTCACCAAATATTTTATTTGAATTCCTTGCTTTTAAAAGCCAATGATATCCCTTATTGTGTTAATGTTATGTAAATTCCTTGTCCTAGTGCCTCACACTCTACTATGAATGTTTTACCAAAAGTAGATGCAACCGATGTTGGTGTAGAAGACATGGCATCCATTGAAAGAGAGAATGCCAAAGTAGCCTCATCATTCCATATAAATGATATTTTCTTCAAGAGATATGTGAGTGGACTTGAAATGCATGCATAATTCTTAACAAATTATCAATAACATCATGTAAGTCTAAAAAATATTCTAAGAACCTTGATTTTCTTAGGAATAGATCATTTTGTAATAGCTTGCATCTTTTGAGGCTCCAACTTCACTCCTTCCTTTAAAACAATATGAACCAAATACTCGAATTCTTATTTCCCAAAAGCACATTTAGATATTTTTACATAAAAATGATTGTTCTCAATAATTTATATAACTTTTCCACATGTTTAGTGTGGTATTCCCATGATTTATTATAAATATGTGTATTATCAAAGAAAACCAACACAAATTTTATAAGATGGGATCAAACAAAATTGTTCTTAAGTCGAGCCCGCCGGACTTCAAATGGTGATAAACCATAATTCAAACCAAATTCGCGTTCCAAAATATCCTGCTGACGTCAGCCAATTTTGTGACGCGAAAACCAAATGAATTCCGTCCTAATATTTTTTGGGTCCGAAGTTGGGCTGGTGTACAGAGGGAGAGTTGTGACGCAAATTTCTTATCAAATTCGCCCTAATATTTTTCGGGTCTGGATTTCCACTGCGTGAGCGGCCCAAACAAAGATCTGCTCCAATCAATTTCTGCCACGTGTCCTCCATCAAAACTTTCCCTGCTCCCGGCTGCGGTTGCATTCGATGGAGTTTAAGGCGATGGGACGTGGATGTGGTGATTTCATATCAATCGCATTAAGTTTTAACATTGTTCAATTAAGTTCCAAGGTTTTCACATCAAATCCGCATTAATTAAGTTTTAACACTGTTCAAGATCGGACCTCCACTCCTGTTAGCAATTCCGCATGCTCCAATATGATCCGGCCTTCGGCGCTAATTAATGATTAGAGATTAATTATGACGGGCGTCCTTCGATTGCATTGCAGTCAGGTTGATAAAATGGTGTTTCGCTATGGTTTTTCAGATGAGCCAGTTTCTGGGTTACACTGCCTTCTCACTGTGACGAGAAGGAGAAGTGGCCAGCTGAACTGCTGCTTAGACCTTGCTGCATATCTGCATTTCTCTTGGTCTCATCTGTGTATTTCTTCCTCTGTTTCTTGGAATTCTACTTCTCTGTCTCCTCTTGTGCCCACTGCTAGTGAGACTGCACCCATGCCTTGCCTGCATCAAAGGATGCGTTGTCACAGGGGGAGCACTAGAGGTCAACCCCTGCGCGCTCCCTCCAGCCCCTCAACCGAGTCGTCTTCTGGCCAATCCAGTGATTATTACGCAGGTCGCTATCCAAATACTAGGAGTGGGCAGGGTCGGGTTGTAGGATCTGGCCACCGTATGGATTCCCCTGCTCCTCGTTTCCCCACCGCTAGTTCACCTTCTCCCACGACGCGCACTGCGCAATTTTTCTTTAATTGCTCTCTCAACCGCCCACGAATCACAGCTTTAGTGACTGTGGTTTTCCGCTAGGAGGCCCAAACGGAGGAAGAATGCACCCGTCCGGTGGGTCTGAGCTCGGAAAAAGCCGGCCATCATTCGGGCCTTCAGCAGGGGAGCCGTGGCATGAATTTGGAGGTAGCACCTAGTGATCCTGGACCTTCCGAAGGATGGTGCCGAATCGTCGAGGAGTCGGAGGAGTAGTTTGGTTAATTTGTTTTTCTTGCTTCGCATCCCACTTAATTGGGCTAATTTTAGATTATTTTACTGTGCTGGAGCTTTGTAATATTTTTGAATTCTGTAAATTAAACATTCAAGACTGGTTTCCCCGTATGAGGGCAGTCTTCTTGATTTTTTGATTTTTTGATGAAAAATTTGCCATGAGTCTGGGCAATGATTTTGACTTCGGTGTAATTTTATTCCCACTGTTAATAGATTAACTTTACTTAGAAAAAAAATGTTGCCCTGTTTCTTTATTAAACCTGTTTTTTGAAATACAGAGCCATGTTTATATGGTCTACGTATTATACTCTTTCTCTGTATATCTACAGGAACCTTTTTGCTATGAACAGGGTGGATGCTGTAGCGGGCTACTAATGGAAACAAGTGAGCCTGAACCTTACATCTCGGATGCAACAGATGGTCACCAATTTTGGAATCAAGCGAGCCTGATCTTACAAGCGAGCCTGGGTTTCTGCAGATGGTTTTTATTTCCGAGAACAAGCGAGCCAGAACATACAATCGACCCTAGGTTTATACATATTTTTTCTCTATCATGGATGCTTTTTGTGTGAGGTGTATATCAACAGTACATGTCTCTGCACATTTCCTGTATCTGCTTTATGATACTATTTTATGTGTTGATAGGTTATCACTCTGCCTTCAAAACTAGCGATGCTGGTTTATTGATATGGTATGATGGTCTTTTTATATTTTGGACATATCACACTCCTCACATGATTAGCGTTTTTCTCTGTTCAAGGATTTTGGGTACTTTAATTTGTATTTGGAACAATGGACGTCGGTACTCTATCTATTGATTTACTATTCTACATACTGCTATTTCACTTTCTTATAGATGCCTCGGGCATATTTGGATGCTTTCTCAGATTTGTCGATAATCTCCATGTGGACCGTTACTGGGTTTTATATCATGTCCCTGTATGTGACATGGGGTATTTTTCTATCATTGTCTGGGGTGGGACTTCCACTTTTCTGGATGGATATTTGGGGTCCAATCTTCAGATGTGAAAATGTAATGACTTCATGGACTGTTTTACTTCATATAATATATTCAAAACAACGTTTTTTCTCTTGTGAAAAAAAAATGATTAATGTTTATCACTCCGCCTTCAAAACTAGCGATGCTGGTCTATGTTGCTGGTTTATTGATATGGTCTGATGGTCTTTTTATATTTTGGACATATCACACTCCTCACATGATTAGCGTTTTTCTCTGTTCAAGGATTTTGGGTACTTTAATTTGTATTTGGAACAATGGACGTCGGTACTCTATCTGTTGTTTTACTACTCTACATACTGCTATTTCACTTTCTTATAGATGCCTCGGGCATATTTGGATGCTTTCTCAGATTTGTCGATAATCTCCATGTGGACCGTTACTGGGTTTTATATCAAGTCCCCGTATGTGACATGGGGTATTTTTCTATCACTGTCTGGGGTGGGACTTCCACTTTTTTGGATGGATATTTGGGTTCCAATCTTCAGATGTGAAAATGTAATGACTTCATGGACTGTTTTACTTCATATAATATATTCAAAACAACATTTTTTCTCTCGTGAAAAAAAAATGATTAATGTTTATCACTCTGCCTTCAAAACTAGCGATGTTGGTTTATTGATATGGTCCGATGGTCTTTTTATATTTTGGACATATCACACTCCTCACATGATTAGCGTTTTTCTCTGTTCAAGGATTTTGGGTACTTTAATTTGTATTTGGAACAATGGACGTCGGTACTCTATCTGTTGCTTTACTATTCTACATACTGCTATTTCACTTTCTTATAGATGCCTCGGGCATATTTGGATGCTTTCTCAGATTGTCTATAATCTCCATGTGGACCGTTACTGGGTTTTATATCAAGTCGTTGTATGTGACATGGTGTATTTTTCTATCATTGTCTGGGGTGGGACTTCCACTTTTCTGGATGGATATTTGGGTTCCAATCTTCAGATGTGAAAATGTAATGACTTCATGGACTGTTTTACTTCATATAATATATTCAAAACAACGTTTTTCCTCTTTTAAAGTTTCATTTTTTTTTAAATTGAACCTGTCGTCGGTATACCGATGCCTTGTAAGCGTAGGAATTGCGACAGCTTAAAAACGTCGGAAGAGCGACACTATAAAAATGTCGGACGAGTGACGTTCAAAAAGTCGGACCACATTTCGTCGGAATTGTGACAGTTTACAAACGTCGGAAGAGCGACGTTCAAAATGTCGGACCACATTTCGTCGGAATTGCAATAGTTTACAAACATTGGAAGAGCGACGTCCAAAACGTCGGACCACATTGCGTCGGAATTGCGACATTTTACAAACGTCGGAAGAGCGACATTCAAAACGTTGGACCACATTTCGTCGAAATTGTCACAGTTTACAAACGTCGGAAGAGCGACGTTCAAAACGTCGGACCACATTTCATTGGAAGTGCGACAGTTTACAAACGTCGGAAGCGCGACGGTTTGGGAAACGTCACAAGAGCGATGCTTGTTTGGAAGCGATGGAAAAAGTGTCGATAGTGCGACACTTTTTACGTGCATCGAAACTGCGACGGTATGGCAAACCACGTTTTTCCCGCCCTCGAACTGTCTCTCTTGTGACGACTATGTGTCGGAATAGCGACGAATTGGCCGTCGGAAATTCCGCCAAATTTTCTAGTGTTCCTTGTGCAATTCCTGAGAAATTAGGCCCCTATTATTTAGGAAATTCCTCAAAAATTCTTTCCCAATTTCCAAGGTTGATCATCTGACTACATGCAACACTTGTACACTCAAAACTAGTCTACAACTGATGTTACACTAACATAGTTGAGGAACTCAAATTCTCTGCATGCCCTAACCATTTTTGGGCTAATTGATCGGTTAACTAGATGATTACTAAGTTATATTAAAGTCCCACTGCATAAATAACCTTCCACTAGTTCCTCCAACAGTTAGTGTTATAGCATCATTCAACAACTCATGTAGACTTGATGCTCTTTTAAGGCCCTGGGAAGTCCCTTTTCCCATACAGAATTGAATTTATATTAAAAACAATATTTCAAAATCCATACAAGACTCTGCCCATACTAAATTGCATACATACGTAGGTCCCATAACAATGTACCCACGTATACCTTTTAAAATATGGAAAAATAAATAAAATGTTATTTTTCGAGTGGGGTTTATGGGTTTTACCATGAGCCCACCTATAGGATCCCATGGCGTAACTGAAATAGCTAATTTCAGTTGGTATATATACACCCCTTTGGTAGGCCTAATGACAACAAGAAAAAGGACATCAACATTATACACAATTTCTCCTAGATCAAGTTTGTTTTTCCCGTGACTTCGGCACTCCCAGTCTCTAGGAAACCTTGGTTTCCTTTGCAAAGATGCTCATCATCCTTATATAGCATCTGCTTGTTCTTGTTATAGAGGTTTTCTTTGTGTATTGGGCTAGATGGATCCTGAGAAAGGCTTCGTCGCTGCCTTTGGCCTGGATCAAGTTGTATCTTTCCTACACTTATTGTTGTTAATCAATATTGAAGCTCATGTCTTGTTCTTGATATGCTATTGTCTCATGAATGATAGTTTATATATTATATATTATGATATAACATATCTTTTATGTATGCACACTTAATTATCTATTATGTATATGCTTCTGTGAATTTACTTGTAGGTCTGCTCATCTTGGAGGAAGCAGAGGGTTTGGACCCTATGGGAACATCATCAAACATAATACCTCCAGGTATGTCTACGTATACGACTTTTATAATTCATATTATTAGCATGCTTTTTTGAGTCCTCTTTGTTTATTATCTTGTTCTGCTCTATTGAGGTTTTCAACCCTTGCCTTAGGGAACTTTTCCCGCCAACAAGAATAACAACTTCACTGGGGAATACCATCAATTAATTCGTAGAAGGGTTGTTTTTTTTTATCTGGGTTTAGTTTGTTGTTTCTTGGTTTTTTCCAGCCTTCTTAAATCTTAAGTAATTTGGTCATCCAACCTAATATTTTGGATATGGGATGTCTTTTTATTTTTTCTTAGTTTTCCATTTATACACAGTTTTTTATTGTATACAATTGCATATATACACAATTTCTTCCAAAGAAACCTGCGTATACACGTGTTTCTTTAGACACGGTTGCGTATGCATGCAATACAATAGTTAAACAGTTGCATACAGATTTGAAAAATCAATTTTTTTCATTTATTGATTTTGCTAAGGGCTTGACCAAGTTTGTTTATGATTTCTGGATGTTTATGAAGCCTAGAATCATCTTGAGGTCTGCTATTGTTGGTTTCTTTCATTTTTTTTGAGAAAAGACCATGTCAACCTAGGGTTTGTGATTTTTGAATATTTTTGTGTTTGAAATTGGGTTCAATATCTGCTTTATCAAGTGCCTATTTTTTTTGTGCTTCTAGAATAGGTCGTGTTGCTCTTAAACTTGTTTATAACCCAGTCTTTGAATTGCTTCTTTTGCAACCTAGAAGTTGGTTTATTTTTTATTTCTCTTGCTTGTTTGTGAAAGGGTTTGTAATTATTGGATGAATGAGATATTTCAGTCCTCTAGAGTCTTTCTGATTTTTATAATCTTTTGTATCTTTCTGGCCAAATTTTTTGAGATGACTAAGTTTATTTCGCTCTAGTCTTTTATCTTTGTGATAAAAAATCTTAGCATCATAATAGCGATCATATATGTGATCAATCTCTCCAAAAATATATAATATGTATAATCAATGTTGGAAACTTGTTTTATTTGAACAATCACCAAAATTTGAGCAAGGTTTACATTCTTTTCAACCCTTGCGTCACAGCCCAACCAAAATGGAACAACCAATATTGAAGTTCTTTTTGAAGCTAGTGTATTTTACATAGGTTATTTGAAATCCACCTTATAATTCATGAAACACAAATTCTTATCTTGGCTAGCTTATTTCAGAGCAAGGTCAATAAAAAATACTACCTCATCAATAGGCTTGGGTCATGAAAGAACTTAGATCTGATTACACCTAAGGTTTTCGGCCTTCCTGAGATTACACCTAAGATTTTAGGCCTACCATAAATTACATATAGTATTTTCGACCTACCTAATATTACATATGATATTCTTTGAATCCATTGAGGCTATGACTAAGGCTTCTCAACCTACTAAGGCTATGTCTGAGGCTTCTCAACCTAATGTGCAATACCCTTCATGTTTTTTGGACTAAGGCCTTTTGGTGTTATAACCGACCTCATATGGCCTACAAAGAAATTTTCGTCTAACCTGTCGGATCTTGACCCTCCTTCTAGAAACCTTACTGGCCTTTCCATCCTCCTGCCAAAGAGAGTTAGGTCTTTGACCCTCTCACACAACTCAACAAAAAACACAACCTAGACAAAGATGTATTTCAAATCCTTCTTCTTACACAAAGCCACACTATAGCAGACCATACCTAGAAGGAGAAAATCAACCTCCTTCTCTTAACAGACTTAATACTATGTTTCTTAGCCTCATTGAAATTATTTGGCTACTCTTTATACCATAGCTTTGATGCCATGTTGATTTTTCAGGGATCTTCTAAACTGATAATTACTTCTCATGATTTTCTTACGTTATTCTTTTCTTTCATTCACATTCATCATAAGGAAATTACATAGAATATATAAACAATATAAATAAAATTTCAGTATGATTATAAAGAGACAACCAATAAGAGACAATAATTTACCCTCGGAAAACCCACATGGGGAAAAACCCAACAACCTTTTTCCTAGAAAAATCATTAATTTCAATAAAGATACATCAAGTCAAACACAAATTCAAATTAACAGCCTTTGTCATACCCATTCAAACTGCCTAGAAATAGGTTTTCCCATTATTCAACCCTCTACAAAAGAACTCATTTTCCTCAGAGATTCAACCTGCTCATGAAATGAATATTTTCTACCTTAAAGATTTCAACCTTCCTTAGATTTCATCTCTCTATATAGCCTCGTATTTTGTCCTTCTTATTTTCCTCAAAATATCATGAAGTGCCCTTGTATAAATGATGATCGAATTACTTTTTTGGAGGAGGTTGAAGCCTTTATTTATACTTATCTAGGAGGTCAAATGGGTGTGACCATATGGGCAGGTCGACCTGACTTCTTGGAGGGTCGACTTAATGTTTTAAAACCAAAAATTCGATATTATAAATTCAAAAATTCTCTTTTGCAACTGACATGAAGAATATGTCTCACATTAATTGAAGGGACAAAATATTAATTGTGAAGACTGGCCATAGCTACAAAATTCAACAAAAGATTATTTTTTTAAAAAAGGGTTCTTATTTTATTTCATTTAAATGGGGTGTTGTTGTAAACCTCACAACACATGGGAAGATGAGTTTTTCGTGAAAAAACACCTACATATAGTCAATTATTGAGGACAACACTTCCTTTAATGGGAGAGTCATGTTAAGACATATATAATCTCCATGTTAACCCAAAAACCCCTTTTTAATCCATAGAAATTGAGTTATTGCATTTCTATATTTATATTGTTATCCATGCTAGAACTCCTCATGGTTTCATTATATTTTGTCATAGTCAATCTATTCTTATGTTTTGGAAGGTTTTCTAACATATTTTCTTGTTCAAATTGTTTAGAATCCAAGAAGGATTTCTTGGAATCACAAGTTTGAGTTGTAAACTCTCCACAATCTAAGTGCCCTCGAAATTTTTTTAAGGAGTCAAATCCATTTATGCAATAAAAAAACACATTTTAAACAACAAAATTTAAGATTTGGACAAAATAAAATTGTCATATTCTGGCCAAAACTCCAAAACATAGAATGTTTAGAGAACAACTTTTATTATAATTCTATCCTTTGTCTCCTATATAAATACTAAGGAGACCTAGTCTAAGGATCATTAAATTGTATCTTATTCATTGTATCTATTGTACAAGGAGGTTTCTCCCTTGAAGTGGATTATAATTATTAGTTTATTGTCATTTTTAATGCACAAGGATCATAACACATAATTTCACAATGTAGGTGAAGGTAAAAAACAATCGTACCTTCTCATGGTGTGACTTTTCAAGCATCTTCCTCAACCTTTCTACCATTTGTTGTAGAAATTTGAATAATAGCTGAATTATTCACCGATATTATCCTGATTACACACTATTTGAGCTTCATGCATAATACATAACCTCTTCTACAATTGATCATCAATTTGCGGAAATAGAAGCAGTCGCATGCGCACATAAAAACATAATCAAGCACACATATAACACAGTATGTAATGGGGAAAGCATACAGCTGAAAACCCCCAAATATCTGTATATTATAATGATAGATAACATGTAACAATACATAGCACAAACTCCTCACAATCTCTCAGCACTATCTCCAATTGTTACACACAAACTAGCACGGAAGATGAACAAGTCACAGGTTCAAATCTCCTCCACAAGTCTGCCTGCCTCTACTGCGCAATCCAATATGAGAATGAATGAGATCCAAGTTCGAATCCCCTTGGCTTGTACTGCGCAATCCTCATTAGCAATCTCAATCAATGTGTGTGCAAATCTCATGCACAGGTATAGTCACAACTGATAGTCACACTCACCCTTTCACCCACCTCTAACACTGGTCTCCACTGAACTGTCCATGCATTGCAGTTAACTGATGTATTCTTTAGTTGATTTATGAGCTAATAATTAGTGAATTAATTAATAATTAATTCACACCACTCATCACTAGTGTATTTATCAGTTAGATTAAATACAACTAGTTCAACTAAGTTAAACCGAACACAACTCCACCAACTGTCTCATCAACTCCACCAAACTCTGCCACATGAGTTCTAACTGAATTCAACCATGAAATAGCTCAACTAACCCTTAGGAAAAGCGTATTTCCTTCTGTCAGCTGCATGTGCCACATCCAAGCATCAAACTGAAGTGCTCCAAGAGGATAAGATGATGTTTATAGTCAAAATATTATTAAGGGTTAATAATATTCGACTGTTCTATTTTTAGCCTGGCAATCTAAAAATAGATTCTGCCCAATGTCTAAAAATAGATGTCCATCTATTTTTACCAACTCGATCAATCATCCATAAATAACATCCTGCAACTCATAGACCATGATCCATATGTCTAAAAATAGACATAGTCTAAAAATAGACTTTGCGACAAAAATCACTTGTGTGGCCCCCACCTAGTTTTGGTGATCACTTTCCAACTAGGATCAAGAAATATGTTTTAGGATGCCTCCTTCACTGTTTCTTGTTGCAATCTTCAACATTTGTGGGGCCAGTTAGGGGAAAACTTGTATATTTTAATTGTGGGGGCTCTTCACTTATTCAATTGACTTGAACTTCAAGGGTAAAATGCTTGTCATTGTCCATATGTTGTGTATTCAATATTTTTGGGAATTTTCTCAATAAATTTTGTTATGGGTTTTATTTAAGAATTTCGGATTCAATTTTTGAAAAATATTTATCTATTTATTTTGTGAGAGTTGTAGAATTTATTCTAATTTAGTTTTTTATTTTCAAGTAGACTTTCCTTTAGTATGGAGGATATGTTCACATTAAATCATTATATTTAAAATTAAACTAGATCAAATATATAAATTAATTGAATACGTAGATAGTCATCAATCCACAATAAGTATCAAAACACACACTTCATCATACATCTCACCTTGCTAAAATTAAGAAAATAAAAAAAATTAACTAGATTATACCTTTATTTAAAATTATTATTATTATTAATGTTAAACAAAATTAATACATATGTTAAACATATGTGCATTTAAAAAAAAACATGTAACAAGATTCTTAACCATGGAGTTTCACACCCATTTTGTGAGGAATATTCTTAATATGTAAAAAGGTTTTGCTACAATATCATGTGTAGAAATTTGAATAATAGCTGAATTATTCACCGAGATTATCCTGATTACACACTATTTGAGCTTCATGCATAATACATAACCTCTTCTACAATTGATCATCAATTTGCGGAAATAGAAGCAGTCGCATGCACACATTAAAACATAATCAAGCACACATATAACACAATATGTAATGGGGAAAGATAATAGCTGAAAACCCCCAACTATCTATATATTATAATGATAGAGAACATGTAACAATAAATAGCACAAATCTCCTCACAGCTCTCAACACTATCTCACATGCTACACACAAACTAGCACGGATATGAACAAGTCACAAGTTCAAATCTCCTCCACCTGTTAGCCTGCCTCTACTGCGCAATCCAAGATGGAAAAGAATGAGATCCAAGTTCGAATCCCACTGGCTTATACAACACAATCCTCATTGGCAATCTCAATCAATGTTTGTGCAAATCTCATGCACAGCTATAGTCACAACTGATAGTAGACTCACCCTTTCACCCACCTCTAACACCGGTCTCCACTGAACTGTCCATGCACTACAGTTAACTGATGTATTCTTTAGTTGATTTATGAGTTAATAATTAGTGAATTAATTAATAATTAATTCACACCACTCATCACTAGTGTATTTATCAGTTAGACTAAATACAACTAGTTTAACTAAGTTAAACCGAACACAACTCCACCAAACGTCCCATCAACTCCACCAAACTTCTGCCACTGAAGTCCTAACTGAAGTCAACCATGCATGAGCTCACCAAACCCCTAGGAATAGCGTAATTCCTCTGTCAGATGCATGAGCCACTTCTGTAGCTCGAACCGAAGTGCTCCAAGAGAGTAAACTGAAGTTTAGAGTCCAAATATTATTGCATTATTGTCTGATCGATCTATTTTTGCTAATCGGGCAGCCTTAAAAATAGATTCGCCCAATGTCTAAAATATAGGTCCAATCTATTTTTACCAATCCGACCAATCATCCATAAATAGCATCCCGGCAAACTCATGTACCATGATCCATATGTCTAAAAATAGACATAGTCTAAAAATAGACTCTGCGCCAAAAATAGCCTGCGGGCCCACTTAGTGAAGGCGACTTCATTTCACTAAGTTCCATCATCTTGTTGCATTTTAAACACTCCCTCTCAACAAGATATGGATTATCTTCAACCCCTATCCTGCCTCTGTGGAATTCGAACTTGCTCCTGGTGAGCGCCTTCATCAAGATGTCAGCATCCTGATCCTCCGTGGGAACATATGAAAGTAACATGATTCTCCACTGCACACAATCTCTGATATGATGGTACCTGATGTCGATGTGTTTGGATCTATAATGAAATACTGGATTAGCCGAGAGTTTAATGTAACTCTGGTTATCACAATAAATCACAGTAGGCTCCAAGTGTGACCCAAACAACCCGACCAGGATCTTCCTCATCCAAATAGCCTCGCATGCAACCAAGCTTGCTGCCATATACTCGGCCTCTGCTGAACTGAGTGCCACGGATCTCTGCTTCCTTCTTTACCAAGAAACTACTGTCGAACCAATACTAAATATCCCTCGAGATGTGCTCTTTCTATCCGTTGGGCTCCTTGCCAAATCTGCATCCGTGAAGCCACAAAGCTTCACCTCATCCTCATGTCTGTACCACAAGCCATATCCCGATGTGCCTCTAAGATAACGCAATACATGCTTGCTTGCCTTCCAGAAGAGCTTGGTAGGCTTAACCATAGCTTGTGAAAGTCGTGTTAACTGCACAGCATATATCGGATCGTGTATCGACTCGCATACATAAGCGACCCCACCAATTGTCGATAAACAGTGGCATCCACTACCTCCGCTAAAGTAGCATCCTCCTTCCTCCATCCACCAAGAAGAGAGTATCAACAGGCTTGCAAGCATGCATGTTGAACTTCTCTAGTATCTCTCGAGCATAATTACCCTGAGAAACAAACAGTCCACCACTGTGCTGCCAAATTTCCAATCCCAGAAAATAATGAAGGAAGCCCAAGTCCTTCATCTCAAACTCCTTTGCAAGATCAGCCTTGCATGAGTGTATCAACAGTTCATCACCTATCAAAATCAAATCATCTACATAAAGTACAATGATCAGCAACTTACCCTTCCGCCACAATCGGTTTAGGTTAGGATCCGCCTCACTTGGAGAATCCAAGTCTGGTGAAATAGCTGTCTATCCATGTGTACCAAGCACGAGGTGCTTGTTTCAACCCATATAACACTCTCTTGAGCCTGCACACATGCGACTTGCTGCTGAAGATCTCGAAACCTTTGGGCTGCTCTATGTACACATCCTCCTCAATCACCCCGTTGAGGAGCACATTCTTCACATCCATTTGATGAATGTGCCACCCCATCTGCGCTGAGAGAGCAAGAATCGTCCATATGGAAGAATACCTTGCGACAGGTGCAAAGGTCTCCTCATAATCGATCCCCTTAATCTATGAAAAGCCTCAGGCAACAAATCTTGCCTTATACTTCTCCACACTCCCTTTAGCTGCCTGATTCACTTTGTAGATCCATCTCGAACCCACCACTGATTTCCCTTCCGGTCTCGGGACAATCTCCCATGCACTGTTTCTGACAATCGAATCATACTTTTCCACCATGGCATCTACCCATGCGAGGTACTCCATAGCTTCCCCAAGAGGATGGATCTCGTCAACACACATTTTCTCATAAGAGCCATGTATCCACAGCACTTCGCTTTCCGATTACTATCTCTCGTCTGCGTTGTTCGTAGGTGTCTTACAACCTTCTTTATCTTGGAGCCGCCTCGCATCCCTTTCTGTAGTGCGCTTTCCGCCCTCTGATGCCTCTAATGGTTGGCGCCGCATGAGTGGTCTCTTCCACCCATGAACCTCCTCTATGGTTGATCCACATCCTAAGGCTCATCCTTAGGAACTAATATCTCCTCATCTGCATGCAAGTTTGGCTCCCTCTCAAGAAAACACTTCATGGATTTCTCCTCATGAAATTTGATATCTCGTCGTACAACAGTCTTGCGACTATCTAGCAACTACACACGATAGTTGTGGGGTGTATCTATGTACCCCAAAAGTATCCCAACCTCTGCAGTTAGCTCCAGCTTCTTCCTAACATCCTTCGTCACATGAATATAAACAGGTGAATCAAAAATCCTCAAATGAGAAATATTAGGCCTCTTACCAGAAAATGCCTCCTCAGGTGTACTCATGCCAAGTATCCTGTGAGGACAAAAGTTTTGCACATAAACCATAGTATTGCATGCCTCATCCCACAAGTGTATGGGAAGGCCCTGATCATGCAACATCTCCCATGCAGAACCCACGATCATTTTGTTCTTCCGCTCAGCAACCCCATTCTGATGTGGGTTATGAGGTGCTATGAGCTCTCTTCGAATTCCTTCTACGCTGCAAAAATCTTCGAATTTTCCAGAGATGAATTCACCACCATTGTCGCTCCTAAGAGCCTTCACCTCCTTCCCCGATTCTTTGTCAACCGCCGTATTTTGAACCTGCTGCAACTTCGAAAGTGTCTCGCTCTTCTTCTGCATGAAGAAGATCCAACACTTACGAGAAAAATCATCAACAAATATCACATAATACCTATGCTTTGCTGTCGAAGCTACTGAGAAAGGTCCACACACGTCTGTGTGAATTCTCTCAAGGATCTTCGTGGCGCGACTATCCTTCTCGTGAAAGGTGGCTTTCACAAATTTTCCAAAGGTACATCCCTTGCACTGATCTGACTACGCAAGATTACTCTTAGGAAGCCTAGTAGAAATCTGCTACAGTATCTTCAAAGGTCCATGGTGAAGGTGGCCCAATCTTCAGTGCCACAACTCGCCACCATCCCTGCTCACCACTCCTTTTGCCTTGCCTTCCATTGTTGCGCAACCATCTACCTGCAATTGATAAAGGTTCTTAACTCGAACCCCTATCCTCCGGGTCTCACCAGTTGCCTTACTGCGCAGGAAGTCCTTTCCCTCGCTAAAGACAACATCATATCCCTTGTCTTCTAACATCGCCACAGAGATAAGATTCTTCTTCAATCCTGGAACATGCATCACTTCCTTCAATACGAAGGGTTTACCAGACTCCCTCTCAAAGGAAATGGTATTGATACCGGTCACGCTGTATCTACCATCATCGCCCATCTCGATGTGCACTCCAAGATCTTTCTCATCCAGATCAGTAAACAAATCTCGATCTCTTGTCATGTGAAAAGACGCACCACTGTCCAAAAACCACACTAAACCCATCACACTTGAAACAAAGCATGTGATCAGTGAAAAATCTAGCTCAAACTGTGAGGCTAAGGCCTCTCTAGCTGCAGATCCAGTAGCCTGCTTATTTTTCTTCTTCTGCGGACAATTTGTGGCATAATGTCCGTGTTGGTGACAGTGAAAGCACTTCACCTTGGACATGTCCTGCTTCTTGCCTTTCGCACCGGAATGAGAAGCTTTATTGCTCTTCCCCTTCTTTTCTTTGGCAGCCAAAGCGCAATTCTCTTCATCAGATGCCTTTTATGAATATACGTCCATGGTACTTCGCCTTATCTCCTCTTGCAAAAGATCCGACCAAAGTCGCTCCCATCCTGGCAATTTCTCCCGACCATTGACAGAGTCTTGATAGGAATGCCAACTCTTCGGAAGCCCAAGGAGAGCCAAGCTCACCAAGTCCTCATCATCAACAGTCACCCCCACACTTCCCAGCTCATCCCTGCATTGGATGAACTTCGTGAGGTACTTGGGCATACTGTCGCCTTTCTCCATCTTTATGTTCCCGAGTTTATCCTTGAGCGCCAACTTCCTCTGGTCGCTCTTGCTTTGGAATAAATCTATCAACGCTTTCCACATCAAGTATGGAGAAGCTTTACCATGCAGGCTGGATACAATGTGATCCTTCACGCCCTCCAACAGAATCCTTCGACATTTTGTTGTCTTCTTTTGCCAAGCCTCAACTTGAGCAGCATCAGTAGGCTTTGGGACTTCAGCATCTATGAACTCCTTCAGCCCATTGTCATCTAACACCGCCTCCATCCTGTCCTTCCATGTAGAATAATTCGAGCTGCCCTCAAGGGCATACTCCAATCGCAATCCGTTGAAAGACATTTTAACTTTGACACCAAGAAAACACTACTGCAAATTCGAATTCCACCAGCTCAAAACTCAACCACTTCTGATCTGTGAGAACAAAGTATTTCTAGCACAGAGATCGACTGTAGGGGAATTTACTGGATATATCACCTTTCAAAGAAAGGATGGATCCAGAGGCTACCTAGCCCGCTTACAGACTCTGTCTACCGAAATAAATTGTAATCACTGTAATAGATCCGATGATCAATTTTGCTCTGATACCATGTAGAAATTTGAATAATAGCTGAATTATTCACCGAGATTATCTTGATTACACACTATTTAAGCTTCATGCATAATACATAACCTCTTCTACAATTGATCATCAATTTTCGGAAATAGAAGCAGTCGCATGCGCACATTAAAACATAATCAAGCACACATATAACATAGTATGTAATGGGGAAAGCTTACAGCTGAAAACCCCCAACTATCTGTATATTATAATGATAGAGAACATGTAACAATACATAACACAAAGCTCCTCACAGCTCTCAGCACTATCTCACATGCTACACACAAACTAGCTCAGATTTGAAACAAGTCACAGGTTCAAATCTCCTCCACTGTTTGCCTGCCTCTACTGCGCAATCCAATATGGAAAAGAATGAGATCCAAGTTCGAATCCCACCAACTTGTATTGCGCAATCCTCATTGGCAATCTGAATCAATGTGTGTGCAAATCTCATGCACAGCTATAGTCACAACTGATAGTAGACTCACCCTTTCACCCACCTCTAACACTGGTCTCCACTGAACTATCCATGCATTGCAGTTAACTGATGTATTCTTTAGTTGATTTATGAGTTAATAATTATTGAATTAATTAATAATTAATTCACACCACTCATCACTAGTGTATTTATCAATTAGACTAAATACAACTAGTTCAACTAAGTTAAACCGAACACAACTCCACCAACTGTCTCATCAACTCCACCAAACTCTGCCACATGAGTTCTAACCGAAGTCAACCATGCAATAGCTCAACTAACCCTTAGGAAAAGCGTATTTCCTTCTGTCAGCTGCATTTTCCACATCCAAGCATCAAACTGAAGTGCTCCAAGAGGATAAGATAATGTTTATAGTCTAAATATTATTAAGGGTTAATAATATTCGACTGTTCTATTTTTAGCCCGGCAGTCTAAAAATAGATTCCGCCTAATGTCTAAAAATAGAGGTCCATCTATTTTTACCAACTTGACCAATCATCCATAAATAGCATCCTGCAACTCATAGACCATGATCCATATGTCTAAAAATAGACATAGTCTAAAAATAGACTTTGCGCCAAAAATAGCCTGCGGGTCCACTTAGTGAAGGCGACTTCTTTTCACTAAGCTCCATCATCTTGTTGCATTTTCAACACTCCCTCTCAACAAGATATGGATTATCTGCAACCCCTATCCTGCCTCTGTGGTATTCGAATTTTCTCCTGGTGAACGCCTTCGTCAAGATATCAGCATCCTAATCCTCCATGGGAATGTATGAAAGTAACATGATTCTCCACTGCACACAATCTCTGATATGATGGTACCTGATGTCGATGTGTTTGGATCTATCATGAAATATTGGATTAGCCGAGAGTTTAATGCAACTCTAGTTATCACAATAAATCACAGTAGGCTCCAAGTGTGACCCGAACAACCCGACCAGAATCTTCCTCATCCATATGGCCTCGCATGTAGCCAAGCTTGCTGCCATATACTCAGCCTCTGCTGAACTGAGTGCCACGGATCTCTGCTTCCTGCTGTACCAAGAAATTGTTGTCGACCCGATACTGAAGATCCCTCCAGATGTGCTCTTTCTGTCCGTTGGGCTCCCTGCCCAATCTGCATCCGTGAAGCCACATAGCTTCACCTCATCCTCCTGTCTGTACCACAAGCCATATCCTGATGTGCCTCTAAGATAACACAATACATGCTTGCCTGCCTTCTAGAAGAGCTTGGTAGGCTTAAACATAGCTTGCGAAAGCTGGTTAACATCATAGCATATATCGGGTCGTGTATTGACCAGATACATAAGTGACCCCACCAACTATCGATAAACAGTGGCATCCACTACCTCCGCCGAAGTAGCATCGTCCTTCCTCCAACCACCAGGAAGAGGAGTATCAACAGGCTTGCAGCCATGCATGTTGAACTTCTCCAGTATCTCCCGAGCATACTTACCCTAAGAAACAAACAGTCCATCACTGCACTGCCAAATTTCCAATCCTAGGAAATAATGAAGGAGGCCCAAGTCCTTCATCTCAAAACTCTCTAGCAAGACACCGTCCATCTCACTCTGCATTGTACCATCACCTCGTCGAATCAAATCATCTACATAAAGTACAATGATTTCAAGAATCACCTCCTGTCACCAACTCCATAGGTTAGGATCCGCCTACTGAGAATCCAAGTCCTAAGGAAGAATTGCCTATCCGTGTACCAAGCACGAGGTGCTTGTTTCAACCCATACAACGCTCTCTTCGGGGCCTGCGCACGCACATGCGACTTCCGCCGCCGAAGATCTCGAAACTCGGGGGGGTTACTTTACACACCTCCTCCTCAGTCACTCCATTGAGGAACACAGTCTTCACATCCATCTGATGAATGTGCCACCCCATCTGCGCCGAGAGAGCAAGAATCGTCCGTATGGAAGAATACCTTGCGACAGGTGCAAAGGTCTCCTCATAATCGATCCCCTCTATCTGTGAAAAGCCTCGGGCAACAAATCTTGCCTTGTACTTCTCTACACTCCCGTTAGCTGCCTGCTTCACTTTGTAGATCCATCTCAAACCCACCACTAATTTCCCCTCCGGCCTCGGGACAATCTCCCATGCACTGTTTCTGACAATCAAATCATACTCTTCCACCATGGAATCTACCCATGCGGGATCCTCCACAGCTTCCTCGAAAGAGGATGGCTCTGTCACGACACATTTGCTCACAAGAGCCATGTATCCATTGTACCGGTCCGGTGACTGTCTCTATCTGCGCTGTGCTGTAGGTGGTCCTACAACCTTCTCTGCATCTTGAGCCAGTCGCTCAGCTTCTGTAGTGCGCTTCCCACTATTGAAAAAAATATATATTTTCTATCTTTCTGAAAACTATTATTATTATTATTATTGAAACACACTAAAAGTTCACAAGCGGGTGACTATGCAAAAAATTTTCCCATGAGGCTTTGGTTTGACGATAAAGAGGATTTTCCCATGGGGCTTTGGTTTGACGATGAAGAGGATTTTCCCATGAGACTTTGGTTTGACGATAAAGAGTGCATTGTTAAGACACTCTATGTGATAAGTCATTGATTCCAATCTCCCATAAATACTAACAAAAAAAAAAAACATATTAAAAAATTTCGAAAATGGTTTAAAAATATATTCCGTTTACTTATACATATACAATGGAGATAGCATTTTGTACAATCAAAATTAAAAATAAAAGTGAAAATCCAAAATGTCTCTTGCCCAGTGATAATGATTTGATATCATTACAACGTAATATTTGATACTTGAAGTGCAAATTTCATTTGCTCACACGGGAAAGTCAAAGTTTGTATTAAATATTAACAGTTTGAATAGGAGAAAATGATTATCGCTTACTTAATATAAGTTGCTTGTAAATAGACCTCATCACTTACGTCTTATAAGTTGCTTAATAGACCTCATCACTTACCTCATATCTAGTCTAGTGTAATTTATTTAATGTTAGTTGAATTTGTGTGGTTTCGACTAGTGTTAATTATTTATATTCGGGGTATTGCTAAAGATTATTAGTCGTTTTATTTGTTTTCCTATGTTTAATTGATAATTATATGCTTTGATTGAAATATTAAGTGATGATGTGTTCCACATTTTGTTTTTTGCTCTAGGTTGAGTACACAACATACTT
Organism: Pinus albicaulis; assembly: GCA_034641835.2. NCBI lineage: Eukaryota > Viridiplantae > Streptophyta > Pinopsida > Pinales > Pinaceae > Pinus > Pinus albicaulis. The sequence continues at coordinate 488,797,518 of CM076573.1, forward strand.
TAAAATTCTAAAATTTGACATATTTTTTATCTCATTATTTTTTTATTAATTTTTTAATGGTTTTATGTATTTTTGAGAAGTTTTATTTTTTTTAATTGATTTTTTGTAATAATAATAATTTAATTTTAAGGTTACGGTCTAAATTGGTGTATGAGACACTCTTATATTAAATTGGTGTGTGAGACTCATTTATTTGTGGGATAAGGGATCTATTTCAATGATTTAATTGTTAAAGTTTACAAAGGCATACATACTCTACCCCTTCTACATTTGAACCTATGACTTTTTAGGAGGGAATACATGCTCTTTAACCATTAGGTCTACTCAAGCTGTATTTTTCTTTGAGTAATTTTCACACATGATTTTTAATTTAGTAAGTATCTTGATCTTAAAATTATCCAAAAAAAAGAGGGTCAGAAAACCAAATTTCAATAACATCAGTTAATTTATTTTGATAGACCATTATATATGTTTTTTTTGTAAATTAAAATAAGTTATATTCATTAACAAAAGGAGATTACATAATGATCACATCGAGAACCATACTATGTTGATAGCAAGAAATAAATAAACAAAGGAGTAAACTTCTCCTTACGGCAACATGAGACGATAAATCATTTTCCAAGAAGCCGAGACAACACCAGAAAGAACAAGATAATTCAGACCATATCCCTTACAACCGAGAGCCAAAGACATCTCCAATACACCATAACATTCAATTTTCTCCACAAACCATTCAACAAATAGAAGTGTTACAAAAACAACACAACCAAAGCACCATGTTTGGCAAGACTGTAGAGCCATTATTGTAACACCGAAGATATAATGTGCAACGAGGCAAACCAAATTTGCACCAACGGTAAGCAACAGAACCATTCCATGTATAACATGTGCACACACCAGGCTTCATTTAGTGATGTCCATGACGAAATTAAAAACCATCCCATTATACATAGAAAACATGAAGCATGTGTATAAAACAAAGTGTTTTTGTTACATATAAGCTCCAAACAAATTTGAGCTATAAAAAAAACCTACATAACACTAATTAGGAGCATATATGAGATTCAAATTCCTACTCACACCAAAACTGTTAAAGATCCAGGAAGGCCACAAAAACCACCTCATAACCAACAAGCCCATGTTGTGAGAGACAAGAAAACCATCTACAACACTAGAACAATATTATCAAAATAGTGACACTAAAACATGAGACCGATTTCTAATCCTTATAAGATGAAATGATAGTGAGATCCTGCAGATTGTTAACCAGCGGATTAGTGGGATCACCAAGGGGATTTGTATGATCACCAGAAACATAATATGACACCAGAAAGATTTCCACCTAAGCCAATTGAGAGTCCACATTATATAGGCAAAATCTTTAGTTTTATAGCATGTGTTTGATTTCCTCCAACCCAGAGAAAACATTATAGTTTTCAACTTGCTTGTCTTTAAAAATTAAACGCAACGGTGTGTCCATTTGTTGATGCAAATCCAAAGAGTGCAGGAAATGAAGTCGCCTTTTCTGAAATTTGCCCAGATATGGAACCTATTTCATATCTTCACCTACCACCTACAAATCAAAATGATAAGGGAATTCCCCTATTTCTTTAAACTCCAACAATAAAATTTATTTCCTCACCTCAAGAGGAACATCATCAAAGAAATTTGCAATTGAGTCATAGGAAAAAGGTTGAATTCTTTTGAACCTGACATTACCTATGCCACCCCTCTTGCTCATCATTATCTAGCGAGGAGGAATTATAACAATGAGAAGGTAGCAATGGAGAAAACAACTAAGAGAACCTAAAACTTAGAAACAAGAAAATGGACATATCACTAACCCTTGAACCCATGAACTTAAGAATAACAAATCATCCCCTATTTTCCGCACAAGAGGACCAAATTCAACTAAATAACCAAATTCACCATAGCGCAAAGATATAGAACACCAAATTCCCTAGAGCCATACCAAACCATAAAAGCTCCAAATACTCAGACTAATGACAAGAAATTTTGATGCCCACAACACACATCATCACCATCAAGGTGAAAACCAAAATAACTAAATAGAATTTCACTAGAATTGAATGAGTGAAGCCCCAATACACAGACTCAACGTACCCTAGAAACGTAAACCAGATACAAAAAAAAAAAAAAAAACATTTGAATATACCAGAATTCTACAGACACGTCGATAATCCTCCCAATTTCAATGACACATTGTAATATAAATATATTATCAACAAAATAAAAAAATATCTGCAAAAGGAGAAGAAATACCTCTGCACTCGTTATCAAACTATCCAAAAAGAGTGGAATTAAAATCATTGATGCAATCTCAGAAGTAAGCCCAATCTCTGGAACATGAAATCAAGAAACCAAGTGCAACAACCCCAAACGAGACCAGGTGAATGAGGTTGAGGATGAATCCTCACCTCCACTCCCACATTGCATTTACCTCCACCACCCCACAACCTTAAATTTTCATTTATAACAACGAGACCTTTGGTTCAAACTCCAACTCCCATCAATGATTCTTTGCATGCCTGATACAAGATCTTTAGCTTCAAGATGGAATAAATAATTACATGTAAAATTGCATCTTAACCATGAAACTTAAAAGGCATGAAACAAGAAGAGAGAAACACATAAAATCATGTAAAGAAGATGAGAACTTGATATCAGAGTTCGTCCAAGAGGGACTACATCTTCAGGCCCTACTCAACAATGGCGAGGCACTCTTTCATTAAGTGGCAAATAAAATGAAAGTACAAGCATCAATGTAAAATTACACCCTTATACCTCCAATATGAAAACTAGCCAAAAAATGGAGACCCCTATTGCAGAAACAGATAACACAATCAGATTTCATTCCTCGAGAGTTGTAGGATCCATATAAAATTTGTCCAATTTGGACACTAGGAAAATTTGGCCCCTCTGAGCTCAAACCATGGTTCCACCTGCCCCTGTAAAGACTCAGGGTTTTTTTGTCCGCCTCGATCCTCGTGTCGCTCCTGGTATGCCTGGGCACATTAGTGAAGGTTGAGTTTATATATAAAATTAGAGGCAGACTTCCCAAAGGAAGTAGTTGGGTGCAATAGTAGAGATCTAGTTTGGTTAGGAGCAGGTCAGGTGGTCAAACCCCGCCCCCTCAAGAAATAGTGGAATTTTGTTTTAAAATAATTAATGTATATATGTTTGGGGAGCCAGACCCACATCGGGCGGCCCGCCCATAAATCCTCTGCCGCTTAACATTGGGTACGGGTTGGGGTGATAGGGTCACGACCGTTGGCCCCACCCAAATTAGCTGACTTGGTTCCGGTGGTTGGGCAGTGGGGTCATGGTCGTTGGCCCACCCCAATATAAATATATATATTTCTTATCCATTGGGAGTGTTTTTAATGACCCCACAAATTCACATGAAATCCAATCGGAGCTAGCTGGAATCTGGTGGCGGGATTTTTGCAGATTTGTTGCCTTCTTAAGCTGCCAAGTCATCCAGTCAACCTTAGAACTTTGACCAGCTCTAACTTTCACATACGAAATCGGTTTGATGAATTGTTTGCACCGTTCCGATCAGGACGATGAGATCTTCAACTTGACACTGAGTTTGCCACATTTCTGTCACTTTGAATTTTGATCCTTCTGTACTTGCCACTTGTACTTGGACCTGTACAATCCTCCTGGATCATTCCTCCTTTTGGACCGCCAAAAGCATTAACACACCCAACACACTACTTGTGTCCTTTCCAAACAACACTTTCAATCACCTGCACGCAAATCTGGTACATAATTTGCAACCATGTACAAACCACACATGACTCAACAACCCCTCACTTGCCAAGAGTTTATAGCATACACTCATTGGTCAAGTATTACATAATAAAAACCCAATACCTCAACTATTCATAGGAAAAGGCCAAAAACACCATCGTTGCATTTCAAAGCGATGGAAAACACATCATCAGTTTCACATTTATTCGCAACGCACGATTTACAAATTGTGGCCATAACAACTAATACCTCTAAAAAAAACTATATTTTACTTAATTTATTAAATGGGTCATCTCCCTGTGGTGGATTTGTTTGTGGAATAGCTTCGAAGACTGGATTTTTCATGGGTGCTTTTTTATCCTGATGTGTTTGACATGCATATTTCTAGCGTTCATCCTCATTGCAATGATTTTTCTTCTTCCAGACTTTCTAGATCGTATTGGGACACCTCCTTCTAATGTGCCTTTGATTAGTGCTCATGAATCCTTCATTGTCGCTGAAAGGTGAGGAGGTGCTCTCATCATCAGTTGTTGGTGGATCGTTAGCTGTTTTGGAGCATTCCCAAACTTCCTTCCTGACATATCTGAGTCTTGCATGATGAGGAAATTCCTCTACTTTGATGGGTTTACAATGCCTTGTCCGTTGATGCGGAAGCCCTTCCCATGATATCCCATTTTCTTCAACATTTTGGACTTGATTCATATAGTATGTTCTTCAAAAGCAGAAAAATCATCATCATGAAAAGTACAAAAAATTGAAGGGTTTATTTTTACCTCGAGTTGGTTATGTCACAACTTTTCCAAGGCCTCATCCTTAGCTTTGAACTGGTGTAGTAACCTTTGTCTTTCTTCTTTTGCTTCTTGTAGGAGCCTCCTTAGCTCAGTGGTTGATCTCCTCAAGTTCTTGGAGCCGTGGCACAGTGAGTGTCATTTTCATGTTTGGTACAATGTCTGTTGAAATTTTTGTTTCATTGCCCAAATCAGAACCCAAGTCTATGGGTCCTCCTACTGTGATCCCAAAGGTATGAGGGGTTTCTGTAGTGCATTATATTAGATATCATTTTTTGGATTCAACTGCGTTAAGTAAGTCATTCATGTATGACCATTTCCATGAGAGGTAGTCGCAACTGACTAATTTCTCATGATTTTTGAATAGACCACTTAGCACTCATTGCATCAGGTGATGCTCACAGGGGTGAAGAAGTGGGATTGAAACTAGTGAAAAGAATCACATAGCGTCAATTATCACTTTCGGGGCTTGCACCCGGTAACCAGGACTTCTCGGGAGGTCACCCATCCCAGAACTTCTCTGGCTCAAGCGCGCTTAACTGTGGAGTTTTCCCCACAATCAAGCACACTTTGCTTGCTACGCCATTTGCAAAACCTTAGCAAGTATTGTGCCTCATGAACCATTCAAGTAGAGATCCCTTTACTCTTTGTATTTTAAGTATGAGGGGTTTCCGCAGTGCATTATATTAGATATCATTTTTGGGATTCAACTGTGTTAAGTAAGTCATTCATGTATGACCATTTCCATGAGAGGTAGTCGCAACTAACTAATTTATCATGATTTTTGAATAGTCCACTTAGCACTCATTGCATCAGGTGATGCTCACAGGGGTGAAGAAGTGGGATTGAAACTAGTGAAAAGAATCACATAGCGTCAATCATCACTTTTGGGGCTTGCACCCGGTAGCCAAGACTTCCCGGGAGGTCACCCATCCCAGAACTCCTCTAGCTCAAGCGCGCTTAACTGTGGATTTTTCCCCACAATCAAGCGCACTTAGCTTGCTGCCCCATTTGCAAAACCTTAGCAAGTATTGTGCCTCATGAACCATTCAAGTAGAGATCCCTTTACTCTTTGTATTTTAAGTATGAGGGGTTTCCGCAGTGCATTATATTAGATATCGTTTTTGGGATTCAACTGCGTTAAGTAAGTCATTCATGTATGACCATTTCCATGAGAGGTAGTCGCAACTGACTAATTTCTCATGATTTTTGAATAGTCCACTTAGCACTCATTGCATCAGGTGATGCTCACAGGGGTGAAGAAGTGGGATTGAAACTAGTGAAAAGAATCACATAGCGTCAATCATCACTTTCGGGGCTTGCACCCGGTAACCAGGACTTCCCGAGAGGTCACCCATCCCAGAACTCCTCTGGCTCAAGTGCGCTTAACTGTGGAGTTTTCCCCACAATCAAGTGCACTTAGCTTGCTACCCCATTTGCAAAACCTTAGCAAGTATTGTGCCTCATGAACAATTCAAGTAGAGATCCCTTTACTCTTTGTATTTTAAGTATGAGGGGTTTCCACAGTGCATTATATTAGATATCATGCGGTTTCAAGCTTCATTTCATCGCCGAAATCAGAACCCAGGTCAATTGGTCTACCTCATGCAAATCCAACAGTTGTGACCTTCTCATCTTCCTCTGATTCAGAATATTGGTTTTGCTACATGGTGGTAGCGTCCTTCTGCTTCCCCTTTTTTTCATTCCTCTCAAGTCTCAATTCAGGGTGCAACTTCTAGCAACTTTTTTCATATGTCCCTCTTTCTCACAATGTGTACAAGAGGGATTTTCTCCCCTTCTCTTGGCTGTTGCAGCTCTTTTTGGGTAGGTCAATTTTTTCATGCACTCCTCTGCTTTCTAGATGCATGGCCTTCACACTGTCCTCATCGATGGTAGGAGGCTCAAACAATAATAATGAAAGTATTATGTAATTATGTAGGGAACCAATATACTTGGTTACAATCTCTTGTGAATCTAATGGAATGACTAAAGTCAATGCTTTTTTTCTAAATTCTTCGGTGAATTCTTGTACATTTTTTATCCAGGTGGATATCGGTGGCCACCCACCTATTCCATTTGGACTAGCACCATCAACTCTTGCAACTCTTCACATTCAGCACAACTTACTATTTTTAGCAGGTTTTCGGGTCCTCCACTCCCAGAGCCGTTTTGGGGCATTAGTAATCCAGATGCATATTGGTGGCCACCCACCGAGGCCATTTGAACCCCCACCATTAGTTCTTTCAATTTTCAAGTTGCAGCAAAACTTACTATTTTTAGCATTTTTTTGTGTCCTGAACTTCCGGAGCCGTTTTGAGGCCCTAAACGAAGTTTTTTGGGAAAACGGAGAGCAACATGGGTCAATAGACCGATGTTTCCTGTTCAAAAGTTGTACTCCTCGGATAGATCTTTCTAACGAGCTATTGAGCGCGTCAAACGGAGATCGGATGCCAAAGTTACGCCCTGGGGAAGTTGAACACCAATTTACCCAAACGGGCGCCCACAGTTTTGGCGCCTCATCTCCTACGGCTAGGTTTTTGGATGTTTCGGATTCTACATTGTTTCTCAACAATAAATAGGCCCTCAAGCCTCATTGTAACATAGTTCAGAGGTCTATAGCCATCACATCTCTTCTCAGAGATTCGCTACCAGCACCCTAGCTATTTTATTTCCATTATGCTTGTAAGCATATTTCTGTTATTTGATATTAATGAAATGAAGCATTATTTCCACTGCATCTCTATGTTCATGGTTATTTATGTATTATGTTGCGTTCCTACATAAAATCCGGATTAGTGGTTTCAGAGCGGGTCTACTCTTTCTTTGTTTTTCTTTGCATGTCCCCAACGCGGTCAGGGTATAAGGAGTTAGGGCTCGATCTGGTTGAACAAAATCGACCTCGCAAACCAAAATGACCTCCATAGTGAAAGAAAAGATGAGAGATCGGGAGATCCTATCAAACAACTACTCAGAGGGAGGCCTCGAGAAACAAAGAACGATGATGGATAACTTTGCTCAAATCCTTCAACGACTGCCCACATATGGCACATCTACATCCAACAGCCACTCTGGAGGCACCACTCCCTTCAAGGTACAGGTAAACTTTGACATTCCTATATTTGAAGGAAAAATAGATGCAGACACTGTAGACAGATGGTTAAATTTTATAGAAGGGTATTTCTCGGTCCATGACTTCTCTGACCGAGAAAAGATTATTTTTGCACTCCTCAAAGCTGACCCCATGTCAAAGACTGGTGGGAAACCTACCATGAGCAAAAGGGTGAAGGAGAACCCTCTCTGTTCTCGGCCACACCCACTTGGAATTCGTTTCGAGATAGCATCAAGGAACAATATTACCCCGTGGGGAGCTATGAGGACAAATACATCCAATGAACCATGCTGCGGCAACAAAAGGATCAAGATGTGCACGAACTGACGAATCGGTTCCATACCCTACACACAAAGTTGGGCATTAAATATTCAAAGAGACATTTGGTGCTCAAGTACCGCAGCTGTCTACACAAACACATTCAAGAGGAAATGGAGTTCCTCGACATTACATCGCTTGGCACGGCATCAGTGCACAAACACATTCAGGAGGAAATGGAGTTCCTCGACATTACATCGCTTGGCACGGCATATCGCTATGCCGCCAAGATCGAGCAGAAATTTAAGCAAAAGAAGCGAGACTTTGGATCTGCGAATCCGAAAGGTGCCCCCGAACCGAAGAACAAGGGGAAAGGCCAAAGCAATGCGACTCAGAACAACACCACAAATCCAAAGAAGGACACAGGGAAGTGGTGTGAATTTCATAACAGCCCCACTCACAGCACAAACGAGTGTCGGGCCAAACAGTCTTTGGTGGCTGAACTAAAGGCACCCGAATCAGATGCATTTTCTGATCCTGAGTTAGAACCAGACAAAGGCAATGAAAAAGGGAAGCAGATCATTGATGCAGATCCCAGTGCCATTTTTTCCACCACCAAGATCCAGAAGGAGGGTCCAGAGGATCCAGAGGAGGGGGAGCTCCTCTTCCAATCGCAGATGTGGGTGAAGGGTTCTCCGCTGCAGTTTCTCGTCGATAGCGGAAGCCAAAAGAACCTCATTTCAGCAGACGTCGTGAAGCGGCTCGGCCTACCAACCATAGCACACCCGCAGCCGTATACCATCAGGTGGCTCCACCCAGGGAGAGATCTCCACATCCGCCAGCAGTGCCGACTTCCATACAGTATCAAGCCATTCACGGATGAGGTATTGTGTGATGTTGCTCCTCTTGATGTAGCTGATGTATTATTGGGCCAACCATACTTGTGGAGGCGACATGCTGTGTATGAGTCTAGGCCTCATGCTGTTATTATTACTTTGGGAAATAACTTGTACAGGATACCGGAGGTAGTACCGCCTCCTATCATCTCTTTGACTACTGCAAAACAACGCAGTAAGATTGTTTCCCAAACCAAGAAATTCATTTTCCTTACAACTCACTCACAGGGAAAGAAAAATATTGTGGCCACAACCTCGAAACAGGGCTCCCTTGCACGGCTGCAGCAGATGGACAAAGTCATGGAGGAATACGAGGAAGTTTTCCCCTCACTCATAGAGGTTCCTCTACACTGTCAGGACAAGCACTCCATTGATCTGACTCCCAACGCACCACTGCCTGATGTTACCATACATCCTACAACTACACATACACAATCCAAACATGTACTATCTGAGGCTAATAAAGAAACCAAATTTACTAAATGCATCCAGCATGTCCACCCGCAGGTCCTTGACATCTTCAACACATCTAATACTCAGTTCAACAGAATTTGCCTCATCTCATGGAGGATCTCAACGCAATGGGGAACATTGCTTCCTAAGGAGGGAGGAATGATCCAGGTGGATATCGGTGGCCACCCACCTATTCCATTTGGACCAGCACCATCAATTCTTGCAGCTTTTCACATTTAGCACAACTTACTATTTTTAGCAGGTTTTCGGGTCCTCCACTCTCGGAGCCGTTTTGGGGGCTTAATGATCCAGGTGGATATTGGTGGCCACCCACCGATTCCATTTGAACCCCCATCTTCAGTTCTTTCAATTTTCAAGTTGCAACAAAACTTACTATTTTTAGCAGTTTTTTGGGTCCTGAACTTCCGGAGCCGTTTTGAGGCCCTAAACGACATTTTTTGGGAAAACGGAGAGAAACATGGGTCCATGGACCGATGTTGCTCGTTCAAAAATTGAAGTCCTCGGATAGATCTTTCTAACGAGCTATTGAACGCGTCAAACGGAGATCGGGTGCCAAAGTTATGCCCCCGGGAAGTTGAACCACCAATTTACCCAAACGGGCGCCCACAGTTTTGGTGCCTCATCTCCTACGGCTAGGTTTTTGGACGTTTCAGATTCTACATTGTTTCTCAACAATAAATAGGCCCTCGAGCCTCATTGTAACACAGTTCAGAGGTCTGTAGCCATCACATCTCTTCTCAGAGATTCGCTACCAGCACCCTAGCTATTTTATTTCCATTATGCCTGTAAGAATATTTCTGTTATTTGATATTAATGAAATGAAGCATTATTTCCGCTGCATCTCTATGTTCATGGTTATTTCTATATTTTGTTGCGTTCCTGCATAAATCCGGATCAGTGGTATCAGAGCGGGTCTGCTCTTTCTTTGTTTTTCTTTGCATGTCCCCAACGTGGTCAGGGTATAAGGAGTTAGGGCTCGATCTGGTTGAACCCTTGCAAGATCAGCCTCGCAAACCCCGACGACCTCCCATGGCGGAAGAAAATAAAGACGAGGGAGCAGGAGATCCTATCAAAATATTGCTCGAGGAGGCCCTCGAGAAACAAAGGAACACGATGATGGATAACTTTGCTCAAATCCTTCAACGACTGCCCACATATGGCGCATCTGCATCCAACAGCCACTCTGGAGGCGCCACTCCCTTCAAGGTACAGGTAAACTTTGACATTCCTATATTTGAAGGAAAAATAGATGCGTTAAGTTGGCAATTTGATGCAGAGTGTTGTCCTTGATGGCAAACTCAGGATCGAATGAAGATGAAGACACATGGACATGCGACTTTTGAATGAAGTTGATGTCTCTATGAAGAAAATATGATGTATCTACAGTGTGTACAGAAGGCAATGAAGAAAGGAATTCAGAATGTGCTCAAAGTATGATGAAAAGAGTATGTCTCTATGTATACGCGGATCTGTCTAAGGGAGTCGCGTATGCACGCGGAAAAGAACGTTCCAAGTCGCGTATGGGTAAAAGCGCTCAAAAGGTACAAAACAAGGGGTAACCACCATGGTATTATTTTGGCTCATGGTATTGAAAAAGGGGCCCGTGGTATTGAAGGCTCGTGGTATTGGTTTGGCTCGTGGTATTGAAAAAGGGGCCCGTGGTATTGAAAAAGGATAAACCTATATAAGGAGAAGAAATTCATTGTGCAAATCATGAGTGTGGGTGCAAGATGTCTGAGCTTGAATGAATACTTCTCTCTGAAGTATATCTGAATGAAAGGGTTACACTTGAATGATAGATCTGAATGTATGATGCACCAATGATGAAGAAGGGGATCTAGATCTGAATTGCTCTTGTATTTGCTAGATCTGATTATGGAAGGCTTAGATCTGTGATGAGGCGAACATCTAGGCGAACATCTGTCTGAAGTAAAGGGTTGAATCTGAGGTGAATGTCTGATCTGATGAAGTATGCTACTCTGTAATGTTTAAAGATATATACGCTACTTCGCCGCGGAGGAAGCGCGTATATACGCAGATTCGCCGAAGAGAAAGCGCGTATGCGCAATAAAATATACACTGAGGTATACGCTGGTTTGTATGGACGGAAGAGCGTATATACGCGACACGTTGAAAGTAAAAGATATTGTATATGCAGAACATCGATCCCCCCCCCCCCCCCCCCCCCCCCTCTCCCCGCATTTTTTCCCAACATGCATTTTCGTTCGTATATGCGGTTAAATTTGTTGGAAGGGTATTTCTCGGTCCATGACTTCTCTGACCGAGAAAAGATTATTTTTGCACTCCTCAAAGCCCCCCCCCATGTCAAAGACTGGTGGGAAACCTACCGTGAGCAAGAGGGCGAAGGGGAACCCTCTCTGCTCTCGACCACACCCACTTGGAATTCGTTCCGAGACGGCATCAAGGAACAATATTACCCTGTGGGGAGCTATGAGGACAAATACATCCAATGGACCACGTTGCGGCAACAAAAGGATCAAGATGTGCACGAACTGACGAATCTGTTCCATACCCTACGCACAAAGTTGTGTATTAAAGATTCAGAGAGACATTTGGTGCTCAAGTACCGCGGCTGTCTGCACAAACACATTCAGGAGGAAATGGAGTTCCTCGACATTACATCGCTTGGCACGGCATATCGCTATGCCGCCAAGATTGAGCATAAATTTAAGCAAAAGAAGCGAGACTTTGGATTTGCGAATCCGAAAGGTGCCCCCGAACCGAAGAACAAGGGGCAAGGCCAAAGCAATGCGACTCAGAAAAACACCACAAATTCAAAGAAGGACACAGGGAAGTGGTTTGAATTTCATAACAGCCCCACTCACAGCACAAACGAGTGTCGGGCCAAACAGTATTTGGCGGCCGCACTAAAGGCACCCGAATCAGATGCATTTTCTGATCCCGAGTTAGAACCAGACAAAGGCAATGACAAAGGGAAGCAGATCATTGATGCATATCCCAGTGCCATTGTTGCCACCACCAAGATCCAGAGGGAGGGTCCAGAGGATCCAGAGGAGGGGGAGCGCCTCTTCCAGTCGCAGATGTGGGTGAAGGGTTCTCCGCCGGCACCCTCGTCGATAGCAAGTAAGCCAAAAACCTCATCTCAAACAGGTCGTGAAGGTCGGAACTAATAACCATAGCACACCTGCTACCTACATACCATCGGTGGTTCCACCGAGGGAGAGATCTCCGCATCCGCCACACACGCTTCCGTACAGTATCAAGCCATTCACGTATGAGGTATTGTGTGATGTTGCTCCTCTTGATGTAGCTGATGTATTATTGGGCCAACCATACTTATGGAGGCGACATGCTGTGTATGATTCTAGGCCTCGTGTTGTTATTATTACTTTGGGAAATAACTTGTACAAGATATCGAAGGTAGTACCGCCTCCTGTCATCTCTTTAACTATTGCAAAACAACGCAGTAAGATCGTTTCCCAAACCAGGAAATTCATTTTCCTTACGACTCACTCACAGGGAAAGAAGAATATTGTGGCCACAACCTTGAAACAGGGCCCCCTTGCACGGCTGCAGCAGATGGACAAATACGATGACAATTTCTCCTCGCTCATAGAGGTTCCTCTACACTGTCAGGACAAGCACTCCATTGATCTGACTCCCAACGCACCACCGCCTGATGTTGCCATACATCCTGCAACTACACATACATAATCCAAACATGTACTGTCTGAGGCTGATAAAGAAACCAAATTTACTAAATGCATCCAGCATGTCCACCCACAGGTCCATGACATCTTCAACACATCTAATACTCAGTTCAACAGAATTTGCCTCATCTCATGGAGGATCTCAATGCAATGGGGAACATTGCTTCCTAAGGAGGGAGGAATGATCCAGGTGGATATCGGTGGCCACCCACCTATTCCATTTGGACCAGCACCATCAATTCTTGCAGATTTTCACATTCAGCACAACTTACTATTTTTAGCAGGTTTTCGGGTCCTCCACTCTCGGAGCCGTTTTGGGGGCTTAATGATCCAGGTGCATATTGGTGGCCACCCACCTATTCCATTTGAACCCCCATCTTCAGTTCTTTCAATTTTCAAGTTGCAACAAAACTTACTATTTTTAGCAGTTTTTCGGGTCCTGAACTTCCGGAGCCGTTTTGAGGCCCTAAACGACATTTTTTGGGAAAACGGAGAGCAACATGGATCCATGGACCGATGTTGCTCGTTCAAAAATTGAAGTCCTCGGATAGATCTTTCTAACGAGCTATTGAACGCGTCAAACGGAGATCGGGTGCCAAAGTTATGCCCCCGGGAAGTTGAACCACCAATTTACCCAAACGGGCGCCCACAATTTTGGCGCCTCATCTCCTACGGTTAGGTTTTTGGACGTTTCAGATTCTACATTGTTTCTCAACAATAAATAGGCCCTCGAGCCTCATTGTAACACAGTTCAGAGGTCTGTAGCCATCACATCTCTTCTCAGAGATTCGCTACCAACACCCTAGCTATTTTATTTCCATTATGCTTGTAAGCATATTTCTGTTATTTGATATTAATGAAATGAAGCATTATTTCCGCTGCATCTCTATGTTCATGGTTATTTCTGTATTCTGTTGCGTTCCTGTATAAAATCCGGATCAGTGGTATCAGAGCGGGTCTGCTCTTTCTTTCTTTTTCTTTGCATGTCCCCAACGCGGTCAAGGTATAAGGAGTTAGGGCTCGATCTGGTTGAACCCTTGCAAGATCAGCCTCGCAAACCCCGACGACCTCCCATGGCGGAAGAAAAGAAAGATGAGGGAGCAGGAGATCCTATCAAAATACTACTCGAGGAGGCCCTCGAGAAACAAAGGAACGCGATGATGGATAACTTTGCTCAAATCCTTCAACGACTACCCACATATGGCGCATCTGCATCCAACAGCCACTCTGGAAGCGCCACTCCCTTCAAGGTACAGGTAAACTTTGACATTCCTATATTTAAAGGAAAAATAGATGCAGACGCTGTAGACAGATGGTTAAATTTGTTGGAAGGGTATTTCTCGGTCCATGACTTCTCTGACCGAGAAAAGATTATTTTTGCACTCCTCAAAGCCACCCCCCATGTCAAAGACTGGTGGGAAACCTACCATGAGCAAGAGGGCGAAGGGGAACCCTCTCTATTCTCGACCACACCCACTTGGAATTTGTTCCGAGATGGCATCAAGGAACAATATTACCCCGTGGGGAGCTATGAGGACAAATACATCCAATGGACCACGCTGCGGCAACAAAAGGATCAAGATGTGCACGAACTGACGAATCTGTTCCATACCCTGCGCACAAAGTTGGGTATTAAAGATTCAGAGAGACATTTGGTGCTCAAGTACTGCGGCTGTCTACACAAACACATTCAAGAGGAAATGGAGTTCCTCGACATTACATCGCTTGGCACGACATATCGCTATGCCGCCAAGATCGAGCAGAAATTTAAGCAGAAGAAGCGAGACTTTGGATCTGCGAATCCGAAAGGTGCCCCCGAACCGAAGAACAAGGGGCAAGGCCAAAGCAATGCAACTCAGAACAATACCACAAATCCAAAGAAGGACACAGGGAAGTGGTGTGAATTTCATAACAGCCCCACTCACAACACAAATGAGTGTCGGGCCAAACAGTCTTTGGTGGCTGAACTAAAGGCACCCGAATCAGATGCATTTTCTAATCCTGAGTTAGAACCAGACAAAGGCAATGACAAAGGGAAGCAGATCATTGATGCGGATCCCAGTGCCATTGTTGCCACCACCAAGATCCAGAAGGAGGGTCCAGAGGATCCAGAGGAGGGGGAGCGCCTCTTCCAGTCGCAGATGTGGGTAAAGGGTTCTCCGCTACAATTTCTCGTCGATAGCGGAAGCCAAAAGAACCTCATCTCAGCAGAGGTCGTGAAGCGGCTCGGCCTACCAACCATAGCACACCCGCAGCCATATACCATCGGGTGGCTCCACCCAGGGAGAGATCTCCGCATCCGCCAGCAGTGCCGCCTTCCATACAGTATCAAGCCATTCACGGATGAGGTATTGTGTGATGTTGCTCCTCTTGATGTAGTTGATGTATTATTGGGCCAACCATACTTGTGGAGGCGACATGCTGTGTATGAGTCTAGGCCTCGTGCTGTTATTATTACTTTGGGAAATAACTTGTACAGGATACCGGAGGTAGTACCGCCTCCTGTCATCTCTTTGACTACTGCAAAACAACACAGTAAGATTGTTTCCCAAACCAGGAAATTCATTTTCCTTACAACTCACTCACAGGGAAAGAAAATTATTGTGGCCACAACCTCGAAACAGGGCTCCCTTGCACGGCTGTAGCAGATGGACAAAGTCATGGAGGAATACGAGGAATTTTTCCCCTCACTCATAGAGGTTCCTCTACACTGTCAGGACAAGCACTCCATTGATCTGACTCCCAACGCACCACCACCTGATGTTGCCATACATCCTGCAACTACACATACAGAATCCAAACATGTACTGTCTGAGGCTGATAAAGAAACCAAATTTACTAAATGCATCCAGCATGTCCACCCGCAGGTCCTTGACATCTTCAACACATCTAATACTCAGTTCAAGAAAATTTGCCTCATCTCATGGAGGATCTCAACGCAATGGGGACCATTGTTTCCTAAGGAGGGAGGGGAATGATCCGTGTGATATCAGGCCACCCATCTATTCACTTGGACCAGTGCGACCATCAACTTCGGCAACTCTTCACATTCACACAACTTACTATTTTTTAGCAGTGGTTTTTCGGGTCCTCCACTCCCTTTTAGGCCGTTTTGGGGCATTAGTAAATTGATGCATATTGGTGGCTACCCAATTTAGTTTTACTTGAATTCCCCACCGCCGCCTTTTCAATTTTCAAGTTGCAACAAATTCCATTACTTTTTAGTGTTTTTTTAAGTCCTAACTTCCGAAGCCGTTTTGAGGCCCTAAACGACGTTTTTGGGGAAATCGAGAGAAACATGGGTCCATTGATTGATGTTTCTCACATAGAAAGTTGTACTCCTCGGATAGAGCTTTCTAACAAGCTATTGAGCGCATCAAACAGACATCGGATGCCAAAGTTACGTCCCCGGGAAGTTGAAACACCAATTTACCCGAACGGGACCCACAATTTTGGCGCTTCATCTCCTAGGGTTAGGTTTTTGGACGTTTCCGTTTTTCCATTGTTTCTCAATAATAAATAGGCCCTCGAGCCTCATTGTAACATAGTTCAAAGGTCTGTAGCCGCCACATATCTTCTCAGAGATTCGCTACCAACACCCTAGCTATTTTATTTCCATTATGTTTGTAAGCATATTTCTGTTATTTGATGTTAATGAAATGAAGCATTGGCTTCCGCCGCATCTCTATGTTCATGGTTATTTCTCGTATTCCGTTGCGTTCCTGCATAAAATCCGGATCAGTGGTATCAGAGCGGGACTGCTCTTTCTTTGTTTTTCTTTGCATGTCCCCAACGCGGTCAGGGTATAAGGAGTTAGGGCTCGATCTGGTTGAACCCTTGCAAGATCGGCCTCGCAAACCCCGACGACCTCCCATGGCGGAAGAAAAGAAAGACGAGGGAGCAGGAGATCCTATCAAAATACTGCTCGAGGAGGCTCTCGAGAAACAAAGGAACGTGATGATGGATAACTTTGCTCAAATCCTTCAACGACTGCCCACATATGGCGCATCCGCATCCAACAGCCACTCTGGAGGCGCCACTCCCTTCAAGGTACAGGTAAACTTTGACATTCCTATATTTGAAGGAAAAATAGATGCAGACGCTGTAGACAAATGGTTAAATTTGTTGGAAGGGTATTTCTCGGTCCATGACTTCTCTGACCGAGAAAAGATTATTTTTGCACTCCTCAAAGTCGCCCCCCATGTCAAAGACTGGTGGGAAACCTACCGTGAGCAAGAGGGCGAAGGGGAACCCTCTCTGTTCTCGACCACACCCACTTGGAATTCGTTCCGAGACGGCATCAAGGAACAATATTACTCCGTGGGGAGCTATGAGGACAAATACATCCAATGGACCACGCTGCGGCAACAAAAGGATCAAGATGTGCACGAACTGACGAATCTGTTCCATACCCTGCGCACAAAGTTGGGTATTAAAGATTCGGAGAGACATTTGGTGCTCAAGTACCGCGACTTTCTGCACAAACACATTCAAGAGGAAATGGAGTTCCTCGACATTACATCGCTTGGCACAGCATATCGCTATGCCGCCAAGATCGAGCAGAAATTTAAGCAGAAGAAGCGAGACTTTGGATCTGCAAATCTGAAAGGTGCCCCCGAACCGAAGAACAAGGGGCAAGGCCAAAGAAATGTGACTCAGAACAACACCACAAATCCAAAGAAGGACACAGGGAAGTGGTGTGAATTTCATAACAGCCCCACTCACAGCACAAACGAGTGTCGGGCCAAACAGTCTTTGGTGGCTGAACTAAAGGCACCCGAATCAGATGCATTTTCTGATCCCGAGTTAGAACCAGACAAAGGCAATGAAAAAGGGAAGTAGATCATTGATGCAGATCCCAGTGCCATTGTTGCCACCACCAAGATCCAGAAGGAGGGTCCAGAGGATCCAGAGGAGGGGGAGCGCCTCTTCCAGTCGCAGATGTGGGTGAAGGGTTCTCCGCTGCAGTTTCTCGTCGATAACGGAAGCCAAAAGAACCTCATTTCAGCAGACGTCGTGAAGCGGCTCGGCCTACCAACCATAGCACACCCGCAGCCGTATACCATCGGGTGGCTCCACCCAGGGAGAGATCTTCGCATCCGCCAGCAGTGCCGACTTCCATACAGTATCAAGCCATTCACGGATGAGGTATTGTGTGATGTTGCTCCTCTTGATGTAGCTGATGTATTATTGGGCCAACCATACTTGTGGAGGCGACATGCTGTGTATGAGTCTAGGCCTCGTGTTGTTATTATTACTTTGGGAAATAACTTGTACAGGATACCAGAGGTAGTACCGCCTCCTGTCATCTCTTTGACTACTGCAAAACAACGCAGTAAGATTGTTTCCCAAACCAGGAAATTAATTTTCCTTACGACTCACTCAGAGAGAAAGAAGAATATTGTGGCCACAACCTCGAAACAGGGCTCCCTTGCACGACTGCAGTAGATGGACAAAGTTATGGAGGAATACGATGACAATTTCTCCTCACTCATAAAGGTTCCTCTACACTGTCAGGACAAGCACTCCATTGATTTGACTCCCAACGCACCACCGCCTGATGTTACCATACATCCTACAACTACACATACAGAATCCAAACATGTACTGTCTAAGGCTGATAAAGAAACCAAATTTACTAAACGCATCCAGCATGTCCACCCGCAGTTCCATGACATCTTCAATACATCTAATACTTAGTTCAACAGAATTTGCCTCATCTCATGGAGGATCTCAACGCAATGGGGACCATTGCTTCCTAAGGAGGGAGGAATGATCCAGGTGGATATCGGTGGCCACCCACCTATTCCATTTGGACTAGCACCATCAATTCTTGCAGCTCTTCACATTCAACACAACTTACTATTTTTAGCAGGTTTTCGGGTCCTCCACTCCCGGAGCCGTTTTGGGGCATTAATAATCTAGATGCATATTGGTGGCCACCCACCGAGTCCATTTGAGCCCCCACCATCAGTTCTTTCAATTTTCAAGTTGCAACAAAACTTACTATTTTTAGCAGTTTTTTGTCCCGAAACTTCGTGAGTCGTTTTGAGGCCCTAAACGACGTTTTTGGGAAACAGAGCAACATAGGTCCATGGACCGATGTTGATCATTCAAAAGTTTTACTCCCTGGATAGATATCTCTAATGAGCTATTGAGTGCGTCAAACAGAGATCGGATGCCAATGTTACGTCCTCCGAAAGTTGAAACACCAACTTACCCAAACGGGGGCCCACAGTTTCGGCGCTTCATCTCCTAGAGTTAGGTTTTTGGACTTTTCAGTTTTTCCATTGTTTCTCAATAATAAATAGGCCCTCGAACCTCATTGTAACACATTTCAGAGGTCTTTAGCCACCACATCTCTTCTCAGAGATTCGCTACAAGAACCCTAGCTATTTTATTTCCATTATGTCTGTCAGCATATTTCTATTATTTGATATTAATGAAATGACACATTATTTCCAATGCATTCTTATGTTCATGGTTATTTCGTATTTTGTTGCATTCCCGTATAAATCTGGACGCGACGGACTCGTTAGGGTCCCAAGATTTGGCCGATTGGCTAGCCAAATGACGATGTAACATCAAACCAAGCTTTGGAGCCCAAGGACCTAGCCTTCCTGGACTCAGAGAGGGCTCTCTCTATAAGTGTAAAAGATGTCGGTGTGTTTACTTGCGATGTTCTAATATTAGGCTAGTTATGAAGTATGTTTTTGGTTTTTTGGTTTTTTAAGTTTGTGAGGGATGAAACTGATCAAATACATAAACTGGATAACAAGATGTAGATAAATTGGGCTATGGGGTCAAACAGGTCAAGGAAGCTAATGAGGTGATGATGTAAAGCTGCCGTAGGGCCGATTTGATTCACAATAGAAGGGATCTCTGGGCAAAATGGATTAAATGAACAATAAGTTGGTGAAAGACAAGGGATTTCAAGTGCAAACTAGTTAATAGCAGACATAAACATGTAATAGAAAGCCATTTATCATGCTAGGAATAACTATAAGCTAATCAATACATAGAAATCAAACATTCCAGCCATACATAGAGGTATAAGACCCTCTAACTTCGGGAAAAGGCTATCAGACTTTGGGGAAAACACATGAGACAAACTAACAACTCATAAACTATGCCGAAACGCCTAAACATAGTCTCTAAGTCATTGGGCACTTGGACAAATAAGTTTTCATAGTTTTAGGCAAAGGGCTAGATCGGGACTAGGCCTCCTTGGTTCAACAAAATGATCAACAAATCAGTCAAAGAGAAAGTTTTATGGACAGAACTATGGGCAGCCGATAGGTAGGTAGGGCAAACCATACATCCTACTCAACATACATGGAACTGATGAATAAAACTTAGCAACAACACCTTAGGTTACTAAAGAGCAGCTAAGAATTATTTAGCATAACTAAGGGAGAAGAAAACATCAAGCTATGAAGATTCGTGGATTTTGAGGTGCCTCCATGGGCATGTCTCAAAATCAATCTTTACTGATCTATAGCAGCAAGAAAAATGAAATATGAGTGAAAACTAGAAGACAAAACACATTAAGAAGCACTATACCATTCTACCATGTCAAGGAATCCATCAACAAGCCTTCAACATTCCTCAAAAGCATCCAAGAGGCAGTCCAAAAATCATAACTCAAGTGTATTCTTCAAAGCTCATATGACCGATGCATTAATTCTTCTCTCAAGTTCAGCCTCTGATTTACAATGAGAACCATGGGATAAATAGGCTTGAGGGAGGAAAACCTCATGGAGCAACTAGCTATCCCATTGGCCAAGTCAAAATATCTAAACTTGTCCTTGAGGCTTTGCAAAGCCCAAGGCACAAAATATCTAATAAAATATCTAAAAAAATTCTAAAAACGGAAATTATATTGACTTTACATGATTTTCCCATGATAAAAATAGCCTAACGCACATTTGGGAAAAGCAGATTTTTGGAGTTCAAAAATTACAAAAATACTTCATATTTATGCCTGAAAAAGGTCCCCTGACTTTCTGGATGCAAATGGAAGTCTTCCCGATGTCGAAATGAGGCTCATGATGGCTCGTTGGAAAGCTCTCTGTGTCTGCTTTCCAATGCAAGTGGAATCATCTCAATCTGATCTCTGAAAGTCCCTCAAAACTGTACCTGTGTGCAAAAACCCAGAAAATAGCAGGCCGCTGATAGGGCGGGCAGAATGTGCAAAATGAGGCTGTTTTTCGCCAATTTGGAGGGGCGAATGATCTTCAAATGCCCTGAAAATCGCTGGAGAGCTGCTCGTGAAATTATGGAATCCATTGGTATCACCCTCCTCCCTTGACGACTCTTCAAACTGAAATGGCGCATTTATGAGTTTTTGGCGAAAACCCCAAAAATGCCAAAAAACAAAAAGTTTTCGAAACAGGCCCAAAATTGGCATGTATGACCCTCAAGGGTCCATAGAAACATGTTCCGAAGCTGAAGCTAAAATATCGAGGGCTGATATGCTTTTGCCTCTTTCCGTGCTAGGCGCCTCTCCTTCAATTTCTTCAATTTTTCTTGTGCCACCTTCAATTTGCGCCTGGCGAATTGGTTTAGCTTCTGAAAGTGAAGTGTTCTCTTTCTCTGTAGCTCGAGATCCCTGTTTTCCTTCTCAAGCTTGGTCTCCAAATGCTGGTTAGCCCTCTCAAGCCAAGCTTCCTTGTTTTCCTCAATTTCCCGCTCAAAGAGGGTAGTGAGGGGAAAAGCTTCGAATTGAGCTTGTTCTTCAGCCTTCTGTTTCTCCAAGGCTCTCCTAAGCCCGATGGTTCTAGGCCTCTTTCGCCTAGGCTGGTCCTCCTCTTCTTCATCATCAAATTCGCCAATAAGCTCTTCAATTCTTACTTGCGCCCTTTCCGCCTCCTTTTTGTACTTGATGGCCCTTGCCTCATGAATGGCTGCATGAAATTTCATTTGTTTGTTCTCAACCTCCAAGAAATGATTGAAGTTCCTTGCCCTTTGGAGATCTTCTTGTAACACCTCAATTTTCCCTTCTTTGTGAATGAGGAGATTTTCAAGGATGCGTGCCTCATTGTCGCTGTCATTGCTTGGGATAGGGATGACAGCTGATTTACCTCCATGCTTGGCGCTTTCTCCAATTGTACTTTTGCCTTTGAAGGCCAATCTAGTGCTCTTTCTCCTTGGCAAGCTAGGAGTTGTCTTTTTGGGCAATTTCCTCTTCTTAGGGACAGTTTTGGTCACCATCAAGGAGGCAGCTTCAGCTTGCTGTCCTTCCTCAACATCCTGTCCAGCTTGTGGCTCAAAAGATGCTTCAATTGTTTGTTCAACCTGCTGCTCTTCAACCTCTGTCTGCTGTCCCTCTTCCTGAATTTGATGCTGTTCATCAACCTCTAGCTGCTGTCCCTCTTCCTGAATTTGATGTTGTTCATCAACCTCTAGCTGCTGTCCAATGATATCCAACTGCTGCTGTCCCTCAAAATCTGGCTGCTGCTGCTCATCATCCTCCTTTTCTCCCTGTGGCTCACTGCCCTCTCCTTCTCCTTGTGTACTTGGCTGCCCAGTGATCATCTTGAGTTTTTTAGGGGTAGGCCTACTAGATAAAGGCACTGGGCGATGGACAGGCTGAGTAGGAGACACATGAGCAGGAGGGACAGTGGCGAAATCGGCATGGCTAATGAATGACTCCCATGAAACCCCTTTCTTCTCCAGCCGGTGCAAGAAGATGATTTTGATCAAGGAATGGTGAAAGAGAGAAGGGATTTTCTGAGGTGGAGCTTTCTTTTGGACAGTTGCTGCCATTTTCTCTATGCTCTTGGACAAAAAGTATGGAAGGTTTAATTGCCTGCTCCTGGTAAAATGCATCAACAAGCGAATATGATAGGCAAATATTTGGCTAAACCTCCCTTCACAAGTGAAATATCTCATTATGGCCTTCATCAGTGGAGCATAACTGTCAAGAAGATAGGAGAAAGGAAAAATAGCAGTGATGGTCTCCCTATGTTCCGGCTTGATGAAAGGTTTATAATCCTCCAAATCAAGATGCGCTTGTTTAAACCACTTTTCACCATGATACGAGATCTTGGTAGCTTTGGATACATACCTTGGAGAGATTTTGAAGTCAAGACCTGCTAACCGGAAGTGTTTGTCCTTGAATCTCAAAGCGCACAAATGTGTAAGTGGCGAGAAACTCTTGACTTCTTCTATCCTCTGACAGAATTCAAGACAACCTACTTCATGGAAATTGAAAAGCACTGAGGGATGAGCATTGATTTCTTCTATGGAGATAGGTTCATATCTCTTATGTTGTCCGCCTTTGTGATCTCGTTTTGGAGGCATTCTGACTTGAAACAGGCTTTGGAAGAGGCACACTGCCTTCAATGTATGAAAAATGCTCTGCTGGATTAAAACTGACCACTGCACTGCTTGGATAGTTATGGACCATGTGATTTTGAATAGAATGCAACAAGGCTTCCTTGAATAAACCCCCTTTACACTTATTAACAATAGTTCTTCAAATCTGGATACACTTCAACTATGTATCTTTCTTAACAATGACACTATGTGTAAGAACTGCTTTGTAGATTCTTTGTGCACAGTCTTGAACAAATCCCCTCTTGTGACTTTGTTAGAGGCCTGCTTACACTTGCATTTGGGTCTTCAACACCAAACTTCAAAAATAATAACCCTGCTTTTTAGGTCATTTACCTTGAAAAATATCTCTGTTAGCAGATTTCTGTAGAGACCATACAGTGGAAAGAAAGAATACTCTTTAGTTATGTGAAAAATTAGCCCACGGTGTTAAGGAAAACACCTTTCACTTGTGACTTTTGAGAAGTCAATCGCCACCTTTATACATCTGGCCTCAATGTAAACTTGATCATCAATAAATGCCCAATCATCAACAACCCAGCCTTCTAGAAAATAGCCCTGTTTCACCTTCAGAAAACTCTGTCCAACAATCTTCAGAATGATATAATGTAGTGTAATGAAAAGGCAGGCTTAGTTTAGGTGTAAAATAAGTGCAACAGTGGTTTTAGGAAACAAACTCTCTTCTCTGTGAGCTTAAGAGATCAACATAATACCTACACCTCTGTTTTAATATCAAATGCAAACACCAAGCATTCTGCCCTTTAGACAGTGGCCATTTTCACTTGTGAAGTTTTGAAAAATTCAACATCACTTTGGTGCTTCTGCCTTTAATGTCAAAATCTAGCCATCAACAATCTCTGCTCCTTTACTATGCTGTCATCTTTGGAAGCTCTCTGTCAATCAGTCTTCAACCTGTACCTCTGTCTTAATCTTAACTTTACACACTAATAACTCTGCCTTTTAATATGTAATACAATGCAAGGGAAAACAGACCTAGCTTGGGCGAAAAAATCATTGCACATAGTAGTCTAGGCAATACATTTTTTTGTTTGTGAGTTTTGAGATATACACCACTACACTTTATACCCCTGCCTCCAAGGTTTCAACTTCTTATCAACAAACTGTGTCTTTTCAATGTGTTGTCATCCTTGAAAAATTTTTGGTAATAAATTCACAGTGGGAGAAAATGGTGAATAAAGGGCAATCTGCTCAGGTAGTGTGCTGTTGTGGGGGACTGTGAGGACAGTTTCTCCTTTTCAAAAACGGTCAAAACCCCTTTAACCATGCACAGTTTCAAACCAAGGCACACAGGTTTTTAAACTTGATTTTCCGAGTTTTTCCAGTTAGGAGATGAAGTACCTTGTGAGTTCTTGAGAGGGAATCCCTTGGAAGGAGCTTGAAAAGCACCGGAACACTCCAACAATGGCGCGGCAACCTTTGGAGCAAACCCGTCGCACAGGAGAAAAAGCCGTCGGGTGGACTTGTCGTGCGGTCGGGCGGGCACCTACAGGCACGTCGCGCCCGCCTACAGGCACGTCGCGCCGACGTTGAAGGCCTTTGTAAAACGATGCCCAGGCACGTCGCGCCGCTGTTGAATGCCAATTTCTGAATTTTCGCCCAACTTTCTTGCTTGTTTGATGCTGGATGCGGATGGACTCTTCTTCAGATTTTTGAAAATGAAAAGTTACATCACAATTACCTCTTGCCACTATATCACCCAATTTTCCAACGGTCACTCACCCTTTCGGAATTAACATTAATTTTTAACTCTGTTTGTTTTTTTCAAACAGTGGGTTTGTGATTTGCATATACATATATCGTCCTTTAACCCCGAGCTCTGAACTTTGATTGATTTAAGTCAACCAACACCACCCTTCTGTTACGGTGTTTCAATGCCGTAGGTGATTTGTCGCTTTACTTTGACAATTCCTTCATCTTTTGACTATAGTGGATTTTCAAATTTCTGTTTGCAGGAGTAGTATACAGTGCTCTTTTTCCCTCAAAATAAAAGTGGGCTTCTTCTTTTTAAACTATATCAATAATGATCACAGGCTAAAAAACCTTTGGAACACAGTGAATAATAACCTCAAATGATAAATCTTCTTGGTGGCAAAGTTTTTAGAAGGTCTTGTCTGCAGGTCCCTTTTCCACACAGTCCTGTGCTACATCTGCTCTCTGGAATGGTAACAAGTGGTTTGTCATAAGACATATAAACAATGATAATTTATCACAACCAACTTCCTCTCCCTGTTTATTAGATTAAATACCACTCGCCTTCTCCATCAGAAAGACAAGCTTGGGCAATATGAAAACAGGATTCTTTTGATACATAGTCATTATTTTGCTCTGATCATTGTGTTACCTCTTTTTGCCCATAGAACAATTTCATAACTGAAATATGGTCACTGCTTCCCCTCTTGGTGATTGTTAGCAAGGAAGGGCTATTTCATCATGCACCAAAAATATTTGAAAAGTTGTAAACACCCCTTCTTGAAAGGCGCCTCTTTGGACTTTTGATATATGATATTGTTTTGCTGCTTGACCCTTTCCTCAAGGAGGAAATCTTCTTTTTGATATCAGTGGCACACATATGCTCAAAAATTGTCTCTTTGTCTATTCATAGCATTGCATACCTGTCATCATGCATTTTATGACTCAACCTTGGTCACTGTTTTACTTTCCCAGTGATAAATTGCTGCTTCTAGGTGTTTCACAAGTTTTTCTCTGGACTGTAAATACACTTTTAGGTTGCATCCTTTCACCCTAGACTTCTTTGTTTGCTCAGAAAGATTTCCTTTGATTTCTGGATAAGTGGTCATGGAATGTCTTTAACCCTTTTTAAGTTAACTGCTCCTTTGGCATTCAAAGCATACAATATGTTCAATATTTTCTCCTCTCTACTGGATGGACTGTTGACAGATAGCTTTTTGAAGAGGGAGATCAATACATTTATATCATAGACAGTAACACTTTCCTTCATTCAATTTCTTTGTGTCTTTTCCCTGTACTTTTGGACTTACCAGTTTTCAACAGCCTGCAATGATTTTTGGCCCTCTGCTCATATATGGAGGAGGCTCTTCATCAGGTAAAGTATCAGAAGCCCCCTTTTACCACTATGTCGGACACAGCCTTTCTCTGAATGTGGTGGTAAGTAAATCATTTGAACAACATCAATCTAGGCATCACTATTTGCAAGCATCACTGTGTTTTTTGAAGGAAACCTAGCCACAGTGAAACTGTTCTAAGGTTGCTGAGATATTTGTCACTTGGCTTGTTCATCTCATGACCTGTTATATTGACAAAGCTCTTTGTGACTATGAAGGTCATTGCTTTCTTGAAAAACCAAGAAATTTCTCCTGCCTGTGTAATGGCATTGTTTATCATCTGTTCTGTTTGACCTTGTGGATAGACAGGGTCCTTATGCTTTGGAAAGTTCACCGATGACAGGCCTTCTAGAGTTTCAACCATTCACCTGACTTGAAAGTTTCAGATGATTTCTTTTATCAGGCCAAACTCCCCTTTCCTTTGAGCTTATCATATTTCCACTATAATCCTGTTATGGTCAGCAATTACATGCATGAAACCTGAAGATATTGTTTCATTGTTTCAGTAAGGGCAAACCTGGACTTTTGCAGCCTTCTGAGTCAACTCTGGCCTGCGCCCTCTGCTTATGTATGAAGGAGGCGCCCTAACCCTCTGCTTGTAAATGAAGGAGGTTCTGGGCCTTGACAATTTACCATTTTGCTGAGACAGTGGCGACCCTTTCTTACTGTGATTTTCATGCTGGAAAGAGCTGTAAGGTCCCGATGAGTGACTTTTGTTTTGCAGCTTCATCTCAGGCTCATAATACATTTAGAAGCAGCTGTTCCTCTAACTGTAAACTCAAACATTTACTCCATGAGATGAAATATATTTCCTGTCTTTGTAGAACCATAGAACACAGTGAAAAACCTACTAGTCAGCTTGAGAATGGGCTTCATGCAGTGCTGAGACCTAGGGAATATGAGTGGCGTGACTTAAGGTTGTTTGTCAACTTCATTTGCAAATTAAGGGATCAGTCATGGTAGGTCTGCTGCAGATGAGGGCTTTTTTGGCTTTTTGATGATTGCCAAAGGTGAAATGTCCTAAACGCCACTTCCTAACATAGGGGAGACCTTTGAAACAGATGTGGATTTGCCTTTTAAAGCTGATGGGCAGACTAATAAGGCCGAGGTTAGATAGGATTGTTGACAAGGAGGTTGTGGTTTTTCCAGGGGTGGACTGAATAGGTAAAAAGGCGAAAAAAGTTTTGGGAGGGTTTTCTGGATGACATATTGACATAAGGAAATCAGTTTCTAGAAAACTCAGCTGAAGATATAGTCATCACTAACATGCAAAAAATACTGATGGCTACCAACAACCTCCTCCTTGCCTTAGGTGTTTCCATTCCATTAATGCCTTTTTCTTATATTCCAAAGGGTAAAATTGGTTTCTCAATGCAGAAACAAAATTTGACCATGAGGTGAGGAGAGAAGGTTACCCAAATTTTTGCTACCTTGCAATTTGCTCTCCCACCAGACAAGAGGGGTGGCGTTTAGTCGAAGAGAAGCTAACTAGATCTTTGCCTCGTCCTCCTCGATCTGTTGAATCCTGCATTAGACTTCAATCTGCCTAATCCAGTTGTTAAGATTTCTTGCATTACTCACCAATATACATGGGAAGATCAAATGTAACATCTAATTTAAAGAAAGGTGATGACAGGATAAAACCCACAGTCCCGGTTTTCTCATTTCTTCTACCCCATTCTGTGTGTAATGCCTCCTAATTTTCTTCTCCAATCAACTTCCCAATCTGGGCAAACTCGGCATGTTCTTGTTTCGAGGACTAGAAATTTAAACAAATAAATCTGAGAGCTTTAATACCTCTAATCTCAGAGATTTGAGATATTAATCTCAAGTTTTATTATATGGATGTAATATTTCATACAACGCAGTCAGATTGAAAAAGGCCAACGAACGGGTGACCCCACTTACGATTAGAGGCTCGACCTCGTTCATAGTTCAGATTTAATTAAGAGGTATTCACTTTGTAATCGGGGCTTTATATGATATTCAGGCTACATATATAATTAAACTGGTGTCAAGCAACCACGATGCCATACCTTTGTTGAACCTGCGGACCTCAGCAACGACCAATACATGTGTATGCATGGACCTCAATGTTAACGGTCGTCCCCATCCAATGGTGGGAAGTACGTTGCCTTGCTTCGAATGATCCGACGTCCCTAGTCAAATCTCGCGCAGACTATTACACATGAGCTTTATCTCGCGATGAGAGCGGTCTTTCAAAACTACCCAGGGACACGCATCACCTAATCTATGGGATTGCTCCAAATTCTGAATTACAGCTTACCAATTTTCTAACTCGCGATATACTGCTGGATTAACTCTAAACCACGTTCACTTCTCAACTAGCGCAATTTCGCCCCTTTAGTTCACCAATCCAATGCCAAACTTCGCCAAACCGAGTTTTATCTTAACACACACCATTCGCACAGAATTTCAAATTCTCCGCGTGTACACAATTTCAGGTGTGATTCCTTCGCCAAATTGTTCCATATGACACAGATTTACAGGCTCGGTCACATTTTGAGCTTTGCTACCTTTTTGAAAGTTGGCTTCATCAAAACAGGGGTTTAACACAATCAATAATCAAAGACAACCCATTTTGTCCTTCAACAAGATCTTGACAGTATCGACTCCTACCAATCCATCCCATAATTTACATTCTCTACTAATTACTGCGTTGTGGCCTTGGCACATTGGTTAATTGGATCGAATATATGAATTCTTACGCAGATGCTGGATACGTCCAATTACCGAGAGCTATATCAAACTCTTCACACAAGACGGGCATATATTTAATCCATACAACTCAGAACGGGAATAAACATATTAAATTCATAGTACAGAGGGCTATCACATGCTGCCCCTATGGGATTCCTTATCAAATTCCAAGCTCATTTGCACGGAGATAAATCAATAATAAGAGTAGGTTGTGAAATCGATCACTCAGTGATCAATTCACAATATTTTACCAGTTCAATCATTAACACAACTTCAGCATACGCTTTCTATACATTCTCTCATCACAGAGATTAACTCGACAGATGCACAATACCATTGAAACGATTCTGCATTTATACAGTGAAGTACTTACAACTTTGACTCGAAAAGATTTTCGATCAATCGGCCCTTTAGTAACCTATCCTCTGTAGATTCTCCTACAACCCTATGCAGCCCTATGCAAGTCCTCTATGCAGGTCTCCCAGACTCTGCCACAGATATTTTCTTTTATATCACTTACAATGAACCGATTCGAATTTCTCAATGACTCAAAACTCTAAAATTTCCTACAGTTATAAATTAAACTAATGCTCAGATGGACTGAAACGGACTATCACTTCCTATGCCCACTAATCATTCGGGCAGTTACATTTTCTCTAAAATTAACTAAAAATAACTCAATTTTGAATATTTACATGGGGAAACAAAACATAAGACCCCCCTTTTACATTTATTTATGGACAAGGTTGTTTCGAGCCTAATGACCCTGCATCAAAAGGTTTCTTAGATGCATTTCCTGAATTCCTATGATGATGGTGAGAAGAAGAAGAGGAACTTCCACTCACGGAAGGATAAGGAGGTGGATCCCCTCCATCATCTCCATTCGCTGAACCTTGTCCTTCTAGAGAATTCCCCGCTACACTTTCTAGTTTCTCAAGCCTTGAGAACAACTTCTTGACTTGATCTGCCATTATGTAGAATGTTTTGTGGAAATTTAGCTCCTTCTCATTTCTATCATCGCCATCCATGTTTCTTCTTTTATGCACACATCTCGCTTCAAGATCAAAAGACTTTAGTTTCCCTTAGCCTCTTCGTAACCTATTTCTGGTTAGCATAAAAACATGCAATTCACATCTACAAAGACCTTCTATGATACCACTTGATCCAATATCTTTAGCTTCAAGATGGAATAAAGAATTACATGTAAAATTGCATCTTAACCATGAAACTTAAAATGCATGAAACAAGAAGAGAGAAGCACATAAAATCAGGCAAAGAAGACAAGAACTTGATATCAAAGTTCGTCTGGGAGGGACTACATCTCTGGGCCCTGCTCAACAATGGCGAGTCCCTCTTTCATTAAGTGGAAAATAAAATAAAAGTACAAGCATCAATGTAAAATTACACCCTTATACCTCCAATCTGCAAACTAGCCAAAAAAAGGGTGACTTTTGTTGCAGAAATAGACAACACCATCAGATTCTTGTCACCGAGAGGTGTAGGATTCATATAAAATTTGTCTAATTTTGACACCAGGAAAATTTGGCCCCTCTAAAA
Source organism: Pinus albicaulis (assembly GCA_034641835.2). NCBI lineage: Eukaryota > Viridiplantae > Streptophyta > Pinopsida > Pinales > Pinaceae > Pinus > Pinus albicaulis. Next base: position 488,828,235 of record CM076573.1, read on the forward strand.
GTTGAGCTCAAATCATGGTTCTACCTAACCTTGGAAAGGCTCAGGGTTCCGCTGCCTGCCTCGATCGTTGTTTCGCTCCTGGTCTGCCTAGGTGCATTAGTGAAGGATGAGTTTATATATAGAATCAGAGGTGGACTTCCCAAAGGAATCCATTGGGCGTAATGGTGGAGATCTGGTTTGGTTGGGAGGAGGTCGGGTGATCAAACCCTTCCCCCTCTCAAAATAGCGGAATGTTGTTTTAATCCAACGAATTTTTGTTTAAATAATATCAACATATAAATGTTTGGGGGGTCGGACTCGCATTGGGCAGTCCGCCCATACATCCTTCGCCGCTTAACATAGGGTATGGGTTGGGGTATCGGGGTCACGATTGTCAGCCCCATCCAAATTAGCTGACTTGGTTCTGGTGGTTGGGTGGTAGGGTCATGGCCATTGGCCCACCCCAATATAAATATATATGTTACTTATTTGTTGGGATAGGGGTGGGGGTCATGGCTCGCCCCTATTTTTTTATATCTTTTTGTTTTATTAACAATAAGAGCCCATTTTCAAACTTCTCGATTTTGACCATAGGAGTATTTTTAAATACCCCACAAATTCGCCCAAAATCCAACCAGAGCTGGTAGGAATCCGGTGGGCGGATTTCTGCATATTTGTTGCCTCCTTAAGCTGCCAAGTCATTCATTCAACCTTAGAACTTTGACCAGCTCTAACTTTTGCATATAAACTCAGTTTGACGAACCGTTTGCATCGTTGCAATCACGACGATGAGATCTTCAACTTGACACTAAGTTTGCCACACTTTTTTCACTTTGAATTTTGAGCCTTTTGTACTTGCCACTTGTACTTGGACCTGTATGATCCTCCTAGATCAACGCCATAGACAGATAAGGACACCTAGGAATAGGGAAATATTTCCAAAGAATCCCTAATCCCTCCCTCATTTTCACCCCCATGAGGGAGTTTCCTATCATTCTCTAACAAATCCTAGGGCTAATCAATACCATCAACCGAAGTAGAAAATTTTTCCAATTCTTTGATTTTGGAGTCTTTCCTTCTATCCATGGGAGCTTATATTTTATTATCGTCAAGTATTCATGATTTTATCAAGAATTATCTCTACATGTTGTGCTTGTGTTTGCTTGTTTTGATATTGATCTCATCTTTTTGAGTCACACGCTAATTTTCTAACTTGACCTTGCAACAATTCTGGGCTTTCCTCTATAAACTACACAATCCTGGAAGGAAATCCATCCTTGATGATGGAAATTTCACAATCTACAATGGCAGCTCAACCATGAGCTTGAGAGTTGTGCAATCCTAGATGGTAGCCCAACACTAAGCTCAGAAACTGTGAAAACCATTCCTTGAGCTAAGAAATTAATCAATGCACTTAGTCGAGAAGTTTCCTAATCCCCAGAAATCACACAATCTTTCTTGGCAGTGTGCATGGAAAGTTTCCCAAAAAGAAAAAGAAGAAAAAATAAAAAAGTAAAAAAGCATCCCTAGAAAATAGGGAGTCATTAATAGTTTCCCAAAGGTGGCACAATTACTATTTTTGAAAATTTCTGCCAAGTGTCTCTTTTTCCTTGATTTTAGGCATGCACGTAATAAACCCTAATCCTCCCAAATATATTTAATATATTACTCTAGAGCTCATTTGTACATTCTATCTTGGAGATTTAGCATTCCCAAGGAGATCAAGGAGCCTTCAGTGGAGGCTGCGTCACTTATTTGGGTGAGTTTTTCTTTTGTCATCTTTTGTCGCTTTTTCTATCGCTTTTTTATCGTTTCACTTATGTGAGTGTTGTTTTGTTGGTTTATATTCATGGTTGTTGGAGTTTTAACTTATGTTATCTTGTAGAAGTGTAATTTCAATTTTTCATTTTCCTTTTATAAGTGTTGCATCAATTTTGTTATTTTTTCACACCGATGATCATTGTTTTAGTGGTTCTCCTTGCATATTTGATTTTCCTTCCATTTTTTGATTTTATACACTTGATTCACACTGATCTATCCATACTTAGTTAGATATACACTTTAAGTTGCATTATCACTTATATAAGATAGTTTCCCACACCCACACTGGGAAAATCTACACTTCACTTGGCCATGAATTTCCTTGCCCAACAGGGCATTATGCAAGTCCAAGGCTCAAGTTGAAATCTTGGCCTCTGAGACTACGCAATGCACAGTACAAGCTGGCCCAAATTCTCATTGAACAGTTCCAGGGGTCATTCCTACCACCTTGGCCACTGAGACTACGCAATGCGCAGTCTCTCCCTGACACTACCCAGGCTGGACTACACATTGCGTAGTCTCAAGCCTCAAGCTGCATCACTGGATGCTAAGACTATGCAATGCGTAGTCCCTCCAGTAAGTATCCCTCCCTTGAATCGAAAATTTACATGATATCTCTCATCAGTCCATGTGGTTGTTTCTTGATGGTGCTGTGAAATTTTATTTTCTGAAGCTATTATATTCTTACCATGAGTGCCTTTTCTATCTGTAGGTATTATAGTTGTTGAGTACTTCTGTCCAACACTAACTGTTATCATGGAACCCAGGAGAGCTACTTCAAAGGATACCACAAACACTTAGAGCACGCAAGTAAAATTTCCTCTTTATTCAGACACTCAATTTTTTGTGGAAAAGGAATCAAATCTTATATGGCAGAAAGTGAACGAAACTTTTCACAAAAGACCTTCAAAGAAGATCCAGAGGATAGAAAGGTATACATCTATGTTCAACTATCGGGACTACACAAGGTTGCCTGCAAATATCCAACCTTCCCATGTGCAGATGTTATCAGCTAGATTATTTCACATATTGATGTGAAGACTATGACTTTGAGCAATGCCAATGGACATAATCTTGCTACTTTTTTTGGCAAAATATTTTCGTATCATGTATAATTTTCTTGAGCCAAAAGCACTCATGTATTCATACTTATATGCCACCAACAACTATGCCAGCACGAAATACATTCTTAAAGGCTGGGTGAAAGAGCCATCAAAGTTTCTTCAGACACCCACCAACACTTACAATAAAAAGTCTCTCAGGAAGGCTTATCAGCTCTTCGTTATCCTAGCATGCAGAATCTACGGTCAGCAGAGCACTGAGACCTTTCTCGAACGATGGGAAATTTTATTGAACTAGGTTTTGAATGAGGGGAAGTCATTCAAATGGTCAGACTTGTTGGCTTGAAAGTTAAGTATCCATGTAGATTGCCCTAAATCCTTAAAGGGCGGGCAATAAATATTCTACATGTTTTCATATTTACTGGATGCAATTTATGCGCACAATTTATTACCTAAGATGAACTAGACTTGGACACCTCAAGACCATGCCATGCACATCCACCTCAAGACCATGCCATGCACATCCTCTGCAGATTTCTCTCGGATTGTATCCACTGAGGAGTAATGGATAATCTAATTAACCACTTCCTAATTCTGCTATACAATTTTATATTTTAAAAATAACCACCTTGCATGTCATGTGGGGCAATGGAAGCAGTAGCGAAGATAGCAGATTGGTTTTCCTCACCGAATGGCACCTTCCTTAGAGTGTTTGGTGGACATAAGTCGCTGTATATTTTGACAAAGTATGCCACTGACAAGATTTTCATGCAATAATTTGCATATAATCTCTCCACAAGGTTGTAAACATCTTTGCACAGGAAGAGGAAAGCACCTTAGCCAACTCTTCTTATGAAAATTGGATTGTACGAGATCAAGAACCTGAAAGTCACAGATACTGAAGCAAAGGTGATAGAGAAGTTTGCATTCGGTACTTTGGACTTTAATATGTATGATCCATGTGGTGTTTGCAAAGACCACTGTGTGAGAATTCAATTTTAGTGGCTAAGTGGAACATTTCACTTTCGGAAGGAGGATCCATGGAATAAATATTACAATGCCTCCAAGTCCCGTGAGCCCATAAGTTTTGCAAGAATTTCACAAGTGACTCCATAGAAGGAAGCTACTCCGGAAGCATTACCAGAAGAAGGAAGCAACCTCGTGCACAAAAAGGGAAAGAGGAAGGTTGCATATAGTACAGGGGGAGAACAAAGCTGCAAGATCAAAGCTGATCTAGCTATTATGAAAGAGGCTTTAGAAACAGAGGCAAGGAGGAAATAAAGGGTGACGGGAGAATCACAAAGGATGAGGGAAGAGCAAAGGATATTGGAGGAAGAAAAGTAGAAGCGATAACAAGAAGAGAAGAAGAATCAGGAGGAAGAAGAGAGGCGAAAGAAATAGAAGAAGAAACAATGCAGAAGAAAGTTGAGGAGAAAGAACATAATCGAAAACCAGAGGAGGAGAGAATACATATGCTTGACACAAAGATTTCTCAGAATATTGAAGAATTGATAGAGATCGAAGACATGGAGGAGGAACCCGAGCCACAAAATTAAGATGTCGACCAGATGCGAAGCACACAGCAGGTCACCATTCAGTTTCCAGTCCCTAAAACAGCAGAGTTAGCTCCAAGCGAGGAAGAGGAAGTTGTTCCTCTTGATGATGATCCGATTATGGAAATGTACAATCTATCGTACGATGAACTTTAGAAAAAGTTTGTACAAGCGCGAAGGAATAATTTTCCGGATGACCTCGCATCTCCTGCATTTATTAAAGAAATGGTGATCGTGGCGGACACCCGTAAGAATCCCAATGCCATTGCCACAACCATCTTGGCTTTCGCAGGTGCAGCAAATTCAAACATTGAGGATTTGATGACTGAGAATAAGAAACATGCACAGAACTTGCAAGTTGTTAGCAAAGAGGTAGAACAACTCCGAGAGACAACATAGAATGCAGCTTCCACACAGGTCCATCTGGAGGAAATGAAGGTATAAATACTTGGTGAAGTATCGACATTTGGAGGGACCATGTGGAATCTCTGTGAGGAACTTGTTTCTATGAATAAGCCAATTTTCCACTTACATGGCTTGCATCATAAGTGTAGAGATATTGTAAAAACTCTTAAGGCTATATTAGTAGCCATTATTGCCGTGCATGAATGGTCAATGCAATTCAAAGGGGAACCACGTGAACTGGGAAAGAAAAAAAAGAAATAGGTGGATATGGAGAAATCAAAGGTTCGGATACTCACCCATAACAACAAAAAAGTTTCCTCATTCATTTCTAGCATTCAGGCCTCGTATGCACGATTGTGTAACATCATGGCTTTCTTGGTGAATTCCCACAAGATCACATTAGTTGGCTCGCTCACCAAAGCCAAATGCAGGAGCCAATTAGGCAGGAGATATATGAATACTTGGAGTAGTGTAGAAAGATTGCTGGTGAGCCCTGGTATTGCACCAGGAGTGTTGCAACTCCCAGGGGCTGCCCTACTCTACTTTATCAACCTGAGGTTCGTACAAACTTAGAGGTGACAGTGCTATATAAATAGCAGATGAATTCTACTCATGTCATCCTCTTCTGCTCTATGAAAGGGTGATACTTCTAGGGGTTCTCAATGAAGTTTGTCACACTTCAATGAAACTAAAATAAATTGCAGAAAGGAAATGACAGAAAGGAAACTAAACTAAATTTCTGAAAAGAAATGACAGGAAAGGAAACTAATTTAACTTGCTGAAAAGAAATGGCAAAAAAGAAACTAATTTAAACCACACTTAACTTGGCCAATTGGCTAAACACACCCTAATTATCTTATGCTTTTTCTACCTTGCTTCTATCCATGTAGCTAAGCTATCCATGACTTAATTCTAATTGAAAAAGTGTTGATTTGCAGCTTGGAGAAGAAAGGGGTAAAGATGCTAATGGAAGGCTTAACACATGGGACAAGGCTTGGAGGTGGATGTAGAAATTATATAACTCATGTGTTATATGTCCAAGATTCTCCTGATCTCACACAATTTTAACTTCATGCAAAATACATAATCTATTCCACCATTGATCATTTGCGAAAATTAAATCAAGATTGCAATGCACACGTGAAACAATAAAAATTCACACACATTAACACAGTTGTTTAACGGGAAAGCCTGAAGCTGAAAACCCCAACTATCTGTATATAATATATTTCATAGAGATCATGTAACAATCCTCATACAAATCTGATCATATCAAGCTCTTAATACAATACAATCGCTACACACTAATCAGGCTCGATCTTGCAAATCCATGCACCAATCTTTGCCACCTGCTAGCCTGCCTCTACTGCGCAATCCCTGCTGAAGAATGGCTTTGAATGAGTTTGAATTACTCCAACCTTGCTCACGAAATCCTCATTGGCATCTCCACTGAGTGTTGGATGCAATCAATGCATCACTATAGTCACAACTGATAGTCACACTTTCTCTTTCACCTATCTCTCCACTGGTCTCCACTGAAACTACCATGCAGTGTAGTTAACTAATGTATTCTTCAGTTGATTAATGAGTTATTATTTGTGAATTAATTAACTAATTAATTCACTCCACTCTCACTAGTGTATCAATCAGTTAGACTAGATACAACTAGCTCAACTGAGTCTAATTGAGTTAAACTAAATACAACTCCACTGATTACTTCTCCAACTCCACCAAACTCTGTCACATGAGTTCTAACTGATGTCCTCCATGCAATAGCTCTAGTAAATGCTCAGGAATAGCGTAATTCATTTTTTCAGCTGCTGTGCCACATCTGTGCACTTAACTGAAGTGCTCCAAGAGAATAAGATAATGTTTAGAGTCCAAATATTATTAAGATATAATAATATTCGACATGTCTATTTTTAGACTGGCAGTCTAAAAATAGACTCCGCCCAATATGTCTAAAAATAGAAGTCCATCTATTTTTCCAACTTGACCAAACATCCACAAATAGTATCCTGCAACTCATAGAATATGATCGACATGTCTAAAAATAAACATAGTCTAAAAATACACTTGCGCCAAAAATAGCATGCGGGCTCACTTAGTGAAGGTGACTCTTTTCACTAAGCTCATCATCTTGTTGAATATAAATACTCCCTCTCAACAAGATAGGGATTATCTGCCACCCCGATCCTGTCTCTATGGTATTCGAATTTGCTCCTGGTGAGTGCCTTCTTCAAAATATCTGCATCCTCATCCTCCGTAGGAATGTAAGAAAGCAACATGATCTTCCGCTGCACACAATCTCTGTTATGATGGTACCAGATGTCAATGTGTTTAGATCTATCATGAAATACTGGATTAACCGAGAGTTTAATGCAACTCTGATTATCACAATATATCACAATAGGATCTAAATGTGAACCGAACAAACCGACCAGGATCTTCCTCATCCATATAGCCTCGCATGCAGCCAAACTTGCTGCCATGTACTTGGCCTCCACTGAATTGAGTGCCACGGATCTTTGTTTCCTGCTGTACCAAGAAACTGCTATAGATCTGATACTGAAAATCCCTCCAGATGTGCTCTTTCTGTCCGTTGGGCTTCCTTCCCAATCTGTATCCGTGAAGCCATGCAGCTTCACCTCATCCAACTGTCTGTACCACAATCCATACCCAGATGTGCCCCTGAGATACCTCAGGACATGCTTGCCTGCCTTCCAAAAGAGCTTGGTAGGCTTAACCATCACTTGTGAAAGCTGGTTCACAGCATAGCATATGTCCGGTCGTGTATTGACTAAATACATGAGCGAACCAACCAACTATCGATAAACAGTGGCATCCACTACCTCTGCCGATGTAGCATCCTCTTTCCTCCAACCACCAGGAAGAGGAGTGTCGATAGGCTTGCAGCCTTGCATGTGAAACTTCTTCAGTATCTCCCAGGCATACTTGCCTTGAGACACAAACAGTTCACCTTTCTGCTGCCAAATTTCCAATCCCAGGAAATAATGGAGGCCCAAGTCCTTCATCTCGAACTCCTTTGCAAGATCTGCCTTGCATGAGTGTATCAACAGTTCATCACTTGTTAGTATTAAATCATTTACATAAAGCACAATGATCAAAATCTTACCCTCCACCACAATCTGGTATAGGTTTGGATCCGCCTCACTCTTGGCGAAACCAAGTCCAGTGAAATAACTGTCTATCTGTGTGTACCAAGAACGAGGTACTTGTTTTAGCCCATGCAACGCTCTTTTGAGCCTGCACACATGCGACTCGCTGCTAAATATTTCGAATCCTTCAAGCTGCTCAATGTACACCTCCTCCTCAATGATTCTGTTGAGGAACGCAGTCTTCACATCCATCTGATGAATGTGCCAACCCATCTGCGCTGAGAGAGCAAGGATGGTCCGTATGGAATAATACCTTGCGACAGGTACAAAGGTTTCTTCATAGTCTATCCCCTCAATCTGTGAGAAGCCCCGGGCAATAAATCTTGCCTTATACTTCTCAACGCTCCCATCAGTAGCTTGCTTCACTTTGTAGATCCATCTCGAACCTACCACTGATTTCCCTTCTGGCCTTGGGAGAATCTCCCATGCAATGTTTCTAAAAATCGAATCATACTCTTCCACCATGGCATCTACCCATGTGGGATCCTCCACAGCTTCCTCAAAATAGGATGGCTCCGTCACGAGCATCAAGATTCAGTCGCTCAACTTCTGTAGTGCGCTTCCGCCCTCTGTTGTTTGGCGCTACATGAGTGGTTTCTTCCACTCCATGAACCTCCTCTTGTGGCTGATCCACATCTTGAGGCTCATCTTTAGGAACAAGTAGCTCCTCCTCTGCATGCAAGTGTAGCTCCCTCTCAAGTGACAACTTCATGGCTTTCTCCTCGTGAAATTTGATATCCCGTCGCACGACAGTCATCCGACTGTTTGGAAAATACACACGATAATTATGGGGTGTTTTTGTGTACCCCACAAATATCCCAACCTCTGCGGTCGGCTCCAGCTTCTTCCTGGCATCCTTCGTCACATGAATGTAAACATGTGAGCCAAAAATCTTCAAATGAGAAATATCAGGCTTCTTACCAGAAAATGCCTTTTTGGGTGTACTAATGCCAAGTACTCTATGAGGACAATGATTTTGCACATAAAACACAGTTTTGCATGCTTCCGCCCAAAAGTGTATGGGAAGGCCTTGATCATGCAACATCGCTCTTCAAGTGCAAGACCCACGCATCATTCTGTTTTCCTCCGTGGACCCCATTCTGCTGTGGGTTATGAGGCACTATGAGCTCTCTTCAAATTCCTTCTGCGCTGTGAAAGTCTTTGAATTCGCTAGAGATGTATTCACCACCATTATCGCTCCTTAGAGCTTTCACTTGCTTCCTCAACTCTTTCTAAACCAGTGCCTTGAACTCACAAAACTTTGAGTATGTCTCGCTCTTCTTCTGCATGAAGAAGATCCAGCACTTATGAGAAAAGTCATCAACAAATATCACATAATACCTGTGCTTTGCTATCGAAGCTACTGAGAAAGGTCCACACACATCTGTGTGAATTCTCTCAAGGATTGTCGTGGCGCGACTATCCTTCTCATGAAAAGTGGTCTTCACAAATTTTCCCAAAGTACATCCGTTGCACTAATTTGACTGCGCAAGTGTACCCTTGGGAAGCCCGGTAGAAATCTGCTGCAAAATTTTCAAAGTGCCATGGTGAAGATGGCCTAATCTCCTCTGCCACAGTTCGCCCTCATCCTAGCTCACCGCTCCTTCTACTTTTCCTGCCATTGCTGCACAGCCATCTACCTGCAATTGATAAAGATTCTTAACTGAAATCCCTATCCTCCTGGTTTGACCAGTTGTTTTACTGCGCAGGAAGGCTTTTCCATCGCTAAAAACAACATCATAACCCTTGTCTTCCAACATCGCCATAGAGATCAGATTCTTCTTCAATCCTGGAACATGCATGACATCCTTCAAGATGAAAGGTTTACCGGACTCCCTCTCAAAGGAAATGGTCCCGATACCAGTCGCACTGTATCTACCATCATCGCCCATCTCGATGTGCACTCCAAGATCCTTTTCCTCCAGATCACTAAACAAATATTTGTCTCCGGTCATATGGAAAGATGCACCACTGTCAAGAAACCACACCGATCCCATCACACTTGAAACCAAGCATGCGATCAAAGAAAAGTTGAGCTCAAACTATGAGGCTAAGGCCTCTCCAACTGCAAATCTAGCAGCCTGCTTATTCTTCTTCTTCTATGGACAATTAGTGGTGAAATGTCCATGCTCGTGACAGTGAAAACACTTCACTTTGGACAAGTCCTGCTTCTTGCCTTTCGCACCGGATTTAGAAGGATTTTTCTTCCCCTTCCCTTTCCTTGCTTTGGCATCCAAAGCGCAATTTTATTCATCTTCATTCTTCGATGAAGATCCATCCCTGGTACCCCGCCTTATCTCCTCCTGCACAAGATCCGACCAAAGTCGCTCCCATCCTGGCAGTTTCTCCCATCCATTGACAAAGTCTTCGTAGCTATGCCAACTTTCTCGGTAGGCTCATGAGCCAAGCTCACTGGCATTATTCATCAACAAGAATCCCCCACACTTCCTACCATCCTTGCAGTGGAAAAACTTCGTGAGGTATTTTGGAATACTGTCGCCTTTCTCCATTTTTATTTTTCTGAGTTTGTCTTTAAGCGCCAACTTCCTCTGGTCACTTCTTCTTTGGAACAAGTCTGTCAAAGCATTCCACATTAAGAATGGAGTGGCTTTCCTGTGAAGGCTGGAAAAAATGTGGTCCTTCACACCTTCCAACAGAATCCTTCGACACTTTGCTACCTTATTTTTCCATGCGTCAAGTGCGGCTGCATTGCTAGAAGCAGGCTTCAGAATATCAACATCTATGAACTCCTTCAACCCATTATCATCCAGCACCGCCTCCATCATGTCCTTCCATGCTATGTAATTTGAGCTACCCTCAAGGGCATACTCCAATCACAATATGTTGAAATACATTTCAATGAATGCTCAACTTCGACACCAAGAAAACACTGCAGCAAATTCGAATTCCACCAGCACAAAACTCAACCGCTTCAATAATTGCAATCTCCTCCAATGATCAATACTGCTCTGATACCATGTAGAAATTATATAACTTATGTGTTATATGTCCAAGATTCTCCTGATCTCACACTATTTTAACTTCATGCAAAATACAGAATCTATTCCACCATTGATCATTTGCGGAAATTAAATCAAGATTGCAATGCACACATGAAACAATAAAATTCACACACATTAACACAGTTGTTTAACTGGAAATCTTGAAGCTGAAAACCCCAACTATATGTATATAATATATGTCATAGAGATCATGTAACAATCCTCATAAAAAGCTGATCATATCAAGCTTTCAGTACAATACAATCGCTACACACTAATCAGGCCCGATCTTGCAAATCCATGCACCGATCTTTGCCACCTGCTAGCCTGCCTCTACTGCGCAATCCCTGCTGAAGAATGGTCGAATGAGTTCAAATTATTTCAGTTTGCTCACGCAATCCTCATTAGCATCTCCATCGGAAAAGATACAACCAATGCATCACTATAGTCACAACCGATAGTCACACTTGCTCTTCACCTATCTCCACCGGTCTCCACTCAAACCGCTTAAGTGCAAGGTAGTTAATCGATGTATTATTCAAACTTGATTAATGAGTTATTATTTGTGAATTAATTAACTAATTAATTCACTCCACTCTCATCAGTGTATAATAATCTCATTTAGACTAGGATACAACTAGCTCAACTGAAACTCCAACTGAAAGAACTCAACACAACTCCACCAACTGTCTCATCAACTCCACCAAACTCTGCCACATGAGTTCTAACTGTAGTCAACCATGCAATAGCTCTAGTAAACGCTCAAGAATAGCGAATTCTCTCACAACTATTGTGTTAACTGCAGGCACTTAACTAAAGTGCTCCAAGAGAATAAGATAATTTTTAGAGTCCAAATATTATTAAGAGCTAATAATATTCGACATATCTATTTTTAGACTGCAGTCTAAAAATAGACTCCGCCCAATATGTCTAAAAATAGAAGTCCATCTATTTTTCCAACTTGACCAACCATCCACAAATAGCATCCTGCAACTCATAGAATATGATTGACATGTCTAAAAATAGACATAGTCTAAAAATAGACTTGTGCCAAAAATAGCCTACGAACCCACTTAGTGAAGTCGACTCTTTTCACTAAGCTCATCATCTTGTTGAATCTCAACAGTGGAAAGATGGGTGTAGACTTCATTAAACCTTATGATATCTAAAATATGCTTTGGAGTGGGAGGCTTGAAATATGCGATGGTGGAGTTATAATTGGTGGATAGAAATGCGATGTGCGATATGCGATATCGCAATTCACAATATCGCAAATCTGGATGAGTAGCGAAAGTGTTGTTTGGGAGTGGGAGCGAAATGCGAAATGTGATGGGGTGAAAACTGTGAAATGAGAAATGCGATGGGACAAAGATTATGAAATGTGAAATGTGACAGGATGATGTGGCAGTAGGGTCGGTGCCAGAGTACAATAGAGATATCGTAATCGGCATTGGGAGAAGTAAGTGTTAATGAGAACCAAATAAAAACTGCAATTTTCGATTTGCGATGTGGCCGAGTATGGAGAATATCGCAATCGGCGTCAGGAGCGGTAAGTATTAACGGGAACCACTTTAAAATGTGATTTGCGATAGGGATGACGTGGGATAGTGCTATCGCTGATGGCCGAGATGTGATAAGTGGGAAATTCGAGGAGAAAAATGACGGAGGCAGAATTTTGATGCTTTTCAAGATTTTTGGGAATGAAAAGGCGTGGAAGATGCAAATAAGAGGAAAAGGAGGGAAATGGAGGCATAAAAGCAAGGTTCATAAGTGTAACACAAAGATGGATAGGGACTGGAAAACGAAGCAGAATGGATTAATAATTTCTCTGGGGCTTTTGGTGCTTATTATTGCAAACAACCCTGCTGATCCATGCACGAAAAATAGATGAATGTGCGACAATACAGTGAAAGAAAGACTCAAATTTTTAATGTAATTTCTTCCCTAAACTCAGAAACAATGAACAGAAAGTAATTTTTGGCCCGTGGGAAATTATACCCTCCTCGAACTCTATTGAAAGAGATGAGAGGGGGAGTCTTGATCCACAAATTTTGGATTTTTCCTTTATTATATTACTCTCATAAGAAAAAGAAGAACTACAGCAAAAAACTAAAAGAAAAACTAAACAACAATGAAACTATCGTAAGCAGATCTAACTAAATGGCAGAAGCGAAACCAGCTAAATGTCAGAAATAAAACTAGCTAAATGACAGAAAGGAAAGAATGAAAACATCAGAGGAGCTGAGGCACATGGGTTGGGCCCTAACACACGAGCCTAGCTCTGTAGAACTAAATCAGTAAAATGGAGTCTGTCTGCTCATTCCAGGAAGAGAATAGCCTCATTACATTTCTGAAATTTTTTTTCACTGAGTACAATAATAAAAAGCTTAATAGCTTGCGAAAAAGGTTCTGAATGGAATCGAATACTTCCTAGCTCTAACTATGCTCTTTTTATTCTACAGGGCAGCTACCAACAACTCCCTTGAAAATAGTGATTGAGTCCACTTGAATCCAAGTAAACATAGATTGAGTGCACTTTGGTCTTTGAGTTGCTTGGTTGCCTATGGAATTCGAATTGTTGGAGAGAATCCTTGGGGATCCTTTGGCTGCCTTCGAGAGTTAAGGAGGGTGGAAAATCCTCCTATAATTTCTCCTTATTGTCTCCTTCAATTCTTTATGATAGAATCTTCAAAAATAATTCCAATTACTCATGATTTTCGGCACTCAACCTCATATTAGGCACTCAGAGTATGTTAGTCTTAATCAACACCTATACTAGCATCATAAAACCAAATAACAATAAAAATGCAATGAAAAGAGATTTAAGAAGGCAAAAATGTGATCATTAACCCCTCCAAATATGTCTAATGATGGAGCTCATCAATCGCCACTAGAGAAGATCTTGAAGTGAACATACATAATATGCCTAAGTACTGTTGGCCCTCATTTTTTATCGCTTTTTGTTTATGAAATACATATTATTTTCCATACTATCCATATATACACCATCATATTCACTGTATTTTGACCAATAAATTCATATACAGATATTTAAATTAATTTTTTCAATTCTTAGAAGTTTTTATAAAAATTGAATTTTAAGTGCATTTTTGGACCACATTAGAAATTCCCGTAATGGCCTCATGGTTTGCATATTTGCAGGACACTTGGGCTCGAGTTGGATATATTTCTAGAAAGCTTGGGAGCTAAGATTAAGTGTGCACCTGTTAGTTTAGTCAAACCAAGCTTTAATAGACCCGGTCAAAGGCGGTCAAACATGACCTGTTTTTATGGATGATCCCTAGGAACTAGGTCAAATTTCTTATTTTATGGGATTTTCCAGATTTTTATGGATCTGATGGATGAATTCAACCTGATTGGATAAGGTAAGGATATCCATGGCTATAGGAGATATTTTATATGAATTTGTTTTATATTTTATCTATTTAAGCCTCATACTTTGAAGGCATTGATATGTAGAAATTGTATGACAACATTATTATTTCTGAAACTTTGGAGATTTAACTGAAGATCTATTCTATTCCATTTTTTGTTGTTATATGCTGATTGATTGACTGAAGTTTTAAGTAGCTGAAAGCACTTTCAGTGTGCGAGGCAAGGGTGGAGGGCCCCCACACCGAGCTAAGTGCACTTCCTAGTTATTTGTAGTTGTCGTTTCTGAATTAGTTTGTTTATGCTTAACTTGTTGATTAGATTTATGATGATGTTTTATGAGTGCTGATGAATCTAATTATCATTCTTATTCTGCATATGAAAGGGCAATCAAATGTTTAAGTTAAACATTATTTCTATTTGATTAAGATCTTAAGCTAAAATTCACCTTTTCATGCTTTTTAATGTTTATCTGAATTCCTATTTTCTAACAATAGCATTATTGATGAATGAATCTATTATGAAGGACAACCATGATCTCTTCAGTTAAGAGCCTCTTCAATTATTGTTTCATGCATCTTAATCTATTTCTCAATTAGTGGTTTTTTATTTCTAATTTATGAAGTAATCTTGTGAGAGAAGGACAAACAAATATCTTAAGTTAGGAGATTCTTCTGCTACTGATTGTATACTTGAATTTAGAAATTATTTAAGTAAGATTTGTATTTACAATATCCATTTCCTTAATCATTGATAAATCATCTTCTAACTTGATCATAATTTAAACGCATATACTTTGGGGACGCTTCTAAGTCCTACTAGCACGGATTGATAATAAATACTTGTGTTTGTTTACCTGCTAAACAACCCAACAAGTACATCGGTAGTCCTGTCCAAATCACCACAATATTGCTCGTGATAAAGATAGAAGTACAAACCAGTTCCAAGTCATTGTACTCGGATTCCATGGAGGCTAGAGTCTGCTTCCATCCAGACATCATCACATAGTTTGAGGGTCTTATTGTGCAGCACAAATATTGGCACCATTACATGACCGATAAACATCAAGTGGAAGTTGTTGAGCTAGAGTTTCTGCAAAATCAAGCATGATAGTGTTTTGTCTTATTAGTCTGTCTAGTTGGCTCTACCCAATTTTGTCCTATATGGGTACGATTAAATGGAAATATTCTTTTGTAAACAATTTGTAAGTGAAATTCCAAGTGTCAATTGTGGAATGTGAAGAGTCATGATGTAATGTAATTGAATAGTCATTTGCAAATAAGTTGGAGAGTCATGAGGGAAGTCCAAGAGTCACAAAGGGTAATGTGAAGAGTCACCCCCTTTTGTTATAAATACATACTCATAACTCATGTAAATGGATTTTGGGGAGCCAATATTTTGGCTAGGCTTAGGATTAGAATCAGGAGCTTGGGAATTTTTTGAGAGCCTTGGCTTCTCCGTAGCATAGAGTGAGTATCCTTCTTTGGAGGAGTAGGCATTGACTTCATGTTCCAATATTGGGGCTAGTGGTTCTTCAATGGTGTATGTATGATTGGAACTTTCTCTTTAATAAAATCTAAGAGTTGACACATTTTCATGCATGTGTTGTGAATATAGTATGACTATTCTTGTTGTATTTGAAATGTATGTTATTTTACTTATGCTTATGCTTATGAACTATTTCGTTTGCAATGGTACGAATATTGTTGAATGCATTTTGTTGTATTATTCCATCACTGTTAACTTCTGAACTATTTCACATATTAGCTTGTGATGTCATTTATGCTCATGTGTTCCTTTCAAGCTATTTACTATTACAGGATTCTAAAGGGCTCACTCATTTTCCCTTCGTGTCTTGGAACCTTCATGCAGCATAATTGACTTTCCACAGTGTTGCACACTTGTTCTCAGCAAAGTCAACATAAATCACTCTATGCATATTTGCGGCCAAGGAATATCATTAACACCCACTCCATTGACAACCGGGCTGTATTCCAGATGGGACTCCTACACCAAACAGTGTGAGGTCTAATTATGACTTCATATCAGGGATATCCCCTGAATGTTAACGGGTCTAGCACGGTCAACATAGTACAAAAGGATGGTCCTTCAACACCCTTTGTCCTAATATGATCCCAATTAAGTAACTTATGCCTTGTAATAAACCATAGGAAAGTAGATATTTTATCCAGTGAAATCTTGACCATACCTTACTCCAAATACTATTTTTCTCTAAATTATCATGGCCGGCCAAAATTGAATAGGATTCATTTAAAGTAAACATTTTTGTAGGAGTATGACCTCAACGTCGTATCCATTAAGGGAATTTTTAGGTCTGAAATGGGCCTCCTAAGAAAAATTTACAACAAAAATAAACTTTATAAGAACCAATAAGATTCAAGATGATGATGTCAACCATGGGGGATGACTCGCCATTTTTTAAATAAAAGGGTAAAAAGATTAAAAAATAATAAAATAATAAAACAACTTTTTCAACTCGTATTTTCAACTTATCTACCAAATTTTTTACTCAAATTTCAAGCGGGAGTACTCGTTAGATGTAAAATTTAATTTCTCATCCAAGGAGTACCCATGTTGCATACTTTTGATGGACCTTGCTACATTAAAAATGAGAAATACATAAAAAAACGTGATTGTAATCACGTTTTTCATGTATTTCTCATTTTTCGTGTAGCAAAACCCATCGAAAGTGCAACCTAGGTACGCCTTAGATGACAAATTAAATTTTGCATCCAATGAGTACTCCCGCTCGAAATTTGAGTAAAAAATTTGGGAGATAAGTTGAAAATATGAGTTGAAAAGGTTGTTTTTTCTTTTTTCCCTCTAAAATTTGATGATGTAATCAAATCTTATTTTATTATTTCCACTATTATTTTATAATTTCCTTAGGAGGCCCATTTTAGACCTGAAAATTCCCCTAATGTCTGTCCTGAGAGAGTGAAATTTTCCTTTCCATTAATTCCTTTTGAAATTCATCCCATGGAAAATATTGAGAAGAGCATGGCCAATCTTCCTTAATATTCGATTTCCTCCAAAGTTCATCATCCATATCCTCTTGCCATTAGTCCCTAACCTACACTTTTCCTAAACCAGTCATAAAAAATTGCAACAAGTGGAAATATTCTTTCTTATTAAGTCGAGGTAATTATTTCCAAGATTCTGTCCAAAAAGAGGTTGAATCTCCCTTTGTATCGCCCAAAAAGTGTGATTACTCACCATATGAAAAAATTACTAAGCCCACCTCCATATAATTTAACCATCAACATTCAATTCATATCTTAAACGCTCCTCCTGTGACAAAAGAGTAGCGTACTTTCTCAATCAGATCTGCTTCCATAACTCTGGCCCACCTATCAACCACCACCACCATAGCTTAGCCACTAGGGCCACACTTAGTATTTCTGGGTGATGCAAACCCAATCCTCCAGCCCACTATGGTAGAATTAGAGTCTCCCATTCCACCAAAGAACATTGATTCTCCTTATTCGCACCTTACCAAAGGAAATATCTTCATTTTAAAATTAAATTCTTCAAAACCAATTTAGGTGCAAGCATAACCAAAATCTAATAAATCATGGCCTAAAGCATTGATTTCATGAGAACCATTCTCCTGCAAAATTCAACGCTCGAAATTTCCAATTGTTAATCTTGTTGTGAAGCTTTAAAAGAATACTTTTCCAATAGGAAACACAGTTTGGATTTAAAACTAATGGTACACCTAGATACTTTGAATGGAGAGAAGCTCTATGAAAATCCAAAACCCGAGCCAAATGACACAGAATTCTTTCCTTATAGTTAAAAGAGAAAATACTAGACTTTTTATTATTGACATGCATACTTGAGGCATCCATAAAGATTGAGAGCAAGGAACCTACCTCTTTTTACTCTTTAAGGGTTGGTTGACCAAATAGATAAACACCATCAAGAAATTGTTGATGTTTCACTGGAAGGTATTCACCATATAAATGTAACCTTCGAAGAATCCCTCGATATGCAAAGAGTTGGAGGAAACCTATCATGCTAAGTGGAGGATGATACCTTGTATGTTGATTTCCACCAAGGGAGTGATCTTGTTGTGAAGGTGTTGATATCCTGCAACTTCAAAAGCCAATACCTAAAGTGAAAACATCCATCTATCAAAATATGCAAACTGGAAATAAGGATGCACTGAAAACACTGGAAGGTGCACCTGATGGGTTCTTTGACCAAGTGAAGTTGGCGTTGTTTTTTTCCAACTAAGTAAGCATCAGGCCATGTGTCAATGTGGTGCTCTACGATCGCAGGGCTGATACCGGGCATCTCAGAATATGGCCACACGGAGATGTCCCTATATTCTGGAGACAGGTCTGTGTAGGAGGTTACCTCTTTTGGGAAGCATGCTGCCCCCAACAATATCTCTTAAATAGTGCCAGGGTTTATTGAAATATCAACCTTAATGGTAGGTGAAATTTTTGACATGTTCCCCTCCTCAAATGCATCAGGCGTTGGGATAGAATTTTTGAACCAATCTACTTTTCCTTATGGAAGGAAATATTTCAATTCAATAGCGAAAATATCATGGGTTTATGTGTTTCTTGGAACGAATGCTTTTTCTAGTAGAAAAAACGAGCGGTGGTGCATAACATCCCACAGAAATTCAGGGTCCATCATGGCCTCTAGTATATTCTCATCAGAGTGAAACATGATGTCTAAGGGGGAATTTTTTTGTGCGAGCCTGTGAGGAGTGGATTCGGGCCTAGCAGTGTTGGTCGAAAAAAAAAAAAAAAAATTGATTCTCTGGTTGATGTCATAGAACCAGATGAGGTTGAAAAAGCACAAATGGGATGGGTTTGCACTGTCTAAGGTACTACTACCGATACGGTAGTTGCAGCGGTCTCGACACCAAGAAATGATGAGCAGACGACACGAATCATGGTCCCCACAGATGATGAGATGAATCATATATGATGTTGTGTGTCGTCAACATTAGATGGCGGAAGGATTTCCGCGACGATTGGTTCGACTTTAGTAAGAGGAGTTTCATGTAACCTTGGCGGTGTATGAGGGGTACAAGAATCTTCTTCTCAATGAGAATGGAATTGGATGTAGAGATGATAAAAAAAATTTAACGTAGGGCATGCTTCTGTACCATGGGAGTGACTGGTGCAAATGTTGCACGGAGTAAAGGTACTCACCGAGTAGATGGTATGTGATCCAGTACTACTCATGATGTAAGACGATGATGATTGGTGATGGTCCTAAGATTGTGAATTTATTTGTTTCTGCCATCTTCGGATCTTTGATTTTATGTGATATGGCTCGCTTGGGAGATTTTGGTTTAATGATGCTCTAGTTGATCTCAATCGTAGAAGATACTAACAGTTCTTCGTGTGATGAAATTGGGAGCATATTCGGCAATATCAACGAGTGATATTCTCTTGGTTAGAGAGATGTATATGGGGGATGGGGTTTACTATGTGAAAATGTCTATGAATTTATTCAGCTCACGACATTGGTTAACCATGTGGTTAATTTTATTGCATAGGGCACATGAGAAGTTAGGTTTCCACCACACCCTTCTGGGGTGTCTGGTCACCTTCTCATATCTAGGTTGGTGGTGGTGATGAGAGAAAGCTAGCATCGTTGTTGTCCGTCTCTATTGATATTCACATATGATGGAATTAAACACTTCATTCTCCTGAGTTGTGGAATTTTCAATGGACTCTAAATCCTAAATTTCCAAGTCGACGTTATTGGAAATGAACAGGCGCATATAATTTAATGCTAAGAGGAATCGGGGAATGTAGGGACAAAAACAAAGACGGTGGTTACCTTTGTAGATCTAAAAAGAGTGTTGATTGCATATGGTTAAATCTCTTTGGACCACTACAGTGATCAGGTACCATCTATGAAACAACTCTAAAGTTGCGCATTGCATGATCAAATGATCAAGTTCTTCGCACAATGCGCAAACCAGGATGTGAGGTGTGACCTATGTTTGCCTTCCCGGAGCTATTGATTTTATTGAGTATGAGCATGATACAGGCTCTTCTCATACACATAAGATGGT
This sequence comes from Pinus albicaulis, assembly GCA_034641835.2. Lineage (NCBI taxonomy): Eukaryota > Viridiplantae > Streptophyta > Pinopsida > Pinales > Pinaceae > Pinus > Pinus albicaulis. Next base: position 488,848,698 of record CM076573.1, read on the forward strand.
TTTTGGCCCATATTCTTCCATCTGCATGTATGTTGTAGAGGGGTCTTGAATATTGGATTGCTCTAGGGATTTTAATGCATCCCTATATTGAGGCATCTCTAGGAAATGATGGGTGTAATGTCCATATTTGTCGCATATGGCGCACACATGGTTTGTGTGTAATGCTTTACCTTGGGTATTCGTGACATTTTCCTTTTTATGGGTGGGTAAGTCTATGACAGTTCTTTCAGCATGTAGAAGAGCTTTTAACTCATCTAATTTCAAGGAAATGTTATTTAAATGGCCTACAACGTTTCAAAATCCACAAGGTTGCAGTGCCCTAACAGTCCTAGGGGTGTCGAACTTTTTCCCTTTCTTGTTATCCCTAGCGTAGTACCACCTGGTGTCCCTACATGGGCTTCTTTGGCTATTGCAACCTCTTGGAATATAATAGGAGTTATGCCTGTAGAGGTAATTCCTTGGCTTCCTAACATGATTGGAGGAGCCAAATACCATAATGGTATTGCAAAATCCATATTTGGTAATGTAAGGGTTGCCATTAATTGTTGCAAAACATAACCAGGTGGGGGACACAAAAATGGGGTTTGGGAGATAACATATGGTAGGAATGTCAAATCAGGGGTGACGACATTTGTGTTGTTGGTTTATGGTTTCGGTGTTTGATGATATCATCATGCACACTACCACCTCTGTGATTTCTGGTGCTTCCCCTGGTATTATAGGGGGGTCTCTTGGGTATGTTCTCGGGATAGAAGATGGTTTGAATTGTTTGAGGCCAAATTCTGTATATCTTTTGATTGGTTCCATGGTTCTGTCTATGTACGGTAGTACAACATCTAGAGCGGTCATAAGTTTATTTTCGTAGTATGTGAGTTGGTCGATGGTGATGATTCTATATTCATGAGGGAAAATTATCACCCTAAAAATAGAGGATGCTACTGCAGACATAGCGTACACGTAACTCCGCCCGAGGAGGATATTGTAGTCTGATTGCGCATCTAAGACCTCAATGTCTATGAGGATTGTTTTTCCGGCCAGGTGCACTGGTACATTTTGGAAAATACATATGGGGGCTGATGGGCGCCTGTCATATGCTCTGAGCATGATATAGGATGGTTTTAATTCAAGCGATCCTAACTTTTTCCAAACTATTTTGGACATGATGCATGTGGACGCTCCTTCATCCACAATGCAGTGGTGTATGGTGATATTCTGAACTAAAACTGGTATTTGGAAAGCGACTAGAGAAGGAAGCATGGGGCCTACCTTGTCTAGATTGAAAACCATTAGGTGAGAATCTAAAGTGTGAATTGCGCCTAAAGTAGAAATTAAGGCTTTTCACTCCATTGGGCATGATTGTAGGACTTCCAAAGCTGACATGGTTGTTGGAGATTGATGTATGTCATGCACTATACTATAGCTATGAGAAACTTTGGAATGATGCCCTGCATGCCTTGTTGGTCCTTTGACCGTCCTTGGGAGGGGCTCAATAGGTACTTTGGAGATGTTTAACAGCGCGGTAGGTGCGCTCATACTTGTACCTGAAGGGTTGGTATCCGGGGGTGCATCGTAGTTCCTATTTCGTGTTTGGAATAACAATTCTTCTCTAGTCATGAAGATATCATGGTTGTTCGATCTAGGTGGATATTGGTGGCCACTCGCCTATTCCACTTGGGGCCCCACCATTGTCTCTTTCAGTTTTTCAGTTCCGACACAACTTACTATTTTTAGCAGTTTTTCGAGTCCTGAACTTCCGGAACCATTTTGAGGTCCTCAACGACATTTTTTGGGCATCACTTCTCTGGAAAATAAGATTCCATTTTGGAATTGATATTCGCGGTCAAAAGTTTTAGTCCTTGGATAGATATTTCTAATGATGTATTATGTGCGTCAAACAGAGATAGTATGCCAAAGTTACGACCCCAGGAAGTTGAAACACCAATTTACCCAAATGAGGCCCATATTTTTGGTGCTTCATCTCCTAGGGTTATGTTTTTGGATGTTTAGGGTTTTCCATTATTTCTCTATAATAAATAGGCCCTCGAGCCTCATTGTAACAAAGTTCAAAGGCCTGTAGCCGCCTCATCTCTTCTCAGAGATAAGCTACCAGCACCCTAGCTAGTTTATTTCCATTCCGTCTGTAAGAAAATTTCAGTTCTTTGATATTAATGAAATGAAGTGATATTTTCACTGTGCATTTGTATTTATGGTTATATGTGTATTTTGTTGCGTTCTTGCATAAATCCAGATCGGTGGTAACAGAGTGGTCTACTTTTTCTCGATCCTTATTTGCATGTCCCCAATGAGGTCAGGGTGTGAGTAGGGCTCGATCTGGATGAACCTTTGCAAGATCAGCCTCGCAAACCCCGACGACCACCCATGGGGGACGAAAAGAAAGATGAGGGAGCAGGAGATCCTATCAAAATATTGCTCGAGGAGGCCCTCGAAAAATAAAGGAACACGATGATGGATAACTTTTCCCATATCCTTCAACGACTGCCCACCAGCGGTGCATCTGCATCCAACATCACTCTAGAGGCACGACTCCCTTTAAGGTACAAGTAAACTTTGAAATTCCCATATTTGAGGGTCAAATAGATGCAATTGTCGCAGATATATGGTTGAATCTATTAGAAGGATATTTCTCGGTTCATGACTTTTCTGACCGGAAGAAGATTATTTTTGCACTCCTCAAAGCTACCCCCCATGTCAAGGACTCTTGGGAAACCTATTGTGATAAAAAGGATGAGACATAACCCTCTTTGTTCTCAGTCGTACCCACTTGTAATTCTTTCTGAGATGCCATCAAGGAACAATACTATCCCGTGGGGAGCTATAAGGACAAGTACATACAATGGACCACGTTGCGGCAACAAAGGGATCACGATGTGCATGAGTTGAAGAATCTATTCCATACCCTATGAACAAAGTTGGGTATCAAAGATTCAGAGAAAATTTTGGTGTTAAAGTATCACAGTTTTCTACACAAATACATTCAGGAGGAAATGGAGTTCCTCGACATCTCCTCACTTGGTATGACATACCGGTATGCTACCAATATTGAGCAGAAATTCAAACAGAAGAAGCGAGACTTTGGATATGTGAATCAGAAGCAAGGGAAAGGTGCCCCCAAACCGTAGAACAAAGGAGAAAGACAAGGCATGGCAGCCCAAGACAACCTGCCAAAGCCACAAGAAAATAAAAATGTCGTGAAGCCAAAGAAGGACGTGGGAAAGTGGTGTGAGTTCCATAAGATCTCCACTCACAACACAAGTGAGTGTCGGGCCAAGTAGTCGCTCGTGGCGGAGATGAGAGCTTCTGAATCAGATGCATTCCCTGACTTTGAATTGGAATCTAACAAGGGGAATGACAAAGGGAAACACATTATTGATGCGGAGCCTAATGCCACTGTGAAGATCTAGAAGGAGGAACTAAAAGATCCAGAGGAGGAGGAGCATCTCTTCCACTCCCAGATGTGGGTAAAGGGTTCCCCGCTATAGTTCATTGTCGACAATGGGAGCCAAAAGAACCTCATTTTAGCAGACGTCGTGAAGTGATTGGGCTTGCCGACCACATCACACCCACAACCATACACCATTGGGTGGCTTCACCAAGGATGGGATCTCCGCATCAGCTAGCAGTGCCACCTTCCCTATAGCATCAAGCCCTTCATGGATGAGGTATTATGTGACATTGCTCCTCTTGATGTTTCTGATGTATTATTATGCCAACCATACTTGTGGAAGTGACATGTTGTGTATGAGTCGCGACCTCGCATTGTTATTGTTACTTTGGGAAATAAGTTGTATAGGATACCAGAGGTACCACCGCCTGTCGCTATCTCTTTGGTTACTTCAAAACAATGCAATAAGCTCATTTCCAAAATCAGGACATTTTTTTTCCTGATGATTTGCCCCTAGGGCAAGAAGAAGACTGTGGCCACGACCTTCAAACAGGGCTCCTCTGCACAACAACAACAAATGGAAAAGGTTGTGGAGGAGAACGGGGACGTCTTCACCTCACCCACAAGAATTCCTCTGCACTGTCAGGTCAACCACCCCATTGATCTGACCCCAGATGTGCCGCTACCCAATGGACTGATCTATTGGCGCTCCGTTCTGGAGAACGATGAAATCAAGAGGCAGATTCAAGAGCTTCTGTAGAAAGGTCACATCCTGCCAACTTCATCACCCCGTGGGAGCCCGATCGTGGTTGTACAGAAGAAGGATGGGACTTGGAGACATTGTATTAACTATCGGGCATTGAACAAGATCACTGTCTGGAATAGGTACTCAATCCCACGTTTTGATGACCTTCTGGACCAAATCAAAGGGGAAAAATATTTCAGCAAGATCGACTTAAATTCTGGGTATCACCAGGTACCAATCGAATCCTTCGATGTGTGGAAGACTGGCTTCAAAGCCAAGGAGGGCCTTTTCGAATGGTTGTTCATGCCCTTCGGGTTGATGGATGACATCTTGTGGCCATTCACCAACTCATTTGTAGTGGTGTACTTGGATGACGTTCTGATCTTCAACCAGACTTGGGAAGAGCACCTCCACCACATCCAACAAGTCCTCCAAACACTGCGGCAACACAAGTTGTGTGCCAATTTGAAGAAGTGCACTTTTGGCATGACCCAAGTTCAATATCTAGGATACATTATTGATGAAAGGGGGGTGCATGTGGATCCAACCAAGATCCAAGTCAATCGGGATTGGCCAGCCCCAACCACTCTAACAGAGCTTCACAGCTTTCTGGGTCTTGCTAATTTCCACCGCAGGTTAATGTTGGGATTCTCTCATATCACTTGGCCCTTGATTCAAGTCACCAAGGGAGGAGCAAAAGAAAAATTCTTTTGGTCGGAATCTCAACAGAAGGCGTTCATAGAATTGAAACATCACCTCTGTTCTGCCCCAGTGCTCACATTACCAGACTTGCAACAAGCATTTGAGATCGAGACAGATGCCTCAGAATATGCTATTGGGGTAGTTCTTACTCAACAGGGGCATCCAGTGGCATATCAGAGTGAGACATTGTCTGACACAGTTCGCAAGTATCCCACTTATGACAAAGAAATGTATTCCATTGTGCAGGCTTGTCAACAATGGAAGAATTACATTTTTGGGAAGGAAACAATCATCCACACAGACCACCGACCCTTGTAGTTCATACAAACACAAGGTAAGTTGTAGAATGATCACCATCAGAAGTGGTCCACATATCTACAACAGTTTCATTTGAACATCAAGTACAAGAAGGGTAGCAGCAATAATGTTGCAGACTACCTCAGCCGACCACCGATCGTGGCGCTAACCACCGTTCTCAACTCTTGTGGACACGAGACTTCTGATTGGTCACTTCTCTACAAGAGGGATCTGACAAGTCCTCTAAACACTGCGGCAACACAAGTTGTGTGCCAATTTGAAGAAGTGCACTTTTGTCATGACCCAGGTTCAATATCTAGGATACATTATTGATGAAAGCGGGGTGCATGTGGATCCAACCAAGATCCAGTCAATCGGGATTGGCCAACCCCAACCACTCTAACAGAGCTTCGCAGCTTTCTGGGTCTTGCTAATTTCCATCGCAGGTTCGTGTTGGGATTCTCTCATATCACTTGGCCCTTAATTCAAGTCACCAAGGGACGAGCGAAAGCAAAATTCTTTTGGTTGGAATCTCAATAGAAGGCATTTGTAGAATTGAAACATCACCTCTGTTCTGCCCCAGTGCTCACATTACTAGACTTGCAACAACCATTTGAGATCGAGACAGATTCCTCAGACTATGATATTGGGGTAGTTCTTACTCAACAGGGGCATCCAATGGCATATCAAAGTGATACATTGTCTGACACAGTTCACAAGTATCCCACTTATGACAAAGAAATGTATTCCATTGCACAAGCTTGTCGACAATGGAAGAATTACATTTTTGGGAAGGAAACAATCATCCACATAGACCACCGACCCTTGTAGTTCATACAGACACAAGGGAAGTTGTAGAATGATCACCATCAGAAGTGGTCCACATATCTGCAATAGTTTCATTTGAACATCAAGTACAAGAAGGATAGCACCAATAATGTTGCAGACTGCCTCAGCCGACCACCGATCGTGGCACTAACCACCATTCTCAACTCTTGTGGACACAAGACTTATGATTGGTCGCTTCTCTACAAGAGCGATCTAGAATTTGGCCAGTCTTGGGGGGTACGCAAGTTCCAAAATTTCATCTCCAGGATGCACTGTTATGTCACCTAGGACACCTTTTTGTTCCTTCAAGCAAGTGTGCCAAGATATGGGAAGCACAATAGTTGAGTCGCTGGGCATTTTGGGGTTGAGAAAACTGTGGCAGTACTGCAAAAGTATTTCTATTGGTCGAACCTTTGACAGGATGTCAGGAATTAAATCAAATCCTGCACTGCTTGCGCCATTTCCAAACAAACCACCAAGAAGAAAGGCCTCTATACTCCACTCCCTACCCCTAGTCAACCTTGGGAATCCATCTCCATGGATTACATGTCGGGCCTTCCTTCTACTAAGAATGGAAACGACTGTGTTTTCATGGTCGTCGACAGATTCATAAAGATGGCCATTATGGCGACCTGCAAGAAGAATATCACAGCAGAAGCCACTGCTAAACTCTTCTTTGAACGAGTGTGGGTGCACTTTGGGATCCCACAATCTATCATATCAGATTGGGACAGTAGGCTCCTTAACACATTTTGGTCCAGCCTCCGGTCAATTTTGGACACCAATCTCACCAAGTCCACAACATTCCATCCCCAAACTGATTGCCAGACAAAGGTCGTCAATAGGATGATTGTACACATTCTACGCATGTACAATTCAAAGCATCCATGCACATGGGATGAGAGCCTCCCCTATGTACACCACAGTTATAACTGGGCTCTCCACAGCTCAACCGGCCACAACCATTTTCAGGCGGGCTTGGGATTCCAGCCACTATGTCCCATTGATGTAGCCATTCCATTTGTGGCTACTCAGGCTGATTCGGTTCATGTCTAGTCTGAAGCAGACAAAACAAACATCTTCATCAAGCGCATTCAACACATCCTCCAAAAATTTCATGACATATTAGACAGAGCCAATGCTAAGTACAAGCAACGACATGATCAACCTCGGGTGCCACACAACTTCCAAGTGGGCGACAAAGTGTGGCTACATTTGCAGAAGGAGCACCTCACTAGACCCCACCGCAAGCTTCGCCCGCTCCGATATGGGCCGTACACCATCACCAAGGCTATAGGGAACAATTCCTTCCAGCTCAGTATTCCACCATTCCTTGGTCTTCACCCAGTATTCAATGTGGATCGCCTTCGTCCCTACTTCCCACCTCTACTGGACACCTTTGACATTGCAAAACAACTCACACCAATAGAGTTAAACCCAGACTGCATGGAACAAGGCACCATATATTGTATCATGGACATGCAAATCAAGAACACTTACCAACAGAATATCCAACTATATCAGGTTGTCAAAGTTGGCCAGCTCCTGCACCAAGACAAGTGGTTCACCAGGGACCAAGTTCAACAGAAGTTTCCTCATCTCATGGAGGAACTCAATGCCATGGGGACCATTTCTTCCTAAGGGGGAAGGAATGAGCTAGGTGGATATTGGTGGCCACCTGCCTATTCCACTTGGGGCCCCACCATTGTCTCTTTCAGTTTTTCAGTTCCGGCACAACTTACTATTTTTAGTAGTTTTTCAAGTCCTGAACTTTTGGAGCCATTTTGAGGCCCTAAACGACGTTTTTTGGGCATCGCTTCTCTGGAAAATATCATTCCATTATAGAATTTATATTCACGGTCAGAATTTTAGTCCTCAAATAGATCTTTCTAACGATGTATCATGTGCATCAAACAGATATAGTATGCCAAAGTTACGACCCCGAGAAGTTGAAACACCAATTTACCCAAACGGGGCCCATAGTTTTGGTGCTTCATCTCCTAGGGTTAGGTTTTTGGATGTTTAGGGTTTTCCATTGTTTCTCTATAATAAATAGTCCCTCAAGCCTCATTGTAACAAATTTTAGAGGCCTGTAGCCGCCACATCTCTTCTCAGAGATAAGCTACTAGCGCCCTAGCTAGTTTATTTCCATTCTGTCTGTAAGCAAATTTCAGTTCTTTGATATTAATGAAATGAAGTGTTATTTCCGCTGCATCTTTGTATTTATGGTTATATGTGTATTCTATTGCGTTCTTGCATAAATCTGGATCATTGTTTCCGCCGACATTTTTTTGGGGTGGTTGTTGTTGTTGGGTGTTAACCACTCCTTAATGGGGGAAAGGTTTATGCTTTATTGTAGGTTGCTGGTTTTGTCCCACTTGTCCTCGGTTACCCTGAAGTTTCTTCAACTCAGAGATTTGGGGACATTGGTGGGTGTAATGCCCATATTCACCACATATGGAAGAAGAATGATTTGTCCTTAGACTGGTTGTCTTGTTTTTCCTTTGTGAGTTATTGCTTGATTCTTGATTCTGATTCCGGTTGGGGTTACCGCCAGCTTGAGATTGTAGGGAGAATTGTTGATTGTTGCCCCCTTTTCTAGAGTCTCCCTTTTGTTTTCCATTTGGGTTTTTCTTTATGATGTTATAAGTATTATTATTCTCCTAATTATCTGAGGGTTGTTGCTAAGCATGGGAGGGTTGCACATGGTTAACTAGTGCATTGTTCTACACTGATGGTGGATTTTGCATGGGAAAATGGGAGTATTGGTTTCCTTGTTATTGGTTGGAATATGTATGTTGGGGTGGCTCTCTAGTATCGACATTTCTAGATGAATATTGAGTCCCCTGCAAAGGAGGGTATAGATCTCCTTGCATTTGATGGTATTCCATAGCCCGATTAGTCATGTTCTGTAGAGGTGCAAGCTGACTATGATAATACCTTGGTTGTGATACATTCTGTGTAGTATCATAAGAGTATCCTGGGTACTGATAACTGTTGTTTGGTTGAATTTGGGCTAAGGAACATATCAAACCATTAGCAGTATTTGATGCGCCTGATAACTCTATATAAGTTTGCAGGCATGGGAGATTTGGAAGGATATGGTAGATATATCCAGATTGTGTGTAAATGAGCTCAATTTTCTGGGCTTTACTGATGGAATCTTCCTCAGAGAAAGGTTTTTGCGTTGCCATGTCTTTTTAAATCTCTGTTGTGATAGTCTTCAAGAATAAGTCCAGAAGAAATCTATCGTCGAGTTTGGATTTGCACAAGCTATGACGCCTCTGCCATTCCTGGAGATGGTTTGATATGTGAATGGTAGATGTTTGTATAAAATGAGTAAGGATTTCCATTCCCAAATCATGGTGAATTAGGAGCTGGAAGAAGGTGAGGAATGCAGTGGCGTGGTCGCTAAAGGTTCCATGTGATGCAGAGGGCTAGTTGACATACTATTTCGTTGCTGACCCTGTAAGTGTGCATTGAAATAGTCTTAGCCGAATGGTTTTATCTATGAACCCGTTCGACGAACACCGTAGGTGGATGGTCATAATATGATTTCCTGGGTATTTTGCTTTCTTACCTTCAAACTTTGGAATATATGAAGGGATATTCATGGGCACAGGTGGCCATTTAGGGCTATGTGCAATGGGTTCATTCATTAACTTGGTCAGATCTGGAAGATTTAATGATACTAATAAAGGTAACAGATTATTGACTGCCATCGTATTACGGTGGTGCATGGGAATGTGTATGTGGTAGCCTTGGGAGGTACCTGAGAAATATTTCATTGTGGCGCTCCCTGAGGGGTGATTCTCCAACTCCCTGGAGGGGTAGTGATCCTTTGACCTCGAGGGGCTGGAGGAGGAGTTGAGTGTGGTGACTCTAGAGGGGACTCCACTAGTGTGGTGGTTGGTGACCCTTGGGGGGTTCCAATCAAAGATGCCCCGATAAAGGAAGATCATATAACAATGACAGTGTGATGTCCTATACGCATTAATGGAGAGAGGCATGAAACTCCTCCATCTAATGGGGGGAGGTTTAAGAAATGCCTAGATCGACGGGGTCTTGTTGGGTCCCCTATGGTGTCAATTAGTGTAATCTTGTTGGTGTTATTTATTTTGGAAGAAGGATGATTTCTATCAAATCAATAATATAATCACATACATAAAACAAACCAAAAAATGGAAAGGTAATTTTTCTCTTTAAATTTATACTATGTGATCAATCAAGCAAAAAATGAGGTTTTTGTTTGTTTTGTGTATGATACCAAAAGCCTATATAGACCTAATTGTCCTCACACTAATTGTAACTGGGCCTTGTAGAGATAAATTCTGATGGGTACTGGGGCCAACGTCCCGAAAGAACTGGTGATGCCTTCCAACAGCCAAAGAATCAACCAAGGCAATGGTATGAGGATCTTGTGATCCCCGCACCGTCACCTATAAGGAAAGGATACCCTAGTTTTTGGCCACTAAAGTACCTTTGTCCCATGTGAGCATTCGAGTCTTTAGCTTATTGGTAATCGATTACCAGTACCGAGCATTAGACGGGTCAGGTAACCCCAAATAGTAATGCACGCATTGGACCTAAGCCGAACCCCCTCTGAATCGAGTATCTATAATGCTCGAGTAATAGTTTCTATGGGCGGATAAAAGGATTTTGAAAGCTCCCTAAAATGTCAACATCTATTTTTCAAAATGTATTATGACCACGACGGCTTATTGGATGCCTACCCCCATTTCTCATAACCTGAACTACAATTTTAATTTGTGGCTTGTATGGGGAGAATTTAGTGAGTTCAAATTATTGTTGTTTTTAAAAAAGTCTCAATTTTATTTAAGGTGTGGTTTTGTGAAGCAAACGTAAGATAAGAACAAAGGTCCCAAACACACTAGGTTCCTTTTGGTTCAAAGCTTATTGATGCTTCGTGTGTGTTTTTTGAGTGAAAAATAAAAAGTGTGATGAGATTTGGATATGCGGTGATCCTTTACAATCCTCTTCTAATTACACTGCATGTGATTGATCCTTGCAAAAACTTGAAATGATTTGTGGATTAGGGTTCGCTTACACTTTGCCTAATTAAACTATGTTACACTAAAGGGAGATGGTAGTTCAGACTGTCTTAGGAAAGCTTTCATATGCATGCCCAGGCTCACCAAGAGGTGCAAGGGCAACATAGATTAATCGCTTTCGTTATCGACACTTTGACCCTAGTCCTGAATCTAATGCAAAAATTGAAATAACTTAACTAGTAAAAATATGTGTGGATTTAGTGGGCCACTTACTTTTTGACTAATTAAACTATGTGTTATGTATTTATATAAGAAAACAACTTGTTTGGAAATCATGTGTGGATTAGGGCCACTTTCTTTTCTCCTATTTAAGTTATGTGTAATTTGAAAATATAAACTAAATTAAAAACACCTAATTGCTATGCTATTTGAGGTTTAGTGTAGCAATTAACTATCCTAAAAATAGTAAAATGCAAAACAACAGTGATGAAAATTTATTAGGGGTTTCCAGTCACCTTGAAAATGGACAAAATAGAGTGAATTTTTGTCTTGTTGGTTTTCCACGTGGGTTGTTTTCCCACATGTGTGGGGTGCACATCTATCAGAGAAGAATGTGCGCTGTTGCGCAAGATTAAAAAATAAAATTTGGGCTCTTTACCTATCAGAAGAGAGACTGAATGTTCTAAATGCTTCTCATAGAGTGTTTGAATGCTTTACAGTTGTTTTAACGGGGAGCATGACCTACAAAGACAACCAATAACTAAGAAAAAGAATCCAGTATGGTCGCCATTCCTGTGGTGGTGTTTTTGCTACACAAGTTTACCAAAATGCACTTCTCTAGCAGTTGGTTACTACCTGCAAAAGGTCACAGAGATGATGATGTTGATGTTAGTGGGAAGACTAAACAATGTGAGACAAAACTCATAAGGTAAGTAATGCACACAATAAAATGAACTTAAACAAAAAAACATAAGATACAAATGCTCAAATGGAGCAACAACCGAATAGAAACAAATGGAGAAATCTCCCTTTATTAGGTGTTGGTGGTATGAAGAATACAATGCTAACTCTCTTGTAATGAATCCTTTGAGATATGGAGCTCAAATACTCAAGACAAGGGGGGCTCCTTTCCTCAGTTTTCTTGCAAGTATCTCATCCCTCTCTCAAAAGGATGGTGATCACTCTCATATGATGAAGCTCTCTTCTTGATTAAGATGTTGGGTGGCCAGCATGCTAGTCTCTCCAATCCTTCTGTTGCTACACTTGCAAGCTAGTTTGCTATGGAGAAATTTGGCCAACATAACAATATGTCTCCATTTTCTCTTCCCATGACCAGTTTATATAGAAATTTTTTGAACTCTCTTCCCTCTCTTGGCCCAAGATTGATAATGACCCAAGAGTATGACAAGAGATTCCTTTGTGGGCTACGTGCCTCCTCAAGGTGGCTCGAATTGGGTTGTCCTTGACTGCAATTGACAGAGAATCATCTTTTCCAAGTGTGTCAAGTCAACCCCGAATGGTGACTTCTCGCCATCCCCAGGACCACGCGGCTATCGAAGGATTAAGCGCATTATGCGCAAAGAATCTTTGCTTCTAGTGCTTTGTCCACCAATTTCTAATTGAACCTTAGGAATTATTAAATTTTTGTCCTTCCTAATGTATTTCTCCTTGAAAATCTTTATTTGTATTGTTTTCTTAACATTCTCAAATGGCTTTTACGTGTACGATTTTCTGATGTTAATAGATATCATCCCCAAAGATGTTGATTACCGCATCAAAACGTGATGGCTTCCTCTGCATTGCAAAAGTTGTTTAAATTATAAGACAATAGGGGTTTCCTATCCACAAATAATACTTTGTAATTTGACTTTGAGTTTGTAAATCTTCGGGCTTAATTTCACTATATTTGTTTTTATGGCTCAACCCACATGTACTAAACTCTTTTTGACAATGCACGAACACACAAAGTTTGATTCTCTTGACATTGTTAAGCCAACAATAAGTGATCTATGGGACTTGACCAACATTAAAAAACTACAAAAATATAATTTCAACTACAAATTTATGTGAGCATAAAAAATATTGAATTTTTCAAAATGAAAAAGAATGTAAAATTTGAAAAAAGATTTGTATTAGGAGAAATTTGATTACTCTTCATACATCAAAAATTAAGATAAATTTATGCTAATAATTTATAAATACAAGTATAAATTGTAAATACAATTATACTATTTAAAATAAATCAAATGATTCACTTATAATATATAAAATAGTAGATTTAAAATAAATATGTATGTGAATTTATTAATTGAATTTATTTCAAATAATTAAGTCTAGTAATTAATATTCTCTTACTTAAATTCAACATTAACATTCGCTTACTAAAATTAAACACCATAATAGGTTCATAAATTGCTTTTAAATATATTTTTAAGTAGTAATGTATAAGTCTTATTATTAAATGAACTTAAATTTAAAAAAAAACATCTTTCTCTTAAATGTTTTGTTTTTTTTTTTGTTATTAGAAGAATTGGCAACGGCGGCAGTATCGACATCGTACTTGTGTGATACAGGGTTGAATCTCGCTAGCTACCACTATACTCCTAGGAGAAACCACCACTATACTCCTAGGAGAAACCATAGTAGCCGCCATGATGACCCTCGGTTTATGCAAACCCCTATATATGGTTATTTATATTAAACACACTAAAATAATTTTAATACAGATTATATTAAACACGTTAAAATAATTTTAATAAATATTCTATATAAATTATTATATAGTAATGTGAGAACTATATAATAATTCACAATTGTGGCGTGAGCCTTTCTCCATGTATGGTAGATTTGAAATACTTGAAAATGATTTAAAATTTGAAATACTTGAAAATGATTTAAAAGTATGTTTCATTTACTTATAGCGTGGAGACCGCATGTGTGCAATCTAAAATAAAATAGGAGTGAAAATCCAGAATTCAATTATCTATATTGACTATCATTGAAGATAAGTCAAAGTTTGTATTAAATCCAACATTCTTTGTTAAAAAAAAAAAAACTCATCACTTGCATATTATAAGTTCTTTATTAGTGTCATCTTGTTTAGTGTAATTTATGTGGTATTAGTTAAATAATTTATTTAGCTTCAATCAAATTTGTTGAGACTTCATGTAGTTTTAAGTATTGAGATATTAGATATGAATAAAAATTAATATTTATTGCGTTGAGTATTTGTTTTTATTTTAAATTATATATATTTTTAAATGGTTTATGTATATTGAGAAGTTAGTTATTATTTATTTTATTTCAAATTTAAGTGTTTTTTGGATTTTGTAAATAGTTTTGGTATAGTGAGAAGTTCTATGATATATTTTATCTTATTTTCAATTTTAATTTATGATTTTTTTAAAAGGAAATATATACTTTTAATTATTAGGCTTACTTAAGTTGTATACATGATTTTAAATTTAGTAAATGTCTTTGATCTTTTAAAAAAACTATAAATTCATAAAACCATATTTCTATATCATTAATGAAGTTAATTTCTTTTGATAGATCATTATGTAAATTATCAATATAAAAAAGAAAGCATTTAAGGAGAACACTAAAAGATTATCACATTTTACCAAGTGCACAAAAAAAAAAAGTAATTTTTGAAAGTTCATTGAAAAGTTAGACCTTTTTTTTTTAAAGCACCAAAAAAAAGAATAAGTTGTTGCTTTTTATGGAGCTAAAAATAAGTTTTATGGAGTGTGTTGATGTAGAGTTTGATTTTTTTGAAGTTCACAAAAACGTTGATAGGTAAAATTCTCAAACACACTAAGAAGACTTACGAAAATTTGACTGTGTCAATGGAAAGAGGGAAGCTTTTGGAAAAGCACTAAGAATGCATTTTGTGAAACTTGATGAAGCTACTCTTTCACAATTTGACAAAAGACATGTACTTGGATTTGCATAAAATAATTGTTTGAAGATTGTTGAAAGGGGTAAAAATGAAGTTTTTGAAGCATGTCAATATAATATAATATTTTCCAAACTGCAAATACAAGTTTTTTCCAAAGAACGAATACGTGTTTTTTCAAATGTGTCGACAAATAGAATTTCATTCTCATTGAAAAGGGTATGTGTTTTGAAACTCATCGAAATGGTTAAGTAGAGTTTTTGGGAACCTACTAGAGAATGTATTGGTCATTAACACATAGATTTGATAATAAGAGCATCTAATCCACTTTTAATTTACTAGATTTAGAAAATTTAGTCAGATTGTAACACCCCTTTTTAAACCCTAAGTGTTGCAATATGTAACTAAGATTGATAATGTTGGAATGATAAGCATAGGTACCTTGAAAATAAATCATTTGATGTAAATATTAACTCTTATTTAGTATATTTCTGAAGTGGAAGAAGAGAGCAGTCAACACAAATCTCGATGTCTAGACGAAAGCTTTTAATGGGTTTTAGGAAGTTTCCTGTCTTATCTAAATTAATTTTTCAAATCTCTAAAATGGTAGTTAACTACCCAAATTCCAACAATTATGAGAATAATGGGGTGGAATTGGTACCAAACTACTCTAGGAGTACGGGCTATGTACCCATTTTGGAGACTTTTGGTTGACCAAGTAGCCCAAGGACCTTGAATTCCCATATTGGACAATGTGCATGTGGTAGAACATAAAAAGAAGAGAGACAGAGAATAGAGCAAGTAGAGAAATAGAGAGATGGGGAGACATAGAGGAAGAGTAAAGAGAGAAGCAAGTAGAGAGAAAGGAATGCAAGAGTAGTGTGAGGAGGATAGAGAATGTGTTCCAATGAACCAATGGAATCTGTGAGCAATAATTGAACCATAAGTGAAGCTGAGTGTGACCCTGAAAAGGGCGTGACAAAGAACCCATTGAGTCATAGGAGACTTCAGTTGTGATTTAGCTAAATTGGTTAAGGAAATCAATGAGGAAGCCTTCAACCTGACTTAGAGGGCCAGTAAGGAATTCTGAATGGTTTTTATTATTCAAGCACATAAGATACTAAGAAAAGGAGAGAAATTGAGGGTCTGTTAGATCTAATGAAGAGTTTTATTTTATGTTTTGTAGGCCCAAATTAGTGGCTATACTTCGTTGTGTTAATAGGCCTCCACTTAGTGAAAAGGAAAAACCCCAATTCTTGTATGTGAAGGAGAGTGGCCTTCATGTCCTCTACCTTGCTTACAAATATGTAGAACCCTGAGAGTAGCTTCCTCTTGAGGCATCAAATTTATATGGAAGGTGCCAGCTACAAGAAATATGCAGTGTAGTTATGCTTATGTTTGGGCAGAGAGTGGATCCCCCTTTTTCAGTTTCCAATAAGAGTAAGTAAATCGGACATGTTTGTCTATTTCTATGCTAATGAAATGAAATTTTTATTTAGTACTTCATGATTATTTTCATGCTGGTTATTGTGTATGTTTGTAATGATAAGATGGAATTTGTTACGTTGCTTTACAAAATATGTATGAGTGATGGGTTAAATGTATTGTATAGTTTTACTTGGTTTTTAATTATTACTTATTTCATGAATGAATGTTATATATAGAGGTTTTTATCTAAAACAACTTACCTAAGATGAATATGGGATGTGTGGTTTAGTAAGGTGAATGTATAATTTAACTTGATATTTGAGGCTCTTCATGCATTTTGTAATGTGAATAGATTTTCCCAGCCAATTGTATGAGGAAATAATTTCCATCATATCCTTGTTCTAAATTATAAGACTTGATAGTTCTTTAGTGATGAGATACCTTGTTTCCTTTAGAGATAAGCCAAAATGTTGGCCCCTTTGTTCATGAGAGTTTGGAGTTGACAATGTGATGTTATAGTCTGTAGTCCAAAGGAACGAGAGCAGTCTCATCTTATTTTGGTGAAGTTGAGAAGATATGGCCTTTGGTCATTTTATGCTTTTATTTTCTAAAGATGCCAAGCTAAAGAATATTTTTGAGTCTTCAAAAGCCTATGGGAAAGGTTTCTATCCTACTAAAGTTGATTTCATTCCTCTTAAATAAGCATGGGAGCTTAGCTGAAGTTTTAGAATCTCGGGGATGGCCCTTTGAATTTTCAGTGATGTGACTGGAAGTTTTGGAAATTTGGGGATTAGAGGATTTGGCCCCAACCCCTAGTCATATGGTTCAAGTAGGCTTATGTGATCAAGATCTAAGCCAAAAGGAGCTTGAGTCCAAAGTATGATATGTCAAGTTATCGAGGTATTGGTTTATCAAGTGTTTGGTAACACATCAAATAACCTCCAAATGAAAACCCTCGATACTAACAGATCCTAAAAATTCTATCAACTAATAGAGATTATTCCCATCCATTGACATCCATTATCAAATTGAGTGAGTATCATGAGAAAAGTTTTTATTTTATCTAGTGGCTTAGTGACTTGGGGGACATAAACATTAGTATATGGAAAGGTGGGTCTTTGTTAGTTGTTGTTATATTAATTGGGTATTAGTTTTTCATGATGTTGAGATATCTACTATTGAGGCATCATGCTATTGTGCTTCTGAGATATCAAATAATCGAGCTTTCGACTAATCAGGTCCAAGGAGATCAAAACATTGGTTAAGTCACAACATCAACTTTCTCCTGACACCCTCTTATCATTCTATCGACTATCAGGTGTTAGGACATAGGGTATCCAAATGTAAAGTGAACAAGATGTGTAGGATGTCAAATAAAATCGTGATACTAATGGGTCCTAATAATGTGTAAAAAATTTCATCCTATTTTTCATTCATTTGTTAATGAATTTCCTGTAATTGGGACTTCATAATATCATGGAATCTGAGTATCAAACTTTTCACATTTTTGTATTTTCTCTCAATAAAATTGACACCTACTAGACCCTTATCATTGGAAAGGTTGATGTGGTCCATTGAAGTGGTGACAAATGGATGGTATGGATGGAAACATGGCACAAAAGGGCTACCACATGGCAATAACATGGATTTGATTAAATTTATATAATTAGAAAGATCCCGATGAGAAAAATATGATGGCGGTGTCATAAAATAGATTTAAGATTATTAAAGTAAGTAGAAATTTAAAAACCCATCTCTTTTAAACAACCTTATAGGTTGAGTCTAGATACTCTACATCCTCAATTAGGCATTAAGATACTAGGTATGTAACAAATATATGGTCATCATATCACATTGGTTTGACCCCTTATCCTTTAAGTTCAAACCTTTTTGGTTGAATTTCTCATTTTATTCCTAATTATAAACAAAGTTTTGGTTATTTTTTATTGTCTTCATCGAATTTGTGTAATAGTATTCTTTAGGTGATTAATTATAAGAGTGTCAATGTGAGAGGAATAAGTGATGATTCAAGAGGAAATTTTACTTGTTCATTTTTATTCTTCTGTATCGTTTTGGTGATTAGAATAGGTAAGTAATTTAATTTAATTAATGAAACTTGATATTAGAAATTCTATGTAGTGATTTTTATTAATGATATTTAGTTGTTATTTCTATATCATGATCAGTGAGGTTTTTGTTTCAATTGGTGAGAAGAATTGCTAGTTGATGGTTAGAAATTTCATTTGGTTGAAAGAATTATTGTGTTCAGATGTTTTCATTTGCAGGAATATGCCACTAAAGATGACTCATGTTGAATAGTCTATTTATAGTTAAAAGGAAAAAGGAGACAAATAGGGAAAGCTTTGTAAGAGACATCAACAATGACTGAATATCCATTGGAGGATGTTGGGTGGGTAATATAAATTCACATGTTTTAAGAATTTGTGTTGAAACTGGGTGGGTTGTTTCAACGGAAAATAACTTACACTAGCCTCTCTCTCAATGTGATCATCATTTATTCAATCTTCCAAAGTCACTATTTGGTAAATATGTGAGAAGGGCCTTGTTACAATATATTTTTCCTCTTAATCCATATTTGGTAAGTGCATATCACTAATCCTTATTTGATCAAGGGGAAGTTGACTATTTAAATACATTGAAAAAAGTACTAGAATGCAAGTCATATTACCAAGATGGAATTATCTATATAAAAATTTGAAGAGATAAGAATACTAGGAAGCTATAGCCCATTGTAACCCCACTATAAGAGAAATTGACAATAGAGTTTTCATGAATATTAGGATATCCTGATTTCATTCCACTATGGAGAAAGCACACATATTTCTTTGTGCAAAATCCATTGAATGAATAATATATTACATTGACCAAAAGAAATGTGTGATTAATGATGATAAGGGGCATACTCTGGATGTGTTTCTACTTTAGAACATTTCCATCATAAAAAATATTCCTAAACAATGCTTTTGTAACAGTTTCTATGATTAACATGATTTCGAGAAAATATCAGCTAGTTGGTGCAAGGAGGATTAAAAAATATTCCACAAAACTTCTAGGTGGCATAATACCACAGTTTTGGAATCACACATATATTACACGGTGTTGTTATGTCACCTTTTTGGTGAAAAAGACTATTTTTGGTTTACAAATACATGTATTCCAATAGCTTATATTGTATCTACAATAGGAAGATTGTTCAAATAGGCAGCCATCATATCAAGTCAAATCAATTCCGTGATTGAAAAATTTACAGAGTAGTAAAGAAGCCAAGTGTTGTACCTTATTTTTATACATGTCTTCATATTTATTAGATGTGATAAGTGCTAGACATGTTTCTATTGTATTAAATCTCAATTAGAATTTTTTGGAACCTACAACCAATAACATTGCATCCAAGAGTCAGTAATCTATTTGCATTTATGTAACAACCATAAATTAAAATATACAAACTAATTTCATCAAGTAGTGTGACACAAAACATTTAACTGATTTAGCATAGAATTTTTTAAAACCATGAGAAATGAATACTTACCTATAGATTGAAGATGTGTCTTACTACCTATTATGGAGTGTTAATTTTTTTCAATATTGTTCTATGTTTTATCAATTAATTTAGCCCAATTTACTTTTCATTAACAATGAATCCAAATATAAGCAGTGTAAATAACCATAAACAATAACTCAAGATAGAAAAATGCATGCAGTGACAAAGAAGACAAAAAAACAACCATAAGAGACATCTGATTGGTCCAAGACGAGGGAAAAAACCCATTGTGGGGGAAACCCTTTCAAATCTTCTTCTTCAATAGATTTTCATAAAAATGTTTTCAGCGGAGAGTAAAATGAGCCCAATATATATATGCAGTAGAAATAACCAAATTAGATCTATAGTTCTATAGATCTACAATAACAAAAATATGAATCCGATGTATCAGCAATACCAAGTGATCTCATATTCCTAGTTCTAGATCTAGATCCAGAATGTTGTCTATGACTGCTCTCACATGTCTGTGAATACGTGATGAATGAATGATGAAGATGCACAAGAAACTAAATGTGAACCAAATCATATCTTCCTAATAAATATCTTAACCGCGGCCTCAAGACAGTCTGTCTGTCGTTATAGCACCCATAAACGCGCCCTGGGGATTTTGTTCCTACGATTGAGGGCATGATCAACCCTGAACCTTGACCACACCCTAGAGACTGATTGCCCGCAACTATTCCAACTCAACCATGACCTTAACACGGTCTGCCCGTGGTTATGGCTAGGATCAACAGCTACCTGCCTACGGTTATGGACCTAAACACCTAGATCGTATGCAAGACCCTGCCTGTGATCCCGATCCCTTTGAGTGACCTCCTTCCAAAGTACATGTGCAAGCCAAAACATAAAATATGAACCAAAGACCAGAATTGTTGGGTGTGTGTTATATTCTTTCCACGAATAGTCGCAAGCGCGGGGGGATCACAGGGGGAGCGATATCCCCTCACTATTTGTTACATTAGGCAGTGCCCCGGGAAAAAAAATTTGGACCCTATTTTAGGTGGGCAGACTTGCCTATGGTTTGGTGCATGGTTTTGGAGCATGGTATTTTGTAGATCTAGTCAAGGGAACTATGGTTATGTTATGATCCAAGGTTAATGGACTGGAGTTTATGAATGCTTTGGCATGTATATATATGTGTTTTAACACTAAAAGGAAAATAATTTGGTAGTCCCGATATTGGATCCAGGAGAAAAATCTCTATGTATATCTATTTTATGTTTTATGCTCTCGCTATTGTTTATTTTTTGTTTTTTAAGAATTCATTTGAAGATAATTTTTGTATAGGGTTAAAAACTACAAAAATAGCATGAAGACGATCTCATGAGAGAATGTGTGCAAATGAAATTGGGGTTGCTTCAAATTATAACTTTTTGAGGGATCGCTTGGGGCTATGATTGAATCCACATATGGTTAGGCCGACCCATAAAAATAATAAAATAATTCATAACTTAACTTCTTCTTAACTGATTGGGGTGATATATAGGTCGATTTTGGTCCTCTCGAAAAGAGGAATATAATTAAATTATAAACTTAACCATCTGAGTTTTCCAATGTGGAATTTTACTATAGTTTCTAAAAATTAAAACTCCCTCTCAACTAGGAAGAATTCCACTTGGTAATCTCTGTTTGTAAATCTTTACATCAAAGTGTCATTGTGGCTCCACTCAATCTGCTGAAAATTTCTTGAATCTAGAAGAAGAATAATCATGGAGAAATAGCTTCCACCCATACCTAGCAACAAGATAGTCCAACACACAGGGGTGCACATATCTGACCATGGGTCCTCATCAGGGAGCTCAATCTCAACCCAGAATCATGAAAGGGGAGAAAATATCAACCCAATCCTGCACCTACTGATCTTCCCATCAATGACTCTCATCAGTCACGTGGTAGAACACATGCATCATAATCAACTTGGGTTGTACACCCTAAGTACACTCTAAACTTTTTGGACAAATGAGGACTAGTATTCGCATCAAGCCTTGCTTGAGGGTATGATGCCAACTGAGGTATACTCTACATAGACCAAATAGGGGAGCAGTATATCAACCCTAGGTAATAGATATGCAAATGACATATTGTCCAAAGATCCATCAACCCCAGTATCCCTTCATCTCAATTCCTCACCCCGAGAGCTCAAGCGAGGTAGGAAGAGCTTACTTAGTGTCCTTGATCAATGTTGCCCCTTATCCGAAGGGGCTACATCCATCAGTCCAAATTGTTCTCTGAAGAACAATAACTTTCTTTTCGGAAGTGCCTTGGTGAGAATATCTACTATCTGCTCATCAGTCGATATGTGGTGGATTCTAAAAACTCCTCTCTGCACCATGTGACAGATGAAGTGATATTGAATCTCGATATGCTTGGACTTGTCATGAAATACAAGATTCTCTACCAAACAGACCTCGCTCTTATTATCACAGTATATCACGGTGGTATCTAAAACTTGACCAAAGATATTTTTTAACAGCTCCCTTAACCACAAATTTTCACAACTAGTCATGCTAGAAGCAATGTATTTTGCTTCTGCAGTGCTCAAAGCTACCGACTTTTTCTTCCTACTCATCCAGGATATTATGGAAAAACCATGACTGAAACAAAATCTAGATGTATGTTTCCTGTTGGCGACATTACCTACCCAGTCAACATTAGTATATCCATGAATATGAATATCTCTTGCATAATATCTCAGACCAGGTGTGATCAATCCCTGTAAGTATCTCAATACATGTTTGGATGCAATTAAGTGTGCATGAAGGGGATTAGTCATGAAATGACACAATGTTTTAACTGCATAACATATATATGGAGGGGTGTTCATGAGGAACATCAATGCCCCAATTAACTATATGTACTCAGATGGATTTTCCATATCAGGTCCAGTTGCTTTTCCACACAACTTCTTGAAGTTCATCTCCATCGAAGTAGTCATCGATTTGTACTCGCTCATACCAAACCTTTCCAACAACTTCAATACATACTTTCCATATGAGATAAAGATCTCACCAGGTCTTTGCCACACCTCAAGGCCAAAAAAATAATGCCTGAGATCGAGGTCTTTCATCTTGAATTCAGAGGCTAACTTCCTCTTACATTCGATCATCAATGGTTCACTTCCTGTTAAGAATAGATCATCAACATATAGAACCAAAATTAGTGCCAAACCTCGGACAACCTTAAAATATAGGTTGGGATCAAAATTTCTTCTTATGAAACCCAGTTTCATTAGATAGTTGTCAATGCAAGCATACCAAGCTCGAGGAGCTTGCTTCAATCCGTACAATGCTTTCTTCAACCTACAATCATGTGTTCTACGATCTTCCACTTCAAATCCCTATGGTTGTTCCATATACACTTCTTCTTGTAACATACCATGGAGGAAAGTGGTCTTTACATCCATATGATGAAGGGTACATCCTTGACTAGCAGCAAGGGAAACTATCGAAAAAATAGTTGTATATCGAGCCATAGTAGAAAATATGTCATCGTAATATTCTCCATATTTCTAAGAGAAACCCTGAGCTACAAACCTCACTTTGTATTTCTCAATGTTGCCATCAACTCCATGCTTAATATTAAATAACCATTTCGAAGTCACAACATACTTCCCATACAATCTCAGCACAACATCCCATACATCATTTTTCGCAATAAATTCGTATTCCTCGGGCATAATATCCTTCCAAACCTATTCTTTTGCAACTTCTTCAAATGAGGATGGTTCAGCTTGAATCATGGTGCTCATAGTAGCAAAATATCCCCGATACCTGCAATTTTCCTTTCTTTCTTTGAATGGTCAACGAATGGAAATACTTCTTTCATTGTCTTGTAGAGTGTCGCGAAGCCAAAACGGTCTTTTCCTTGAAGGAGGATCACTAGGAGGTGGATCTAGAGCATCCATAGGCTCCATGGGAGTATGAATATCATCTAACTTTGGCATAAAAGGATCATCTAGAATGTCCTTGTCATAATTATTTTTCTTGGGAGGTAGAGGAATATCTCTTGCTTTACTAAGTGCAGCATTTGCTTCAAAGGTTACATATCTGCTAATTACAACCTTCCTTTGACCAGGAATGTATATTCTATATGCCTTAGAATTATACCTATAGCTTCCAACTTATTTATTTTGTCTTTAGGCACATGAAATAATATTGGACATCCAAATATGTGAAGATGACTGATGTCGGGTTTGTTACCTGTAAACATTTATTTTGGAGTATTGTTTCTCAATGCTTGATGAGGCACTTGGTTTTCAACATATAAAGCAGCATGTGTGGCTTCATCCCATAGAAACTTTGGTACCTTCTGATCATGCAACTATTGGCAATATGATGCAGAGTGTTGTCCTTGATGGCAACCCACTTGATGAAGATGATGGCAACCTACTTAATGAAGTTGATCTTGATGCTTGATGAGTTTATTAATGATGTAAATATGATGTTCTACAAGTAGCTCAGAAGTACCAAAGAAAGAAATATCAGTAAGGGCCAGAACAATGATGAAAAGGGTATGTCACAAGGCATACGCAGGTTTGTTGAGGCGAAGTCGCATATGTATGCGGAAAAGTACGTGCCAAGTCGTGTATGCATAATTGCGCTCAAATTGTGTAAATCTAGGGGTTAATACCATGGTATTGACCCATTGTATTGAGCGCTGGATTGTCTATTTGATCCCGTCCAGGAATACCATCGGAAGTTATGTGGTTTTGGCTCATGGTATTGAAAAAGGCTAAATCTATATAAGGAGAAGAAAATCATTGTGCAAGGAGAGCA
Source organism: Pinus albicaulis (assembly GCA_034641835.2). Classification (NCBI taxonomy): domain Eukaryota; kingdom Viridiplantae; phylum Streptophyta; class Pinopsida; order Pinales; family Pinaceae; genus Pinus; species Pinus albicaulis. Next base: position 488,873,351 of record CM076573.1, read on the forward strand.
TGAGCCGGGGTTTGAATGTATACTTCACTCTGAAGTATGTCTGAATGGAAAGGGTAACAGTTTGATGATAGATCTGAATCTATGATGCACCTATGAAGAAAATGATGAAGAGGGATCTCTAGATTTGAAATGTATTTGTATTTTCTAGATCTGTTTATGGAATGTTTAGATCTAAGATGAGGCGAACATGTTTCTGAAGTGAAGGATAAAATCTGAGCTATACATCTGTTCTGAAGAAATGCGCTGCCCTAAAATGTCTGAAGATCTATACGCGAGTTTGTAACAGAGGAAGCACGTATATACGTGGGTTGTATTAAGCGAAAGCGCGTATGGGAATTGAAGTCAACTTTGAAATATGTGCAGATGTATACGCGGGTTGGTATTTGTGAAAGCGCGTATATACGCAGGATCAGTGAAGAAAAAGCGTGTATGTAATCTAGGGTTTACTGAAGTATGTGGTATGAAATGTCTGATCTGTTCTGCTATTTTACTGCTATCTGTTAATGACGATCTGGGTTGTTCGAATATTGATTATGTTGTTATAGAGCAAGTTGTTGGTTTGATGAATGTTCCTTGAGCTTAATTGTGTGGGTTGGATCCAGTGTGAAAATTGATGAAACGTGGTCCACAAAGGTGCTGAAGGTTGAAGCCTTCAGTCAGGGGGTTGTAGCTCCCTTCCAGGAGAGGTTGGTAAACGAGAGCAGGGAGTTGTGGCTCCCTTCCAGGAGAGGCTGGTAAACGAGAGAAGGTTGTAGCCTTATGCAGGTGGGTGCCTGCGTGCTGGTATGAGTCTGCGCCAGTACATGGTTGTAATATGTTTTCTCTATAATAAAATATTGAAGGCTGAGACAACGGCAGCGGTGGTTTTCTCCCGACTTGAATCTCCACCTAAAATCCTGGTGTTCATGTGTGTTGCTTATGTGTGATAGTTTATTCTGTTATTACTGCACATGCTTACTATTAACTTAACATCAGATGAATGAATGTTGCAAAGAACTAAGTTAAGTATTATCTGTATAATTAGATCTCTGTGAATACGCGAGTTTTATGAAGGATATCCGCGTGTATATGCTAGTTGGCTTCAGAAAAGTAGCGTATGGGTTTTAGTGAATTGAAAAGTAAAAATATTTGATTAAGTTCTAAATACTGATTCACCCCCCCCCCCCCTCTCAGTATTTTTCCCAACAATTGGTATCAGAGCAGGTCCTTCTGCAGAAGCTTGATCGCTTGAAGGAGATCCGTCGAAATGGGAAGTCATGAAGGGGTAATGTCTATAAGGCCACCTCTATTCAATGGAAATAATATGTTATTCTAGAAGATACGAACAAAAGCATATCTGCAAAGTCTTGGTGCAGAAGTATGGGCAATCGTGGAAGGAGGTTATCAGTATCCGGCAAGTATTCCTACTGATGCAGCAGAAAGGAAGAAATATGAAATCAATGCCAAAGCCATCAATGTCTTATTAGGAAGCATGTCTGAACTAGAATTTGCTAAAGTGATGCAGCTAAATTCAGCAAAAGAAATATGGGACAAAATCATTCTGAGCTATGAAGGAGATGCAAAGTTAAAAAGTGCAAAACTCTAAACTCTCAGAATTGAATATGAAAATTTAAGGATGCATAGTGATGAGAGTATTGCCAGTTTATTTTTATGTCTAGATGATATTGTAAATCGTATGAGAAGTTTGGGTGAAACCATAACCGATACTACTTTGGTGGAAAAAGTTTTAAGATCTTTAACTTCAAAATTTGAGTCAAAAGTGTCAACTATTGAAGAAAGGCAAGATCTGCAAACTCTTACTATTGTTCAACTACATGGTATTCTGACTGCTTATGAAATGAGACAAGGAGGTCCCTCTCAAATCAAAGAAGTTGCTTTTAAGGCGTGTGCAAAAGGAAAAGAAAAGGAAGTTGTCAAGGAATCAAGTTACATATCAGAAGAAGAAGAAGCAAATTTTGTGAGAAGACTCCAACCAGGTACTGGAAGATTCAAAGGTAAGATTCCCTTCAAATGTTTTGATTGTGGAAGAGTTGGTCATTATGCTGCTAAATGTCCTTATAGAGAAAATCATGATAAAGGGAAACAATTTGTAAAGGGAAAGAGTTATTATGCAAATGAAGATAATAATGAAATGTCAAGTGAAGATGAAGAAGATTCTGACCAAGATCTACTAGTGCTCATGGCAAGGAAGCAAAAGAAGAAGGCTACTCAAAAAGAGATTTCTCAGAAAACATGTGCAGCAGAAAATGAGGAAAATAAAACAGGTATTGAATGTGGTTCTTGTGATTCACTTTCTTGTGCATGCAATGGTAAAGATAGTGAAAGTAATGTTATGGATCTAGAAGAAGCTCTCAAGATTAAAGTTGAAGATCAACAAAATTCATTTAAAGAAAGAGACGTTATCTACAATGAGATGATCTCTCAACTGAAAGGACATATAGAAATTCTGAATGAACAGGTAGACAAGTATCAAAAGTTGTACAATTATGGAATCAATCGAAATAAAAGACTTGAATTAGAAATCAATGATCTAAATAAAGATCTGGAAAAATCAAATAAGAAGAATGAAGGACTTGAAGCAGAAATCATCTCTCTAAAAGCAGATCTTGAAGCATCAAATAAGAAGAATAAAGAACCTCTACAATCATTTGAAAAAGAAGGACTTGAAGTAGAAATCATCTCTCTCAGAGAAGATCTGGAAAAATCAAATAAGAAGAATGAAGAACTGCTACAAACATGTGCAGATCAAGAAAATTGGTTGAAGGAAGAAATCTTAAAATTAAATGATCAAGTAGAAGAAGGAAAAAGGGTCGAAGAAAGCATGAAGAAGAAATCCCAAAAATTGGAGTTTGAGGTAAACATTCTCAAAGGTAAATTAGAAGAAAAGGATAAACTCTTGAGGTTTCAAGATAGTACTAAGATTCTAGACAATATTCTTAGTAATCAAAGGTCTTCTGCTATTAAACTTGGTCTTGGTTTTCATGAAACTGTTAAAGGAGAATCTAGTTCACAAGGAAGTGCTAAAGATTCAAAGGATATCAATGCAAAACCTGAAGTGTTGGAAGAAACAAAAGGTCAGCCGACAATCATTAACTCTCAAAAGAAATCATTCCCTCCTAACTATAGAAGCATCAATAATGTTGAATGCTTTAAATGTCATAATTATGGGCATGTTGCAGCCAATTGCAGAAGCAGATCATTTCAATCACAAACAAACAGATTCTACACAAAAAGGTATTCTGGTTTCTTTAAAGGATATTGTTTTTCATGCAACAAGTATGGTCATAAAGCAGTTGATTGCAATAGAAGGAAGAACAGAAAAACACATTATGATTCTTATGCTTATTGCTTTGGCCACATAAGATGTTATGCTTGTAACAAGTATGGACATGTAGAAAAGGAATGCAGGATGAACAGATCAGGGAAATTGGATAACTTTCAGCATACAAATAGAAAGTTCAAACAAAGCTGGATGAAGAAGGAGGACGGGTCAGAAACATAAGGAATATCGACCCTATTGCAGTCATCCGCTTCTAAAGCTTACTTCTCTTAATGACTGCAGGAATGATGTGAGATACATTATGGGGATTAGTAATGTATCGTCACAGGGGGAACAATGTATGGTGATTCCCATGGTTGGTTCGGTAATTCTGGCTATGTTTATTTCTAACAGAACATCTGATGTGAAGAAGACAGGTAAAGGTGATACAACTTCAGGGGGAGATGAAGGAATGTGAAATTTTCTATATTTCACTTTCCATACGCGGGTTTGATGAACCAAATCCGCGTATACACGTGAGTTACAGTGGAGATAGACGCGTATGCATTGATGATAAGAAAATCAGTATGATAGCTGAAGATCAAGAGTACAGGTTCAGGGGGAGCATCAGTCTGACTACTAATGATTGTAATATTGGCATTGTATCTGCTTATTCTTTAGTTCTTGTAATATGCATGCTCAAATGATGATGATATGATACATGGTTATGGATAAGCCCTGATTGCTTTTTGATGAAGAGTATTTTGTTTTATGGATGAGATGGAAGTCTTATGATTCAGAAATATGAATAGATCATGAGGAGTTTGTTGCTGTGGTTCTGAATTTTTATATATAATTCCATCACATGTTGCATCATGATATAAATCTTGAAGATTTTGGTGACACATATTGTCTATTGAAGAAGTTGTTCTGGAATGATAATTCCTCTTGGGAAGAATATGTTGATATTTCAAAGAGTCTGAAGATCTGGTTTCTGATATGCTTATGCTACAACTATTGGATGACACTTGAAAAACATAGCTACATTTCCTATTTGTTCTACTCTCATATATTCCAGGAAAGCATTCAAAATATCTCAGACAGAAGCTGGAAGATATCTCTGCCTTTCAGGAGATCAGATCTATTCAAATTCAGAAGATTATCATGGATACGCGGATTTCCTAAACGACAGTCGCGTATATACATTGCACAAGCTAAGGAGGAGCTTTGGTCACATGGAAAGGATGCATTGGATGCACATATTTAGGGGGAGCATTAGCCTTGCTGAGAATAATGCATTGTTGGCATTATGATGGTTCTGAATTATTATCTCTCTCTTGAGGTCTTCTTGGTATTGGTTATAAAAAGTCATATTTGTAATTTGATTAAAAGGTCATGTTGAGACCTATGATGTAAAATTGTAATATTCAGTCATGTAAGGACTTGTTCAAATTTGTAAACCCACTTGGTTGGGATGGTGAGTCAAAATGTGTAAACCCACTTGATTGGGTACTTGAGTCTCAGATGTAAATCCACTTGGTTGGATCTTTGATGTAAGTATGAGTCCTTGGTGATAGGAAAGGTCATAGAGTCATGTACTTCATTGAAAAATATTTTTGAATATTCAGCATGAACTCAGGGGGAGCATGGTAACTTCAGTGCACTTCAGATCTACAGCGCTCTTCACTCTACATGAGAAGGAAAACCTTGTTTTGGTTTTGATCCGCCTTTACCTTGTAGAAATTAGCTGAAGAAATCACTTATTCAATGAATATTAACCCGATTACACATCAATTTCGAATTGCATGCATAACACATAATCTCATCTACAATTAATTGTCACATGCGGAAATAATAGAAGCAATCTCACATCAAATCAATCACACATTAAACTGCAAGATAAGGGGAAAGCCTATAGCTGAAAAAACCCTGCCTATGTGTATATTAGCTGAGAACTGCACGTAAATGTTAACACCTCACAAGTACTTTCTCATAAAGTCACACACAATCTAACTCAGTTTTGAACAAGTCTCGGGTTCAAAACTCACTGCTGACTGCCTTGCCTCTATTGCACAATCATGGCCTGTATATGAAGAGATCCAAGGTTCGAATCCCCTTGGCTTGACTGCGCAATTTTCATGGACAATTCCTCCAAGTGTAATGCAAATCCCATGCAAAACCGATCCTCCAACTGATAGCTTTACTCACCCTTTCATCTACCTCTTCCACTGGTCTCCACTGAACTGATCATGCACTGTAGTGAACTGAAGTGTTCTCGAGTTGACTAATGAGTTAATATTTAGTAAATTAAATATTATTTAATTTACTCCACTCATATCTAGTTGATTAGTTAGTTAACTAATCCCAACTAGTTCAACTTAAAACAAACAGAACACAACTCCACTACTTGTCCCGTTAACTCCTCCAAAACTCCTGCCACTGAAGTCTAACTGAAGCCAACCATGCAAGATGCCATCAAACCCTAGGAACCACGTGATTCCTTGTGTCAGTTGCATGAGCCACCTCCATGACTCAAACTGAAGTGCGCCAAGAGAGTAAACTGCTGTTTATAGTCAAAATATTATGAAGGGTAAATAATATTTGACTTCCATATTTTTAGGAGATCAGTCTAAAAATAGCCTGGGTCCTAAAAAATAGGGTCTCATCTATTTTTACCAACATGTCGCATACTTCAAGAATCTCCAAGTAGAATTCCCAAATTATGCTCCGTATGTCTAAAAATAGACATAGTCTAAAAATAGACTTTGCGCCAGAATTTGCCTGCCGGCCCACTTAGTGAAGGCGACTTCATTTCACTAAGCTCCATCATCTTGCTGCATTCTCAACACTCCCTCTCAGCAAGATATGGATTATCTGCAATCCCTATCCTGCCTCTGTGGAATTCGAACTTGCTCCTGGTGAGCGCCTTCGTCAGGATGTCGGCATCCCGATCCTCCGTGGGAACATATGAAAGCATCATGATTCTCCGTTGAACACAATCTCTGATATGATGGTACCTGATGTCGATGTGTTTGGACCTATCATGAAATACTGGATTAGCCGAGAGTTTAATGCAACTCTGGTTATCACAGTAGATCACCGTAGGCTCCAAATGCAACCTGAACAATCCTGCGAGGATCTTCCTCATCCAAATAGCCTCGCATGCAGCCAAGCTAGCTGCCATGTACTCGGCCTCTGCTGAACTGAGTGCCACGGATCTCTGCTTCCTGCTGTACCAGGAAACTGCTGTCGACCCAATGCTGAAAACTCCTCCAGAAGTGTTCTTCCGGTCCGTTGGACTCCCTGCCCAATCTGCATCAGTGAAGCCAGAAAGCTTCACTCCATCCTCCTGTCTGTACCATAGACCATATCCCGATGTGCCTCTGATATAGCGCAATACATGCTTGCCTGCCTTCCAAAAGAGCTTGGTAGGTTTAACCATAGCTTGCGAAAGCTGGTTAACTGCATAGCATATATCGGGTCGAGTATTGACCAGATACATCAACGACCCCACCAACTGTCGATAGACAGCGGCATCCACTACCTCCTCCGAAGTAGCATCTCCCTTCCTCCATCCTCCAGGAAGAGGGGTATCAACAGGCTTGCAGCCTTGCATGTTGAACCTCTCCAGAATCTCCCGGGCATACTTGCGCGCATTGCCCCGAAAAACAAAATTTTCCACGGTGTCGTCAAATTTCAACTTGAAAAACAATGAAGGATGCCTGTGTCCTTCATCTCAAACAAGCAAAGATCCTCTCGCATGAAAAACATCAACCGCTCACGTCATCCAAAATCAAATCATCTACATAAAGTACAATGATCAGCAACTTACCCTCCACCACAATCTGGTATAGGTTCGGATCTGCCTCACTCTTGGAGAATCCAAGTCCTGTGAAATAGCTATCTATCCATGTGTACCAAGCACGAGGTGCTTGTTTCAACCCATACAATGCTCTCTTGAGCCTGCACACATGCGACTCGCTGCTGAAGATCTCGAAACCTTCAGGCTGCTCTAAGTACACCTCCTCCTTAATGAATCCATTGAGGAACACAGTCTTCACATCCATCTCGATGAATGTGGAACCCCATCCGCACCGAGAGAGCAAGGATCGTCCGTATGGAAGAGTACCTTGCGACAGGTGCAAAAGTCTCCTCATAATCGATCCCCTCGATCTGTGAGAAGCCACGGGCGACAAATCTCGTCTTGTACTTCTCCACACTCCCGTCAGCCGCCTGCTTCACTTTGTAGATCCATCGCGAACCCACCACTGATTTCCCTTCCGGTCTTGGGACAATCTCCCATGCACTGTTCCTGATGATCGAATCATATTCTTCGATCATGGCATCAACCCATGTAGGTTCCTCCACGCTTCCTCAAAAGAGGATGGCTCCGTCATGACACATTGACTCACAAGAGCCATGTATCCAGTGTACCGATCCGGTGACTGCCTCTGTCTGCGCTATGCTGTAGGTGGTCCTACAACCTTCTCTGCATCTCGAGCCAGTCGCTCAGCTTCTGTAGTGCGCATGTGCCCTCTGATGGTTGGCGCTGCATGGGTGGTTTCTTCCACCTCCTGAACCTCCTCTTGTGGCTGATCCACATCCGGAAGCTCCTCCTTAGGAACTAACAGCTCCTCATCTGCATGCAAGTGTAGCTCCCTCTCAAGCGAACACCGCATGGCTTTCTCCTCCTGAAATTTTATATCCCGTCGCACAACAGTCTTGCGACTGTCTGGCACATACACCCGATAGTTGTGAGGTGTATCAGTGTACCCCACAAATATTCCAACTTCAGCAGTTGGATCCAGCTTCCTTCTCGCATCCTTCGTCACATGCATGTAGACAGGAGATCCCAAAATCCGCAAATGGGAAATATCAGGCCTCTTGCCAGAATAAGCCTCCTCTGGTGTACTCATGCCAAGAACCTTGTGAGGACAACGGTTCTGCACATACACTGCTGTATTGCATGCCTCAGCCCACAAGTGAAGGGGTAGGCCCTGATCATGCAACATCGCCCGTGCAGCACCCACGATCGTTCGGTTCTTCCGCTCAGCCACCCCGTTCTGCTGTGGGTTATGGGGTGCGATGAGCTCTCTCCGAATCCCTTCTGCGCTGCAGAACTCCTTGAATTCAGCCGAGATGAATTCACCACCGTTATCACTCCTTAGAGCAATCACCTTCTTCCTCGAATCCTTCTCGACCAGTGCTTTAAACTCACAGAACTTCGCGAATGTATCGCTCTTCTTCTGCATGAAGAAGATCCAGCACTTTCGAGAGAAATCATCAACAAAAATCACATAATACCTGTGCTTTGCTGTCGAAGCAACTGAGAAAGGACTACACACGTCTGTGTGAACTCTCTCAAGGATCGTCGTGGCGCGACTATCCTTCTCGTGAAAGGTGGCTTTCACATACTTCCCTAAAGTACACCCCTTGCACTGATCTGACTGCGCAAGAGTGCCCTTAGGAAGTCTAGTAGAAATCTGCTGCAGAATATTCAAAGCTCCATGGTGAAGATGGCCCAATCTCCTGTGCCATAGTTCGCCCTCATCATCCCGGCTCACCACATCTCCAGCCTTGCATGCCATAGCTGCGCAGTCATCTACCTGCAACTGATAAAGGTTCTGAGTTCGAACCCCTATCTTCCGGGTCTCTCCAGTAGTCTTACTGCGCAAGAAGGCTTTTCCTTCGCTGAAGACCACATCATACCCCTTATCCTCCAACATCGCCACAGAGATCAAGTTCTTCTTCAATCCAGGTACATGCATGACATCCTTCAGTACAAAGGGTTTACCAGACTCCCTCTGAAAGGATATGGTACCGATACCAGTCGCACTGTATCTACCATCATTGCCCATCTCTATGTGCACACCCAAATCTTTGTCCTCCAGATCTGAGAACAACTCCCGATCTCCCGTCATATGAAATGACGCACCGCTGTCCAAGAACCACACCGATCCTATCACACTTGAAACCAAGCATGCGATCAGTGAAAAGTCAAGCTCGAACTGTGAAGCCAAAGCTTCTCCATCTGCAGATCTTCCCGCTTGCTTGTTCTTCTTCTTCTTTTGACAATTGGTAGCATAATGTCCGTGATCATGGCAGTGAAAACACTTCACTTTCGCCATATCCTGCTTCTTTCCCTTTGCACCGGAATGAGAAGTTTTCTTACCCTTCCCCTTCTTTGCTTTGGCAACCAAAGCGCAGTTTTCTTCATCAGCTCCCTTTGATGAAGATCCATCTCGAGTAGTCCTCCTTATCTCCTCCTGCATGAGATCCGCCTAAAGGCGCTCCCATCCCGGCAGCTTCTCCCAACCATTGACACTATCTTGATATGAGTGCCAAGCCTTCGGAAGACCAAGGAGAGCCAGGTCGACCATGTCCTCGTCTTCGACAGTCACCCCCACACTTCCCAGCTCATCTCTGCATTGAGTGAACTTCGTGAGGTATTTGGCGATACCGTCGCCCTTCTCCATCTTGATGTTCCTGAGCTTATCTTTGAGTGCCAGCTTCCTTTGGTCACTCTTACTCTGGAATAGATCCTTCAAAGCTTTCCACATTAAATATGGAGTAGCCTTTCCATGCAGGCTGGATACAATATGATCCTTGACGCCCTCCAACAAGATCCTTCGACATTTCGCTATCTTCTTTTGCCATGCATCGACTAAAGCTGCATCAGTGGGCTTTGGGACATCCGTATCTACGAACTCCTTCAGACCATTATCTTCTAACACTGCTTCCATGCGATCCTTCCATGCAACATAATTCGAACTTCCTTCAAGAGCATATTCGAGTCGCAAACCATTGAAAGAAGACATCTTTCAACACCGGCACCAAGAAAATCAACCTTCTGCAAAATTCGAATTCCAAACTCAAAGCTCTATCGCTTCCGATCTATACTTGAAAACAAATTATTTCCAAATCGGAGATTGACTGCAAAGGGCATTCACCAGATCTTTCACCTTACAAAGAAGGATGAATATTCCGGAGGCTACCTGGCCCGCATGCAGACTCTGTCCGAGGAAATAAGTTTGCAATCACCGTAATAGATCTCGACAATTAATCTCGCTCCGATACCATGTAGAAATTAGCCGAATAAATCACTTATTCACTGAAGATTAACCTGGTCATATATCAATTTCGAATTGCATACATAACACATAACCTTCTTCTACAATTAATTGTCACATGCGGAAATAACAGAAGCAATCTCACATCAAATCAATCACACATTAACTCAATATGTATGGGGAAAGCCTATAGCTGAAAACCCCGCAGCTATTGTGTATATTATAATGGAGAAATCATGTAACAAAACAAGTACAATACTCCTCACAAGTACTCAGTACTTTCTCATAAAGTCACACACAATCTAGCTTAGTTTTGAACAGGTTACTGGTTCAAAACTCCTCGCTAATTGCCTTGCCTCTATTGCGCAATCATGGCCTGTATATGTAGAGATCCAAGTGTCTCGAACTCTTTGCTTTTAATCGCTGCACTGTCATGGACAATTCTCCTAAGTGTAATGCAACCTATGCAACCGATCCTCCAACCGATAGATTTACTCTCACCTTCAATCTACCTCTTCCATCGGTCTCCACTGAATCGATCATGCATCGTAAGGAACTGAAGTGTTCTAGTTGACTAATGAGTTAATATTTAGTAAATTAAATATTATTTAATTTACTCCACTCATATCTAATTGATTAGCCAGTTAACTAATCTCAACTAGTTCAACTGAAATAAATAGAACACAACTCCACTATTTGTCCCGTTAACTCCTCCAAAACTTCTGCCACTGAAGTCTAACTGAAGCCAACCATGTAAGATGCCATCAAACCCTAGGAACCACGTGATTCCTTGTGTCAGTTGCATGAGCCACCTCCATGACTCAAACTGAAGTGCGCCAAGAGAGTAAACTGCTGTTTATAGTCAAAATATTATTAAGGGTAAATAATATTTGACTTCCATATTTTTAGAAGATCAGTCTAAAAATAGCCCGGGTCCTAAAAAATAAGGGTCTCATCTATTTTTACCGACATGTCGCATACTTTAAGAATCTCCAAGTAGAATTCCCAAATTATGCTCCGTATGTCTAAAAATAGACATAGTCTAAAAATAGACTTTGCGCCAGAATTTGCCTGCGGGCCCCCTTAGTGAAGGCGACTTCACTAAGCTCCATCATCTTGTCACATTTCAACATGCCCTTGAGGTGGTGAGAGTAGAATATGGTGTTTGAATGAAGAGAAAGAATGGTGTCAAAGAATGGGGAGAGTGACATGGTGTCATTGTATGTACCTATCCGTTGTGGTGATCAAACACCATCGTGGTTGCCATCAAGTCCAAAGGGGGAGATTGTTGGCAATATGATGCAGAGTGTTGTCCTTGATGGCAACCCACTTGATGAAGATGATGGCAACCTACTTAATGAAGTTGTTCTTGATGCCTGATGAGTTTATTAATGATGTAAATTTGATGTTCTACAAGTGGCTCGTATATCAAAGAAAGAAACATCAAGAAGGGCCAACAATGATGAAAAAGTGGTATGTCACAAGGCACGCTGGTTTGTTGAGGCGAATGCGATATGTACGCGAAAGTGCACGCGTCAAGTCGCATGCATAATTGCTAGCCAAATTGTGTAAAACTAGGTTACTACCATGGTATTGACCCATTGTATTGAGCGCTGGATTGTTTATTTGATCCCGTCCAGGAATACCATCGGAAGTGATGTGGTTTTGGCTCATGGTATTGAAAAAGGCTAAATCTATATAAGGAGAAGAAAATCATTGTGCAAGGGTGTGCATGAGTCTGGGTTTGAATGTATACTTCACTCTGAAGTATGTCTGAATGGAAAGGGTAACAGTTTGATGATAGATCTGAATCTATGATGCACCTATGAAGAAAATGATGAAGAGGGATCTCTAGATCTGAAATGTATATGTATTTTTCTAGACTGCTTTAATAACGATTAGATCCAAGATGAGGTGAACATGTTTCGAAGTGAAGGATAAAATCGAGCTATACATCTGCTCTAGAAGAACTCCAGGCCGCCCCTAAAAACCGAAGATCTATACGTGAGTTTGTAATTGAGGGCGTTTATACAATGTGGTTGTATTTAGTGAAAGCGCGCATGGGAATTAAAGTCAACTTTGAAATGCGCATATATACGCGGGCTGGTTTTAGCAAAAGCCGTATATACCAGATCGTTGAACAGTGCGTTGATGTAATCTAAGGTTTGTCATGGCGGTATGAAATGTCTGATCTGTTCTGCTGTTTTACTGCTATCTGTCAATGATGATATGGGTTGTTCGAATATTGATTATGCTACTATAGAGCAAGTTGTTGGTTTGATGAATGTTCCTTGAGCTTAATTGTGTGGGTTGGATCTAGTGTGAAAATTGATGAAAAATGGTCCATGCGGGTGCTGAGGGTCGCACTGTGGGGTTGTAGTTTCCTTTCCAGAGAGACCGAAACGAGAGAAGGGTTTCCCGGTAGATACTGTAAACGAGAGAAGGTTGTAGCCTTATGCAGTAAGTCTTCCATGCGTTTGCATGAGGTGTATATGCTTTAGTGACATGGTTGTAAGATGTTTTCTCTATAATAAAATATTGAAGGCTGAGACAACGGCAGCGGTGGTTTTCTCCCGACTTGGGTTTCCACCTAAAATCCTGGTGTTCATGTGTGATTGTTTATTCTTTTATTACTACACATGCTTATTGTTAACTTAACATCAGATGAATGAATGTTGCAAAGAACTAAGTTAAGAATTTTCTGTATAATTAGATCTTTGTTCATACGCGAGTTTTATGAAGGATATCCACGTGTATACGCTAGTTGGCTTCAGCAAAGTAGCGTATGGGTTTTAGTGAATTGAAAAGTAAAAAGTTTTGAGTGAGTCCTAAATACCTATTCTACACCCCCCCCTCTCTTGCCAAGATTTTTCCCAACAAAGAACATGGTATACGAAAGTGTACTTTCCATTATTGATTGGTTCTTGCTTTCAACCAAGCCATTATGTTCAGGTGTATAAGGCACAATGGTTTCCTTCTTGATTCCTTCTTTCTTGCAGAATGCTATGAATTATTTTGAAGTAAATTCTCCTCTATTGTCAAATCTGAACACTTTGATTCTTTTCCCTGATTGATTCTAGACCAAGGCTTTGAATTCTTGGAATATTTGAAGGCTTCATCCTTGTGTTTGAGGAATTACAACCATGTATTTCTTGAGAAATTTTCAATGAAGGTGATGTAATAGAGATGATGACCAACTGAGTGTACAGGCATTGAACCACATATATCTGAATGAATGAGCTAGAGGATGTCAGTTGTTTTATTCTTAGTGGAGGGGAATGGCCCCCTTGTTTTCTTTCCACTTGCGCAGCCTTGAAAAACTCCATTATGTTGAGCTTGAACATTGAAAATACCTTATACCAGTCTCTTCAGTTTCGGAAGAGCATCATAGTGTAGATGAGCTAGTCTGCGGTGCCTTAATTCACTAAGATGATTGGTGTTGTGAACCAATGCTTGAATTGGCCTTCTTTTGATCTTGTAGAGTCCCTAAAATCTCAGACCTAATGTGAATGCATCATTCCAATGTAAATAAATAGGTGAAGTTAAGACCTTCCCATTGATGAAGGTAACACTCATCCCTTTATCGTATAATGTAGATATAGAAATCAAATTATTCATAAGTCCCAGCACATACATAACATCATTCAGTAACACTGATTTCCCTGAGTTCAACTAAAACTTAACAGATCCAAATCCTTTTACAGGATGAATGGAATTATCACCAATAATTATTTTCAACTTGGTTTCCCTCTCTACCAGATTAGAGAGGTATCTAGAGAAGCGATGAGTGGCCCCACTGTCAACCAACCAACTATGCCACAGATTCGGTGGAGAAGAACTAGTAACTGCTTAAATAAGAATATATTCAGTTTTGTTGACAGTATTTCTTTCATACCTAGAATCCCTTGACTTCTTGTGAGAAAGATGTTCTTCTTCATAATCGCTTGAATAATCCCTTCTCCTTTCAAACTTTCTCTCACGGTTGTACCTTTTATTCTCTTCTTCTTTTATCATTGAAATTGCTTATGTTGTTTTATCGTGGCCTCTTTCTCTTATCAGGAAAATCACGAGCATAATGACCTTTCTTGTGGTAGTTGTAGCATTCAATATGGGCTAGAGACTTGTCATTCCTTCATTTTTAGCTTTGAGGAGGAGATTTTTTTGAAGGAACTCCTTTTGATCTCTTTATTTTTTTGTAAGAAACCTATGCAGCTGCCTCTCTTCTTCATGTTTCTAAATCCTCCCTCTTGCTATTATTCTTGATTCTTCTTGAGTGATATTTCCAACAATATCATCAAATGACGAAATAAAATTTTTGTTACTAATTGTAGTGATGATTTTTTCCCAAACACAAGGAAAACCTCTAAGATTCACGACAACCAATGCTCTGTCAGCCACATTATCTACAACCCTTTGCAATTGATCTCTAAGATGAGAGATACTCATAATGTAAGACTGAACAATTTCACCTTTGTTCATATTCACTTCCTTGAGTTGATATTTCAAGGTGATGATATCATTTAGGTTATTGACTTCATACATGCCAGATATCTTTTCATACATATATTTAGATTTTCTTAAATTCGTAACATATGCAAGTAAATGATCTTGTAAACAATCAGTTAGTATTTTCTTTTCTTTGGACTCAACTTTCCTATATATGTTCTTGACGGTGGTAGAGGCATATTCTGGAGGCTCAAACATCCTTCCTTGAATGTATTCCAGCACATCGTTGTTTTCTGTTATGATCTCCAATATGACTTTCCATGTAGCAAAGTTAGATGCATCACCCAGTTTCTCGTGCTCCTTGAAGGTAGAGGAAGACATATTGACCTTGCTTGTAGATATGCTTTCTGATAAACTTGTAGACCTATTTTCTGAGGGCTTCACTGCTTGTCTTCTCTTGGGCTTGTCCTTCACCTTAGCTCTGATACTATGTTAATTTTTTTCAATATTGTTCTATGATGTATCAATTACTTTAGCCCAATTTACTATTCACTAATAGTGCATCCAAATATAAGCAGTGTAAATAACCATAAACAATAACTCAATATAGAACAATGCATGCAGTGACAAAGAAGACAACAAAACAACCATAAGAGACAACAGATTGGTCCAAGACAAGGGAAAAATCCCACTGTGGCGGAAGCCCTTTCAAATCTTCTTCTTTAGTAGATCATCGTAAAAAAATATTTCAGCAGAGAGTACAATGAGCCCAATACATATATGCAATAGAAATAACCGTATCATATATATAGATATGCAGATCTACAATAACAAAAACACGAATATGATGTATCACCAATACCAAGTGATCTCAGCTGCCCAGTTCTAGATCCAGATCTAGAATGTTGTCTATGACTGCTTTGACGTGACTGTGATTGTGTGAAGGATGAATGATGCCGCTAATTCAAGCAACTAAGTATGAACCAAATCATATATGCCCAGTAAATCTCTTAACCGCGACCTTAGAATGGTCTTCCTACGGTTATATCACCCATAACCGCACCCTGAGGGTTTTGTGCCCGCGATTGAGGTTTTGATCAACTTTGAACCCTAACCGTGCCCTGAAGACTAACTACCCACAACTATACCAGCTCGACCGCAACCTTGACATGGGTTGCCCGTAGTTATGGCTAGGCTCAACCACTACCTTGTCATGGCCTACACATGGTTATGGCCCTAAACACCCAGATCGGATGTGAGACCCTGCCTGTGATCCCAATCCCTTTGCGCAAGCTCCTTTCGACGTACATGTGCGAGCCAAAACAAAAAATACGAACCAAAGACCAAAATAACGTGAAGAGGATCTCATGAGTGAATGTGTGCAAATGAACTTGGGGTAGCTTATATTTATAACTTTGTGAGGGACCGCTTGGGGCTTTGACCGAATCCACATGCGGTTAGACCGACCCATAAAAATAATAAAATAATTCATAAATTAACTTCTGCTTAACCGATTGGGGCGATCTATAGGTCGATTTTTTTCCTCTTGAAAATATTGAAAAGAGGAATCTAATTAAATTATAATCTTAATCATTTGAGCTGTCGAATGTGGAATTTAGCTCTAGTTGCTAAAAATTAACATGGAGCCATGGCGCTACTTGAATCTTGTTGATCGCAACAAATTTTTGGGGACGACTCTCCCCCAACCTTAGACAAACTAAAACCAATATTTCTTACAGTTGCCACCCCCGATCCCTCAATCAACTTATTACTACAAGTTCCCTTTGTCTCACATCATTCCCTTCCTCAAAGAATAAGAAAATGAATTAATTCCTTTCATCTTCGTTTTCGGCATTTAAGTAGAACAAACCATTCCAAAAATGGTAAGGGAATTGGAAAGGGATCCACATGTATAAAATCCATGTGTCATCATGCCAACTTTTATTTCTTTTTATTTTATTTATTTATTATTATCTTTTTCTTTGTTATTTATTATGTTATTTCTTATTATCTTTTTTAAGTTGTTAGTTTATTTATTTATTATTATTTTTTCTTCATTATTTGCTAATATATTTATTTATATATTATTATTTATAACGTTATTATGATGGGGCATTGCATGCTTCCCCTCTTTAAGGAACTTCATCCAAAAGTTAATACATTCATTATTATTTTATTTATATATTACCCCATGTTTTCCCAACACCCTCTGTTGAACTAGTATATCAACAAGCATCGAAAGTTACATCAAAACAAGAAGGAAATCTTGAGGAATACCAAGCCCCTTTCCTAACTTTCTAAAGCGAGCATATAGCCTCATTGGTCTCTACCATAGCCCCAAGTATATCGCCAAATCTTAGACCTCATTTTCCCCAAGGCAGGAATCAAATCCTAATACTCATTTACTCCAAGCATCTCGTAAGGCCAACCCCTCTCCCTCCACAACTCACTAAGTTGCACAACCCCATGCATCGAATTCCTCACACTCCCTGGACTTCAACATCCCAATCCAATGTCAGTCACTCAACCTTCTCAAGATGGTCCCATAGCCCCTCAAGATCTATCCATCAAGTGTTACACAAGACAAAAGAACCATTGACACATGCAGTGTTGATTGGATCTATACCCAGCCTATATGTTGTTACACATTCTCACTCATAGGTGTGGGCTCCCATGAGATAATCAAATAAATCAACCTTCTTGGCTCATTTATGGATTTCTTGTTTAATCACCACATCTCAACATGCAACCCATGCATTAGTTATAATTATAACACCATAGAAAATAATATATATGGCCACAATAAATAAATAATCCACATGCCAACTCTTGTAGGTCATCATGAGAACAAAACACCATTTTTATCACAACATTTTGAATGGTAAAAAATTGCATACTCATGCATGACATAAAATCGCATGCAATTCATGAATTACCATCATAAGTTATAACATCAACATATATATCACATAACAAATCGAACTACATGTCAATATAAACTCATATCATAATTCCAATAATATGAGAATCGCCTCAATGCATATCAAATCTATAGCAACAATACACCATAAACATTCTTACCATGATTCATCAGAAAAATCAATTCCATTTGATTTTATAAAAAATGAATGTCAACTATGAAATAAGGTTATTCAACATCCATCTATGATTTAGGTTATCTCAGCAATACCATTAGTGTCATGTTTTTTTGAAGATACCAATTACTTTTTCGATAATCGTTTCTTGTTCTTTCAGCTAGGAAGTTGACTATTTACACAGTAGGTATAGTTGTTTTAAGTACATAGTTAAAATTCAAATGAGCCTCATCATCTTGAGTGTTAATCTCTAGTCATGTATTCTTCCTTTCCTAAGGAAATTTAGTGAAATCCATCATTAAAATATTATTGGTTGTACAACTGTTTCTTAAATCATTAATATCAAATTTAAAATCCTTTGGTTTTACATCAAATTACACCTTTGGCTTACCAATTCCAACACCATTGTATGCAATCACATTTAAACAGTAGGTCATCATGGTTTAATTGTTTATCATGCTTAATTCACATTCATGAAGGGTTGGTTATTCTCGATACCACTTGATCTCTTTTATCCTAAATTCACCTTTCTTAAGTTGGACAATAGATTCTTATACTTCAATTTTCACTCGTTAAATACTATCTACTAGGATACACTACTACCATCATTGTCCATGGAAACTTTTAAATTTGTGGTGTTATGTGGAAACAACATCTTTTAATGTTAAGGGAACAAAACTTGATAAGTTGCTCTAAGCAAAGTTTTAGTATATATTCAATCCACTCATGCAACAATGAGTGCAAATACTTCATGTGCAACCTCTATTAGTCAATTCTCATTTCTTTTGTCAATATGTACACAATCATTCTCAAGTTAGTTGCTTAATATCTTCAACAATCCTTGCATAACTTTTCCAAATATCTCATCACCATAGATAATTTGTGACTATCTTTTGAAGGTTCTTCTTCTTCTTCTTTTTATAATTTTGTTCAATCAGAAATATCTTCCCAAAATTTAGGTTGTATTTCCTCCCAATTGGGAACCAAATGATCAAATTCCTTAAACAAAAAATGGAAAGCTCATGAATGGGTTTGACTTCTGCAACACCACAATGTATGTCGCCCCCAATGGCTACTTGGTTCATCCAAATTTTTAATCCATTTTTTAGAAAAAATATAATCACAATTCTAATTATCTTTAAATCCTAATTAGGTATGCAAATAATAATTGTTTATTAGAATTAATTTGGGTAACACACTTCGATATTATTATAATATGAAAATATTTCAATTTAATTTTTTAAAGCTTAATTTAATCTTATAACTTTGTTAGCTAAAAACATATAAAAGTACTTGAAAGATTATATACACTAATAATCATTAAAAAATATAAAATCACATACATAAAAATGGTGTTAAAAGAAACATAAATTTATCCTAAAAATAAAATTAAGAAAATAAACAACCATATGTAACTCAACTTCAAAACTCTAAATATAATTTTTTGAATATTAATAATTAATGTGTATAAAATATCAAAAAAAACTTTTCAAATCTCTCACTTATACTTAATTAACCAACTTATAATGTTGCATAACTAAAATATAAATTTTGTATGCACAACTGTTAGGGCACAAAATTTATTTTAATCATTTCATTCAACGATTTCCCAAAAGCACGATTTTCATATTTTCTCTTAGCTAAGACATAATTCCACGAACAATTCATCTCTAAGGTGATTCTAGTTTTCGTGTATCTCAACAAGAGATGAAACAAGTCTTAAATCCAAGGAAAAGATGAAGCCGCCCACTTAAAAATATTTGGAAAGCATGACTTTGATGATACTCCATTACGTGCAATGCTATTACATTATATTCTTCATAAGTGTTTAGGAGAGAAAATGACCCAAACATAAATATAAAAATTAAACAAACCTTATCTTAATAAATAAAAATAAACCAACAATTAACTCAAAAAAAAATTATATTGCCAAAATACTCTAGGGCCTAAATCGAAATGGACTAGTATAACCTCTCAACAGAGATCTTATGGAAGGTGATTGAAACTACCAAAGAATCTCGTTATCATAATTGATATTCTAGGATATAATCACCATGCCACGAACAAAATCTTTTGGCTAAAGATAAGATGGGAGATCCCAAGGTATGAAAAATTTCAATTCAACACAACATTACATATGGGTTATGGAAGAGATGGGAGATCCCAATGTATGAAAAATTTCAATTCAACATAACATTATATGTGGGTTATGGAAGAATAAATTTAGTATTTGCTATGATCATTACAGAACTTTAACTTTGGCTAACAACAATGTATTATCATATTCCAACACTCTACGACAAGATGACTCTGACGAAAGAATAATGAGGTCCATCCAGTAGAGTTTTGATCAATTGTACTTTAATAATGTTGTTCCTAAATATTATCTAGCTTACACATCTAGTCAACTCACACTCCACACTTATACCAAAAAAAAAATATCTACAACTTCCAGGGTTTAGAACATTAATAATAGACATCCTAAATTATCCTCTGATATGTATAATCACTCCATATATGTGAACATCATTACATTGGGTCATTTGCAACCTTAGATAATTAGATTAAATGATCGTCATGAACTTACAAGTATTCCATTGCATAAATATTGATTGAAAATCACACATTATTTTATATTGCTTTAAAAGCACAAGTAATACACTAGACTATAATTTGCATTTGAGTCAAATCCATGTCATACAATTGCAAATTGCTCAAAATCATACCATAAATCAACATTCAACCATGGATCAACAAATAAACAAATTCGCCAAAAATAAACCAACACACCAAAAAATCGATCAAAACCACAAATTGTAAACAAATTGGAGCAAAGCATTATGCAAATTCGTTAATAAAGCTCAAATAATGCTACAAGGTCTGCAACTCCAACCCAAGTAATGTTGAAATTGCTACCTCAATAATAGAAACAAATTATTTGTTATAGTTGATGACATACTCAAAATAACTAATCTGACATTGGTTGAACATAACTAAGTAGACCAAATACACATACAAAGTTTATTTTGTCCAAAATATATTATAAACAACACTTTTTCAAAGAAGTTAGATGATACAATACAAATCAAATTATTTGATTAAAATAAAATTTTAAAAAAAATAATAATAGTTAACGTGAAAGCCCTATAGGTTCTAAGAGTTTGAACCAAGGGGTTTTTTCCCTCATATAAACATGAAGGAAATCAAAATGGTTGGGGCCACGACCTCCTCCCACGAAGAAAATGTCCTTGTATGAGCCGTTTACTATATTGTCTTATTTTTTTGTTTAGTTTTCCCATGGTGTTGCCTAATAAAGCCCAAGTGCATTACTTAATTAACCAACTTTGTGTGGGGGTAAGAAAATGTCCTTGTATGAGCCGTTTACTATATTGTCTTATTTTTTTGTTTAGTTTTCCCATGGTGTTGCCTAATAAAGCCCAAGTGCATTACTTAATTAACCAACTTTGTGTGGGGGTTGATTTTAATTTCAATTCTTCTGAGATTTCCTTAAAAGTCACATTTCCTCACAAATCTAAGTTTGATATCTCCCAATTTTTTGTATAAAAATATCTAGTCTGATATTTCTCAATTTCTCAATTTCTTGTATAAAAATATATATTTTCATATAATATTTTATCCTGAGAGAATTTATTTCTCAATCTGATTTAAATATTTAAGACTAGGTTAAAAATATTAATGGTAGTTTTCATAATAGATCTAGAATAACAATATTAAATCTAAAAATTTAACAATGTTATCTAAACTAGTCTAAAACAATAACTCCAAATCCCTTCAATTTAACATTAGATCTTGTAGTAATAAAAATGTTTAATTCCAAAAGTTACTTATACTTTAAACTTGACTCCGATACCATATGTAACAACACGAAATTAGAATATACAATCTAATTACACCAAGCAGTGCTATTAATAATTGACACAAATTATTTAACTGATTAGCATAGAATTTTCAAAAATCACAAGTAGCAAATACTTACACATAGACCAAAGTTGTGTCTTACTTCCTATTATGGAGTCGTGGCACTACTTGAATCCCATGATGAACCCTTAGCTAAACTGAGAGGGGGAGGGGGTGAATCAGTTTAGTACATTTATGGATATTTAAAACTTTTATTTAAACTTATTTACACCTCCATTTCATAAGCAACTTAATATATAATGAATCAACAAACTTAATATGTGAGCATCAAGTGATAAGCAGATTAAATACAATATATCAACACATAATCATCATGCACATAGACACCAGATATAAGTGGAAACCCATAAGGGAGAAAACCACATCTTATTATTGTTGTAATGCAAGGGCAAGCTCCACCTCCCTCTCACAACTAATTTTCTATAGGCTCCAACCTACAGGAGGCTACTACCTCAATTTCTACAAGCTACAACTTGCACGGAAGCTCCAACTCCCATCTATTTTCTGCAGGCTAAAACCCACAGGAGGCTCCTAACTCAACCAACTACAACTGGAAATCTATCAAGCTACAACTTGATATGGAAGCAACAACTCCCTCACACTACAATAAAATCATATGCTGATTTACCTAGATATCAGCTCTGTTTTACTCCTCCTTTACTATTTCCCTTTCAGCCTTCATATCTGCTTCATATCAGGTCTGGATGTGCACAACATCTCTATTTGCTCACACTCATTCTTCCACTCTCTAACCTCTTTATGCACATTACAATAACATCATTTATAGAGATAACTTCATGGATGTTTACACTCTATATGGTAATATGCAGTGAACAGGCATGACTCTTTGCCTTCCACCCACTCGTTTCCTCACTTAGCATATTCAGAATGTTACAACAATATATACATTTATTTCAGTATCAAATGGAGTTTTGCTTTTCCTAGGAAACTTACCTTTGCATCACAAACAATATAAAATAATAAATGAATTTACATTTACAGCTACAACAATATTTCAATTCAGCCCTTTCAGTTTCTTGCTTTTCTGTTCATGTTGTCTTCTCTGCCTGATGTCCCTTTGTCTTCTCTGCCTATTGTTATATCTTCAACTGTGCAACATACCGTCTTTTCTGTCTTGGTTTTATGTTTCAAAACAGTGCAGCATAACCATCTTTACATGACTCGAACCACTCTGCCTATTATATAGTAATTGCAACGTTCAACCTTCTCTACCTGAAGTTTTTTTGCTCTGCACACTGTGTCGGGTCTCTCACCCGAGTCTACCTATCTACGTTTAGGCTTTCTTCTAATAAAAGATGTATCTACATAACCTGGACCTGACTTGGTTTTAGAATTTACTTCTGAACTGCATCGCGTCCGCTTCACAAATCACATTTCGAAATTTCCTTTGTTCTCTATTATATATCGCTCTTCCACTCTTCCTATGTGTTTTCTTAAAGAAAAACACATAGCCCCGAACTTCAAATACATTAGATTTTAACTTCGAACTGTATCATGTTTGGTCTCATATCGTATTTCGGTGTATCAAACGTTTTACGTTATAATCCTCCTTTTCTTCCTCTGATGCAATTTAACATAGGAAATGTTTTACATCCAGATTTTAAATCCTTTGGAGTTCGCCTTTGAAACTACATCGCATCCGGGCTCTTTATCGCACTTTGCAAGTTTAAGAATTTTGCAATATTTGCGATTTCAGATTTCGCAACTTGCGGTGAAAACCTTATCGCACGTCGCACCTTTTAACATTTACCATAACGGTTCTCCTTATCTTATGCGATATGCTTCACATCGCAACTTAAATAACTTACGAAGTCTTAACATAAACATAAGAATCGTCGATTGTGATGCATGCCAATCGTATTCTGGCTAATGCGACGTAATCTGGTGCGTCCATTCTCTCGCTGTCATTTCTGCGACTTAATCATGACCGTCCATTTTTGCTTCACTCCGGTTTTCTGATTTGACTCGTGCGTTCACGATTTTCTACATCTGCCGACTTGACCCGTTGAACTGCACGTGCCCTCGTGCACTGTTTTGAACGCAAAACAAGTCCGACTCCTGAGATTTTTTGAATAGCACGACTTGACCCACTCGTTCAC
The DNA here is from genome assembly GCA_034641835.2 of Pinus albicaulis. Classification (NCBI taxonomy): domain Eukaryota; kingdom Viridiplantae; phylum Streptophyta; class Pinopsida; order Pinales; family Pinaceae; genus Pinus; species Pinus albicaulis. The sequence continues at coordinate 488,897,280 of CM076573.1, forward strand.
GACTCTGCCCACGTTCACAACTTGAACCACCTTGCTACCTTTGTTGCCTTAATTGCCTTTGCTCCTTTGCTGCCTTTGCTCCTTGATAAATATTCTAATGATGCTCCTTGTCTTTTACTGCTCCTCTCTACCCCTTTGCCTCTAATTTTTCTCCTCTGTCTTTCATTTACTCTTTGTTGCTCCTCTGCCTCTCTTTTATGCTTCTCCACTTAACTTTTTCCTTCTTTGCCTTATTGCTCCTTTATACTCCAACTGATCCTGATCTACTCCTTTTTTCTCAATGATAATTTTGGTACTGCTCCTTTGTGCTCCTTTGCCATCAATATCAATATTTCCAACAATATCCCCCTTTGGCATTGATGGAAAAGCTTCCTCCAACACTTTCATTCTAAGAAGAGTCTATCTTCCTCTGCTTTCTTTTCCTCCCCTTTTGACATCAATGGAAAGGGGTTACACCATGATGTATGCTATAACACACCGATACTGGGGACCTATACCATATCATTGCTCCAAAAATAACACTTGGTATTCTACTGATAGGAAGACTGCTCCAAATACCAATTGATGAATATTTGTAATGATATATTGATAATAGAATTTTTCTTATTCATTATTCTTAAAAGAATTTTGTTACATTATTAACACTTGCTGAGAGACACACAATGTAATAATCCTCTATAGATCTTTACCAGCTCCATAGCTCGAGCTCTTCTTGACACCTTTTATGGGCTACTCTCCCCTTGAGAAGTTGCTTCTTGTCTAACCCTGGATGGATGTTTGTTCTTGATATTGCAGCCTCTGCTGGAGCATTTTTTTATTTTTTATTTATTTTTATTTTATCATATCATGGAGTCTCATTTGCATAAACTATCCCCAGTTTGTCTCTTAGATACTTGAATGGTTCTCTAGCAAGAGGTTTTGTAAATATGCATGTTGTATGTTCTTTTGTTGGGACATATTCCCTCTTTACTACTTCCTCTGTGACTTGTTCTCTGAGGAAGTGGTACTTTATTGGGATGTGCTTGGTTTTTGAATGAAGCACATGATTTTTTGATATGCTTATTGCACTTGTATTATCACATTTTATAGAAATAGGTTCAGTGATGCTTACCTTCATGTCTTGAAGATTTTGTTTCATCCACATCACTTGTGTGCAATAAGCTGCTGTTGCAATGTATTCTGCTTCTATTGTAGATAGAGAGACAAATGTTTGCTTCTTGCTTAACCATGCCACCAGACTTTCTCCCAAATAGAATGCACCTCCAATTGTGCTTTTCCTGTCATCCACACAGCTAGCCCAATCTGCATCTATATATGTTGTCAATGTGAAATCGTTGTCTTTCAAATACCATAGGCCATAACGTGTAGTTCCTTGCAAGTATCTAAATATCCTCTTGATTGCTAACAAGTGATTTTTTTGTTTTTGTTTTGCTTGGTATCTTGCCACAAGTCCTACTTCAAACATATTTTCTGGTCTAGAGGTTGTTAGGTATAGCAGAATTCCTATCATAGATTTGTAAAGTTTTTGATCTACATCTGCAGATCCATCATCAGCACATAACTTGCATCTAGTGATCATGGGAGTTGAGACAGGTTTGCAGTCTTCCATTTGGAATCTTTTTAACATCTCTCTCAAGTGTTTTTCTTGTGAAATGAATATGCCTTTGTTCTTCTATATAATTTGAAGTCCTAGGTAGAAGGTAAGCTCTCCAATCATAAACATCTGAAATTCTGATTTCATCTCTTCTGAAAATCCTTTTACTAGCTCCTCCTTGTTGCTACCAAACATGATGTGATATACATATACTACAGATTGTTGTCTACTCCTCCCTTCTTGAATCCTTGTTTATGAAAGTATTTTTCCAACCTAGAATACCATGCACGTGGTGCTTGTTTGAGACCATATATGGCTTTCTTTAATTAGCAAACATAGTTGTGCTTATCTGCTAAGGAAAAACCTTCAAGTTGTTCCATGTAGACTTCTTCCTCTAGATCTCCATTTAAGAATGCAAACTTCACATCCATTTGATATATCTTGAAATCATGATAGCATGCACAAGCCAGAAACATTCTAATTGCTTCCATTCTTGCTATAGGGGAAAAAGTTTCATCATAGTCAAGTCCTTTGATTTGACAGTATCCCTTACATACAAGTCTGGATTTATTTCTGATTACCTGACCCTGTTCACTCATCTTATTCTTGAATATCAACTTTGTACCAATGAAATTTTTCCCAATAGATCTTGGTGTTAACTCCTAGGTTTTGTTCTCCTCAATCTGATCTAATTATTCGTTCATAGCATTTATCCAATTTTTGTCTTTGCTGGCTTCATCGAAATTCTTTGGTTCTATTTGTGACAGCATGTCTAGATACACTTCCTTGGTCTGTTCAACTAGTTGGCTTCTAGTTTGGACTCCTGTACTCTTGTCTCCAATTATTTGATCTTCTGGATGGTTCTTTTGAGTGTGTCTCGAGGGTCCTTTTGATTTTATTTCTGTATCTTTGTCTTATTTTGTTCTTTATTTTCTTGACTCTCATCTTCATGATCATATGGAGGATTGACATAGTTTGTACTTCTGGTTCTGCCTGGTAGTTTTTCATCGAATCTCACATCAATGCTTTCCACAATTTTATGCAGTCTTTTATTGTAGCATCTGTAACCTTTACTTTTTGATGCATATCCCAAAAATATTCCTTCATCAGCTCTTGCATCATAATTCCCCAATTTTTCATCATTATTCTTTATGAAACATTTGCTGCCAAAGACTCTAAAGTGCTTAATTGAAGTCGGTTTCCCATACCACAATTCATATGGAGTCTTGTCACAATTTGGTATGAGATGAGGTTTGTTGAGAATATGAACAATTGTTTGTACTGCTTCTACCTAGTAGGTTTGGGGAATGTTTCTTTCTTGCATCATGGCTCTGGAAATCTGTTGTATAGACCATTTTTGCCTCTCTGCCACTCCATTCTTTTGAGGTGTACTTGCAACTGTAAACTATTGCTTTATCCCACATTCATTGCACAGGTCTTCAAACTCATCACCTCTGAATTCGCCTCCTTTGTCTAATCTGATGCATTTTAGTTTACATCCAGTTTGATTTTCTACTAGTGCCTTGAATATCTTAAATTTCTCAGATGTTTCAGATTTGTATATGAGAGATGCCACCCACGTTAATCTAGAAAATCCATCGATTATCAGCATGAAATGCGATTCTCCACCCGGTGCATTAGTTCTTGAAGGACCGCACAGGTCCATGTGTACAAGCTGAAGAGGCTTACTTGTAGAGATTTTGTCTTTAGATTTGAATGATGTGCACGTTTTTTCGTCTAGTTGGCAGGTCTTACATATGGTATTTGATGGCTTCTTCATTGCAGGAAAATCTCTGACAACTTTCTTTTTTCTCAGTTTCATGATATGGTCAAAATGTAGATATCCCAATCTTCTATGCCATAGCCAATATTCGTCAAATTTTTTGATGTGGCATGCTTCATTCTCTTCTTCCACTATATAAACATTACTCTCTGTTTGAACACCTTTGACCAAGACCATCTTTCCTATGGTGATTGACCTTACTTCACAATCTTGGGCTCCGAAAAGGATCTCACAACGTTTATCACACATTTGAGTAACACTTAGCAGATTTGCTTTTAGACCGTCTACAAACAGTACATCCTAAGCCTCTCCTCTTCCATTATTCAGGCTAACTGTGCCTTTTCCCTTGATTTTTCCTGTTCTATCATTACCGAATGTTACATTCCCGGATTTCTTTTCATCAAAAGTCACAAACTTGCTTCGGTCTCCAATTATATGTTTTGAGCACCCACTGTCCACATACCATTGATTGTTCTGATCTTAAGAAATTAGAACTAGATCACATTTATTTAGCTTCCTTTTCCATTGCATGCAAATGCTTGTTCGATAAATTTCCTGAGGAGATGGATCACAGTCTTTGAGAGGACATTCGTAAGAATTTTTCCCATTTTTATGGCAACTAAAACATTTGATTGTATTTCGGAATAGATTATGTACACGAGTGAATCCACCATTGTTCTTAATTCCCTTTGAGTTTCCATACTCTAGTCTTCTTATATATGCTCTGCACTCCATGGATTTATGACCGAACCTTTTACAACAAAAACAATACCCATGGAAGTAGTATCTGTCTCTGGCAGAGAAATTTGTTTGGGGATATAGCCATATGGTCATATGAAAATTCTATCTTTTGAAGCCATTTTATCTATGTTGGAATTTTGCTTGGCTGTTTACTCCTCTTGTTTCCAGAGCTTTCCTTGTGGTGGGTTTTTGCTGGAGTTCATGAGTATTTGAAGTTTTTCCCACATTTTTGTTCTCATATTGATGGGAGTTAACATTTTCTTTTAGGACAGCTTTCACAAATGTAATAGCTTTCTTACCCTTTGTGTTCGACTTGCTAGATTCTCCTTCATATCCTATCCCAGTCTTTACAAGAGGAGATCTTTGTGCATTTAATATCCGATCCAAATTTTTAGCACCTTTTAAGTGATGGATGTTAATTGTTAAATCAGTTTGAGACTTTTCGAATTTCTTCCTCAGACTCACCACCTCTTCTTCCAATCTTCCACATTCTCAACTTTTCTCTCTTATTTGCTTCAGCATAATGTCTTCTACTTTCCTTGATTCTTCTAGTTCAATTTTCAACTTGATAAAATCTTCAGAGTTTGGTTCTTCCTTTACATGTTTCAGAAGGATTGCCTTCTGTTTTCTAGTCTTGAGCTTGAGTCTATCTATTTCCTTTAGGGCACTCACCAACTCCCCCTCAAGATCTACCTCTCCTTCTTCTTCGAATTCCAGGAGATCTTTCTCAAGCTCTTCCTTGGCCATCAAAATGAATTTTGATGTCCCTTCTTCATTGGGGGATTCATCTAAGCTCTCAGATGCACTGCTGTCTTGTTGAGCATAGAATGTTCTTCTATTAAATCTATTCCCTTTCTGCCTATTGCTAAAATTGCTTTTGTCTTTCCCTTTTTAACTGATTCTCTATTTTATTATAAGGACATTTTGAAGCATAGTGCCCCACTCTTCCACAATTAAAGAAATTAAATGGAAGTTTACCTTTGTACTTACCTGTGCCTTTATCCAATCTTCTGAAAAATTTGGCTTCTTCTTCATCAAAGCATGAGCATGTACCTTCCTTTTCTTCTATGCAATTGTCTACCTTAAATGAAGCCTCCCTCGTGTGAGACTTCCCTTTAGGAAGTCTCATCTCATATGCTATTAGGTTCCCAAGTAATTGGTTTCTAGTTAAGGTTTCATAGTTTTTTGTTTCTTCTATGGCAGAAAACTTAGGATTAAACCTGGATGGTAGAGATCTCAATATTTTCTGAACTACAAAAATTTCTTTAATTTCTTCTCCTAGGCCTATCATGATATTCACAACTTCTGCAACTCTTAAGAAGAATGGAGATGTATCTTCATCTTCATTAATTTTTAAGTTTTCAAACTGAGTTCTATGTGCTTGAAGTTTTGCCATCTTCACCTTTGTATCTCCCTCATGGATATTTTCTAATGTATCCTATATTTCTTTGGCAATCTTACTGTGCATTACTTTGATAAATTCTGACTCACTTAGACCACTCAAGAGTGCATTCATTTCTTTTTCATTAGCTATTAAATTTTGTTTGGATTCTTTCTCAGTGCCAGTTTCCTTTGGTACATAATTTTCTTCCACAACAACCCATACTTCTATTCCTAGAGACATTAAGTATGTCCTCATTCTTATTTTCCAGAAAGCATAGTTTGTGCTAATAAACATGGGAGCTTTATTTGTAGAGCTTCTTTCTAGGCTAGTCATTTTGGGGACTAAGGACCTGCTTCTAGTGGTTAAACTATTTCAGAAGGACCTACTCTGATACCAATTTATGAACCTTTAGCTCAACTGAGAGGGGGGAGGGGGGGGGTGAATCCGTTTAGTACATTTATGGATATTTAAAACTCTTATTTAAACTTATCTACACCTCCATTTCATAAGAAACTTAATATATAATGAATCAACAAACTTAATATGTGAGCAGCAAGTGATAAGCAAATTAAATACAATACATCCACACATAATCATCATGCTAATAAACACCAGATATAAGTGGAAACCCATAAGGGAGAAAACCACATCTTATTATTTTTGTGATGCAAAGGCAAGCTCCAACTCCCTCTCACAATTTATTTTATGTAGGCTCAAGCCTACATAAGTGGAAAGCTACAACTTGCACAAAAGCTCCAACTCCCATCTATTTTCTGAAGGCTACAACCCAGAGGAGGCTCCTACCTCAACCAGCTACAATTGGACATCTATCAAGCTACAGCTTGATATGGAAGCACAAACTCTCTCACACTACAATAAAATCATATGTTTATTTACCTAGATATCAACTTTGTTTTACTCCTTCTTTACTGCTTCCCTTTCAGCCTTCATATTTGCTTCATATCAGCTCTGGATGTGCACATCATCTCTATCTGCTCACACTCATTCTTCCACTCTCTAACCTCTTTATGCACATTACAATAACATCATTTATAGAGATAACTTCATGGTTGTTTGCATTCTATATGGGAATATGAAGTGAACAGGCATGTCTCTTTGCCTTCCACCCACTCATTTCCTCACTCAACATATTCAGAATGTTACAACAATATATACATTTATTTTAGTATCAAATGGATTTTTTCTTTTCCTAGGAGACTTTCCTTTGCATCAAAAACAATATAAAATAATAAATGAATTTACATTTACAATTACAACAATATTTCAATTCAGCCCTTTCAGTTTCTTGCTTTTCTGTTCATTTTGTTTTCTCTGCCTGTTGCCACTTTGTCTTCTCTGCCTGCTGTTATATTTTATACTATGCAACATTTCGTCTTTTATGTCTTGTTGTTATATTTCAAAACAATGCAGCATAACCGTCTTTGCCCGACTCGTCCCACTCTACCTATTATATAGTAACCGCAACGTTCAACCTTCTCTAACCGGAGTTTTGCTACTCTGCATGCTGTGTCGGGTCTCTCACCCAAGTCTACCTGCCTGCGTTCAGGTTTTCTTCTAATAACAGACGTATCCACATAACCTGGACCTAACTTGGCTTTAGAATTTACTTCTGAACTGCATCGCGTCCGCTTCACAAATCACATTTCGGCATTTCCTTTATTCTCTGTTATATATCGCTCTCCCACTCTTCCTACACATTTTCTTAAAGAAAAACACATAGCCCCGGACTTGAAATACATTAGATTTTAACTTTGAACTGTATTGCGTCCGGTCTCATATCACATTTCATATCACATTTCGGCGTATCAAAGGTTTTACGTTATAATCCTCCTTTTCTTCCTCCGATAGGATTTAACACAAGAAATGATTTACATCTGGATTTGAAATCCTTTGGAGTTCGTCTTTGAAACTACATCACATCAAGGCTCTTTATCGCACTTCGCAAGTTTAAGACTTTCGCAATATTTTTGATTTCGCAATTTCACAACCAGCAGCAAAAACCTTATCGCACGTCACACATTTTAACATTTACAATAACGGTTCTCCTTATCTTATGCGATATGTGATATGCTTCGCATCGCAACTTAAATAACTTACGAAGTTTTAACATATAAACATAAGAATCGCCGATTGCGATGCGCGCCAATCGTCTTCTGGCTAATGCGACGTAATCTGTTGCGTCCATTCTCTCGTTGTCATTTCTGCAACTTGATCACAACCTTCCATTTTTGCTTCACTCTGGTTTGCCAATTTGACCCATTTATTCACGATTTTCTCCATCTGTCGACTTGACCCGTTGAACTACACATGCCCTCGTGCACTATTCTGAATGCAAAACAAGTCCGACTCTTGAGCTTTTCTGAATAGCATGACTCAACCCGCTCGTTCACTACTCTGCCAATTTTCATGACTTGACCCACCTTGTTGCCTTTACTGCCTTAACTTCCTTTGCTCTTTTGCTATGTTTGCTCATTTTCTGCCTTTGCTCCTTTATAAAGATTCTAATGCTGCTCCTTGTATTTTACTGCTCCTCTCTACCCCTTTTCCTCTAATGCTGCTCCTCTGTCTTTATTTTACTCTTTGTTGCTCCTCTGCCTCTCTTTTATGCTTCTCCACTTAAATTTTTCCTTCTTTGCCTTATTGCTCCTTTATACTCCAGCTGATCCTGATTAGCTCCTTTGTTCTCAATGATAATTCTGGTCTTGCTCCTCTATGCTCCTTTGCAATCAATGACAATATTTCCAACATCCCATTGACCACAACAAAGTGTTGGGGATGAATATTCACCCAACCTTAGACGAGCTGCAACGAATATTTCTTACCATGGTCACCCTCAAACCCTCAATCAACTTACTACTTCTAGTGCCATTTGTCTCATAGTATTCCCTTTCTCAAAGAACAAGTGAATGGATGAATGTCTCTCATCTCCCTTTTCGCCATTTAAATAGACAAACCATTCCAAAAATGGTAAGGGAATTGGAAAGGGAACCACATGTACACAATCCATGTGTCAGCATGCCAACTTTTATTTCTTTTTATTTTATGTATTTATTGTTATATTTTTCTTCATTATTTGTTATTATCTTTTCTTCATTATTTGTTGTTTTATTTATTATTATCATTTCTTAGTTATTTTTTATTTTATTTATTCATATAGTATTATCATTTCATTTATTGTTATTATTATTATTACAAGACATTACAATTTGGCTAGCTTTAGTGATTACAACTTTTGGCCTTGTGCTTTGGCTTCTGCTGCATAATCGATGATATCAAGCATGTTGATTATTGCATCAAAGAGGGTGGAATTCCTATGGATTGCAAAGTTTGTTAAAATTATAAGACAATCGGGGTTTTATATCTACAAAGAATGGTATGTAATTTGACTTTGAGTTGGTAAATCTCTAGGCTTAATTGCATTATATTTTTTTTCGATGGTGCAAGCCACATGTACTAAACTATTTTTTTCAATGTCTAAACATAGAGAGTTGAATCACAGACAAATCCAGGTAAAAATTATTACGTAACCTTGCAATAATATTGGGATGATTTGTATCTCAAAGCAAGTGTTGTAGATCCAAATCAAGAAACTGAAAATTATGTTATATATATATATATAATTGTGAATTGTATGAAACCAAATAGATAACTAATATGAATTGTATGGATATTAAGATTACATGGAAGAATCTCATTAGCTATATATATATATATATATATATATATATATATATATATATATATATATATATATATATATATATATATATAATTGTGAATTGTATGAAACCAAATAGATAACTAATATGAATTGTAGGGATATTAATATTACACGGAAGAATCTCATTAGCTAGTTGGGAGGTCACGAGGTCAAATCTCCTCGTCGCCCTTGGGGTTAGGCCATGCTTGTTATGCTAGCGGGTAGATCCCTTCGGTTTGACTTGCTTGAATTTTCTCGTGCATGTAGTGACTACCCAACGTCTGTGAACCACCCTTGAAAAAAATTACACAGAAGAATTAGTGGAGAAAGGTGAAAAAATTTAGATGAGTATGCAAAAGTATGCAGTTAATATAATGAAAACCAAAGGTTAATGTAATATTTTTGAATATATATATATATATATATAGTGCTATAGTAATAAAATTTAGGTATGCTTAGTATAGTGAATTTCTTAGAGACGAGAAAAATATTAAGGCCGAAGATGTGTAGAAGTAAACTTATGTATAACTATTGACAATGATAAATTAGTCTTAATATAGAGCTATACATAACATCTCAAAAAAATAGAGAACAACAATAGAACAAATATATGTCGAAACCAAATTCAGATAACTTACATAATAACTCTCTTATAAGATAGGTCCCAGGGGAATCTCAATTGGTTAATCCGAGAAATGTGAAATTGTTGTAACTCAAAAAACCCAGGTTCAAATCTCCCTGTTGTGACTCGGGCTGCGGGGAGGAGGATATATTGTAGTCCCCCAGAGGTTGGCTAGTAGTTACGTGTCAGGCGGGCTGCTGGTTCCTTTGGGTTAAAAAAAAAAAAAAAAAAAAAAATAGAAACAAAAACTCTCTTGTAAGATACATGTAGAAAATAACAAGTACCACTATTAAAACATATAGTGGAATTGTCCAATTTAATACAATTCCATTAAGAATGCATTAAAGAGAAAGATAGAACTAAAGCTGTTTTTTTAGGATTTTGTATATAGATTTATATATAATTAAGAGCATACAATTCTAAAAAGGAGAAAGCCTGTTATTAAATATAAAGCTTCTACAAATCAAATCAAGGAATATTGTTTTTTCCTTGTCATGCAACGAAATAGAATAAGGAAAAATTAACAAAAATACATGGCGCACAATTTTTTTCTTCATATATAAAAATTCATCGTTCCTCAATGAGAAACCAGAGAGTTCAAAGGAGATTTCCAACCTAGAGAAAAGAATAAATTGAATGCTAAAATTAAAAGCCCAGAAAATTTATAGTTGACGTAAATGCTTTGGATTAAGCCATAATAACGAGTACCTAACATAGGCAGAATAGAATAATATTTTTTCACTTTTTGGTAAAAACTCATAAATTTAAAATATCTACAAACTAAAGGTTCTACCAAGAATGGAGACAGACAAATACTTTGGATGGTCGTCATGTTAACTCCCAAAAATCTCCTCTACGAAGAAAGAAGGGAGGAGCAGTTAGACAAGAAGAACATTTAAACCATATAAATTAAAATTAAAATAGTTTTATCTAGAATACATGAATAGAGAATAATGGAGGTCAAGATATCTGTTTATGATGCATAAATGGTAAAAATGGAATCTCTAGAATTATGTGGAGCGAAAACCCTAAAGAGAAAAACAAAGGAATTTTATATAGAGAACTCGGTATTAAAACCTTGCAACGCCGCAAATAAACTGTGAGATATGATAACACACAATTTGCACCCTTTTGAAGCAAAAAAAACCCTAGGGTTTGAAAGATATTGAAACCCTTTCTTATTATGTGGAACGAAAACCCTAAAGAGAAAAACAAAGGAATTTTATATAGAGAACTCAGTATTAAAACCTTGCAACGCCACCAACAAACTGTGACATAGGATAAAACACAATTTGCACCCTTCTGAAGCAAAAAACCCTAGGGTTTGAAAGATAGCGAAACCCTTCTTATTATGTGGAACGAAAACCCTAAAGAGAAAAACAAAGAAATTTTATATAGAGAACTTGGTATTAAAACCTTGCAACGCCACCAACAAACTATGAAATAGGATAACACACAATTTGCACCCTTATGAAGAAAAAAACCCTAGGGTATGAAAGATAGTGAAACCCTTTCTTGCAAACCTAGTAGGGTAAAATAAAAAGGATTTGCAATTAAACATTTCTCACAAATAAAGGAAAGCACCCTAACAACAAAGATATTGAAAAATATTTACCAAATAAGAACGTAGTGGGAGAATCGTTTCCAAATGCTTTTGAAGAACTGTGTTGAACACAATAAACCACTACCTTAAGATTTAAGGAACACCCTTGTAAACCTGCAAAGACACCATGGAAAAAATTCGACTTGTACTCGAATAAATACCATTGTAAATTCACTTAAAATTGTAGCATACAATTACTGTAGGAGCCTAATTAAGTACTCTTACCTTTGGCAAAATTGTTGACACATTGCAGATGAAAATCTCATGTACTTGACAGAATACAAATTCAACGACTTATGTGTGACAATGGAGGTAGTGTACCACAGGAGAGAAAGTAAAATCGCTTGTTGGCATTGTGCCAACAAAAATGGTAGAGAAACGTTGTTTTCAACGGTGAAACCTTAGTCGCAAAGCGACATAACCAAGAGAGGTAAATGAGAAATGAAATGGTGAAAAAAAAACTAAGCAAGGTCATTAACCGAACAATAAAACCCTAATTACTTTACCATCGTTAATGTGATAACAAACAATCTGAGTCGTTCACTAAATCATCCTAATACAACATAAGTGGCAATACCTATGAAATCCCTGCTTTTACGTAGAACCATCAAACATATCAATAACATAAATAAACGCTGAAAGAATATTAAATTATACCACATCGATTAATGTATTAACAATCAATACTAAAAACATAACCTAGTTGCCACACCATATTATAGCAATGTTGGGAGTTTACTCGAACAAAACGAGTTGTATATTGTGGCAAACCATTAAAGAATCATGATTGTTTGGTAATATGGGGAAGGTGAATACTCCCAACTAGACAACGAAGTAGCATTATATACATACCCAATACCATGATTGGACTTATGGAGATTTTAAGAGTATCATAAGAGATTATAAGAGCACGAGCACATTATGGTATGAAAGAATAATAAACCATATATAAGCATAGAAATTTTTAAAAATTTGAGTTGTTTAATGTGTAGATATTTTAAAAATTTTGAGTTGTTTAATTTATAGAATTTGAGTGTTTTAGGGTTTTCTAGAATGTTGAGTGAAGATGTATGATCTACTTGTGCAACAAGGCGTGGCGAAGGCGTTGTTGGGAAAATCCAAACAGCCTTACACCATGACAGATGATGAATGGAGTGACTTGGATGAAAGAGCACTGAGCGGCATTCGACTGTGTTTGGCGGATGATGTTTTGTTTAACATCGTGTCAGAGAAAACTGCTGCTGGTTTGTGGACAAAGCTTGAAAAGTTGTACATGACAAAATCCTTAACCAATAGGATTCTTCTGAAGCGACAGTTGTACAGCTTGCGCATGAAAGAAGGTACGACGATAACTGATCATATGAATACCTTTAATACTCTCCTGGTGCAGTTAGAAAGTATAGAAGTAAAATTTGAATCAGAAGATAAAGCTATAACTTTATTATGCTCGTTGCCCGAGTCATGGGATCATTTTGTTACTTCTATAAGTCTTAGTTCATCAGAAACCCTTGAATTTGATGATGTTGTTGGAGCTTTGTTGTCCGAAGAAACAAGGAAGAGGTCAAATTCAGAAACCTCTACATCAGAAGCAATGATGGTCAGAGGTCGTTCCAAAGAAAGACACTTCAGTAAGCACAACAACTCGCGTTCAAAATCGAAAGGGAAGAAGAGTAAAGTAAAGTGTTAGTTTTGTGGCAAATCAGGACATTTGAAGAAGGACTGTTGGAAGAGACAACAAACATCCAAAGGAGACTCTTCAATAGAGAAGAAAGAAGCAAACACGACAGATACAGGTTCGGCATCGATTTCAGGTATGAGTGATGAAGTGTTATCAGTTAGTTTGTCTAATCATGATCAACATTGGCTATTAGATTCTGGTGCGTCAAATCACATGTGCATTCATAGAGAGTGGTTTAAAACTTATAAATCAATCAATGATGGAGTTGTTTACATGGGAAATGATGTCTCATGTAATATTGTGGGAATTGGAAGCATCCAGATTAAAATGTTTGATGGGACAAATAAAATTCTAACTGATGTAAGACACGTACCTGAACTAAGAAAAAACCTCATTTCACTAGGAGTACTAGAAACTAATGGATATAAAACCTTTATTCAAGGTGGAGTAATGAAAGTTTATAAAGGAATTTTACTAGTCATGAAAGCAAATAAGGTTGGAAATATTTTTCCGTTAGAAGGAAGAACAGAGTCACATCATGCTTCTACAGTATCTGAAAACGACAGTAATTCTATTCGTTTATGGCATCAACGGTTGGGCCATATGAGCGAAAGAGGATTAAAAATTTTATCTGATCGTAAGTTACTTCCTAGTTTGAAATCTTCTAAGTTAGATTTCTGCAAACATTGTCTGTTTGGGAAACAAAGCAAGCAGAAGTTTAAAACTGGAAAACATACTAGTAAGGGAATCCTTGATTATATCCATTCTGATGTTTGGGGTCCATCTCCTACAACCTCATATGGAGGATCGTCATATTTTGTATCTTTTATTGATGATTTCTCTAGAAAAGTATGGGTCTACATGTTAAAGAAGAAGTCTGATGTGTTCACAGTTTTCAAACAGTTTAGAGCATTAGTTGAAAACATCACTGGAAGAACCATTAAATGTTTAAGAACTGACAATGGTGGTGAGTTCACTTCAAAGGAATTTGATAATTATTGCAAGGACGCTGGGATTGAAAGACATAAAACCACTGTATATACTCCTCAGCAAAACGGAGTTGCTGAACGCATGAACATGACTCTTTTAGAGAGAGCAAGAAGTATGCTTAGTAACGCCAATTTGCAGAAGGAATTGTGGACAGAAGCGGTTTCTACAGCTTGTTACTTGGTAAATCGATCACCATCAACTACGATAGGATGCAAAATTCCTCAAGAGGTATGGAAAGGTTATCCATGTGATTATTCTAAACTGAAAGTTTTTGGTTGTGATGCATATGCTCTAGTTCCGAAACATCAGCGTTCTAAATTAGATCCTAAATAAAAAAGATATATCTTTGTTGGATATGGTGATGGGACTAAGGGATACAGGTTGTGGGATCCTACTACTCACAAGATCATCATTTACAGAGATGTTAAATTTAATGAATCTTCACTTGAAAATCCAGATGTAGATGATAAATTGAAACAGGATAATGTACCTAAGCTTCAACACATTCAGTTTGAAACTAGTTCAAATACTGATGGTAGTCCAAATGAACAAGTTTCAGATTCAGATCATGAACAAGTTTCAGATGCAGATCATGAACATGTTTCAGATGCTGATCATGAAGAAGTTCCTACAGATAATAATCAGCAAATTGTGGAAGTACCAGAAACATCTTTAAGGAGGTCTACGAGAATCAGATGTCTTCCTAAAAGGTATGATGATTATGTTACTTCAGTTGCTTTAACTGCTAACGATGATGAACCTTTGTGCTATCAGGAAGCTATAGAAGGTTCAAACAGTGGTAAGTGGAAAGAGGCTATGAAGGACGAGATGAAGGCATTAGCCAAGAATGCCACATGGGATCTGGTGGAACTTCCTAAAGACAGGAAAACTGTGGGATGTAAATGGGTTTACAAATTAAAGAAGGGTGTTGATGATACAGAGGACCGGTACAAAGCGAGGCTTGTCGCAAAAGGTTTTTCTCAGAAAGCAGGCATTGACTTTCATGAGATATTTTCACCAGTTGTAAAAATTGTTTCAATTCGGATTGTGTTAGCATTAGTTGCTTTACTTGATTTAGAATTACAACAACTAGATGTTAAAACTGCTTTTTTACATGGAGATTTAGATGAGGAAATTTACATGGAACAACCGGAAGGGTTTGTTCAAAATCGCAACAAGAAATTTGTCTGCAGGCTCAAGAAATCATTGTATGGTCTGAAGCAGTCGCCTTGACAGTGGTACAAGAAATTTGATTCTTTCATGATGAGTCAAAATTATATAAGAAGTGAATATGATCATTGTGTTTACTTTAAGAAATCAAGTAATGGCATGTTCATTATCTTAGTGTTGTATGTTGACGATATGCTTTTAGCAAGCAAAAGCATAACAGAGATCAACAGGTTAAAGGCTCAGATGGCTAGGACATTTGATATGAAAGATCTAGGAGCAGCAAGACAGATTTTGGGCATGGAGATTTTCAGAGACAGGAGCAATGGTAAGCTATGGTTATCACAACAGAAGTATATTGAGAAAATACTCTTGAGGTTTGGTATGAACAATGTGAAGCCTATTTCAGTCCCTTTTGCTTCCCATTTTAAGCTTTCTTCAAGTTTATGTCCTAACACTAATGAAGAAAAGGAATATATGTCTCGAATTCCATATGCCAATGTAGTAGGTTGTTTGATGTATGTGATGGTTTGTACTCAACCAGATATTTCACATGCAGTTGGGGTTGTCAGCAGGTATATGGAAAATCCAGGAAAAGAACACTGGTCAGCAGTGAAATGGGTGCTTCGGTATCTAAGAGGCACAAGTGATTATTGTATCACTTATAACAGAAGTAGTGAATTTGTTTGCGGATATGTTGATTCCAATTTTGCAGGTGATTTGGATAAGAGAAGGTCAACTTCAGGATATGTCTTTACTCTTGCAGGTGGAGCTATTAGTTGGATGTCAAAGCTACAAAACATTGTTGCTTTATCCACTACAAAAGCAGAATACATAGCTGCTTCACATGCTTGCAAAGAAGCAGTTTGGTTGAAAGGTTTGTTTGGTGAGTTTGGTAGGTTGCAAGACAACATAAAGTTATTTTGTGATAGTCAAAGTGCAATTCATTTGGCTAAAAATCCAGCCTATCATAGTAAATCAAAGCATATACCTATAAAGTACCATTTTGTAAGACAGGTTATCACTGAAAGGGGAGTCTCTCTTGAAAAAGTGCATACAAAGGAAAACTGTGCAGACATGTTCACGAAACCAGTTTTGTTAGAGAAGCTACGATGGTGTCTGGCTTCTCTTGGCTTGCAGAAAAGATAAAAATAATAATGGAACAGGGTATCAGGCTAATTGTTGTCAAGGTGGAGATTGTTGAGATTTTCTTTTAATTAAATTTGGAGAAAATCTCATGAATGTGACAACAATAGGATTTGTTGCTAAATTGACTCCATGTAATCCTGATGTGGAGTTAATGCATCCTATATTTGTTGTGAGTGAATTTATGATTCAATTTCTACTCCCAGCTATAAAATGTAAGCCCGTAGAGGCAAGTGAGCATGATGAGGAATGTGAGGAGAGTGAAGAACAGATGAGAAACTCTGCTATTGTATTTCTCCAGTTGATGAATGAGATTGTCGATGCCCTGTTAGGTGGACGTAGTCCAGATTGGTTGGGTGAACCACGTTAAAATCTTTGTCTTTATGTTTGTTTTACAGTGTTGTGTGTTATGTGTGTTTTGTTTAACGACAAGAGAGCTCTCTAGAAGAAATATTTCACAGGAAAGAGGAAAAGTTGTCTGGACAGATCCATCTCCAACTGTGGATCTCATCTTTTAAAATTTCGTGCCAACACAATTCTGCTGATTAAAGACCATGCGTTTTGGATACCCGGCAATGGCAAGCAGATAAACCTCTGGGATGATTGTATAATGAATCAACCTCCTATGTCGGATATTGGCTCCCTCCATGCGCTGCTGTGTTCATGGATGTCTGATGCTGGTTATAATTCGTTGTGGGACATTTCGATGTGGTCTGACAGCACTTGGCAATGTTGGAATCTGTCGATCGTTCCACTTGAGTTGTCAAAAGATCACGATACCCTTCTCTCTCTGCTGAACGGGAAGGCTCCTCTTCGCGTTGGGAAGCACGATGCTTGGGGCTGGGGTTTAAAGCATGGTAGTTACATAGTTGCGCAGGGTTATAAATGTTTGCTGGAGCGCCCTTATGTCTCGCCAGATCCTGCAGTGTGGAAGGGCCTATGGAGCCATAAGTCCATACCCAAGGTCGATTTCTTCTGTTGGCTACTGTGCCATAAAGGAATTCTCACTGAGGACAGATTAATGAAGAAAGGCTTCTTCGGGCCTTCAAGATGTCGATTGTGTTGCGATAGAGAAGAGAATGCCCAACACTTGATGCTGGAATGCAAATACGCAGTAGAAATATGGCAGGATCTATTGAGCCTCTGGAAAAATGAGTTTATCCTTCCTACAACTATCTCTAACCTGTTTGCAAACTGGCTGAACTGTTATCTGGGAGCATTTCCAAAAAATGAAAGCTTTAAGGATGCTTGGCTCTCTTTGCCAAAATTCATCTGTTGGCAAATCTGGCTTGAGAGGAATATGAGAGTTTTCAGAGATAAAAGACAAAATGTGAAATTCATCATAGTCAAGATCAAATGCCAATTGAAAGAAAGTATCGGGGATCAATTGACGGATTCGAATCTAAGCCAGCAGGACTTGGACTAGGGTGCATTGATGGATCTGAAGTTTTCTGGAGTTATAAGACAAAACAAGGAAAAAAAAGAATGGCAATTCAGAGGGAATGAGAAAGAACTTTTAGAATGGCTCTCCAAGCAATCCAAACACACCTTGTTCTTTGATGGGGCAGCAAAAGGAAACCCCTGCAATGCTGGGGCAGGAGGAGTTATTAAGAACAAAGAAGGCAGAAATGTGACCAACTTTGCTTGGGGACTAGGCCAAACCACAAGTACTCAAGCTGAAGCGTTGGCCCTTCTTCAAGGCCTCAAGCAAGTCAAGGCCCTTGGAATAAAAGAGGTAAATGTAATCGGAGACTCTTAGACCATCATAAAAGTCATAATGGAGAATTCTTCTCCTGCTAATCTCAGATTTGCTAGAGTGGTGACAAGAATCAGAATTTTGGTGAAATCCTTTCAGACTGTGCACTTTTTTCATGTGTTGAGGGAGAATAATAAGGACGCTGACTCCGAAGCCAATAGAGCAATGCTTCTGGTAGTTGGCACTCTATCGAGAGATAGGGTCGAGGAATGGGACTCCATTCCGTAAACTGTTGTTCTCATGTTTCACTGCATTTTACTAAATTAGTTTGTTTGTGTCCACAAGATAGGGAAAATAATGGAGATAGATTCTCTAGTACTGTGTAAGAAACATCAGCTCCCAAATATTGGGGCCTTTGAACTGCTGGCGAAAGAGAATTCTTGGGCTTTGCCCGTATTATTGTAATCGGTTGAAAGGCATTTTTGCCATAGATATAATATAAACCTATTGGAAATGTTGTCATTGATGGCAAAGGAGGAGCTCCTGAAACAACAACAAGGCAAAGAGAGAAGCAAAGTAGCAGGGAGGCAGCAGTAAGAAAGCATAAAAGGAGCATAAAGGAGAAGACAGGCAGAGAGGTAGCAGAGAGGCAGCAGAGAAAGCATCAGACAAGGAAAAGAGGCAGCCTAGGCAGCAGATGAAACAAAAGGATTTGTTTCAGTATTATATGGATAGTATTCTATGTGAAAGAGGTGTGGTGTGCAATTATCTGTGCATTGATGATTTATTACATATGTGAGTCTATCAGGGTTTATAAATAGTTTTGAATAAACTCTGTGGCAAGGGTTTTATGGTGTTCTGCAGATAATTGAAGAAAATCCATAAACTGTTGAGACAGGGTTGACTGTGAGATCGAGAATGAATAATCAATTGTGTAAATTCTGTGTGGGCCATATATGTATCCCTTAGTCGAATACTGTGTGAGGAATGTTAGAATATTGTGAATAAGTAGACAATGAAATTTAACCGAGGCTTTGCATGTGAGGAAAGCATTGATGTAATTTAATGTCGGTTTTCATGTCTTGAACTGATGCCCTGTGTGAAATAGAAGGGTTAATATAATTTTGCATATATATTATTCGAGGAAGACCAATCACTGAATGGTCGATGTTAGAGAATGAGATGCTGGTTCCCACAATATTCAATGAAGGGAGGATTATATATTCTGTTGCATACATACAGTGAAGGAAGACCTGACTTTGAAACCACATATGGGGAGCTATTGTATTGAATCCTAAGAGATAAGCGTTCGGGGACTTACTGTAACTTTAAATCACAGTAACTGGATATAGGAATTAACCGCGAGTTGATTGGATGATTGGGTCTTTTTAAAGGACCTGTTGAAATGTCAAAATGAGGAATCGGTGAGTTACTCGATTTACAACGCATAAGGAAAACAACTAATGGTGCGGGAAGATATGAGCCGAAGGCTCGTTCAATTGTAGTGGAACCATGCAATTTGAAGGCACGAGGTAAAAGTGGATTTTCAAGGAGAACGCATAGGCGCGATTAAAATGGAGACAAAAGACCGTAAGGGAGAAGCGGAACCATGAATGATTGGGGAAAAAGGAAATGGTACCATGACTTGCAAATAGTGAAAGCGGATTTCCAACCCCGTAGGTGGGTTTCACGCTATTGAAAAGCGGTAAAAGCTGTTTTTGAGAAAAAAACGTGATTCCACAACCTGAATGACGCATGGCAAAAAGTGGTTTTCGAAAACCATTCATATCGCGCGATTTTGGAGGATTAACCCTCGTGTTGTTTGATTACGCGATATTTAGTTTTGGTTGTTGGATCACAGAAGCGGACGCGACATCTCCCCAACCGTCGGATGAGAAGGGTGCGTTAAGGACTGGGACCCAGTTCATCGCGTAGATTTTGAGGAATAACCTTCGCGCATCTTAGGAGCGCGCGATTCTTTTGTGTCAGATTTGGGGTTGAAGCGCGATAATAGATCAACCATTGGATCTATCCGAAGGTTAATACAAGATTTAATTAAAACATTAAGGCGTGGATTGACGGTGGAGACGTCGAGCTGGAGCGAGGTGGAGCGCGACAAGTTTATAGTCATCGAATGTTAAACGAGCTGTGGGCCCGAAGGTTAGTGGAGCTATCACTTTAGTTTAATGCCATGAAGGTTTCATACAATGGGTATTGATGTCGGCTTTTATTGAAACATGGTCGATATATAAGTGTGGGGCCATCATATTGAGTTATCTAAAGTCGAGACTTTATCATAATGTTTCTCAGAAATTGAATGAAGGACATAACACATGTTAATATATTACGGTTGATGTGAAATAACAAAGCTGGGAACATATATTTGTTAATATGCTGAAGACCATTGTGTAATGGGGAATTTCAATGGTTTTATAACCATGGTTTAATTCATCGCATCGACAGATACAAAGAGCTCGAAATTGTGGGCCTAAATACATTGAGTTTTATTACACAGTTGAGATATTCATTGATGCATTCATAAATCAGGGTTCAATATGGCTTATTGACCACTGGAGTCAAATTATAAAACCAGAATTATACGCCGAATATTATATATATGGTTTGAAATTGAAGTGCAGTGGGCCAGTATGATATTTGGGCGTAATATTGAGTCTTGACGCATATTAACATATGTGGAGAAGCAAGAGTTTTTATTTTGGTTTGTTATATATATAGACCAACATATAATATGAAGAGTTGTGATATGCGTTGAACGAGGATGTGGGCCCCACTTTGTATATATTGAATTCTGGGTTTTAAAAATAAGGTTTATGAAGCATGAATGGTAAGATGTGGACCCCGAGGGCACTTATATATATCAGTTGAAGATTTAACTCCAAGCTCAAAGGTCTAGTGCCGTAGTTATTTGAATAAGAAAGCATATAAAAAACTTTAATATATGCTGGTGTTTGGTCTTTAATAAAAGTCTGAGTTTGTGTGAAATGCTATGACCAAACATGCATTAAAATTGTGGGCCAGATATATCACCACGTTGGATGAAATAAGTAAATGGAAATAATGGTGGGCCAGACTTATGTTGATGATTAAGTCAGAAAATATTGATTGGCTGCTTCCATAAAATGAACTCTTGATACAAGATTTTACCATAGTGATGAAAAGCTTCAGCAGAAATTTAAATTACCAGACTCGAAGAAAAAGCAGGGGTACATGCTTGTAAAGCAGTTATATTTGCAGCAGATACATAATTGCAGTAAACAACAGAGGTGTAGAAATTAGCTGAATAAATCACTTATTCAATGGAGATTAACCCGATTACACATCAATTTTCGAATTGCATGCATAACACATAATCTCATCTACAATTAATTGTCACATGCGGAAATAATAGAAGCAATCTCACATCAAATCAATCACACATTAACTCGGTATGTATGGGGAAAGCCTATAGCTGAAAACCCCGCAGCTATTGTGTATATTATAATGGAGAAATCATGTAACAAAACAAGTACAATACTCCTCACAAGTACTCAGTACTTTCTCATAAAGTCACACACAATCTAGCTTAGTTTTGAACAGGTTACTGATTCAAAACTCCCCGCCAATTGCCTTGCCTCTATTGCGCAATCATGGCTTGTATATGAAGAGATCTAAGGCTCGAATCCCCTTGGCTTGACTGCGCAATTTTCATGGACAATTCCTCCAAGTGTAATGCAAATCCCATGCAAAACTGATCCTCCAACTGATAGCTTTACTCACCCTTTCATCTACCTCTTCCACTGGTCTCCACTGAACTGATCATGCACTGTAGTGAGCTGAAGTGTTCTTGAGTTGACTAATGAGTTAATATTTAGTGAATTAAATATTATTTAATTCACTCCACTCATATCTAGTTGATTAGCTAGTTAACTAATCCCAACTAGTTCAACTAAAGCAAACAGAACACAACTCCACTATCTGTCCCGTTAACTCCTCCAAAACTTCTGCCACTGAAGTCTAACTGAAGCCAACCATGCAAGATGCCATCAAACCCTAGGAACCACGTGATTCCTTGTGTCAGTTGCATGAGCCACCTCCATGATTCAAACTGAAGTGCGCCAAGAGAGTAAACTGCTGTTTATAGTCAAAATATTATTAAGGGTAAATAATATTTGACTTCCATATTTTTAGGAGATCAGTCTAAAAATAGCCTGGGTCCTAAAAATTAAGGTCTCATCTATTTTTACCGACATGTCGCATACTTCAAGAATCTCCAAGTAGAATTCCCAAATTATGCTCCGTATGTCTAAAAATAGACATAGTCTAAAAATAGACTTTGCGCCAGAATTTGCCTGCGGGCCCACTTAGTGAAGGCGACTTCATTTCACTAAGCTCCATCATCTTGCTGCATTCTCAACACTCCCACTCAGCAAGATATGGATTATCTGCAATCCCTATCCTGCCTCTGTGGAATTCGAACTTGCTCCTGGTGAGCGCCTTCGTCAGGATGTCGGCATCCTAATCCTCCGTGGGAACATATGAAAGCATCATGATTCTCCGCTGAACCTCCCCTCTCGACCAAGATATGGATTATCTGCAACCCCTATCCTGCCTCTGTGGAATTCGAACTTGCTCCTGGTGAGCGCCTTCGTCGGGATGTCGGCATCCTGATCCTCCGTGGGAACATATGAAAGCATCATGATCCTCCGCTGAACACAATCTCTGATGTGATGGTACCTGATGTCGATATGTTTGGACCTGTCATGAAATACTGGATTAGCCGAGAGCTTGATGCAGCTCTGGTTATCACAGTAGATCACTGTAGGCTCCAAATGCAACCTGAACAAACCTGCGAGGATCTTCCTCATCCAAATAGCCTCGCATGCGGCCCGCCTTTGTCAAGATGTCAGCATCCTGATCCTCTGTGGGAACATATGAAAGTAACATGATTCTCCGCTGCACACAATCTCTGATATGATGGTACCTAATGTCGATGTGTTTGGATCTATCAAGAAATACTGGATTATCCGAGAGTTTAATGAAACTCTAGTTATCACAATAAATCACAGTAGGCTCCAAGTGTGACCCGAACAATCCGACAAGGATCTTCCTCATCCAAATAGCCTCGCATGCAGCCAAGCTTGCTGCCATGTACTCGGCCTCGCCGGGCGGGTGCCACGGATATACGCTACTGTGCCGGCTAGCACGTCGACCCAATGCGAAACTCCTCCGGATATTGCTCTTCGGTCACATTGGGCTCCCTTCCCAATCTGCATCTGTGAAGCCACATAGCTTCACCTCATCCTCCTGTCTGTACCACAAGCCATATCCCGATGTGCCTCTAAGATAACGCAATACATGCTTGCCTGCCTTCCAGAAGAGCTTGGTAGGCTTAACCATAGCTTGCGAAAGCTGGTTAACAGCATGGCATATATCGGGTCGTGTATTCGGCCAGGGCCATACCGCGGCCCCCCAACTGTCGATGAACGGTGGCATCCACTACCTCGGCCCCGAAGTAGCATCCTCCTTCCTCCAACCACGGGGAACAGTGTCAATGACTTGTAGGCTTGCATGTTGAACCTCTCCCGAGCTCTCTCGGCATAACGCAGAAACAAACGATCCTCCCGCTGGCCTTAAATCTCCAATCCGAAAATAATGAGATGCCCAAGTCCTTCATCTCAAACTCTCGTGCAAGATCCTCCTTGCATGAAAGTATCAACTGCTCATCGCCCGTCAAAATCGGATCATCTACATACAGTACGATGATCAACAGCTTCCCCTCCACCACAATCTGGTACAGGTTAGGATCCGCCTCACTCTTGGAGAATCCAAGCCCGGTGAAGTAGCTGTCTATGCGAGTGTACCAAGCACGAGGTGCTTGCTTCAGCCCGTACGGTGCTCTCTTGAGTCGGCACACATGCGACTCAGCACTAAGGTCCTACAAACCTTCGAAAATTGCTCTTTGTGCACACTCCTCCTCGGCCAGCTGCGGTTGAGGAACACGATCCACATCCATCGATGAATGTGCCACCCCATCTGGCGAAAACAGAGATCGTCGTATGGAAAGGAGTACCTTGCGACAGGTGCAAAGGTCTCCTCGTAATCGATCCCCTCGATCTGTGAGAAGCCACGGGCGACAAATCTCGCCTTGTACTTCTCCACACTCCCGTCAGCCGCCTGCTTCACTTTGTAGATCCATCACGAACCCACCACTGATTTCCCCTCCGGTCTTGGGACAATCTCCCATGCACTGTTTCTGACGATCGAATCATATTCTTCGATCATGGCATCTAACCATGCGGGTTCCTCCACAGCTTCCTCAAAAGAGGATGGCTCCGTCACGACACATTGACTCACAAGAGCCATGTATCCAGTGTACCGATCCGGTGACTGCCTCTGTCTGCGCTGTGTTGTAGGTGGTCCTACAACCTTCTCTACATCCCGAGCCAGTCGCTCAGCTTCTGTAGTGCGCATGCGCCCTCTGATGGTTGGCGCTGCATGGGTGGTTTCTTCCACCTCCTGAACCTCCTCTTGTGGCTGATCCACATCCGGAAGCTCCTCCTTGGGAACTAACAGCTCCTCATCTGCATGCAAGTGTAGCTCCCTCTCAAGCGAACACTGCATGGCTTTCTCCTCCTAAAATTTTATATCCCGTCGCACAACAGTCTTGCGACTGTCTGACAAATACACCCGGTAGTTGTGAGGTGTATCAGTGTACCCCACAAATATTCCAACCTCAACAGTTGGATCCAGCTTCCTTCTCGCATCCTTCGTCACATGCATGTAGACAGGAGAACCAAAAATCCATAAATGGGAAATATCAGGCCTCTTGCCAGAATAAGCCTCCTCCGGTGTACTCATGCCAAGAACCTTGTGAGGACAACGGTTCTGCACATACACTGCTGTATTGCATGCCTCAGCCCACAAGTGAAGGGGTAGGCCCTGATCATGCAACATCGCCCGTGAAGCACCCACGATCGTTCTGTTCTTCCGCTCAGCCACCCCGTTCTGCTGTGGGTTATGGGGTGCGATGAGCTCTCTCTGAATCCCTTCTACGCTGCAGAACTCCTTGAATTCAACCGAGATGAATTCACCACCGTTATCACTCCTTAGAGCAATCACCTTCTTCCCCGACTCCTTCTCGACCAGTGCTTTAAACTCACAGAACTTCGCGAATGTATCGCTCTTCTTCTGCATGAAGAAGATCCAGCACTTTCGAGAGAATCATCAACAAAGATCATGTAGTACTTGTGCTTTGCTGTCGAAGCAACTGAGAAAGGACCACACACGTCTGTGTGAACTCTCTCAAGGATCGTCGTGGCACGACTATCCTTCTCGTGAAAGGTGGCTTTCACATACTTCCCAAGGTACACCCCTTGCACTTATCTGACTGCGCAAGAGTGCCCTTAGGAAGCCCAGTAGAAATCTGCTGCAGGATCTTCAAAGCTCCATGGTGAAGGTGGCCCAATCTCCTGTGCCACAGCTCGCCCTCATCATCCCGGCTCACCACTTCTCCCGCCTTGCATGCCATTGCTGCGCAGCCATCTACTTGCAACTGATAAAGGTTCTTGACTTGAACCCCTATCTTCCGGGTCTCATCATTAGTCTTACTGCGCAGGAAAGCCTTTCCTTCGCTGAAGACCACATCATACCCCTTGTCTTCCAACATCGCCACAGAGATCAGATTCTTCATCAATCTTGGAACATGCAAAACTTCCTTCAATACAAAGGGTTTACCAGACTCCCTCTCAAAGGAAATGGTACCGATACCAATCGCACTGTATCTACCATCATCGCCCATCTCGATGTGCACTCCAAGATCTTTTTCCTCCAGATCTGAAAACAGATCTCGATCTCCAGTCATGTGAAATGACGCACCACTGTCCAAGAACCATACTGATCCCGCCACACTTGAAACCAAGCATGCGATCAGTGAAAAATCCAGTTCGAATTGAGAAGCCAATGCCTCTCCCGCTGCAGATCCAGCAGCCTTCTTATTTTTCTTCTTCTGCGGACAATTTGTGGCATAGTGTCCGTGCTGGTGACAGTGAAAACACTTCACCTTAGACATGTCTTGCTTCTTGCCTTTCGCACCAGACTGAGAAGCCTTCTTTCTCTTCCCCTTCTTTGCTTTGGCAGCCAAAGCGCAATTTTCTTCATCAGATACCTTGGATGAAGATCCATCCCTGGTAGTCCTCCTTATCTCCTCCTGCATGAGATCCGCCCAAAGGCGCTCCCATCCCGGAAACTTCTCCCGACCATTGACACTATCTTGATATGAATGCCAAGCCTTCGGAAGACCAAGGAGAGCTAGGTCCACCATGTCCTCATCTTTGACAGTCACCCCCACACTTCCCAGCTCATCTCTGCATTGAGTGAACTTCGTGAGGTATTTGGTGATACTGTCGCCTTTCTCCATCTTGATGTTCCTGAGCTTATCTTTGAGCGCCAACTTCCTTTGGTCGCTCTTACTCTAGAATAGATCCGTCAAAGCTTTCCACATTAAATATGGAGAAGCCTTTCCATGCAGGCTGGATACAATATGATCCTTGACGCCCTCCAACAGGATCCTTCGACATTTCGCCATCTTCTTTTTCCAAGCTTCGACTTCAGCAGGATCAGTGGGCTTTTGGACATCCGTATCTACGAACTCCTTCAGCCCATTATCTTCTAATACTGCCTCCATGCGATCCTTCCATGCAACATAATTCGAACTGCCTTCAAGAGCATATTCGAGTCGCAAACTGTTGAAAGACATTTTCAACACCGGCACCAAGAAAACAAAACTGCTGCAAAATTCGAATTCCACCTCAAAGCTCAACCGCTCTAGATCTGTGAGAACAAATTATTTCTAGCACAGAGATTGACTGCAAGGGGCATTTACTGGATATATCACCTTTCAAAGAAAGGATGGATCCAGAGGCTACTTGGCCCGCATGCAGACTCTGTCTACCGAAATAAGTTTGTAATCACCGTGATGATCAATCTCTGCTTCAATAGCTCCGATACCATGTAGCAATTTGCTGAATAATGATTAATTATCCATCGAGACTATCCTGATCACATATCAATTCGAATTCATATGCAACACATAATATCTTCCACTCAGATCATCACACATGCAGAAATAAAACAAGCGATAGCACATCAATTCATCATACACATTAACACAGTATGTATGGGGAAAGCTTATAGCTGAAAACCCCACAGCTATTGTGTATATTATAATGGATAAAACATGTAACAAAATCAGTACAATACTCCTCACAAGTACTCAGTACTATCTCATGAAGTTACACACAAACTAGCTTGGTTTTGAACAAGTCACGGGTTCAAAACACATCCACTAATTGTCTGCCTCTATTGCGCAATCATGGCCTGTCTAAATAGAGATCCAAGGTTCGAATCTCCTTGGCTTGACAGCGCAATCATCATTGGAAATTTCCTCCAAGTGTGGTGCAAATCTCATGCACAACTGATGTCACAACTGATAGCTGTACTCACCCTTTCATCTACCTCTTTCACTGGTCTCCACTGAACTGTCCATGCACTGTAGTGAACTGATGTGTTATTGAGTTGAATAATGAGTTACTAATTAATGAATTAAATAATATTTAATTCACTCAACTCATAACTAGTTGATTAGCTAGTTAAACTAATCTCAACTAGTTCAACTAAGTTAAACCGAACACAACTCCACTAGCTGTCTCATTAACTCCACCAAACTTCTGCCACTGAAGTCCTAACTAAATTCAACCATGCATGTGCTCACCAAACCCTTAGGAATAGCGTAATTCCTCTGCCAGATGCATGAGCCACTTCCAAGGCTCGAACTGAAGTGCTCCAAGAGAGTAAACTGAAGTTTATAGTCCAAATATTATTAAGGGTAAATAATATTTGACTTCCCTATTTTTAGGATAGGCAGTCTAAAAATAGACATCGACCTATATGTCTAAAAATAGAGGTCCATCTATTTTTACCAACATGACCAATACTCCAAGAATAACATACTGCAACCCCCGGACCATGCTCCATATGTCTAAAAATAGACTTTGCGCCAAAAATCGCCTGCGGGCCCACTTAGTGAAGGCGACTTCATTTCACTAAGCTCCATCATCTTGCTGCATTTTCAACAAAAAAATCACTTACAGGTGTGAAATTGGTTTGAACTATGAGACTGGGTCAATCTTGACCAAATCTACAGCGTTGTCTAGATACAATGCACCTCATGAAGGGACAGTGCAGTTCTAGAAAGAGGCCCCTCATGTGAAAGGAGCTAACTCATCAAGGTGGTTTAGGGTTTGCAAAGGCTTTCATCTTATAAAAGGAAGGGGAAGGAAGCAAGAGGAGGTTGTTGATTGTCTACATTTCTGAGTATCTTGTCTATTTGGACAAATACCGTTCTCTGATGTTCAGTGGAGAATAGTGTTGCTTAGCACTTGGAGTTCCTATGCAGGGATCTCACCTCTTCCATTTAGGATTCTTGGAGGAGTCTTGTTGATTTCATCCACTATCAGGAATTTTTCCAAGCTCTACTTCCAACTACAATTCAAATCCAATGAGGGTTTGGTTGCTTTTATAGGCTGCAGCAAGTGGAACACTAGATCTGTTCAGATCTAGCTTGTATTGGTGCCTCATCTCACTGAGTGTGTCTTTTAACCTCCTAGAAGAGTGCATCAATTTTTTAAGCTTCATATTTGTATCTTGGCCTCAGGCCAACCCAGTTATTCAAGCTACAGTGTAGTTTCCCTTGAGGGATTACGTTATTTTCAGTGGAGGTTTTGCAGGGTGTTTTGATCCCACTTTTGATGAGAGATCTCTGGTGCTTGGCTTTGCCTTTCACTTTGGTGATCCATGGATTAGCTTGTTGATCCATGTTCTATATAGATCTGATCTTTTTCCATGTAAATTCATCTTCAGAAATTTCTGAATAATATTGCAGATCTGCTACTTAAAACTCAGATCTACTCTTTGTATTGCATGATTTGATCAAAACCCCAAGGGGATCTTGTAATAGAGCCTTTCTAGTGTACAGATCTGAAATGGATCTGATATTTTGCACACAGATCTACTCTAGATATGAAGTGTAACATTCTGTTGTTGCAGCTCCATAAAATAACGTTGTTAAGCCATTTTTGCAGTTTATACATATGTTGCAGCCTTCCTTTCTGAATATTCCCTTCTCTTTTGTCTTCTATATTCTACTGTATAACGTAAGAGCATCATTGTAAAGCTTATTTGTTGTTGTATAGTCAAAGGTTGATCTTATTTGATGGCCTCCTACTCATGCTTTCCAAGACTGCGTTATTTCTGAAGCAGTTTGTTGTGCATAGCTGCAGCCCCTCTTGTAGGGTGTTTTTCAGCTAGACTAGGCGGTGGGAGATCTATTTACCACGCCTATTTTGATTTTTTTTGCTCCCCTTTAGGATCTAGACTCCAGATCTGCTGATATAAGGGATCCAAGAGATGCAAACTCATTTTTGTGCATAAATTTCCCAGAAGTGCATTATTTCAGCAGGCTTGCTATGCAATCCCAATTTTGGGATATTACAATGGTATCAAAGCTCCTTTCTTGGCACAGCCTGTGCTTTCATTGGAGAATCACAGCCATGCTACATTCAGAAGAAGATGATACTCTTACTGAGAGGGAGAAGAGGTATCAAAATAGAAGCCACAAGAAGTTTGATTACACCACTGAGGATCAAGATAAGGGTAAAGCCCCTGAAATTGGAAGTGATAAAGAAGGAGAAGAGTTTGAAAGAACTCTTTTGGTGGCCATGCAAGATCTTGCTAGAGAAATCAAAGAGATGAGAATGGACAGGATGAGGGAATCTCCTAGGAGATTTCATCCTAGGGAAAGCTCCCTACACCCACCCACCGCTTTGTCAATCCTTCCTAAAAATTTGAGCTCTAAATTGAGAAGACATACAAGGTCATTTTAAGTCATTCTTCTATCCAATTATAAAAACCAAGTGAATATTTCTGCATATTGATTTCTGTCCCATAAACTGTACAATATATGTGGAGTTGCCTTGCCCTAAGCAAGATGTTTAACAAACATAATAATAGAAAAACAATTAGTGACGCCACCAAAATATGTAGCCTCTTCAAGGTATCATATCCTCTAATCAAGGTCAAGAATCTATTCACCAAAAATGTCCTATGGAAATGATGGTTTAAGAAACAAAACTAGACAAAAACCTTCAGTGAGAACAACAAAATCTAAAACCTCTTCAAGGTCTTCAATCTGCTCGTAAAGTTAAATTACATGTCTTGATCAAGTCCAACAACAAAGAAACATTCAATGACAACACCAAAATCTACAACTTCTTCAACATCTTCTAAACCATCTTCAAAGTCAATATTGTGTGCATCAAATTCCTCAGCAAGGTCATCAATGGAGTCATCAAAACTACTATTTCAAAC